>JAKSZT010053887.1:51957544-52104736 GCA_026826555.1 Tolypeutes matacus
CTGTTGCCCTCTGGTCATCATATTATCTTGATGGGTTTGTTCAGTTGGTTAGCTTTTCTCTATGCTCTAGAATTTTATTTAGCTGTTGGTTCTGCGTGTGAGTTAAGTTTTCTCTTTGGCAGTTTTTCTTCTTATTTTATTTCCTTGCTTCTTTCTATGTTCGAATCTCCACCATTCGGTCCACGCCGCCGATCCGCGCAGATAGATGTCCCAAGCTTCTCACTCCACGTGTGCACAGCAGACCCCCGGGCAGGACGCCGTCCACAATCCGCCTCGCTCTGGGAGCTTGCAGTTTGCGCCCTCCTACACCAACACCATCTTGCCGCTCCTCCCTAAGATATTTTTAAAATATCAGTTCTTTTAATATTATGGTAGCATCTCGTATATAGTAGGCATTAGTAAATGTCTCCAGAATGTTCAGCATGAGAGTGATAAAACCTCAACACAAAGGATGAGATTAACTCTTGGTTAAAAAGGAAAAAAAAAAAAAAAAAAAAAGGCAAACAAAATATTTGGGAAATGGTTAAGTCTAATAAAGAATGATCAAGTTTTTCCTTTAGGACCTGAATATGAACACAGCAAGTGAGATCTTAGCAATTATCTTAAAAAGAAGAAAAAAGCACAAGCCAGTAGCCTGTATATTGTCTAGCAAAAGATGAGCTATCACCAAGTGGAAGTCTGGGCCAGCAAAGTCCAGGGAGAGGGAAGGTGGTCTGGCCATTGGTTATTATGTTCTTGGAGGGAAGATGAGTGGGTCACAATTTCAGACCTTGTTGTCACTAATTATAAACATTTTTCAACAGCTACTTTTTCTCTGATTCCCTGTATATCAAATGCATTTCTTATAATAATCTAACAGCCACATAGACTTTCCTAGAAAAGAGAGGATGTGCTACCCAAAATATAAATTCTCTAATGCATTATTTCGTTAACTATGTCATTCTAAATTAACAAATTAGTATTCTTGTTTTTATAACTATGTCTTGGGAGCCTAGTTATGGAAAACCAGTGTCACCAAGTTAGCTCAGTGAGAACACTGACAAAATTTGAGTCTCTCTGCCTGAAAAACTAAGGATTCACACCTAAATCATCATCTTGTAAGGCCCAAATAAAGAAGTCAGCTGGACTTCCTTTTTGACATCTCAGATATCTATATTATCTCTTTAATTTCATAGTTACGAAATGGAATTTAATTGTGTAATTTAGGTAATTGTCCATTTTTGTATTTGTTTTATTTATTGTTCATTTACTCAACAAACATTTATTGGACAATTACACAATTGTATCAAGCATCATGTTAAACACTGATATGCCAAACAGATTTTGGTACACACTATGATAGAGGTTTTTTTTTTTTTTTAATCCATGTTAATCCCTCCTCCCCCTGCCTTCTGTTTTTGCTGTTTTGTGTCCATTTGCTGGGCAATTCTCTCTGTCTGTTTCCTGTCCTCTCTTCTCATCCTTCTCTTCCTGTCTTCACCTGGATTTGATCCTGGGAAACTCCGATGTAAGAGAGAGGTGTTATGCTACCTGTGGTACCTCAGTTCCTGTTTTTTTCAGTGAGTCTCGTCTTGACTCTCCCTTGTGTCACTCTCCTGTTACATCATCATCTTGCTGCATGGTTTGGCAGGGCCTGGCATGCTCATGCTTGGGGCCTGGTGATGGCACCCATGCATGGGGCCTTGGGGCTCGCGTGCCTTCTATATTTTTCTTTATTTTTACTGAGAAGTCCTGGGGATCGAACCCAGGTCCCTCCATATGGGAGACAGATGCTCAACCATTTGAGCCACATCTGTCCCCCTATGATAGAGTTTTGATTCTATAACTAGCAGTTGTTGGGTATTGAGCATGTATTAAGAGTCAAGCACTATTCTAAAAACTTTTGTGAGGATTATTCCTTTTACTCTGTACAACCACTCCATGAGTATTCTTCTTACAGATGAGGAAACTGAGGAGGAAAAAGATTAAATAACTTCCTAGGATCACACAGTTGAGATTAAAAGTCAGAGTCAGAGCCCATGTACTATAAAGATTTACCTGGAAGGAAGAAGATAAATGAATCACTCAAAATAGGCAAATATAAATGGTGATTAGTCCTATGAAATAAAATGTATAATTATATAGAGTGAAGGGGAGAGTGGTGTGAAATAAGACCAGATATTTAGGCAAGGGCAAATCATGAAGGGTTTTGTGCCATGTTAAAGGCCAGTCACTTAAGAGTTTTAGCAAGAAAGAGATAACCTCTTTAAAGGAACATTCTGGCCACAATGTGGAGAACAGAATTGAAAAGGGCATGAGTGGAGCTGATTTTGGGAAGATGGTAGAGTAGGGAGCTCTAGGACTTAGCCCAGCCACTAGAACAGCTATTAAACAGGCCAGAACTGTCTGAAACAACTATTGTGAAACTTCAGAGGCCAAAACAATATTGTGCAGCATTCAGAGAAGAGCAGGAGAAAGAGGCTGATAAAGTACACTAAAGAATAGTAAAGAAGTGGATGTGGCTCAAGTGATTGGGCTCCCATTTACCATATGGAGGGTCCTGGGTTCAGTTCCCAGGACCTCATGATGAGTATGAGCTGGCCCATGCAGGAAGCTGGCCCACACGGAGAGCTGGCACAACAAGATGACAACAAAAAGAGACACAGAGGAGAGATAGTGAGACACATGGCAAACCAGGGAACTGAGGTGGCTCAAGCAATTGAGTGCCTCTCTCCTATGTTGGAAGTTCATGGTATCAGTTCCCAGTACCTCCTAAAGAGAAGACGAGAAGAGAAGACAAGGAGACACAGAAGAACGCACAGTGAATGGACACAGAGAGCGGTCAGTGAGCACAAGTGGCTGGGGCATGGGGGGGAGGATAAAAAAAAAAAAAGATTACTCTTTATTAAAAAAAAAAAAGAATAGTAAATTACTCTCTCCATGATGTGGCTAACAGTGCCGATGCCCCACTCTCACTCTCTTACTGCAGGCTGCCATGGAGTCCAGCCCCTAGCTAACTTTCTGGTGACAGAAAGGGATATACAAATCCTCTTCCCTAGGGCAGGAGTGGGAATGGCTGATCATTGATTGCGGGTTTTAATTAGTGACTTCTGATCACTAGGGGCCCAGCTCTGAGGGGAGCCATTGTTCAACTCACCCTGTAAAAGGCCATGGTGGAGGAAACTTAAGACACTATGCCTCCTCAGGGCTGTGGGAGACAGTTATTTGAAAGGCTGCATTTGCTGGCAGACCTAGAAAGCTCAGCTTTGGGAGCCATGAAAAAAAGTTCTTGAAACCCTTCTTGTTCCCTTCTACAGGGCACCTTGGGGTCAGTCTGCACACCGTTATAGGTCCCTGGCCCTATTTTGGTTGGGAAAGATTGACTTAGGAAAGTCTTCATTGAAGTGCCCCTCCTCCAAGAATTTGTCCTCCAGGCAAAACCAACTTGAAACAATGAAAGGAATGTAAGAAACTATAGAGGCAGAGAGGCTGGGGCAAATGCTTGCCAGCTTCAAACCCTGGTGAGAGAAAGTCTGTCTGGGAAACAGAAAGAAACAAGTATCTCAAGGAATAAATTCTATGCTTAACATTTTTAAATATTCAAATTTACAATGTGCAACAAAACAAAGAAATAAGAAATGATGGCCCATCCAAAGAAAGAGAATAAAAATCCACAAGACACCAAGAAGAAGACCAGAATGTGGACATACTGAAAAAAACCTTTTAAAAATTGATCTTAAAAATTCTCAAGGAGATGAAGGAAAATATAGAGAAAGACTTACAGGATATCAGGAAAACAATGAATGAGCAATATAAGGATCTTAGTGAAGAGATAGAATTTTTTTAAAAGGCACCAAACAGAACTACTGGAGTTGAAGATCACAATAAGTGAATTGAAGAATTCCCAGGAGGATTTCAAGAGCAGATTGGAGCTGGCAGAAGAAAGAATCAGTAAACTTGAAGACAAGACACTTGAACTAAGTCAAGTTGAGAAGCAGAAAGAAAAAAGAAATATAAAAAATGATGATAGCCTGGGAAGTGGATGTGGCTCCAGTGGTTGGGCTCCCATCTACCAAATGGGAGGCCCTGGGTTCGGTTCCTAGGGCCTCCTGGTGAGGGCAAGCTGGCCTGCGCTCATGGAGAGCTGACGGCCCATGCCTGTGGAGAGCTAGGGCAGCAAGATGACTCAACAAAGGAAGACAAGCAGACACAGAGGAAACATGCAACGTGGGAACACAGAAAGCAGACAGAGCACAAGCAGCAAGGGGGAGGGATTAAATTTTAAAAAAAGATGATGATAGCCTAAGGCACCTCTGGGACAACAATAAATATACCAATATATGCATTATAAGAGTCTCAGGAGAAGAAAGACATAATGAAAAAAAATAGTGACACAGAACTTCCCAAACTTACCAGAAGATGTGAATATGTATATCAAAGAATCCCAGATAACATCAAACAGGAAAGACATGATGAAAAATATACCCTGTCAAATATTGATCACATTATTAAAGGTGAGAGTTCTGAAAGCTGCAAGAGAAAAACAATGAGTAATATACAAAGGGTCCCAAGTAGATTAATTGCCAATTTCTCATCAGAAACCATGGAACAAGATGGCAGTGGGTTGAAATACTTAAAGTGCTGAAAGAAAACAACTGCTGGTCAATAATTTTATATCTGGAGTACTTTCTTTCACAAATGTGGGAGAGATTAAGACTTTGGCAGTATAACTAAAAGCTGAGGAAGGTCATCACCACTAGACTTGCCCTATAAGCAATGCTAAAGGGAGTTCTTAAGACTGAAATGAAATGACACTAGACAGTGGTTCAAAGTGGGCATAAAGAAATGAAGACCTATTGTAAAGGTAACCATTTGGGTCATTATAAATGCCAATATTATTTTAGTGTATTGTTTGGTATATAACTCAATTTCCTACAGGTGTCTAAATGCAAATGCATTAAAAAGTAATGATAAATCTATGGTTTTGGACATATAATGTACAACAATATGTATGATAACAAATACAAAAAAAAAAAGTGGAGGGACAAAGGGGTATAAGAAAATGTGTGTGCTATTGCAGTTAAATTTGTATCAAACCAAATAAGATTGTTATATATTTAAGAGGTACAATTTTACCCCATGGTAACCACAAAGAAAATAAATGAAAAATATATCCAGATAAAAAAGAGCCACTCAATAGGGTACAGCACAAAAATATCAAATAAATATAAACATAGGCATTAATGGAAGAATAGAAGGGCAAAAAGTTATCACATACAAAGGCTAAGTTGCAAAATGACAAAAAAGTTGCTGCATTATCAGCAGGGATTTTAAATGTAAATGGATTAAACTCTCCAGTCAAAAGGCAGAGATTGGCAGAATGGATATAAAAAGCATGACAAAACTATATGCTGTCTGCATCAGACTCATCTTAAATTCAAAGACACAAGTAGTTTGAAAGTGAAAGGATGGAAAAAATATACCATATAAGTGGTAACCAAAAGATAGCAGGGGTAGTTATATTAATATCAGATAAAATAGAATTTAAGTAAAAAACATTTATGAATAACAAAGACAGTCATTACATACCATAAAGGGAACAATTCAACAAGAAGATGTAACAATTATAAGTAAATATGCACCTAACAGCAGAGGGCCAAAATAAATGAAGTAAATACTGATAGATTTGAAGGGAGAAATTGATGTTCTGTATTAGTAGTAGGAGACTTCATGTACAATTTTCAATAATAGATAGAACATCTAGTCAGATCAATAAAGAAATATAAAACATGAATGATACACTAAACCAACTTGACCTAACTGACATATATAGAAAACTTCATATAACAAAACACAATACACAGTCTTCTAAAGTGCACTTGGATCATTCTCCAAAATAGACTATATGTTAGGTCACAAAACAAGTCTCCATAAATTAAAAAATATTGATATAATACAATATATATTCTCTGACCACAACGGAAAGAAGCTAGAAATCAGTAACAGAGGGAAAAATGGAAAATTCACAAATGTGGAAATTAAACAACATACGCTCAAACAACAAATGAGTTAAAAAGGAAATCATGAGCAAAATTAGGAAATATTTTGAGGCAAATGAAAATGAAATGACAACATACCAAAACTTATGGAATGCAGTGAAGCAGTACTGAGAGGGAAATTTATAACTCTAAATGATTACATTAAAAAAGAAGAAAGACTTCAAATCAGAGACCTAACCTCAAAACTGGAAGAACTAGGAAAAGTTGAGTAAACTAAACCCAAAGCAAACAGAAAGAAGGAAATAACAAATATTAGAGCAGAGAAAATGAAATAGAAAATAGAAATATAATAGAATTAACAAAATCAAAAGTTGGTTCTTTGAACAGATCAATAAAATCAACAAACCTTCAGCTACGCTGATAAAAAAGAGAGGATACAAATAACAAAAGTCAGAAATAAAAAGAGGGACATTAATAACAAAACTGTTGAAATAAAAAGGATTGTAATACAATACCATGAATAATTATAAGTCAAGTTAGATACCCTAGCTGAAATGGACAAATTCTTAGAAACACTCAAAGTACCTTCATTGATTCAGAAGAAATAGAAGATCTCAACAAATCAATTACTAGTAAGGAGATTGAATCAGTCTTTCAAATTTTCCCAAAATGGAAAGGCCCAGGAACAGATAGCTTCACGGAGAAATTCCCATACGTTCCAAAAAGACTTAAATTCAGTTCTGCTCAAACTTTTCCAAAAAATTGAAGCGGAAGGAATACTCCTTAATTCATCCCACAAGGCTATTACCCTCATACCTAATCCAGATAAATATACCACAAGAAAAGGAAACTACAGAGTGATATCTCTTATGAACATAGATGCAAAAATCCTCAACAAAATACTAGCAAACCAAATACAACAGCATATTAAAAGAAGTATATATCACGATTGGGGGGATTTGTCCCTCGACTGCAAGGTTGGGTCTACATGAGTAAATCAATTAATGTAATACACCACATTAACACAATGAAGGGAAAAAAAAAAAAAAAACCACATGATCATTTTATTTGATGCAGAAAAGGCATTTGACCAAAACCAGCACCCCTACTTGATAAAAACAAAACAAAACATTTAAAACACTAGGAAAAAGAAGGAAACTTTCTCAGATGATAAAGGGCATATATGAAAAGTCCAAGGCTAATATCGACTTAATGGTTAAAGACTGAAAACTTTCCTTCTAAGATCAGAATCATGACAAAGATGTCCACTGTCACCACTGTTATTCAGCATTGTACTGGAAGTTCTTGCCAGAGCACTTAGGCAAGAAAAAGAAATAAAAGTCACCAAAATTGGAAAGGAAGAAGTAAAACTTTCACTATTTGCAGATGATATGATCCTATATACAGTGAGTCCTGAAAAATCTACAATAAAGCTCCTAGAGATAATAAATGAATTCAGCTAAAGTGGTGGGGTACAAGATCAATGCCCACAATCAATAGTGTTTCTATATACAGGTAATGAACAATCAGAAGAAGAAATCAAGAAAAAAATTCCACTCACAATAACTAAAAGAATCAAATATCTAGGAATAAATCTAAGGAAGGATGTAAAGAACTTGTACACAGAAAACTACAAAACCTTGCTAAAAGAAATCAAAGAAGACCTAAATAAATGGAAATTCATTCCATATTCATGGATTGGAAGACCAAATATCATTAAGATGTCAATCATCAAATTTTTATGGAAGGGTAAGGGGGCCCAAATAGCTAAAGTCATCTTGTAAAAGTAGAATGATGTTGGAGGACTAATACTGACCGATATTAAAACATATTACAAAGCCACAGTACTCAACCCAGCATGGTACTGGCACAAGGATAGACACATATACCAATGGAATTGAACTGAGGGCTCAGAAATCAACCTTCACATTTATGGTCAACTGATTTTTGACACAGGGGCAAAGACTACTCTCTTGGGAAAGAATAGTCTCTTCAACAAGTGGTACTGGGAAAACGGGATCTCCATTTGAAAAAAAAAAAGAAAGAATGAGGACCCTTACCTCACATCTTATACAAAAATAAACTCAAAATGGATCAAAGACCTAAATAGAAGAGCCAGAACTATATAACTACTAGAAGAAACCATAGGGAAGCATCTTTAGAACCTTGTGTTAGACAATGGTTTCTTAGACTTTTATACCCAAAGAACAAGCAATGAAAGAAAAAATAGATAAAATTATTTTGGTACTTCATAAAAATTAAAGATGTTTGTGCATCCATGGACTTCATGAAACCAAAACAACAGCCCACAAAATGAAATTAAATTTTTAGAAACCACATATCTGATAAAGATTTAATGCCCAGAATATATAAAGAAATCCTTCAACTTAACAACAAAAAGACAAATAACCCAATTTTAAAAACTGGCAAAGGACTTGAATAGACATCTCTCCAGATCAGATATACAAATGGCCAGAAAGCACCTGAAAAGATGTTCAACATCATTAACTATCAGGGAACTGCAAATCAATACCACAATGATATCCCATTTCACATCCATTAGAATGGCTGCTATTAAAAAATGGAAAATGATAAGTGTTGGAAAGGATGTGGAGAAATAGGGGCACTCATTCATTGCTGGTGGCAATGTAATATGCTGCAGCTGCTGTGGAAGGCAGATTGACAGTTCCTCAGAAAGCTAACTACCATATGATATGGCAATCCCACTACTAGGTGTATACCCAAAAGAATTGAAGGCAGGGACTCAAACAGATGCTTGCACACTGATGTTCATTGAGGCATCATTCAAAATTGCTAAAAGATGGAAGGAACCCAAGTGTCCATCAACCAATGATTAGATAAACAAAATCTACATACATTGGAACATTATTCAGCCATAAAAAGGAATGAAGTCCTGATACATGCAACATCATAGATGAATCTTGAAGTCTATATGCTGAGTGAAATAAGCCAGATACAAAATGACAGATATTGTATGCTCTCACTGATTTAAAATAATTAGAATAAGCAAACTCGTACAGTCATAATCTAGAATATAGCTTACCGGGGGACAGGGTGGAGATAGGAAATGAGAAGTTAGGGCTTAACGTATATAAGGGTTCCTATTGAGAATGATGGAAATGTTTTGGTAATGGATGATAGAGATGGTAGAAAAATACTGTGAACACATTAACAGTATTGAAATACATATCTGTATGTCTTGAAAGGTGAAATGTTAGAATGTATATAAAGTAACAGAAAAAATGTTTAAAAATACCCATGGAACTATACTATCAAATAGTGAACCCTAAGTTAAACGATGGACTATAATTAATAGGACAATTATAAAAATATGCTAACATCAATTATAACAAATGTTCCACAGAAATGCAAGTTGTTAATAGGGTAGTATTTGGCAATCCTGTTTTTTATGCATGATTGTTCTGTAAACCCACAACCTCTCTAATAAAGAAAAAAGAAATTCACTTCTCAAAAAACAAAAAAAATGAATGAGGCATGAGTGGAGGTGGAGAGAACATTTAGGAGGTTACTGAAGCAAGGTGCGGAAAAACTGTACTGGAGATAGTGGAGATGGGCAGAGTGGACTTATGTGCCTTAGGATATAATGCCAACAGAACTTGTAGAGGTTTAGAAGACAGGGATGTGTCACTGGCCATTTCTAGGAATCTGGCTTGCTGGATGAATAGATGTTAATGCCATCCCCTGAGACAGAGAATGCTAGAAAATAATCACATCTTCTAAATTATGTTCGCAAATCCTTCCTAACACCTCATTTCTTCAATATATCAAATCGTCAATTGTTTCTTCACATTCTGACAGTCCAAATGTGTATTTCAATTAAGCCTGCTTTCCAGGTCTCACTATAGGTCTATGTTATTGCCAGAAGGAGATGATAAGCAGGGAATGATCTCGCTTAGCCTGAAATAGTTCCCATTTGCTCCTTCATGCGCTCTGAAACCTGCTCCCCTTCTTGTCTTCCCCACTAGCTCTTTACTTCCTTCATTATCCAAAATTTCCTGCGGGCTTACTCTATACCACATACTGTACACTTGAAAGTCAGACCATTAATCCAGATTCCACTCAGTAGCACCTCTCCAGGAAATCATCTCTCTCATACCCCTACCTTATTTGTAGTCCCCCAAATCTTTGCTTCAACCTATTTTATAAGAATTATGTCATTTGTTTTGAATTCTATCTTCTTATTGGTCTACTGCACCCCCTACCCCATTTTTAAAGATAAAGCCTCTGGTGTCCCTACTTTGCTAGTGCCAAGCATAGTTTGTTTTGTCCATAACAGAGGTTGCATTTGTTATTGGAATTATATTGATTAGAGATTCATGTAATATATGGAGCTGATGATAATAACAACAACAATAATAATAGCTGTCTACTATAATACCTGAATAAGTATGCAGATTCTTATCAAGGCAAATTTTATTGACCATGAATGTTCAAATATATTAGAAATCATTGCAATGAAATTGATCATGAATTTTAACTGTAGAAACTAGATATATACACTTTTCTAAGTTCTGATGTTTCTTGTAATATGTTTCTTTTTTGGACATTCCAAATATTTCTACATCCCTGATTAAGCGGCTCCAGTTTACAGTAACTCAGGGAGGTATTCAACCAATACAGAAAATCATGCTTCAATAAGTGAGAGAAGAGCTTAATCTTCATTTTAGATCCATGCCCTACATTTTCCAATAGCAGTAATGACTGTCTTCATGGCAGCTGTTTTCTGCAGTTTCATCAGCTGATCTTCAGTATTTCAGTTCCTTTGAAACAGAAAAACTAAAATTCATTTTCCTGAAAACCATGAAAATAAGATGAAACAGTAGTCAAAACTAAAACAATCAGCTGTAAGAGTTGTATCCTCTGTCTGGCACTAGAACTATTACTGGTCACCGAAATGAGGGATCAGTTACATTAGTAATTCATCATTAGCCTCAGAGAATTGTACGACAGTGTTCTCATGACTGACTGCAATGAAGTGGAGGTGAAATCACAGAAAGAGGGCTGTGAAGGGTGCAGTTTTTTGGAAGCTGTGGTGCTTCCAAAAATCAGTCCATTGACAGGCATTAATCCTGACCTGAAACAGAGTGGGGGCCAGGGCAAGAAAATGACAGTGAATGTGGTACCAAGGAAACAGAAAACATGACATTTACTTGAAGATCACTTTCTAACTTAGTGACATTGGACAAGTTCCCTCCTCTCCCTGTGCCTTCATTATCTCCTCTGAAAAATGGGGACAACATAGTTCCCACCTCTCAATGTTGCTGTGGAGATTATGACTTAACAAATGAACATTGCATTGGACAGTGACTGGCATATGATAACTATTGTTAAGTGTTATTTTTGTTTTGTTTGTTCTATCCTGAGATGGCTTTCATTAAATTCAGTTAATTGTCTCTTACAATCTTGTGCAGGGTCTACATTGGGATGGAAGCCAAAAGGGCTCTCTAGTGCCTTCATTCACCCTCCTCCAAGGCTCCTTGATAGGTTTGGGGCTGTGGCTCTGCTATTTGTGGCTGATCAAAGGGGCATGTTTTTACCACTCACTAGAAAACAACCTCCCTCTGATTGTCCTCTCTTTAACCCCTTTCCTTCCAAACCCCAGAGTCTCCTGTCTTTTTCTCTTCATCTCCTGATAAGTGGTGACATTCTTTTGGTGTCACTGGTTCCTATCTGGATAGGGCTGGGAAAATGCAAGTGAGGAGTATAGGTGAACATCAGTTAGAAGGCCATTATAATTGTCAAGTTGGAGTTCATCTTACTGTTTCTTAAAAAGAATTTTTGTCTTTTCATTACCTTGATTTTGTTGTCCTACCTTTGGGGTCTTCCCTACCCCAAAAATGGCCCTTGGAAAAGGATGATGGTAAGGAAGAAAAACCCTTCCCCAACAAATCCAAGGTAATATTGAAAAACTGAAATAAAATCATGCCAATTCCTGCTTCAAACATACCCATAGCTTCTCGTCATATTTAGGAGAAAATTCAAACCCCACACTATGGCCAGCATCTGTGATCTGGCCTCTGCCTGTTTTCCACCTCAACTCTCACCATTTTCTCCTCCTCTGCACATTATTGGCCTTTCTTCAGTCCCTGATGAGTTTAATCTCTTTGCTGCTTCAATGAACTTTCCTGAAACTATTTTCTGTCCCATCTTTCCCCGAATAACTCTTTTTCTCTGTCAGGTTTCAGCTTAATTGTCACTTAACATTACAAGGTCTTTCCTTTCTTGACCCCTCCGTCTAAACTAAGTTTTATACATTTTCAAGCCCTTTATATTTTCCTCTAGAGCATTAGTCGTAATTTATAATTATATATTTGTAAGTTGGATAGTGTGTTAACTGTCTACCTCCTGCAGTAGGCTCTGCATACAGGCATGGCCCAAGTCTGTCTTGCTCACTGCTGAGGCATGGTGTCATGTGCATATTTAATGAATAAATGTGTCCATGGATTCATAGTATTGTGGGTATTGTGGAAAATACCAAAAAGAGTGGTATTTAGTGTTCTAAAGGGCATACAAGCTCTGGCATTTGGTCATTACCTCCCTGAGCCTTATGTTTTCATTGGTAAAATGTAGTTGCTTTCCTCAAAGTCTAATGATAACTTTTATGAGAAGTCCACAGTACTGGGTCAGATTCTTAGTTAACATCAGGGGCGCTCATCTGGCTTTCCTATTGCCACTCTTGCCTTCTACAGTCTGTTTTCACAGCCAGGTGAAAAAGCAGGTCAGATCACACCATTCCTCTATTCAAAACTCCCTAATGCTTCCTAATTTCATTCAGAATTCCTTGGGAACACAGCCCTGTGATCTGCCTTTTCTCTTCCCACCCTCCCCCAGACTTCCTCTCCTACTCCTCTCCCCCTCCCTCCGCCTCCTCCAGCCACCTAACCCCCTCACTGATCCTCTATAACATGGGGCATACCTCCACCTCAGGTCCTTTGCATTTGCTGTCCCTTTTGCTGGGAAAGTTTTCTTCAGGTATTGGAATAGCTGGCTTCCTCAGCTTTTCCAGTGACTATACTATTTTAATTGCAGTCACTCCTTGCCCCTGACACAACCCATCCTCCTTAGCCTACTTTACTTTTTGTCTTCACACGTATTCATTCTTCATACTTATTATGCTTCTAATCTGCCTCACCCCACTGGAATGTAAACTCTGTGAGAGCAGACATTTTTGCCTTTTATATTAATTGCTGTTTCCCCAACATCTAGAACAGGACCTGGCCTATAATAGATGTTTAATAAATATTTTTGAATAAATAATTGAGAGCTATCATATTAGGATTATTATTATTATATGGAGATGAAATCAATTTTCCTATGGAACCCTCCTATTGGCCCTAGTTCTAGCCCCAGTTCCATAGTAGAACAGGTCTATATAGAACGAGTCATCATGACTCGTGCAAAGCAATCTGTCCCTTCAGAGAGTTAATATAAAGAAAAACAACTTGGCCAAAATTGTCTTGCATTCTGAGGCAACTTGGGCTTTTTTGCCATTTGGTTCCTCTTATTTAAAATGCCCAGTTTTTCAAAGGTTTTTTCAGAAGATCGCCTCTCTTTCCAGCTTTTCCTCACAAATACCAATTTATATATCTTATTAAAGAAGAATATTTAATTAAGTCACAAGTAGAGAAAGCATCAGGACTTCCTCACTCTTCCCTGCCTATCAGTCCTTGCCCTCAGGTTTCATTACGTGATTGCAGAGCCTGCCTCCTTTACTTGTGTATCCAGTCCATTCTGCCTTGCTAGATCTTGATTTCCTAATTCTGTCTTAAATAATCTGCTGCTTCTTGGTCACTCACACTGATTTAGCTACTTGGCCTGATTAAGGCTCTGAATTGTATCTAAATTTGTCTTTTAGTACTTTATTTGGGTCTAGCTTTCCCAATCTTGTCCTATTACACGATATTATAATTTCCTGTTCCCCTTTAGGGAGGTCTTGGTGTCTGAGATTGGGCATAGGAGAGAAGAAGGAGCCATAACTGCAGTTATGTCGGTGGTGGGAAGATAATATACAATCCCTGGTGGCGTTTTACCATGAGACATAAAGGACAAAAAGACCCCTTTGGGTTGCAAGATTATTAAAGAAAATAAAAACTGGTGAGAAATGAAGATAAGTTCGTTTTATTTTTTTAATTCCCCTGAATATTTCCTGTGGATTCATCCAAGGCAGAGATTTCATATATTTCTTTCTTTTTTTTTTTTTTTTTTTTTTTTTTTGTATTTTAAGCGCTTATTATGTCATACAGATAAGTACATAACAAACATTGAATAAATGTTTCTTGTTGAAACAAGAAAGAAAAGCAACAGTTACGACAGCAGCACTTACTGTAAATCCACAATGAGTTATTCTTGTTGCTACATGATTGCTTTTCAATCAGAATTATATAATGAGTAAGCAATTAACATAGTCATAGGATGTGAGAAAACTGTAGGGAATGTTGACGAGGTCACTGTACCACACCTTCTATGGGAGAAAGAGAATTGATACGGGTGAGAGGGTGCACACCAGCTCCCCAGTGGTTAAATCCTTAGAAAACATCTCCCAGGGCTGTAGGGAGGATTAGCTACGCTAATTCATTTATAGCACTTAGAGAAGGACTGCTGTAGGTGCTTAAGAAATGCTTATTACTATAAATATTAGTTACTATTTTTATTGCCTCTTGAGCTTTTTAAGAAAATAGATTCCTGGGCCCCAGACTCTCATTCCATAAGTCCAGTCTCAGGCAACTTTAGTTTTAAAAACTCATCTGATGATTCTAAAGCTTGTTGTTCACCTAGACCCCTTCTGTCCCAGGGAGTCTTGTGTGCTAACAGAATGAGAAGAGGCATGGCTGAGAAATCTGTCATCTTTTGTACCAATCTGGGCTAGAGGAAGATTAGAACATATCCCTTTTCAGGTTCTGTGCTATTAGTCTTACCACTCTCAGTGATTTTAACACTTAGTATATTTCAGAGATGGACAATCATAATGTTCAAAGACATTTCCACTCATGTCCCCCTAGCCACCAGGTTTAGACCTTGGAAAATAAACTTAACAGTTTTTATGACTGCATAATGTGAACCAGAAGGATTGTGAGTTTAAAGGAAGACTTGGGTGTCTCTTAGGAGTTTCCAATGTGACATGCCCAAATTGGTTTAATTATCTCCCCTCCTAAATCTGTTTCTCTTACAGTGACCCCTTTCTTGGTTAAATGGCCCTACAATCCAACCAGTCTCTGAAACTAGAAACCTCAGGCTTATCACCATGTATTCCACCCTATTCACCTTCAAACTGTAGATTATTCATATGTATCCAACCTCAGAAATTATTCCACATTGATTTCTGCTTTTCATAATGACTTGCTTCAGACTCTCATCTCTTGCTGGCCATGCAACAGTCTCCATCCTGAACTTATTCACTTGCCAGACTGCAAGTGTACAGTCTACACTGTACCATTCCCCTGCTTTAAACCCTCCATTGATCCCTCAGTGCCGGTGGGATAATGAGCAATCACCTTGGTACAGACCTTAGTACTGGGAAGAAATATGTTAACCAGTTAAAGAATGGTCTTTGGAATCCAGCAAAGCTGGGTTTAATCATGACTTCATCACTTCCTAGCTGTATGAACTTGGGAAATTAACCCAAACTTTTCTGTGGTTCAGTTTCCTCATCTATAAAATAGAGATGTTAATAATGTCTTCACAGAGCCCTTGAGAATAATAAATTATATATAGTGCCTAACAGTATTTGATACATAGAGTAGATGCTAAATAAATGGTAGTAGTTGTCATGGATACTGTTACCATTAGTCATGGTGACATCAGTCTGTCTTCGATTTATCTTCCCACTTCCCACTTTCCTGTATCTTCTCACTTCCTTAAATCCTTTCTATCCCAGTCACAATGAACTTCTCACCATTCCTGAACATGCCATTTACCATCTTAGTTCTGGGATTCTGCATATGCCATTCTGACTAGATTGTCCGGTTCCACATTCTCTGGATGGCAAATTTCAGTAAATATTAAATACATGGTTTGAATAGCACTTGTTCTATGAAGACTTTTCTAGTTAGTCCTCTTTCTAAGAGCATTCAGCTCACCTTCCCATTATAGACATAAGAACAAAGGATAGTGTTGTCAGGGTTGCTCTATTTTATCAAAAAACTAAATGACCTTCTGTTAAGCGAGAAGAAAATGAACCATTTCAAAAATGTAGTGTTCTGAAGAACTGCAAGAATTTGGATGGCAATTTCGGGAGAGATAAGGTCTCTAAGGAAAATAATGAGCAGGTATGGTATAGTTTCATTATTTTTTGCTAAAACTTCTCCCACTCCCACCCTACTATTCTGCAATCTGATTCATCAACAAATAGTTACTCTGCATCTATTATCTGCACCACACTTCTCCATAACATTAAAAGTGTTATGCCTAATAAAACTGCATCCTGTCATATCACATTGACAGATGGTTTTCCCATAGGAAATGAGGACTATCAGCAGCATTCTTCATAGATGAATATTTTGGATAATACTAATGTGTCAGCAGATACATTAATGGTTTTTCACTTTGGTGGCATGATGTAATTTGGCATTAATGACAGTTTGAACTCAGTAAGTTATTCTATAAAGTTGTTGCTCACAAATAGTTGATAACAATTTTAAAAATCTATTTGGTTGTTTGCCCTTTGTAGCAGTGTTTAGGACAAATTCAGTGATACAGGGTGCTCCTTCCACATGTAGCAGTGGACAGGGAAATGCCTTCAGGTGTTTGACTGCAGGAAAACAGCAAAGGTGAGTGCTAATCAGGACTCTTTCCCCAGAAAGGACCTTCTCATCCACCCAGCAGGCAGAAGAGTGTTTTAGGGTAGTTCCAAGGCAGACAATTTCCTCCCAAACATCATCTTTATTTAACTGTCTTCCTTCCTCCCTCCCTCCCTCTCTCCCTTCCTTCCTTCCTTCCTTCATTCTTTCCCTTCTGCCTTCCTTCTTTTCTCAGGAGAAAAGAAATATTTGCTTAGGTAATTCAAAATTAAATTATGTTCATGATTACTATAAGCCATTCTCTCATTTCTTATCAATCTGTGGGATGGGAAAAACATTCCAAGGGTTTCCATGGAGTGATTTATTTTAATGACCAAAGATTTACGAACAATTTGAGGTGTTTTAGGAATTTACCAGCAGCTGACTCTGGCCCCAGGAGCAGACTTGTGTTTTCTGTATTGTTACATATACGCATTATAATAAAGTGACTCTGTAAACTACTGGTTCCACAATCCACTGGAATAGAGGTTTTATGGCCAGCTGTGCAGTTGCTTTAGAGTGGCCCTGGAACATGATACTACAAATATCTGTTCCTCTTGGTATATTTACTCAAAATAATATAATAGTAGCTCTACTTATTAAATACATGTTTTATGTTAAATAACTATATCAGACTTAATATAGATGATGTTTTTAATATTTAATGCAGTCCATTGAAGAGGAACTGAGGTTTACTAATCTAGAACATCGCCAAGTCACACAGTTACTAACTGCTAAGTCTGGTTAGAGCCAGGGGTGCAGGAATCCAAATTTCCTGCTTCCCTTCCTGTCTTCCTGTCTCCTAGTGTGAAGGGGATCTCCCACTCTTCTAACAGCAGTTACTATTTTTCATTTTAAAGAGGCCTACTATTTGGTGGTTTGTTGTAGCTTTTAGTCATCCATTTTTTTCCCCAATGAATATTTTTAAAACATCAGTTTCAAGGAAATAGAAATTAAGGACAGAATATCAATAAACCAGCTCTACTTCAATGAAAAGAAAATTTTAAGATCTGTAATGCTTTTTTATAACTTTTGTTTATGAGAAGGCAATGACTCATTTATTCAGTTTAGCTTTGCATTTTACATTGTGCAATGAAGTGAAATTCTAGGGACTTATCCTAAATATGTACCAAGCATAGAGCCTTATGCAGTATAGAATTAACAAATATTTGTGGATGATGGTAATAATATTCCATGGGGATGATACCACAAAAAACATTTATTGCATACACAGTTTTGCAATACCTTGCTGTATGCTAGCTCATTTAATATCACATCAATTTTTAGAGCAAGGTATTACTATTTCTGTTTTACATTTGAAGAAATTAACTCAGATTGTTAAGATAACTTGCCCAAGACCACATAAATAATAAATTGGAATTTAAGTTGGAATTGGAATTTGAATCCTGATGTGTCTGACTCCAAAGTCCATGTATGCTTTTTTTACATATTAATAAATGATTCTCCAAAGAAAAGGGAAAAGTATTCTATCAGCAGTTCCTTCAGCTAAACTCGTCCATGTTGACAACCAAAAAACAGTTTGCTGTTTTCACAAACTTCTTCTACTAAGAAGCCCCAAACCAAGCAGTTCAACACTGGCACAGTGGCTGAGGGAAATTATAGAATGATGGGAGGACTGAGGCATCATCTAATTTCAGATCCACTCTCCTTAACATGTGGCCTCAATCCTCAGTGCTGCAAGATGGTAAGTTCCAGCTTTTCTCATCAATCCTTCACTCCAGACAAGAAGTAGTAAAGGGTGAAGAGCAAACTGCAAATGCTAGTTGAGTGTGACCTTTTTCATCAAGAACATAATAATTGTCCCAGAAGTGCCACCTGGTGACTTCCACTAACTTGCTGGAACAATTTTATATAAGCACCCTTTATTATAAGGGAACCTGGGAAATTTATGTCATTTTAGCAGCATACAATGACACCTCAAACAAAATTGGGGTTCTGTTAAAAAGAAAAAATAGATTTTTGGTTGGCAAATAGCAGTATCTAGCACAGATACTGATAGCTGGGAAAATGAGAATTAGAGCTCAGTAAAAAGTTAAAAGAGAAATCTATAGAGCCTAGAAAGAGACAATTCATTATTTCTCATAGAAACAAATATTGGACAACTGGATAAAAAGGTTCATAAGGGAGTTATTTACTCAACAACATAAGTACATTTTCTGTTAACTTTCCTTTGGTCTAATTATTTGGGTAAAAAAGAGCAGTAAGTATCCTACCAGTATCTAGACTATCTTACTTATACTGTGCAAAAAGACTCACTACATTAGGACACTTAAATAAAGCATAAATATCCAATTGGAGCAATCATTTCTAGACTTTGAGAGTTATTTTAGAAGTAATCTATAGCCCATCCACATCCAAGTCATCAGAAAAGCAGAATAATTGGGACCATAGACCCCAGGTCTTTGCTGGGGATTATGGAAAGCAGTGTCATAGTGCTTTGGGGATAAACATTTGAACCTCTGAACTTAGGGGGGAAAAAAAAGCTTCAGATGACTGAGTTCATATAATCAACTCTTGCCAAACTAGGCCTGATTAGTTTGACAAACATAATCTCTTAACGGCCCCCAAACTTTAAACATGTTGTACTTTGCCCATTCATTAAAAATAAGTCACATTCTTCACATTCTTCTCCTTTCCAGCATGGACCTAGAGATTCATTCTCTGCCTATCAGAAACATGATTATATTTGTGTCTATATGCTTAAGGATTTTTATAAAGAGAAGATAACAGGGAATTAGAAACCCTATGTTTTAGTTTGCTAAAGGCTTCTGGGAGCAATATACCAGAAATATTTGGCTTTTACAATGGGAAATTATTAGGTTAAAAGTTTACAGGTGATCCTCAAATCAAGGTGTCATCAGGAGACTGGCCACCTGCACTCCTGGACTCCTCTCACATGGCAAGACACAGGGAGGCATCTGCTTCTCTTCTGGGTCTCATTGCTTCAGCTTCCGGCTGCTCTATTTGTGGCTTCCTTTCTCCCAGATTCCTCTCTGGCCTTCTGGGTTCCTTCTGTCTGTCTCTACGGCTTTTCTCTGTGTGCCTGCTGCTTTAGTCCTCCATTTATATAGGACTCCAGCAAGACAACCAAGTCCCCCTCCCCCATCGGTTATGCCTCACTGGAATAATCGAATCAAAGTGCCCCTACTTGAATCCAATCCAATCACAGGGTCCCACACCCACAGGAATGAATTAGCTTCAAGAACATGTTTTGTTTTGTTTTTTTTCAGGGATCCACAAAAAGCTTCAAATTGTGACACTCCAGCCTATGGATCCCAAAAGGACATGTTCTTTCCATATGCAAAATGCATTCATTGCATCACAATATTTCAAAAAGCCTTAAATCATTTCAGTAACAATGGTAAGTACAAAATCTCATCAAAATCAGTTATAAGCATGCAGTCTGTCTTGGAATAAAATTTGCCTCTGGCTATAGACATGTAAAACGTAGAAAACAAGTTATTTGTTTCCAATAAAAAAAAAAGGGGGTGGGGGGACAGTTATAGAATAAGTGTTCTCATTACCACAGGGAGACATTGGAAGGAAAACAGGGGTCACAGGTCCTAAACAGTTCCAAAACCCTGCAGGAAATACTCTATTAGATTTCAAATGCTGAGAGTCATATATGAAACGATGGTTTCTTCTTCTTGGGACCTCATGGAATGGAAGTCCCACACCTTTCAAGAGCTTGCCTGGTGGCCATCTTCTTCACTCCACCCTCATCAAGCATGTGGGTGGCCACTGAGCTCTAAGCCTTACCTTCCAAGAACACTCTCGCCAATCTCTGGGTCACAGACCCAACTGCCTCAGAACAATGGGGTTGTGACACAACTCTCCCCAACCTCTGGGGAATGTGCTCCACTTTCTCTAAAGCCTGGGACTGCAGCTCTTTCCCTGAACTACAGGGCGAAAGGCCCAACGTCTTCAAATGCCAGGGAAACACCTTTTCTGCTCATGTGGTGGGGCCCATCTCTTGACCTGAGAAGATGTCTTAAGTCCAGACCTCAGCTTCCATGGTTTTGCCCTTGAAGTCATTTTTCTTCAGTCTCTCCCTTTTCTGTCCCTTTTACTTCAGGCTGACAATGATGCTATTCATTCAGATCTTGCCAAAAATGTCTTGGTTTTGCAGGAAATAGGGGTCCAATACATCAGACAGTAACTTTCCACAAATCCTTCCTATATAACTGCATTTTCAATCCTGACTTACACTGAAAGGACTGGCTGTTTCCTTGTTTAGTTAAATCCTTACATGGGGCTCTATTCGGTGTGGATATATTTTCCAGAAGTTCAGAATTTCCCAAATCATCGATTCTGGTTTCTTTATGCCAAAGACTTGAGTTCTCAATTACCTCTTTCCTCTTTCATTTTTCTGTAAACTGTAAGGAGAAACCAGGCCGTGCTTTCTACATTTAGTTTAGAAATGTCCTCAGCTAAATATACAAGCCCCTCACTTTCAAATTCTGCTTTCTATCTAATATCAGGAGTCAGTTTTGCCAAGTGTTCTGCAACTATAAAGTTTTATATAAACTTTATAAAACTATAAAGTTTTAAAGGATTGCCTTCCTTCCAGTTTGCAATGACACAGTCATCATTTTTATCTAAGCCACAACAGAAGTATCTTCAGCATCCATATTTTTACCAACAGTCTCTTCAAAGCAATCTAGGTCTTTTCTATTAAGCATCTCACAATTCTTTCAGAACCTATTCCTTACCCATCTAAATCATTCCAAAATTTTTGGTATTTGCATAGCAGCAGCACCCACTTTCCTGGTACCAATATCTGTTTTAGTTTGCTAAAGGCAGTTGGGAGCAATATACCAAAAATGTGTTGAAGTTTAAAATGGAAATTTATTAGGTTAAAGGCTTACCGTTCTGAGGCTGTGAAAGTGTCCAAATCAAAGCATCATCAGGAAAGCAGTGCCAGCAATCCTGGAGTCCTCTCTCACATGACAGGGCACATGGAAGCATCTGCTTCTCTTCCAGGTCTCATTACTTCAGCTTCTAGCTGCTCCATCTGTGACTTCCTTTCTCCTGGATTCCTCTTTGACCTCCTGGGTTCTTTCTCTCCATATCTGCAGCTTTTTCTCTGTGAGTCTGTTGCTTTTTGTCCTCCATTTATGTAGGACTCCAGCAAGAGGACCAAATCTCATCCTGGGCCATGCTTCACTGGAATAATTCAATAAAGTCCCCACAACTTAAACCAATCCAATCAAAGGGTTCCATACCCACAGGAATGGATTAGCTTCAAGAACTTGATATTTTCTGGGATCCACAAAAAGCTTCAACCTGTCACAAATCCCTGCCCCAGGATCAAATTTAACAACATAGAAAGAAGGTATTACTCACATGTGCTAAAATTAGAAAATTTACACAGCCTTGTGCATGGAGGAAATGCAAATTCATGAAACTTTCCATACTTTTTCAGGACTCCCTTATGACGTTTTGTCTGACCCTGTGAAACCATAGTAGTTTGTATATCTCTGAATTAACATATGTCTCACTGTATTTAATTATTAATATTCATACCTGTCTTCTCTACTAGGCTGTGAGTTTCTTGGAATAGAAAGCAGTACCTTATTTATCTTTGTGCCTGCATTTTGTAACATTGCCTCTCCAGAACTACTTAACCCAATAATAGTTTCTTCTCTTCATCCTGTTATTTGTTTTACTGTAACTTCCTCCAAGAGATCTTTTTCCAACCATATCCATCATGCCTAATATTTCTCCATCACTTCCATTTGAGCACCTTTTGAACATTTTATTTACCAGTATAAGGCCAGGCACCTACCACATTTTTGGCTCATAGTAGACACAATTGATAACTTTTAAATGAATTAATGAAATAAATAATATAAGCATTTTCTTAGTTTGCCAGGTTGCTATGACAAATATTGCACAAATGGATTAGTTAAAACAACAGGAATTTACTGTCTCATTGTTTCAGAGGCTAGAAGACTTGAGGTTGATAGAGTTCTGGTGCTGACTTGCTAAAATCTTGGGGTTTCTTGGCTTTCCTTTTACATGGTGTGTCCTCTCCTCTATCCTTCTCTTTATAAGTCCTACAGTAGTCCAGATTAAGACCCACCCTGCTTTAGTTGGCATCAAGGTAACTAAAAATAGCATCTTCAAAAGGCTCTATTTATAATGGTTTCATACCCACAGAGACAGGGACATGCATAGAGTTGAGAATAACAAATTATAATGAGTATAACTAACACGGTTGATTTATAAATTTATTACACTGCTGATTGTGGCTGAAAGGGGTAGTTGGTTGACATAAATGTCAATTGAAAGGAAACTAGAGACTAATCTGGGGAATGTACAACAGTGATTTTGGTGATGGATTAGATTGTGGTTAATAGTATAAGAATGCTCTTCTTTTACAAAGTGCTAAGAATATGGTGATACATGGGAAAATTACAACTAAGGTATCTTATGTATGATAGTCAACAGTAATATCGTAATGTTTTGCAGGATGGCAAGAAGATTTTTTCAATATACAAAAATAGGGGGTATAAGAGGACAGTGATTTTTCCTTTTGGAAGAATGAAACATTATAAAATTGACTGAGATGATGACAGCACCACCCTATGATGGAAATGAGAGCCACTGAGTGTACATTTTGAATGTATTGTATGGAGCATGAGACTGTATAACACAGAGAATCCAGTGGTGGATGATGGACTGTGGGTTAACAGGGCATATATGAGAACATTTTCTTATGAATGATAATAAATATATTATACTAATATAAGGCCCAATTTTATTAGAGCAAATAAATTTCTGTTTTCGGAAGAATTGTCTAACCACAATAGGAACTGCTTAAAGGTAAATGTGTGCTTCAAAATATAATGTGATGATTTTTTTCTCAAAGGGTTAAGGGGGACAGTTGGCTGAATTGGGAGTTAAGAAAACTGGGTTTAGTTCTTCCCAATAATTAGCACTGTAAGTGTCAATGACCTTTCATCATTCCAAGCCACAATTTACTCATCATTAAAATCAAAGATTGTAAATAAGTATTTTCTGAAGTCCACTCCAGGACCAAGATCTTCTTACCTAACGAAAAAGAAATAAGAAATAATGGGTTAGGTAGATCTCAAGTGAAAGGATCCAGCAGCAACTAGCCCAAACTGGCAACAAGATTTCTAACCATGACTTATGAAAAGTTTGGTATGTAAAAACCTTGGTAATTCTATCATTTATAGTGTATATATTCAATAAGTATTTTAATAATTGTCTAGAATGTAGATGATGTTTGTACAAAGATATTCCTCTGCATACATTGATGTCTGAGGCTAATATTCTAATATCTTTAAACTTTTCTGATAATGTTGTGCTCATCTTCTCAATTCTTTTCATTTTTCCTCTTCTTGCTGAACACAAATATTTGATCTTTCTTTTAAATTATGGATGAAAATTAGACACAAACTTTGCTAAGAATCTATCCAGCCAAGGAAAGACAATATTTTGTTTCCTTATTTGCTGCACTTACAATTGAATATACGAATGACATATTGGTTTACATTTTGCCACTCTTAAAACCTTCAAAACAGTATCAATGGTACAAGTGTAATGTGACTTTTATAATAAACATTACAAAAGTAGCATTTTCACACATAGTTACAAATCTTCTAATTATGTAAATGTCTTAATAATATATTAATCATATCAATGTATCATAAATTACTAAACCATATTCCTTTTTTCTTTTTGATATCTTGGTTGTTATCTTGTTCTTTGCATCACTTTGTTTGCTATAAATAAATAAATAAATAGATAGATAGTTAGATAGATAAATAAATAAATAACCTTTTACGCTAAAGATCTTTTTTCAATTGTGGACTCAGAAATGATAAGAAGGAAACAAAATTTTAAGCCCTTTTACATTTATTGACAAAATTATTTCCAAAAGATATCCATGATGAATTGTTAAAAGATAAAAGCAGTTCATCAAACATAATCTTCAAATGATCCCTTTATTCACTGAAGAATATGCCATAAGGTTAGCAGTAATTATCTCTTGGTGGTGAGATTATGTATGATTTTAACAACTTTATTAAGGTATATTTGACATAAATTGTGCATATTTAAAGTATACCATTGGGTAAATTTTGACATATGCATTTACCCATAAAATCATCCCACAATCAAGACAACAATGAACATATTTATAGTCCTCAAAAGTTTCCTCTGGCTCCTTTGAGATCTTTTTCTGCTATCCCTACCCTATTCCAATCCCAGAGAACAGTGATCTGTGTCTTTCATTTTAAATTAGTTTGCATTTTCTATAATTTTATATAAATTGAGTCATATAATATGTACTCTTTTTTGGCTGGCTTCTTTTACTTAATCTGATTGTGTCTCAATTCATCCATGTTGTAGTATGTATCAATATTCCATTATTTCGTATTGCTGAGTAATAGTCCATTATATGATATACCATAATTTATTTATTCATTCACTTGTTGATTAACACTTGGGTTGTTTCTAGTTTTGGCTATTACAAATAAAGCTACTTGAACATTCAGATTAAAATCTTCAAAGAACATGTGCTTGCATTTTTCCTCTAAAAATACCTGGATGTGAATGGCTACATGAGGTAGTAGGTGTATGTTTAACTTTTTAAGAAACTGACAAACTGTTTTCCAAAGTGATTGTACCATGTTACCAAGTGATTGTACTATTCCCACCAACAGAGCATGAGAATTCCAATTCTTCTCTATGCTTGCCAACATGCAGTATGTGAAGTCTTTTTAAATTTAGCCATTCTAATAAAAGTATCTTTGTGGTTTCAATTTGCATTTCTGAAGTGACTAGTGGTGTTAAGAATCTATTTATGCACTTACTTGCCATTTGTATATCCTTTCTGTTGACGTGTCTGCTCAAGGGTTTTGCCCATATTTTTAATTGGGTTCTTTGCTATTATTGAAAATTGAGAGTTCTCTATATATGCTGGATACAAGTCCTTGATTTGAAATGTGATTTGCAAATATTTTCTCTTAGTCTGCAAGCTGTCATTCAAGGATCAAAATTCTTAATTTTAATGAAGTACAGTTCATCAGTGTTTTCTTTTAGAAATTGCTCTTTTGGTGTCTTATGTAAGAACATGCCTAACACAAATTCACAAAAATTTTCTCGTTTTCTTCAAGAAGTTTTATATTTTTACATTTTACATTTAGGTCTGTGGTCCATTTTGAACTAGTTTTTGTATATCGTAAGAGGTATAGACCAAAGTTTTTAATTTTTTTTAACATTAAGAAATCTAAATTTTCCAGCAGCATTTATTGAAAAGACTATTCTTTCTGCATTTCTGAATTGCATGTCCTTTCTGAATTGTTTCTGAAGTTTTATTGAAAATAAATTGATCAGATATAAGTGAGTCTATTTCTGGACTCTACTATGTTGCATTGATCTATTTATCTGTCTCAACACTAACACTACCCTGTCTTATTTATTGTAGTCTTAAGGTCAGGTAGTATAAGTCTTCTAATTTGTTCTTTTCAAAGTTGCATTTTTAATCTAGGTTCTTTGCATTTCTATGCGGATTTTAGAATCAACTTACCATTTTTTACAAAAATGTCTACCAGGATTTTTATTGTAATTAAATTAAATTGATAGGGAAACAGATGAGGCTCAAGCAATTGGGCTCCCGTCTACCATATAGAAGGTGATTGGTTACATTCCCGGGGACTCCTGGTGAAAGGCGAGCTGACCCTAGCGGAGAGCTGGCCCATGCAGGAATGCTGGCCTGGGTGGAAAGCTGGCACAGTAAGATGACATAACAAAAAGAGACACAGAGGAGAGACAATAAGAGACACAACAGACCAGGGAGCTGAGGTGGCGCAAGAGATTAAGCACCTCTCTCCCACTCTGGAAGGTCCCAGGATTGGTTCCCAGTGTCGCCTAAAGAGAAGACAAGCAGAGAAGAACACACAGAGAGCAGACAGCAAGCACAAAAAACAACATGGGTGGAGGGGAAAATAAATGAATAAAATCTTTTAAAAACATTAATTAAATTGATAGATGAATTTGGGGACACACTCTGACCCATAACCTGGTATATTTCTCCATTTATTTAAGTCTTTAACTTCTTTCAAGATTACTTTTTATAGGTCTTCCATAATTTATATAAGATTTATACCTAAGAATTTCATATTTTTAATGCTGCTTTAAATAACATTTTTAAAATAATAATTCTGATTGTTGCTAGTATTTAGAACCAAAACATTTTTCATATTCATCTAGCATCTTGCAAAATTACTAAATTCATTTATTCTACAAGCTTTATTGTACTTTCTCTAGGATTTTTTACATAGGCAATCATGTGATTTGCAGATAAAGAGAGTTTTACTTCTTCCTTTCGGATGTGTGTTTTTTTAAACAAATCAGTTTTATTGATACATATTAATAAAGCATAAATCCATCCCAAGTGTACAATCAATGGTATTTGGTGTAATCATATATTTGTGCATTCATCACTTCAATCATTCTTAGAGCATTTTCATTATTCCAAAAAATAATAATAAAAAACAAACAAAACTCATCACCTCTCAATCTCTCTAGGCTTTTCCTGCCATACATAGCTGCCATTCTTTTTCCTTCTCTCTAGTATATTTGTATTTATATTTTGTAAAAACAGTCTTATATATGCAATATCACCCATATTCATGTTTCACATGAGATTTTGCTGTCTTATAGAGTCCCATGTTACAGTTTTTAGCTTTCCTTCTAGTAATACACATGATCTTAGACTTTCCCTTTCAATCACTGTCATATCCACATAATAACACTGCTACTTACAGACACCATGATGTGCTTTAACCATTTCTATTCATTTCCAAAGATTTACAAACAACCTTTTCACCGGTTCTGTACAGAATAAACTTTTCACCAGTTCTGTACAGATTAACCCTTAACTTCACATTCTCCATCCTCTTCTAATTTCTTCTAATTATTAACTCCGTGAGTTTATACAATATGCTTAGTTCATAATAGTGCAATCCTACCATATTTGTCCTTTTGTGTCTGGCTTGCTTCACTCAAAATAATGCCCTCCAGGTTCATCCATGTTGTCATATGCTTCACGACTCCATTTCTTCTTACCGCTACATAATATTGTATTGTGTGTATACACCACAATTTGTGTATCATTCATCACTTGATGGACACCTGGATTGTTTCCAAGTTTTGGCAATTGTGAATAACACCACTATGAACATTGGTGTGCAGATGTCTGTTCGTGTCTCTGCTCTCAGTTCTTCTGAGTGTATACCTCGTAATGGTATTGCCAGGTCACATGACAAGTCTATATTCACCTTCCTTAGGAACTGCCAAACAGTCCTCCACAGTGGCTGTACCATTCTATAATCCCATTAACAGTGAATAAGTGTTCCTATCTCTCCACATCATCTCCAACATTTACAGTTTTCTGACGTTTTAATAGCAGCCATCTAATAGGAGTGAAGTGATATCTCATTGTAGTTTTGATTTGCATTTTCCTAATCACTAGTGATGTTGAACATTTTTTCATGTGTTTCTCACCATTTGTATTTCTTCTCGAACAATTGTCTTTTCAAGGCTTTTGCCTATTTTTTAAATTCAGTAGTTTGTCTTTTTATTGTTGAGTTGTATGATCTCTTTGTATATCATGGATATTAGACCCTTATCAGATATGTGACTGCCAAATATTTTCTCCATTGAGTCAGCTGCCTTTTTAACCTTTTGACAAAGTCCTTTGAGGTGCAAAACTGTTGAATTTTGATGAGGTCCCATTTATCTATTTTTTTCTTTTATTGCTCGTGCTTTGGGTGTAAGGTCTAAGAAACTACCGCTTACCACAAAACTTTAAGATGTTTTCCTACATTTTTTTCTAGGAGTTTTATTGTTGTTGCTTTTATATTTAGGTCTTTGATCGATTTTGAGTTAATTTTTGTATAAGGTGTGAGATACAGGTCTTCTTTCTTTTGGATATGGCTATCCAGTTCGCCTAGTACCATTTGTTGAATAGACTGTTCTGGCCCAGCTGGTAGGGCTTGATAGCATTGTCAAAAATCACTTGACTGTAAATGTGAGGGTCTACTTCTGAATTCTCAATTCAGTTCCATTGGTCAATATGTTTGTCTTTACGCAAGTACCATGATTTTTTTTTTTTTTTTTACCACGGTAGGTAAGATATATGCTTTAAAGTCTGGAAGTAAGAGTCCTCCAATTTTGTTCTTCTTTTATAAAATCTTTTTGGCTATTTGGTGCCCCTTACCCTTCCAAATAAATTAGAAAATTGGTTTTTCCGCTTCTGCAAAAACAGCTGTTAGGATTTTTATTGAGATTGCATTGAATCTATAGATCAGTTTGGGCAGAATTGTCATATTAATGATATTTAGTCTTCCAATCCACGAACATGGAATGTTCTTCCATTTATTTAAGCAATGTTTTATAGTTTTCTGAATAAAAGTCTTTTATGTCCTTGGTTAAGTTTATTCCTAAATGTTTGACTCTTTCCATGGTTATTTTATAAATGGAATTTAAAAAAATTTCCTCATCGGATTGCACATCAGTAGTGTATAGAAATACTACTCATTTTTACAAATTAATCTTGTATCTCACCACTTTGCTGAACTCGTCTATTTGTTCTAGGAGCTTTGTTGTGGATTTTTCAGGACATTCTAGATATAGGATAGTATTATCAGTGAATAGTGAAAGTTTTACTTCTCCCTTTCCTATTTGGGTACCTTTCATTTCTTTATCTAGCCTAATTTCTCTAGCTAGAACCTCTAGCACAATATTGAATAACAATGGTGATGGTGGACATACTTGTCTTATTCCTAATCTCAGCAGGAAAGCTTTCAGACTTTCACCATTGTGTGCAATGCTAGCTGTAGATTTTTAATATATGCACTTTGCATATTAGGAAACTTCTTTCTATTCCTATTTTTTGGAAGGTTTTTATCAAAAATGGGTGCTGTGTTTTGTCAAATGCCTTTTCTGTGTCAATAGAGAGGACCATGGGATTTTTCTTCTTCAATTTATTAATATGGTTTATTACCCTCATTGATTTTCTTGTGTTGAACAACCCTTTTCTACCTGAGATAAAATCCACTTGATCATGATGTATAATTCTTTTAATGTGCTTTTGGATTCTGTTTGCAAATATTTTGTTGAGGATTTTTGCATCTATATTCATTAGAGATATTGATCTGTAATTCTCTCTTTTTTGTAGTATCTTTATCTGGTTTGGGTATTAGGATGATGTTGGCTTCATAGAATGAGTTTGGTAGACTTCTTTCCTGTTCAGTTTTTTGAAAGAGCTTGGGAAAGATTTATATTGTATTGTCTTTGAATGATTGGTAAAATCGACCTGTGAAGCCATCTGGTCCCAGGCTTTTCATCTGTGGGAGGTTTTTGATGACTGTTTCAATCTCTTCACTTGTGATTGGTTTGTTGAGGTCTTCTATTTCTTCTAGGGTTGGTGTAGGTGGTTTGTGTGTTTCCAGGAATTTGTCCATCTCCTCTACATTGTCTAGGTTTTTGGCATACAGTTGTTCATAGTATCTATCCTCTTATGATCTGTCTTATTTCTGTGGAGTCAGTGGTAATGTCCCCCCTCTCATTTCTGATTTTATTTATTTACATCCTTCTCTCTTTTTTTCTTTGTCAGTCTAGCTAAGGGTTTGTTGATTTTGTTGATCTTCTCAAAGAACCAACGTTTCATTTTGTTGATTCTCTCTATTGGTTTTTTGTTTTCAATTTCATTTATTTCTGCTCTGATCTTTACTATTTCTTTCCTTTGGCTTGATTTGGGATTAGTTTACTGTTCTTTTATAGTTCCTCTAGGTGTGCAGTGAGATCTCTAATTTTAGCTCTTTCTTCTTTTTTAATATAAGCATTGAGGGCTATAAATATCCTTCTCAGCACTGCCTTTGCAGTGTTCCATAGGTTTTGATTCATTGTGGTCTCATTTTCATTTGTCTCAAGTTAATTGCTGAATTTTATTGCAATTTCTTCTTTGACCCACTGATTGTTTAAGAGTGTGTTGTTTAGTCTCCATATATTTATGAATTTCCCTTTTCCCATCCATTATTGATTTCTAGCTTCATTCCATTATGATCAGAAAAAGTGGTTTATATAATTTCAATCTTTTTAAATGTATTGAGACTGTCTTGTGACCCAATATATGGTCTATCTTGGAGAAGAATCTATGAGCACTTGAAAAGAAAGTATATCCTGCTGTTTTGGAGTGCAATGTTCTATAGATGTCTGTTAGGTATAGGTCACTTATCATATTATTCAAGTACTCTGTTTCTGTATTTATCCTCTGTCCAGATGTTCTATCCAATATTGAGAGTGGTGTATTGAAGGCTCCAATGATTATTGTAGAGACATCTATTTCTCCCTTCAGTTTTGCCAGTGTGTGCCTCACAAAGCATGGGGTACTCAAATTAGGTGCATAAATAGGCAATGACCTTCTTAAACCCTTACAACAGTTTTGCATTTAAAATCTATTTTGTCCAATATTAGTATCATTGCTCCAGCTCTTTTTTGGTTATTAATTGTTTGGAATACCTTTCTCCAACCTTTCACTTTGAAACTGGTTGTGTCCTTATGTCTGAGGTGGGTCTCTCGTAGACAACATATAGATGGTCATATATTTTTATCCATTCTATCTGTCCATTTCTTTTGATTGGGGAGTTCAAACCATTAACAATGTTATTAATGTAAAGGCATTACTTACTTGATCCATTTTGTCCCTTAGCTCTCTGTTGTCATAGCGTTCTATTGTCTGTCTTCTTATACTTTAGTTTACCCTTCTTAATAATCTTCATTTCTAAATTCTTCTCCAAATCTCTCTCCCTTGTTGTTTCCCTTTCAGGCTGCAGCACTCCCTTTACAATCTCTTGTAATTCTGGTCTTTTGATCATGTATTATATTAGTTGTTTGTTTGTTTGTTTGTTTTTGTCTGTGAAGACTTTAAACTCACCTTCATTTTTGTAGGACAGTTTTGCCAGATACAGAATTCTTGGCTGACAGTTTTTCTCTTTCAGTGCCTTAAATACATCATACCACTTTCTTCTTACCTCCATGGTTTCTGATGAGAGGTCAGTGCTTAATCTTCTCAATTTACCTTGTATGTGATGCTTTTCTCTTCTCTTGCTGCTTTTAGAATTCTCTCTTTATCTCTGATATTTGTCATTCTGAACAGTAGGTGTCTCTCGGTAGATCTATTCAGATTTATTCTGTTTGAGGTGCATTAATATTTATGTCTTTCATGAGGATTGGGAAGTTTTCATTGATTATTTCCTCAAATATTTTTCTGCCCTTTTTTCCATTCTCTTCTACTTTTTGGATCAAAAAGATAATGTGAATGTTTGTGCATTTCACATTGTCATTAAATTTCATTCAATTTTCTGAGACTCTATCCCATTTTTTCCATCCTCTTCCTTTTCTTTTTTCTCTGTCTTTTCCAGTTCAGATGTTCTGTCTTCTAAATCACTTATTCTGTCTTTGAACAATTCAAATCTGCTCTTATATGCCTCTAATTTATTTTTAATCTCACCCATCATGGCTTTCATTCCCATAAGTTCTGTTATTTATTTTTTTTTTTGCAGGCTTTCAAATTGTTCTTTATTCTCACCAAGTGTCTTCTTAATATCCTTTATTTCTTTCACATTTACTTTAAATTCAATGAAGTGACTTAAGAGAGTTGTGTGATTATTACTGATCAATTGTCTTAAATCCTGTATCTCTTCAGGATATTTGGTTAATTCCTTTGGCTGGGCTGTCTTTTCCTGTTTCCTAGTCTGGCTTGTAATTTTTTGTTGATCTCTAGGCATCTGAATTGGTGTATTTACACTGATGGCCAATTTCTCTCTCTTGCCTATTTTTTTTTCACAACAATTCTTTGATATTTGGTTCATCTTATTCTAAGCCTTTAAAATTGCCTGAATTAAATTATCAAAATCAGACCAGGGACTCACTAATGGAGCCCAGATTTTCTCCTAGAGGTAGGATACAAGGCAGTACCATAAACAGTTTTTGTTCATGCAATTTCCAGACCAGCCAGGAGATGGCACTCATCAGCACAGCTTTCCATGGAGGTGTTTCAGTCTAGCTTTCCTGTGTTCCTGTGTTGAATCTCCAGAGTGGAGGTTCAAATCAGGCTCTGCTGGCCGAATTCACCGAAGAAAAGTCCCCTGACTCCCCCTCCTTTTTGCCCTGAAACAGCTGACAGGTAAGAAGATGTCTGTTCCCCTCTCAGTCAGCTGCAAGTGACCCAGGGGTTTTACCCCAGACTAATATTTTGGAGCTGGGGGAGGGGGCTTGATAACTCATGTTTGTCATTTCAGCTTCTTCATCTCTCTGTCCCACACCCTCCTGGAAATTGTGTATCACTGTCCTGGTCTGCTGATCCCTGAAGCATATTCCTTGAACAGCTTTTGGCTCTTTCTCCTGTGTTTCTGTGAGAACATTGAGCTTGTTAGTCAGATGTCATCTTCCTATTTTGATGTGTTTTTTTTTTTTTATCCTGTTGCACTGGCTTGTACAATGTTGGATAGAACTATTGAGAGTAGATACCCTTGCCTTGTTTCTGATCTTAGAGAAAATTATTCCTTTTTTTCACTTTATCAGATTGAAGATATTCCCTTCTACTACTAGTTTGTTGAGACTTTGAGGACCAAATGTTGGATTTTGTCAAAAGATTTTTCTGTAACTATTGAGGTAACCATATGTTATTTTTTTCTTTCATAGTCTTTTAACATGGCAAATTGTATTGACTGATTTTCAAATGTTAAACCGACTTAACATTCCTGAGATAAATTCAACTTGATCATGATGTGTATAGATTTTTAAAATATTGTTGGGTAGATTTGCTTCAAATTTGTTGGAGATTTTCACATTAATTTTCATGAGATGTATTGGTTTGCCTTTTTTTTTTTCTTGTAATATCCTTGTTTGGTTTTAGTATCAGAGTAATGTTAGCTTTATAGAATGAATTGGGAAGTGTCTCCACTTCTTCAATTTTATGGAAAAGGTTATGTAGCATTGGTATTATTTTAAATAACATGTTAGATAAACTTCTCTAATAAAGCCATCAAGACCTGGCTTGTAACTAAAAATTAAGTTCTTTAATACATGTAAGTCTACACAAGTTTCCTGTTTCTTCTTGAGGGAATTTTGGTAGTTTGTGTCATTCAAAGAATTCATTCATTTTATCTAAGTTTTCAAATTTGTTGGCATAAAGTTATTCATAGTATTTCCTTGTTTTCCTTTTAATATCTGGATACTCCATTGTGATGTCACCTCTCACATTCCTGATAAAGATAATGTGTCATCTCTTTTTTGTTCCTGATCAGTCCAGCTAGTTGTTTATCAATATTATACACCTTCTAAAAATCAGTTTTTGGTTTCATTGATTTTCTACATTATTTTTTTTATTTCTATTTCATTGATTTCTACCCTGATCTTCATTTTTGTTTCTTCTGCTTACTTTGAATTTTATTTGCTACAATACACTGTTTCTGTAGTCTTAAGATGGCAGCTGAGATCATGGATTTGAGGGCTTTTTTTTCTTGTCTAATATTGGTGTGTTTAATGTTTTTTTTAAAAGTCTAAGTTAACTGTTTTAGCTGCATCCCACAAATGTTGATATATTGTATTTTCATGTTCATTTAGATTAACATATTTCTCATGTTCTGTTTGGTTTCTTTTTTTACTCAAATGTTGTGTAGAACAGTTATTTAGTTTCCAAATATGTGTGGATTTTCCAGATATCTTTCTTTTATTGATTTTTAATTCAATCCTATTGTAATCTAGGAATACACTTTGTATGACTTATTTTTTAAAGTGAAATGTGTTTTGTGACCCAAAATACTATCTATTTGGTAAATATTTCATGTGCACTTAACAGGAATGTGTTTTCTGCTATTGTTGGGTAGAATAAATGTTCTATGATGCCAGTTAGGTCAAATTGGTTGAGAATGTTGTATAAGTCTTCAGTGATGTTAAATTGGTTGAGAGTGTTGTGATTTTCTGTCTATGAGTTCTGTAAATTACTGAGAAATTGTTGAAATTTCTGACAATAATTGTGGCTTCACTTAGTATATTTTTTTCTTATAGTTCTTTAAGCTTTTCCTTCATTTATTTTGATGTTCTGTTACTGAGTGCCTGAAAATTCAGAATTGTTATGTATTCTTGACAGATCGACTCATTTATCATTATAAAGTTACTCTTTTTTCACTTCAGTGTATTAATATTCTTGTAATCTACTTTGTCTTTTATTAACATAGCCACTCCAGCTTTCTTTTGTTTAGTGTTACCATGGTATATATTTTTCTATCCTTTTTCTTTTAACATATTTGGTTCTTCATATTTAATGTGGGTTTTACAGCAACATATAGTTGGGTCATTTTTAATCCAATATTATGATTTTTCATCTTACATGGATATTTTGACCTTTTTTATTGATATGGTTGAGTTTATATTTACTATATTTGTTCTCTATTAATCCATTCTATTCTTTGTTCATTTTCCCTCTTTTCTGCCTTCTTTTGGATTAACTATTCTTTATAATTCCATGGTATCCCTTTTTTCATTTATTGACCATAAGTATTGTTATTTTGCTCATTATCTTGGAATTTATAGCTACATCTTTAATTTATAACAATCTACTTTTAAGTGATAATAAACTACTTCACATTTAGCATAAAACCTTCACAAATAATATAAGAATCATAGTATATTTTGTTTTTGTCTTTCCAGCTTTTGTACCATTGTTGTCATAGATTTTACTTTTATATATGTTATAAACAATAAATTGTTATTATTTTTGCTTAAAGTTTATTATATCTTAACATTTGGATGCTCTTCATTCCTTTGTGTACATCCAGCTTTCCATCTGATATGATTATTCCTTTGCTTGATGGACTTTCTTTAACATTTCTCACAGTGCAAGTCTCTTGCTGATTAATTTGTTCAGCTTTTATATGTTTGAAAAAGAATTTTTTTCTTTGCTTTTTGCAAATGATTTTTGCTTGTAAAAGAATTTTAGGTTGTCAGTTTCTCTTTTGGTGCTTTTAAGTTGCTCATCTGTCTTCTAGCTTGCATTCAGTCTATTTTTTATCTGATATTAATGTCTTCATCTCTAGAAGTTTAATTGTGTTTTAAATATCTTTTATATCTCTATTTAACATGTTCAATCTTTTCTCTAGCTTCTTCAATATCTAAAATTCAGTTATAATAACTATTTTAATGTCTTATCTACTAATTTTCCACTGTGTCACTTCTGGGTCAGTATCTATTTATTGACTGTTTTTCTCTCCTCATCACGGGTTTTGTTTTATGCATCTTTATGTACCTGGTAACTTGGTAATTTTTTACTGGATGCTAAACATGGTAAATTTTACATTTTTGCATATTCAAAATGTTCATAGTCCTATACTTATACCTGATCTTCATTCTGGAAAGTGGCTAAGTTACTTGGAAATAGTTTGATCATTTTAAATCTTGCTTTTAGCTTTGTTAGATGTAACCAGACCAGCATTTAGTTTAGGGTTAATCTTTTCCCATTGCTTTAGCAAAGCCATTCTGAGGATTCTATTCTATCCCCATGAATAATGAATGCTTTCCCTCTTGTTGCCACTAATCCCCCCAACACTGTGTGGTGTTTTGAAATCGTTCTGTCTGATCCTTTCAGGTGGTCCTTTCCCCAGCACTGGATAGTTTCTTTCCATGCTTGTGCTAATCATTTCTCTGTTGAATCTCAAAGGGACCCCACTACAGATCTCAGAGCTCCCTCTGTGTGCAATTGTTTCCTCTTGGATACTCTGTCTTGTGAATTCTAATCATCTTTATCTCCTCAAACCCACAACTAAGTTTCCTCAACAAATAGAGGTTACCACACTTCTTCTAGGTTCTCATTCTCTCTGTAGTGTCATGGAAACTCTCTAGGCAGTAAGCTGGGGCAAATGTAGGGCTCACCTCATTTGTTTCTCAGTGAGCCCTCTGCTTTGTTGTCTATTGTCTAGTATCTTAGGAACAATTGTTTTATATAATTTGCCTGTGTGTGTGTGTGTGTGTTGTGTGTATTTAAATTCTTTTTAGTAATTTCAGGTGTAAATCTTATCCATGTTATTCCATCTTGTTAGGAAGTAGAAATATGAATTGATTTTTTGTTTTTTAAGTTTCATTTTTAACATTTACATATACATTAGTCAACTTTGTGACATCTTTTATCTGACAGGCACTGTTCTTAGCACTGAGAATACAGCAGTAAATAAAGCAATCAAGTATCCCTGCCTTTCTTGGAGGAATGGCTGCCTTGTTTTAGAGAAGGGACTGATTCCTGAAACATCTTGCAATGCAGAAAGCAAAGAATTTATAAACTCTACTGTGATCATATCAAAATATTCAGGATCCAACTGAAGAAGTTTCTCTTGCCAAAGAGGGGACATTGAGAATTAGTAGAATAATATCTGTGATGTATTAATGCATATAAAATATGCCTAAATCCATGAGTTCATTATAGTACTCAGAAGAGGACTCATTGGCCATTTTTGAAGAATTCTATAGAATTAAATCACTATTTTGATAACCAGGAAATAAAAGGAACATTTTGGTATTCTTCATGTCTTTCCTTCTATTAAATAGTAGATAAAAGGAAGTTTTTCTTTAGATTATTACTGATTAGTAATAATCAATAATTATCTAAATTAGATTAGATTAGTACTGTTCCATAGCAGGAGGAAGAGAGAGAGAGGGACAACAAGAGAGAAGGGGGAGTAAGAGAAAAAACAAGAAAGGATTCCCTAAAAAGGTGTCAATTGCAGAAGTGATGAAATTGTTCATGGTCTTGAAAGATGGGCAGGACTTCAAATTTGGAAAAGGGTATGCAGACAAGGAGAGACAAGTGGATCATTTCAGAGGATTCACTCTTTTCCTAGGCTTCTATAATAAATCATGGAACTTTATCTCATATCTACTTTATTTATTTAAAACACCAAACAGAAATGATGATGTATCTTTGTAATTTGTTGCAGAAATGTTTTTACTTTCATGTTAATAAAGTAATATTTTAGCTTAATTGAAAGTCTATTTTTTGCAAATATCACAAATACTTGAGTCAAGGGTGGCATCTGTTTTTTGGATTTTTGTATTCATTCACCTAGAAAAAGACAGTTTATACCATTAAATGATACCTTTGACACATTCTTCATGGGAATGGAGGCAGAAATCCCAGGTTAATATAAGGAATGAACCATCAGATAGATGCTAACTTTAATTTGTGAAATAACATCTTTTACAATTTTAATATATATTTTGCATTTTATTTTCATTTCTCTGTGACACTGTAAAATCCTTTAGAGTGTACTGTAACTTTCTTAATCACTGGTATATTCTAAGCAGCCCTTCTGGGAATTCTTAACAGCAACAGCATGAAGTGGGTGCTAAGAACACTGCAGTTTGCTTTATAATTTGCAATGTAGGTGTAAATCCTTTCTCTTAAGAACAGTACAAAATTGCCCTTTTTTCTTTTTTGGATTGCAAAATTGCCTTTTAATTCACGTCAGAAACATTTAAATTAGGTACATTTATATTTTAAAATAACACTTTGCCTTTTCCTCAAGTTATGCTCAAGTGAACTGTTCACCCAAAGAACTATATATGTATAATGTATAATGAGTGTAACACCACATAAAGATGATTGTATAATAAATAAGAAGAATGCTCTTAATTAAGATCTTGATTGAGCCCAGAATTACATCTAGCAGGCTATCTCACAGTAGCTCTAGGCCATCTGGTTCAAATTGTCAAAATGAACCTCTTTAGCGTTTTTTTACAAAAGGTCAGTTCCATGCTGACAAAGGCTGGGAAGTCAGATATGAGAGGAAAAAAAATCTTCTGACCATGTGACCATATTTTGAGATCTTAGATAGATGTTAAAGCAATGCATGTTTCTACAGAGCATACACAATCATGAAGATGATGAAAAGAAAGAGAAACACTTGGGAAAGGTAGGGAAGTGTGAGTGCAACAAAGATAAAAAGTGAATGACAAACATTTAGGAATCTAAGCATGCCAGGAAATACACAAGTGGGGGTTTGTGGCAAAAACCAGAAGCAGTGAAGTTTAAAGTCAGTTGTACTTTGAATTGAGAGATGTGACCTCAGGAAGGGGAGAAAATGTTCTATGAATATTTCCTCAGTTATGTGCTTGTGTGAAGGAAAAATATTGGAGCACATCAATAGTTTAATATTCAGAAAATTAGCTGTAATCTTACCATCTTATGTAATCATCAAAAAGCTTGCAAATAAAATTGAAAAAAAAAGTAACAGAAACATGGATCACAGACTGCTCAAATAGTACATTAAGGAGTCCAAGATTTAGTTTGTATTATTATTTATTTATCATTAAAAAAAATTTGTTTGTCTCACTAGTTGTCTGGCACTGCTCTAGATATTAATGAGACAGATTAGATTAAAACAAAGTTCCCACTTTTTTGGAATTTATGTTCTAATGGGGCACAGAAGAAATTATATATATACCCTATAAAATTAAATAATGTTTGTCTTTGTTTACCAGGGCTGCAGTGACAATTACCACACAATAGGTTGGTTGATACAAGAATTTAGTGGCTCACAGTGTGGAGGCTAGAAGACCAAAATGAAGATGTTTGCAAGGCCATGCCTTCTCCCAGAGTTCGGTAGCATTCTGTTGATGGCAGACCTCCACCTCATGGAATTCTCTCTCCTTTCTGACTTCTGACTTCTGGCTTCTTCTGACTGATTGTGACAGTATTTCCTCTCTTTATAAGGCCCCCCTGATTCAATTTGGCCACACCTTAACTAATAATACCATCTTCCAAAGATCTTACTTACAAATGGGTTCACACCCACAGGAATGTGGATTAAGATATGAACATGCCTTTTGTAAGATACAAGTTTCAATCTCCAATAATGTTCCACAGTGATACTTTAAGAATAGAAAGCAGAGGGTGATATAGACAGAGGGTAGGGGTGGGTTGGAGCAGGAACTTGATGAGATGGGACGATCAACAAGGAAAGCCATCTGAAAAGAGGTGGCATCTGAGCTGAGAGCTGAACTACACCCAGGAAGGAGTCAGCTATTCCAGGACCTGAGGGAAAAGCATTCCAGGCAGAGGGATGAGTTGGTGCCCAGACATTAAAACTAAAAGAGCCAGGCATTTTCAAGGGATGGAAGAAGTCTAGAGTCTCATAACTAAGAAAGTGGTAAGAGATGTCATCAGAGAAGTTGACAGTCACCAGATCTAGTAGGTGCTCCTGGTCCATGGTCAATGAGACACTATGGAAGGGTTCTTAACAGGAGAGGAACATCATCTATTTTCCACTTTGGGCTAAAGAGAAATAAAAAACAGAAGCATAAGAAACCGTTATAAGGCTGTTGTATTAGTTCAGACATGGGATGGTGACATCTGACATTAAGAAAGTAGCAGTAGATATGATAGCATTGGACACTTTGTTTTACCATTTGAAGACCTATCTAAGGAGACTTGCTGATAAATTGAATGTCACTGAAGTTTTGTCTTAAGCAACTGAGTGAATAAGAACAAGTTTGGTGTGGAAATCAAATGCTAGTTTGGTTTATCCATATGGTTATGTTGAACAGGCAGTTGGATATTTAAATCAAAGTTCAGGGAAGACATCAGAGTTGGAAGTAAACAATGGGGAGCCAGCAACATGTAGATGGTATTTAAAGGCATAGGAGAGGATGCTATCACCCATGGAGAGAGGATAGATAAAGAACAGTGCCAAGGACCAAACTCTGGGCTTAGGCCAATGTTTAAAGGTCAGGAAGAAGTGGAGGAACCCAACACAAGGAGAGAAAGTGAAGTAGGAGGAAAGCAGAAGGATGTGGCTTCCCAGAAGCCAAGTGCCACTTAAGAAGAAGAGTGTGACCTACTGCGTCAAATGCTGCTGAAAGATTGAAAATGATGATGTCGAAGAATTGACTATTGGGTTTAGGAGGCTAGAGGTCATTGCTGGTATTAATGAAGCTGTTGGGCAGTGCTGGGGATGACAGCCTGGTTAAGGTGGACTGATATGTCACAGAAATAAGGAAGTAGAAAGAGATTTAGACAGTTGTTTCCAGAACTATGGCTTTAAAAGCACAGGCAAAATTAAGTAAGTAGATGAAGGGAGGAAGACATAAGGTTAAGGACTATTTTTATATCTTTGATTTATTGTTTCTTTTAAGATGACCAATATTAAGTCATATGTTTATGCCAAAGAGAGTGACCCAGCAGTGAGGAAGAAATTAATGCTGCAAGAGAGAGGGAAATAATTGCAGAAGAAAAGACCTTGTGGTACTGAGAACCATGACCCTAATTTCTTAGATGATGCCCTAAATATTTGTTGAATGTAAGTCTTAGCTGGGCCATTGAATAAAGTGATCTTAATTTAATTGTTCTGGGGTGGGTGCTGGGCATTAGTATTTTTTACAATCTTCCCAGTTAATTCTAACGTGCAGCTGGGGTCGAGAAGCAGTAATCTAAACAATAGTGTTTTTTGTTCATCATTATTTTGCTTTTCTTTACACTTTCATAGCATAAATATGTGTCCTCAACAGTTTACTGTTTAGTTGTGTGTGAATTTTATGGAATCACACTGTGTGTATTCTTGCATATATTTTCTTTTGCTTTACATTATCTTTATATGATTCCAACATAATGATGTTTGCAACTCTAGCTTATTCATTTCACTACTCCATTGTGTTCCAGCACATGAAAATGCTATATTTCATCCATTCCCCTGTTAAATGGATAATTGAAACAATTTTTTTTCAGTTTTTCGCTATTGCATATCACACTGCTATAAACATTCTTGTCTATGTACTGCATGTTGTATATGTATTTGTATTGTATTTGATGCACTATTACAATTGTTCCCTGGGAAGTAGGAACATGAACTGGTATAATTACTTTGGAAAAGAAATTGACATTATATATTTGTTTATCAAAAATGATAATATTTTATGTTCAGTTCTAAAACTTGCTTATCACATAGCACACCTTGAAAATTGTATTGAAAATCACATGGTTTACATTTTGGTGTAGTTCAGTTTGATATTTCTCTTCATTGTTTCTTTCATTGTCCTGTTGCTTAGACAATTTTCCACCATCGATGTCACTTCAAAATTCACCTAGAGTTTTCCATTTTATTTTACATGTAGCTGTTTAATATACAAAATGCAAAAAATGATTAAATAAAAATAAAAGACAAATTATAAATTGGCCAAAATAGTTTGCAAACAAAAAACCAGCATCCAAAAAGTCAGTGAGAAGAAAATCTATTAGGAAAAGTGATTCAAGACATAAACAGATAACTGACAAAAGAGACAAAAATCACTAAAAATGTGGACAGTGTTCAACCTCAGTAACTGAAGAAATAAAATACAAAGCCATTACATAACAGTTTTTATACTTTCAATTTTTCTTAAATAAAAATGTGCATTTCAGTCATTCTTAAACACTATTGGTGGAGGTGTTTATTAATATGAAATTCTTGGTAAAAATTTTAAAATATATATCAAGAGCCTTAAAAGAGGCTAAAATTATATGCCTAGGATTCTATTATAAGGAAAGACTTCAAGATGTGGATGAGGAATATATACAAGAATGTTCATTAAAGTATAATATATAATAGAAAAAAATTTGAAATAGCATAAATGGCCCCAAATAGAGCAATTATTAAATTAATTGTTTACTCAGAGACTGGAATATTATTAGGTCATTAAAACATGTTTTCAAAGGATAATGACATTGGAAAATGTTCATAATTCAAAAATGTAAAATAATTGCATATAATCTCTCATCACTATTTTATGAAATGTCTCCATCTGTATTTCTATGGGCTACCTCTTCCCCTCTCTCTTATTTTACTGTTTCATCAGAGAATATATGCCAAAATATTTTGTGGTTCTTCCTGGATGGAAGGAATGGAAATTAATTTAATTTTTTATTTATGGTTTCTTTGTATACAGTCTTTAAAATGCTATTAAGATGCTTATTTTTATGTTTGATTTATTTGAAAATGTTTGAGCTCCTAAAATACAACAGGTTAAGTATTGACAATAGAATCATAATGTCATAAATTCATTTAATTTTACTCTGTAAATACACATCTTCTTGAGTACTCAGATTTGTTGAGTCAAGATTTATCACTCATTACCTGTTTTGCTTCTTTTTACTTTTTTGTAGCCCTTTACCCAACAGTTGGGGATTGAATCGTACCTCACAAAAGACTTAGTCAAATCCTCATCTACATTTCCTATAAGTGTGAAACCATTTGTTAAGTAAGACCTTTTGAAGATGTCACTATTAGGTAAGGTGTGGCCAAATTGAATCGGGGTGGGACTTAATCCATCTGATTAAGGAGGAGGCCGAAGATATCACCTTGTGAAAGAGAACTGCCATCACCAGAACACTACCATCTCAGGGAAAGCACGGCCTTACAGAAATCTTGATTTTGGACTTCTAGCCTCCAAACAATGAGCTAGTACACTCTTGTTGCTTAAGCTAACTCACTATGTGGTATCTGTCATAGCGGCTCTGGCAAACTGATACACACCCTCTCCAACCACAACCAACAGCCGTGATGATCCTGTCAGAGGAAGCTCATCAGCAGCAATGGCCCTTTCATGCTTCAGACATTGCCACTTAATCTCCCACAAGCTCAAGTGAAAGAATTACAGACAATTAGAAGACAGAAAAACAACTGCAGTCACACTGAGTGCAAGGTTTGAGAAGCCTGAGATTAGTAAATAAGTGAAACACAAGGACTCTATGGTGTGCTAGAGAAAAAACAAAGTCCTATGGAAGCATCTACTAAGTTTACTCTGCCACAAATTAGTGTTTGACTTTGAGTAGACGTTCTTTTTGAGATCTCTTCTTCTTCTGTAAAATTGGGAAGAATACAATTTCCCTTCCAGGGGTGCTATGGAATAAAATGAGAGTGACTTAAGCATAAAACCTGTACACATAGGTAATAAATTAATGTTGCTATCATTACTTACTTCAAAATCCTCATGCAGAGAATTCAGGATGTGTCTCCTGATTGAGACAGTTTAGACCTTTTAGCTAATACATTATAAATGATGATGTAAAGTCACAGTGTTGATTTCCCAAGCAGGACGTATCGATCATCTCTTGTAACAACATCCTTTTTTGCAATAAGTTCGTTTTTTATGCAACATTATTGGCACACAGACTTTGTGAGATGAATACTGATGCTGCAGGATCTTTTCCTATTCTTTAAAGTGCACCTAACCATTTTATTTTAATCTGATGCTTTCAGGTATCAGTACGGGTTGGTAGCATTGTAGCAATTTCCTTTGTAGACTGGGAGAATTAATATGTGCCAAGCAATTTGCTTAAGGCCTGTGGAGAACTGTGTGACTGAAGCTGTAAAATCTGCTCTCCCCTTTGTAGGTAGTAGGAAATCTCAGCCCTCGTAATGGAATTGACAAAGAATTGGGCCTGAGTCTGGGTAATAGAGGATAAGATATTCCTTCAGGCAAATGAAGTCAGAAATAGGGAGTAGACCAAAGACAGATTTTCAAAGAGACCCTAACCAGGAAGATAGAGTCAAGGGAAAAGGGCAAGGAAGGGCTTCCACGTGGCAAGATGGACAACAGAGATATCTACAGAAATTAAAGGGGAACACAAACAAGAGGGAGACAGTGACAGCTCTACTCTGAGCTGTCAAGGATGACTGAAAAGTCCAGGCCTGAGATGAGGACATTCACCTGGGAGCTCTGGGCCATGTCTGGTGATGGAGAGCCTCTGCTAATGGCCTGAGGCCACTTCTACCGACTTCCATCATATAATCAGGGCCCTGTCCTTTACACCAACACCTGAGAGTCCATCCCAAGGAAAAGAACCTGTTAGGCAAAATCTGTTTTCAGCTCCCTGGGCCTTCCTGTTTGTCCTTCTCATTCTTACTCTGAGGTGCTTCCATTTAGTCTTCCTTCAATTACATAGTATCAATCCCAACTGCATAAAATTTGGACTCAGGAAAGAGATAGTCATGTGCACTGTCCATTTTTAACTCTTTCCTGGTAGGGGTGTCAAAGGTCAATTAGAAGAGTCAATAATTTGGGAAAGCAGAAGACCCACATCTGGTTGTATATCCATTGACAGTCCAATCCCAGGTTTAAAGATCTGTAAAATAATTGCCTCTTCTCAATATGATCTCTGTCCCCAGTCAGTGATCCCAAGACTCTGGCTCTCCTTCAGTTGAATACATGAAACATTCTGGAAAGGAGTACATATATCCACCTTGACTCAGCCCTACTTTAACATGAAAGTATCTGTCACCACCTCAGCAAACTTGTAAACAGTGGAGAGAATCATGCCAGCAAATTGGTGGAACAAAAGGTCTAAGACCATGGTTTTTACCTTGGTTGTGTAGCCAAATCACATGGATAAGAGTGAAAAGTGCTATATCTTTCTAACTCTACATCAGACTACTGAATCACAATCTTTTATGGTGTGACCTTAACATCGTCATTTGTTTAAAGCTCCCTGGATAATTTGATGCACAGTCCAGTTTTAGGAACTCAGTTCGGAGTAAAGGGCCTGAGAAAAAATTGTAGCAGATAGAAAATCATGATCTTATTGATCTCTAATTCACCTAAACCATTTTGTTTTCCAGGCATAAGAAGTGAGGCAAGGCCATAGGATGATGCCAATACAAAGTGGCATTGAACATCTCAGCACATCTCATTCGTAGGCTTGCATGTCTTACCCATCTCGCATGGGCATGAGCAAGAGGATAGTCACATACATTGAATCCTATATTTTATTTCAAACATGGGAATAAACTGCTTGAATAAAAATAGCAGTGCTAAAAATAGCAAAAAGATAAAACAAAACCACCTAAATGTCCTGAAGTGAGGAGGAGTTGATTGAGTTGTAGCAGTTCTATAAAATGGACATACTTTTAAATGATTCTGAATAAGTTATTTTATATACTTAAAAAGATGCTATAATATATTGCCAATGGAAAGATCAGATTATAGGCATTATATATAGTGTGATTGATTAATATATGCTCAAAATTACATATATACATTAAGCTTAAAAGATTACAGATACCAAAATACCACTGTGGTTATTTCTGAATAAGGAGATTATAGGTGATTTTTGCTTCCTCTTTTCCATTATTTCCTTGCTTATTACAAGGAACATGCATTGTCTGTGGAATTAAAAAGTGAAAGAATGTAGCACAAGGACGTTTTAAAGCCTCATGTTCAACATCTCTCACCTCAACTATCACAACTGCTGCCCTTCAAGTCTCTCCACTTTCAACCTTCCAGTTTTTCAATATGACTTTGCCAATATCTAAAACGCATGTCAAGAGGTATATTTCCTCTTCAACAGCAAAGACTCCCCATTAGCTACTACCAGAAATATGTCTCCTTCGTAGGTCATTTGAGTTTGCTTATGATCTTTCCTCAATAATTCTGTTCCCCACTTCAGTTGCACAATCCATCTTTCTTCTCATCTAGTGCTCTAATACCACAAGAATACCCTTAGTCCTTCAAGCATTCACAACATTTTTAACGCTTCTATTTCATACTCTTTCCCTCAATGAAATGTCTTTTTCACTTTTTCCCTCTGGGGGTTGTGATGGCACCTTTCAATTATACCTACTTTTCAAAGACTCCCCAGGAAGTAATACCTATATCAGTCCATTCCTGAATGCCTCTTTACCTCCACATGCAGAATTAATGGCCACTTCCACTGCACCTACACAGAACATTGGTTGAACCTTCTATTTGTATCCTTTCTTTTCCATCATCTACAGGTCTGCATCCTCCCAGGGGACTGAAGGATTCTTAAGAGAAGTTATCCTCCTGTTCACCTTTAAATCTTCTAAAATTCTCAGATCAGTACATTGCAAATTGTATGCAATCAATTAAAAAACACATTGTAATGATTTATATAAAGCCTAAAATGTTAACAACCCAAATGACACCTTTCTTTCCTCACATACACTTCTTAAAATCTCTAGGGTGGGAGAAACTGGATCACTCATACATTACTTGTGGTAATAAAAACTCAGTCAGCCACTTTGAAAAAAGTTTGGAGCTTCTTCTAAAACTAAGCCATATGACCCAACCCAGCAATTGCACTTTGGGGCATTTATTTCAGAGAAATGAAATCTCATGTTCACACAAAAACACGAATATGAATGTTCATAACAGATTCACTCATAGTGAAAAAAACTGGAAACAACTCAGAGGACCTTCAAAAAGTGAGTGGTTAAACAAACTATAGTACATCCATTCATACCATGGAATAGTATTCAGCAGTTAAAAGGAACAAACTATTGATACATGCAACAACTTAGATGACTAACCAGAGAATTAGGCTGAGTGAAAAAAAGCCAGTCCTAAAAATTATATACTATATTATTCCATTTATCTAACATCATTAAAATAACAAATTTATGGAAGTGGAGGAAACATTAGTGGTAGCTAGGAGTTAGAGAATGTATGTGTATGTTTTAGGAGAGAGGGGTCAGGGGAAGTTAAGTGTGAATATAAAAGGGCAAGATGAGGTATCCTGGTGGTGATGAAACTATTGTGTATCTTGACTGTATCAGTGTCAGTATCCTGGTTGTGATATTGCATTATAATTTTGCAAAATTTTATCATTGGGGGAAACTGGGTAAAAATATACAACAATATATGAGTCTATAATTATTGAGAAATAAACATTTTAAAAAGTCATAATGTTGCAATTAGGAGATCAGGAAAGAGGTGTGCTCAAAGCTTTCAAGAAATATCCCATAATTATGGTCTTTTAGTTTCTTCACTAAACATGATTATCCATCCAAAGTCACCCACCTGACAGGTAAACTCTGTTCATGGCTGTAACACCCATGTGTAGACTGAATTATAGCTTTGTTATTGAACACACACACATAAACACATACACATCATAACATAGTGCTTGTCATAGGTCTTCATAAGGCAAGGGAAAGAAAGGTGATGGAGATTGTCCATAGTTCATGTCATAGCATGTGTGGCTGAGGAAACTCAAGAAGAAGAGTATATAGAAGTGACTATTAGTATTAGTGTCAAAAAGATTATTAAACATTTACTTTCGAAAGAATCATTGATGAATTGACTAATATATCCAACCAAAGATTTTAATTACAAAGAAATGTAATCATCACAATTATATAATCAAGAGGTCAAGTAAGACTATGATGTCTTAGGGAGTTACAAACAATGATCAAGAGCAAAGTTATGTACAGGGAAATTGTGCTTACATACCTAACAGGCCATCCAAGTCATGTTCAAAGGAGAATTTGTCTGTGTAGGTGCCAATCAAATTTAAGTTGGTTAAAAACTGGAAGATAGTTACAGGAAGTGGAGATAAGTCTACCAAGGAATTCTTTAAGACAGGAGCCTGAGGTATGGTTGAGGGCAGCTAGGAGAGGATGCTAACAGACTTTCTGAAAGAGGAAGAATGAAGACTTTGTGAGTTGATTAATGGAATTTGAGGGAAGCCTATGGGAATAATTAGAGAATATCGACCAAAATGTATATCCAACAGGGAAATAAATGGTCCTCCACTTTGTTGTCTGTAAATGAGGCAGAAATGGGGAGGTGGAAGCAGGTGTACCAGAAAGTAGGTTCAGCAACAGCTGCCCTGGTAATTGCTGCTTCTCTTCTTGGAGGGAGAACTTCTCTGTCAATCTGGCAGTCAGCCTCAATCTACACCATTGTAAGAGTGTCCCATCTTCTTTCAAATATCAGCTACAGAGACATACACTGAGCATGAAAAGAGGAAATTTTGGAAATTTGACCAGCTCACCTGGGAGATGAGAGGACTGGGGTGTGTAAGGAAGAATGGCTCTTAAGGTTCAATTCTTTCTATATTTTAATATATTCTATCTTAATATATTCTAATATATTAAGGTTCTATATTCTTTCATGCCAACTGTAAATTCCTTTAAAGATAATAGTAAAAGGTCTCAGAGTTTTTGTGCCATGGGTTTTGGTGACTCTGAGGGAGATTTGGGGCTCTTTGGGAGATTTTCCTGAGAAAATCAAACTTCCATGGGGAATCATAGATGAGACATTGACAGTTATTTGGACTCTTTCTATCCTGGATCAAGTTTACAAAGTTGATGAAGATGATCCACTGGAGGATAGAAACCTGATCCAAAGACCACGAATGGAAGATATGCAAACTATTATGTCTCTATTGCAGACAGGCAACCAAGTTACTATCTTATCAGACCCTTGGAAGTAAAAGCACTTTGATTTAGCTAATGGGGTTTGGGCAGAGTTCACAGTCAGAAAGGAAACCTAAAGTGACCTTGTGGGTGGGGCCTTTTAAACAATTTAATGTACAGTTATCCTTTCTACATTGGGACTCTCCCCATCATGGTTTTGAGATATCATGGATTGGAATAGAAACTGAAAGTTTTGCGGAAGCTGCAGGTGACAAGTGAAGGCCAGTAGATGACATAGAAAAAGTTTAGAAACTCAGAAATTCATAAAATGTATGCACTGTTATGTATAATTTTACCTGTACCATATGGATTTTACTGTTTAAAAACATAAATGAACAGCTACACAATTTTTTCCTTAAAACTAGCAGTAAAGGAACTGTAGTTCTATGCACTGGTTTGGGGATGTTGTGATCTCTCAGTGATCTTTGGATCTTGAGTTTCTCATATCTTGTGTAATTTAAATGTCATAAACTCTATTAAAATCATGAGTTCTAAGTGTAGTGTTCCTAGTGGATCAAAAAGCGCCCCCAAGAAACAGAGGAAATTGATGAACTTGAAGGAAATATAGAATTGTTATCTATGCTTCATTCGGGCAAAACAGCTGCTGCAGTTGGCCGCCATCATGGCACTAATGAGCCAACTGTAAAGCATATCAAGAAAAAAAGAGAAGGATATCCACGAAGCTGTTGCTGCAGCTACACTAAAAACTGCAAAGCATTTGCAAAAACCATGAGATCTGCATCTCTTTCACTAGAAAGTGCAACATTGTTTTCTACACTCTTCTCCATGTCTCTTGCTCTTGTTTTTTCCTTTCAGGCTGCAGCACTCCCTTTAGTATTTATTGTAATTCTGATCTTTTAGTAATGTACTCTCTCAGTTTTTGTTTGTCTGTGAAAACTTTAAACTCACCTTTATTTCTGAAGAACAGTTTTGCCAGATACAGAGTTCTTGGCTGACAGTTTTTCTCTTTCAGTACCTTAAATACATCATACCACTTTCTTCTTGCCTCCATGGTTTCTGGTGAGAGGTTGGTGCTTAATCTTCTCAATTTTCCTTGTATGTGATGCTTTGCTTTTCTCTTGCTGCTTTCAAAATCCTCTCTTTATCTTTGATGTTTGTCATTTTGAATAGTAGGTTATTTCGGAGTGGGTCTATTCAGATTTATTCTGTTTGGAGTGTGTTGTCCTTCTTGGATATTGATATTTATGTCTTTCATAAGGATTGGGTCATTATTTCCTCAATAATGACACATATAATGTGTATTTTTGTGTATTTTGCATTGTCTTTCAATTCCCTGAGACCCTGTTCCATTTTCCCCATTCTTTTCTCTTTCTCTTCTCCTGTCTTTTCCAGTTCAGATGTTCTGCCCTCAAAATCACCAATTCTGTCTTTGAGCAATTCAAATCTGCTATTACGTGCCTCAAATGTATTTTTAATCTCATCCATTTGTGTCTTTCATTCCCATAAGCTCTGTTACTTTTCTTTGCAGGCTTTCTAATTGTTCTTTATGCTCACCCAGTGTCTTCTTTTTTTTTTTTTAACAACTAAATTTTCTTTAATTTTAGTGAGATTAATCTTAAACCATTTTATTTCAACCAAAAATACCCAGCCAATTATTCTACCTAGTGTCTTCATGATATACTTTATCTCTTTAGTCATATTATCCTTCAATTCCTTGAAATGATTTAAGAGATTTGTGTGATTATCATTGATTAGTTGTTTTAAATCCTGTATCTCTTCAGGATATTTGGTTTATTTGTTTGGCTGGGCCTCCTCTTCCTGTTTCTTAGTATGGCTTTTAATTTTTTGTTGATGTCTAGACATCTGAAGAGTTTGGTGAATTTACTCTAATTGTCAATTTCTCTTGTCTAGTGTTTGCTCTTTTTTTCACAGCTCATCTTTGAGTTTGGTTCAACTTATTCTAAGGACTTACTAATAGGGTGTAGGTTTTCTCTCCAGAAGTGGGGCTAAAGAGAGACCCAAAAGCAGTTTTTCTCCTTGCAATTTCCTTGCCGGCCAACAGATGGTGCTCATCAGCAAAACTTTTGAAGGAGCTGTTTCTTTCAACCTCCACTTTCTGATGTTTCTGGTTTGGCCAGAGCTGAGGTTCAAAGCAGGCTTTACTGGCCAAATTCACTGAAGAGAAACTGCTCTCTGCCTTCTGATGCTCTCTGCCTTCTGATGCACCCTCCCTCTTCCCTTGTAACAACTGACAGGAAGAAAGATATCTGTTCCCCACTTAGTTGGCTGCAGTGAGCCAGGGGTTTTATCCAGGCTTAATGTCTTGAGGGTGAGGGATGGTGTCCTTCATGGCAACTGCAGGGGTTTAGTATCTCACATTTGTTGTTTCAGTTTCTTCATCTCTGTCCCTCACCCTCCCGGGGGTTCCATGGCACTGACCTGGTCTGTTGACCCCCAAAATAGGTCCCTCAGACAGCTTTCGTCCCTTTATCCATTGTTTTTGTGAGACAGTTGGGCCCTGCCTGTCTAGTCTGATGCCATCTTACCAGAACTCCCCGTGCAACATTTTTTTGGGTGCAGAATTGTTATTTTTAAAAAGTTATTCTGTTAGACTGTGGCATCATATGAGAAAAGGTTAAGTCCTTATATGATTCCCTAATGGAAAATGAAGGTGAAGGACCTACCTCTATGGATTTTCAGGCCAGCCACCTTTGGTTGAAATTAAAAAAAAAAAAAAAAAGTTTAGCCTACACAATATGAAAGTAACAGAAGAGACAATGTTTACCAATCAAGAGGCAGATAGGAAGTTTCCTGAAACCCTGAAGAAACTGATTGAAGAGAATGTCTACAAACCAGAACAGATACAGTATTCAAAGCTAATGGAATTGCCCTATATTGGAAAAAATGCCTCAGAGGGCATACATCAACCAAGAAGAGAAATGAGTTCCAGGTTTTAAAGCCACAAGGGATAGGGAAACCCTGCTTGTAAGGTTCATAGTAAAGACAGCCTTGATATATAAAGCTGCAAACCCCCAAGTTTTGAAAGGAAAAAACAAGTACCAGCTGCGTATCTTCTGGATATTCAATAAGAAAGCCAAAGGGGTGCTGACTGTCAGTTTCTTTGTGTCTGAGGTTAGAAAATACCTTGCCAGCAAGGGATTACCCTTTAAGATGTTACTGCTTCTGGTCAATGTCCCTAGCATCTCAGAATCCTAGGAATTGAACTGTTGAACTGTTGAAGTTGTCTACAAGCTACCTAACACAATGTCTCTTGTTCAGTCTCTTGATCAGGAGGTAATATGGACATTTAAGGCACACTACACACACTACTCAATGGAGAGGATCACAAGAGACTGTTGAAGAAAACCCTGACAAAGACAACATTTCACATTTATTTTGTATTTTTAAAATTTCTTTTTCATACTGAAGAGGGGCCAGGGTGGTTCTCTGCTGGGTTCATTCATTTGGCATGGCAGAATAGACAGACACACAGAACTAGGCTAGGAAGGAAAAGAGCTTTTTGCTGGTGGGAGACCAGAGATGTACAATCTCAAATCAACCTGTCTGAACTGCAGAAATTCTAATACTTTATACCATCGGGGTGCTAATGGATAATTGTAGTGGAGCTAGACACAGGTTCCTTCATTAATAAACATTAAGGGGTTGAACATGGTGGGGTGGGTACCAAACCAGGGTGAGTTACAATATTATGATCATTGTCAGAGATCAAGATTCTGGGATAGTACAGAGTAAAGGTCAGTCACAAGGTGTTCCATATGGATATCAAAGAGGAGGTAGAGGGGTTATATGCAAAGGAGAGGCTGAGGCTAAGTTTTGTGTAACTATAAACAAGGAATAGACCTGTTTAGAAAGACCATCATAATAGCAGGTCTAGGCTAAATCCAGGCAGTTTCAGCAATTTCAGATAATAACCACTTGCTATTTTTTATAACATAAAGTCATCTATATAATTCTTAACCTTTGGTTACAAAGGCTCAATACAATGCCTCAATATTTAATCTATCCTGGGTTTTTCTAGTACTACAATATAGTATTTTTGCTTAACAATGACCTACATATAGCCTATGACCAAATAACCCAAATTTTACAGTAAGGTACTGTGGCAGTTTGATATTGCTTATGAATTCCAAAAGTAGATATTAGATTATGTTTGTAAACTGGTCTGTCCCTCTGGGCATATTGGATTATATTGGATTCAGAGGTTTCAATTTTACTTGATTAAATAATGATTAAGTCTTTGGGCCATGTCAGTAGGACATTGCATCCCTGCCCCCTTGTAGGGTGGGGAATCACAAAGAAGGGAATTTGGAGTTTTGATCCTAGAGCCTGGGAAGTAAAGACACAGAAAAGCAGATATGTGAGGAAGGACAGAAGTCTCCATTAAACACAGGCAGAGGCCTTGGGAAGAGAGGTGAGCTATTAGCCTGATAGTCTACAGCTGGCCTTGTGGAGAAACCAGTGCAGCTGAGCCCAAAGAGAAACAAACCTCAGGAAGTGAGGAACCCAGGAAACCTGAACCCTTGCAGATGTCTGCAGCCATCTTGCTCTAACACATGGCAACAGACTTTGGTGAGGGAAGTAACTTATGCTTTATGGCCTAGTAACTCTAAGCTTCTACCCCAAAGAAATGCCCTTTATAAAAGCCAACAGATTTCTGGTATTTTGCATCAGCACCCCTTTGGCTGACTAATACAGGTACTATAAACACCCCATAAAAGAAAAAGAAAAAATTCAAACTTCTCTGCTATGAAGAGAGGACCAAAAATTTTTATGTTAATTTTCTAGATAATGGGGCAATGCACCCCTAACCCCATGATGTGGAAGTGATAACTGTATTGTTTTTGCTCCTATATTTGAATATATGGGAATTAATTTGCTGCATGCTTTACTGCTCCATAAGTATCAGAGGGGATTCTCTATCTCAGGAAGAATCACATGTAGAGAAGTATTAGAATAACACATAAATAGTTCCCCAATCCACCACCTTTGGCAAGGTACTCCCCCAGGGGTACCTGAACCTGCTGCCCTTTGCCACACAAGTATGTGGGTCAGGATTTAGCATAAGTGGCCTTTCCCAAAGTTGTTATTCTGGCAATGCCCCATTGGTTGGTGAGTCAGAAGCTTCAGTCATAGCAGCACTGATCTGCTCTGTTATCACACGTCCACCACAGCAACAACATTCAGGGGTTTGCTTGCCAAGTAAATCCTGTATGTAGATATACCATGTTCAATCCCTCTGGAGGTCAAGGAAAAAACTGTTCTTTCTTCAAAACCTCCACCATCCGAAAAGGTGGCCTAGTACTTTAATGCACTCTTTGGGTGTTGGCCTCATTTGAGCCTCATTTGAGCATTCCACTTGGTCTTTTATTTTGGATAACCTGCAAATCAACATCTTTTGAGAAGATCCACAGCAACAGGCTATGTTGGAAGCTGTGGTATGTTTTCTGCCCTCAAGACCCCACATCCCAATGACCCCTCTGAGCTAAAAGTCTCTGTGATTGATAATTTCACCAGTTGGAGCCCTGGCAAAAGAGAACTGCCTCCACCTTGAGGTTCCTCTTGAGGCCACCTACCTGACATGTCCTTTTGAAAAGAAGCTATTAGTTTGCCACTGGGCTCCTTTGAAAACTGAATGCTTGACAAATGGAGGCCTTATGACTCCAGGCTGATATTCTCATTTTGGGATAGTTCAACTCAGACTCACTAACTAACAGGTATAGAGGACACAACAAGCTTCCTTGCCAAATGGAAATGACACCAGTAGCTTCTTGGCTTTACATGAAAAAGTGGCATCTATCTTTTTGAGAGAAGAGGTTTTTCTAAAAGCCTGGGCCTAGTTCACTGATGGTTCAGCTAAGCTGAAACTCAATGGTATCCACTTGCCATACTGCTGCTGCTCAACCTCAGCACCAATTACACAGAACTGAAAATGGAAGTCCCTCCACTGAGTGGGCAGAACTCAAGGCCATTCTCAGAGCTCTAGCCAAGTCTCCCCTTTATAAACATTTTTTAAAATTGACTCTTATTTTATTGCCAATAGCCTACATATTTCTTCTGCCACTTGGAAGACTACAGACTGACAGATTAAATACACCTCTCTTTGGGCCTGAGAACTGTGGAAATAAATTGCAGCTGCTGATCAGCAGTCTGGGTCGCTCATTAGACACCCACAGTATGAGCCGGTGCTCTGAAGAGACTGTCTGGAATCAAGCTGCTGATCAAGTCTGTGACCAAATCGTGACCCAGTTTGTCACAATTGCTAGATGACCACCATCATCCTTCCAGGCATGGAATCACAGCCACCACCATAGACTGGGAAAAAAGTAAAGGACTCAACATTTCTGATGTAGAGGCTACCACTGCATACCTGGCTTGGGACTCCTGCCAAAAGTGGCCCATTTGCTTTGGGGTTTAGGAAGCCACGTTACATAGATACTGTCCCTGTTGGTTCCTAGCAGATTGATGGTCCGGGACTTTTGATCCTCTTTCAAGGTTGTCAGTGGTATATCACTGTGACTTTTTCCCAGTCTGTGATTTGCCTCTTCATACTTTTAATGGTGTCTTTTGATAGATTAGAAGTGTTTAAATTTGATGCAGTCTGATTTATTAATTTTTCATGGCTACACTTTTTTGTCCTGTTTATACAACTGTTTCTGACCAAAAAAACCTGCAATTTCCTATGGTTCCATCTAATGTATATAATAATTGATTTAATTTTCATAATAAACTGACAGGGTAGATAGTCTGATTTTATAGATGATAAAACTGAGGAAAGAGAGATGAAGTAAATTCCCCAAGGTCACACAGTTAACGGCAGAGTGGGATTCAAACACAGGTTGTCTGGCTCCAAAGTGTATGTTCAATTACGATATTATATTGCACTTCCCACCTGGTACTGAAGTTATCAATTTATGTGTCTCTCCCTCTATTTTATGTGATCCTTGAGGACAAAGATTGCTTCCTTGTACTTGTAACTCTTGCATTCAGTACAGTACCTTGCACATGATATAAGTCAATAAATACTTGATGACTGAATAGATAAGTCAATGGGGAGGTGTCTACAACTGCCACCACCGGAGACTGCTGGTTTTACGACGCAGGTGTAATGGTGATGTTTACTCAGCATAGATGCATTTGCATAATGCACTTGCTGACCTTTGAACATATGTAGGTTTGCTGGAAATCCCCCCTTTCAGAGAAACCCTTACCTTTAAGTAAAACATTGACTATCATAATATTGATATTCATGACTAATAAGGTCACTTTAATTGGGAGTCTCTCATCTGTTTGGCTGAAGAAAAATCTGATTGCAAAAGATCTTAGATGAAAAAGCCATTATCTCAAGGATAGAGAAATAGTGCACATAAAATATTGCAAAAGTAGATTTTGTGCTTCCAACTCCATTGGATAAGCATTTTCACTCTCTCAAAAACAAAACAACAACAACAACAAAAAAAAACTGTATGCCCATATACTCCTATTATATCTAGCTATATCTGGAGAATACTATTGTTTATAGAAATAAGTAGAATGCAATTCAGGCATAAAGAATTCAGTTCATGGTACATTGTAATATTTTTACTACCAAATTCATTGAATAGATTTGGAAGAATCCCACCATATCCCTTTATAATTTAACAGTTCCTATAATAAAAAAAAAATTAGCCTTATTCACTCTTAGTATTGTTGCATGCCATGCTAGCACACTTATCAAGGTGATAAAATTTATGTAAGTTTCTCTAGGCAGTTCAGTGATAATGGAGATGAGTTATGTTATAATTTTGGGTAATTAGCATTCATAAAACAGAAACATCTTTTATGTATAACCAAGGTATAAAACTCCTTCCCAGATTTAAAACCACTAAATAAATCAATACTAATGTGCACCCTAAACTTGAATGTCCAATGTGAATTCAAATCTAACTCATATCAGCCTTGATGCAACTGACATTTTGCAGAAATTTTTAGTTTTGCTATCTAACTTTTATATCACTGTTAGTGGGGTTTGCTGGAGTCAGATCTGATTGTTTTGCAATAACTTGTTCATAGTAGTACTTGTCAAGGTTTTTTTATACCTATTTTATCTGATATAAAATAAAACCTTTGCCCTAACTTTCTAATCTGTATTCAGCTTTTAGAGAACAATCCCTTCACTATAAAGGTAGCATGTAGGTGAATATATGTTTCTTATAAATACAAAAGTATAGTGGCTTGCTAGAAAAATACTTAGGGAATGATTTTCAAAATGTGGGTCATTTTTTTTCATCATATTTAGGCTCTTTAAAGAAAAGTTGCCTTGAAAATTCCAGATGTTGCTGTTATTATTATAGTCATTTAAATTATTATTAGTGATACATCATATTAATTGCTTTTAATGGGTATAATAAATAATTGCAATAATAGTGATGAAAATTAATTGCCCTTCATAGAGTGAGTTAAATTTTGTAATGCTTGTGAATGGTTATAGTTGGTAACATGGCTTAATTTTTCCCAAAATGCAATACAAAATGCATTTTTTTTTTTTTTTTTTTTTTTTTACCGGGAGGTCCGGGGATGGAACTCAGGTCCCTCCATATGGGAGACGGACGCCCAACCATTTGAGCCACATCCGTCCCCCAAAATGCATTTTTTATTAGAATGTACTACATCCCAAAATTTTACGTGCTCATTGCACCCCCATCCAAATTCAGGAGTTCTATCTTATGAATGGCTTTGTTAAAAGTATTCATCCAAAAGTTAGAATGATAATGATAATGAAAATGACCAATAATATAAGCTACAGAGAGATGTAAAGGACACTAGTATTTTTAGATTAGATAATCTGAGGGATTTTTCAAAACAAAGTCTTGACTGTCCACTTATTTTAAAATGAATTTTGTGGGCTTCAGTCCTAGAAAGTCCAATTCACTGGGTCCCAGACATAGGCTCAAGTAATCTGCATTTTTATAGACACCTAGGGAGACTCTGGTGAAGGTTCCAGACCACACTTTGAGCAATGAGATCTCAAAAGACTGAAGAGTCAAGCAGGTTGCCAAGACACAGACTCAGACCTGTAGAGAAAAGCTGAAACCTAATCAGATCACAATATAAGGGCCAGAGAGGGAGTGATAGCCCAGATATTGAGGTAAAGTTCCATCCTTCTTTATGTCCAAGATCAGATTGGTCTTAAGGATTAGGATGGAGCTAAAGCTGTAGGCAGCATTGTAAATGGTCTTGGCTGAGGACAGGCAGGCTCTGCCACTCTGTACTCTTCTTACTTCCACTTTCTGGATACTCTGCAGTCAAATAGAATATGGCCAGCCCCTCTCAGATCAGCCCAGATTTTGGGTATGGGGAGGAGCCATTCTCTCTCCTCAGATCTCCTGGGATAGATCCTGACTCCAGAAAGGTTTTCTGAAAAGTTGCTAAGCGGAAGCAAGGAAGGATGAGAGGGGCAGAAAGCCTAGGGGTGAGATTGTGAGAACAGACTGATGAGTAACTCACTCTGGATTTATCAAAGAAGTTGGTTTCTGCTCTGCAAATGCCACATCTGTTTGTATAATGGCTTCCTGAAATTTGCTTGATGGAAAAAGCAGAACAGTAATAGAAACCAGTGATTTCCAGTTTAGCTGACTATCAAGAACATCTGCGGAACATTAAAATCCCTAGCCCTGAGAGTCTCATTCCGTAGGTCTTAGGTGGGGTTTAAGAATCTGTTTTTAAATAAGTGTCCCAGTTAATGCTATTTGCTGCCAGAATTGGGAACCACTGTAGTAAAACATAACAGAAACTTATCGTATACCTCAATACTGGCTTTCGTTTGTCAAGGGTTTATAGCCTGAAAATTCTGATAATTAACTCTAAGCTTATTAATTACTATAGCCAAGTGCACAATTTTTCAATGAGTTTTGAAATGTTTCTTAGTGTTTTCATGCCTCCAATCATAATTCAAGTTAAGATGTTTTAGCCAGTGTCCATCAGCAATCATTAAATTAGTGTTTTATAGCTGTGCTGCTATTTGTTTCATCTAATGATCTGTGGAAGACAACTAGAATGTGACTAAATTTTAAGCATGAAACAATAGTTTCAAAGGAAAGGTGGTCTAGTATTCCCAAGGCTAAATGAAGTGTAGTCTTTAGCAAAATGCCAAAGTGTTAAGTGCAGATTTCATAAAATATATTCTCTTTCGAATAATGTCTCATTCATTAGAAGGCAGGAATCCAGCACAGAGTGACACGCTGTAATTATGATAAGCTCAGAGGAGATATGAGGAGATAGTGGCAAGGATGACATCAAGTAATGACCTCCAGGTTTATTTACAGATTTTCTTCAATTAAGGGGAGGCAGTAAAGCAGAGAAAGAGAGGAAAAGACAGCCAAGGAACTGGAACTTGTTTTTTCTGTCTAAAAAAAAAGAAAGCAATGCTAGGTGAATAAGCTATGAGCTAGAGCTAAGGGTGAGAGCTGAAGACACCAAAAAAAAAAAAAAAAAAAAAAAAAAAGAGATTACGTTTCACTTTCAAAGAGCAAGATAGCTGTTAAAAAGCTCACCTAGAAGATATTTAAAGCAAAATGGCATTGAATCATCGGATTTTGGGTCACTTTTGGAACAGGCTGGAAAGGCCTGTGATTCTAGGAAAAATTATGTAGCATTTGAGAGAAGAATGTCGTATAGTAGGCTGTGGTACGGGACACAAAAATCTACCTTGGGTACTGCCTCATCTTTTTCTAGAAACTATTGTTTATCCCCTGTAGTAGATTGAATTAGGTACCCCAACAAAAACATGTTCTTAATCATAATCTTGTTCCTGTGGGTGTGACCTCATTTGTAAATAGGACCCTTTGAAGATGTACTTTTTACCAGTTAAGATATGGAAACTCATTTGTGAAAAGGATCTTCTAAGATCCTATTTAGTTGTGGGCAAGCTGAATGAGGGGCGGGGGGGCTTGTTCCTTATGACTGGAGGCCTTATTAAGAGAGGAAATTCATAAACAGCCAGGGGAACCAGAAGCCAGAAGTCAACTGAAGCCAGAAGAGCAGACACATGGAAGATAGACCGCCATGTGGTGGGAAGCAGGCATGCAAGCCAAAGAACACCAAGGATTGCTGCAAATCAACACCAAAACCCTACAGACTTTGGGAAGAAAGCTTAGCCTTTTTGATGCCTTGATTTGAGACTTCTGGCCTCTGAAACTGTGATCCAATAAATTCTGTTGTTTAAGCCAACCTATCATGTGGTATTTTTCTAGCAGCTTGGCAAACTAAGACTTCCCCTCAACCCTTAAACCATCCACACACTTACTATAGGCTCCCCTGGAGGGTATATTGAGACCTCACCTCCTGGATACAGTTGATTGGCCCTGGGGTGGGCATTTGACAATGGTGGACAAATAACTCCTTTCTGGGAATTTGGAATGGGTCCAAGAGATTCCTCGTTCTTTGGTTTGGTTGGTTATTTCCTTTTGGCTGCTCTCTTGAAAGGAAGTGACGTGTTCCTGGGAAATGAATTCAGAAACCAGTTACTGTCTCTAAGAGGACTTCCGTTTCTTACAATCAAAACATTTCTAAATAATGTAGAAGGAGAACACCATAGCATTGGCCAAAAGGGATCAAGGCCAAATACCTAGAAAAGAAAGGAATCTGAAGTTACCAGAGCATTGCACTTCAAAATGGAGCAGACTGTGCAGTGCTGAAAGCATATATCAAGTAAAGTTGTTACCAAAAAACAAAATGACAAAATCAGATTCCAGCCATGATCCAAGAGGTAAGGTTATGGGTGGTTAATACCTAGGAAGTTTTGTTATCGTTGGATGGACCAGGTTGCAAAGGCTTAAAATAGCTGTGGTTGATTGAGGTAAGCAAGATTCAGCATCCACATCTGAATATCAACCTCCAGCTTATGAACAGAAAAGAGACAGAAGTGCTATGTTCACTTTTGTGAAGATCTTGATTCCAGTAAAGAAGAAAAGAGACACATATTGGCGTAGGTGCAATCTTTGCTGTTGTTGGTATCTTTTAATTTACCTATCTCTTTTACATAGTGTGAGGTTTTTCATATATAGTTAATGTACATTTGGTTAAATCATATGTATTAATATGGTAGGGGAACAGTCCTAATCCAGCCTGCTACCTTTCCTCAGGACCCACAAATATTCCATGTTCAGGACCAGATATGTCTTCTTGGTGAGATAAAACAAAATCTCCTAGTGGATAAGGAGACTGCTAATATATTCCCTCCCCTCTTGTTCCCAGAATATGTAACTATTTTACTAGAGACAGTCCAATTAAAGTATGGCTGTTTTAAAAACCCTGATGGTATATCTGTCCCTGGAAGGGAGGGAAGGGTCCCTCCACTTTGGCACTCACATCCAAGAGAGGGGTGCTGTGTGTGGGCCACAGAGTGGGACCTCCTGGCTATGGGGAACTTATGCTCACTAGTGAAGCTGATTTTGACTTTTCCATATGGGAGTAAAATGCTGTTCCATCCAGTGCTATGTGAGCTGTGCTTCTGTGACCCTGACACCTGTAAACCATGGAGTCAGGTGGCTCCCCTAGGACTGAGTTCCTGGTAGCAGAAATTGTTATGCTTTTGCCACCCTCCACATGGGAAGACTCCACCCCTGGAGGTGGTAATAGGGGTCTTTCTTTCTGACCGACAATCTCTTATCAATACCAGTTTTCCAAGACTGAGTTAAGTCTAGTCATTGAACATACTGACACCTACCTACATTAAAAGAGTAATGAAAGTGTAGGAGTTACTAACAGCCTCCTAAGGATGGAAAATTCACCTTATTCACTGATGACATATGTCACAGATTGTCTAATTTGACTCTTGCCAGATAAATTAATCTGGTGTTAGGCAAACCAAATGATTCTGTGGGTTATGGCAGAGTTTAATTTGGACATATACTTCATTTTCAATCCTACAGTTTATCTGTTATTTTATTGCCATGTTGGTGTGCTAATAATATTTGAAGAAACAGGTTGCCCTGACAAATCAATTAACTTAATAAACTATTTAAACTTAGAGTATTAATGGATTTTATTCCATTGATAGACATGAACATCTCATAGATTTTAAGTGCAAAGTAATCAGATTGATAAAGATGTATTGAACCAGATTATTGAACCTCTAAGGTTAGTGAGAAAATAGTCAGAGATGAGGACATGCTATATAAAGTTGTTATAGGATGAGAAGAGTATTGGATTTGGGGACTGATGGATAAAGATTAAAATCTTGTTTTTTCTGTATTAGTGATATAAAACAACTCACTTAGAGTCTCTGAGCTTCAATATCTTCAAAACAAAATCATTTTAATATTGCTTTTCCTGTCTTCTGTAAAGGGTGGCAGAGTGGAAGCCAAATAACATTGGAGGAGAAAGCTCTTTAAAAAAACAAGAAGAAATAGAAAAGAAAAAAAAAATGGGCCAGTTCCCCCACTCCATTTTCTTCCCCCTACAACCAAAGTCATCTAAATTTTCAGGATTGATACTGCCTAGAAACAAGGGTAGAAGAAATCGGGAGCATTCATAGATGGCTTTAGAGGTAGGCAGAAAGCAAGGTGCTTTTGTGAGGTAACTTTAAATATGCTGAAATGGTGCTTCTGATTAAAAACAAAACTAAGAAAACACTTGCCTTATTACTCACTAATGCTCCTTAGTCTCCAGGAAGAAATATGCACTCACTTGTTAAAATTAATTAACTTAAAAGGCATTTGACAAAATCTACCACCACTTCTTTATAAAAACAGAAAACTAGGAATAGAAGGAAACTTCTTCAAAATGATAAAGGGAAAGAAGAAGTAAAACTTTCTCTATTTGCAGAAGACATGATCCTATACATAGAAAATTCTGAAAACTCCACAACAAAGCTACTAGAGCTAATACATGAATTCAGCAAAGTAGCTGGATACAACATCAACACACAAAAATCGATAATGTTTCTATACACTAGTAATGAACAATTGGAAGAGAAATTAAGGAAAAAATCCCATTTAAAATAGCAACTAAATGAATCAAATATCTGGAAATAAACTTAACCAAGGATGTAAAGGAATTGTACATGGAAAACTACAAGACATCAATAAAAAAAAAAAAAGAGCTAAATAAATGGAAGGACGTTCTGTATTCATGGATTGGAAGACTGAATATTATTAAGATGTCAATTCTACTCGAAACAAGAAAGAGTAAAGTCAATCATCACATCTATATGGAAGGGAAAGGGGCCCTGAATAGCCAAAACCATTGTGATAAAAGAATGTTTGTATTTTAAAATTTATTACAAATCCACAGTAATCAAAACAGCATAGGATTGGCATAAGAACATTCATATAGAACAATGGAATTGAAATGACAGTTCAAAATGAAACCCTCACTTCCATGGCCAATTGATTTTTGACAAAGGTGCCAATTTCACTTAATAGGGAAAGAATAGTCTCTTCAACAAATGGTGCTGGAAAAAATGGATCTCCATTTGCAAGCGAATGAAAGTTGACCCCCACCTCCCACCATATACAAAAATCTACTGAAAATGGATCAAACACCTAAATATAAGAGCCAGAACTATAAAACTCTTAGAAGAAAATATAGGAAAGCATCTTTGGGATCTTGTGTTAGCCAGTGGTTTCTTAGATTTTATACCAAAGGCACAAGCAACAAAAGAGAAAAATAGATAAATGAGACATCATCAAAATAAAAAACCTTTTTTTTTACATCAAAGGACATATCATGAAAGTAAAAAGTCAATCTACAGAATAAGAGAAAATATTTGGAAACCACATATCTGATAAGAATTTAATATCCAGAATATATAAAAACTACAACTCAACAACAAAAAGACAAACAAGCCACTTAAAAATATGGGCAAAAGACTTGAATAGACATTTCTCCAAAGAAGATATACAAATGGACAAAAAGCACATGAAAAGATTGCACAACGTCATTAGCTATTAAGCAAATCAAATCAAAACCAAGATAGAGATACCATTTTACCCCAACTAGAATGGCTGCTATTTAAAAAAAAAAAAAGAAAAGAAAAGAACAGGTGTTGAAGAGGCTGTGGAGAAGTAGGAACACTTGTGCATTGTTGGTAGGGATGTAAAAGGATACAGTCACTGTGGAAAACAGTTTGATGATTTCTCAAGAAGTTAAGTATAGAACTACCATATGACCTGGCAAAATCCCACTACTATATATATATACACCCAAAGGAATTGATAGCAAGCACTCAGACAGACATTTTCACTCCAGTGTTCATAGTGGCATTATTCACAATTGCCAAAAGATGGAAGCAACCCAAGAATCTATCAAACAATGAACAGATAAACAAAGTGTGTTATACACCTACAATGGGATATTTTTCAGCTGTGAGAAAGAATGAAGCCTGGATGCAGTGACAATATGAATGAACCTTGAATACATTAAATTGAGTGAAATAAGCCAGACACAAAAGGACAAATATTGTATGATATCAATAATATGAAATAATTAGAATAAGCAAATTCATAGAGTTAGAAACAAGTTAACAGGGCCAAGGTGAGGTTAGGAAATGAGAGGTTAATGCTTAATTGGTATAGAGTTTCTGTTTGGGGCAATGGAAAAGTTTTGGTAATGGGTAATGTATTAGTCAGCCAAAGATGTGCTGATGTAAAATACTAGAAATTGGTTGATTTTTTATAAAGCGTGTTTATTTGGGGTAGAAACTTACAGTCACAAGACTCTAAAGAGTCTAACTCGTACCATAAGAGGTACTTTCTCACCCAGAGTCTGTTGCCATGTGTTGATGCAAGATGGCGGGCGATGTCTGTGAGGGTTCAGTCTTCCTCCTCCTCGCAAGGCTCCATGGTCCCAGGTTCTTCTGGTCTCAGCCGCAGGCTGAAACAACTCTTGTCTCTGTCCTGGGGCTTGTTTCTTTCTGGGCTCAGCTGCTTTGCTCTCTCCACAAGGCCAGCTGTAAACTGTCAAGCAAACAACTTATCTTTCTTCCCGGGGTCTCTGCCGTGTCTGATGGAGCCTTCTTTCTTTCCTCGCATATCTGTTTCTTTGTGTGCTTACTTCCTGGGCTCCAGAATCAAAACTCTACAACTGTCTCCTCTGCCATGCCTACTGATGTGGCCCAATCAAAGCCCTAATCATAATTTAATCACACCCAGAGGAACAGACCAGTTTACAAACATAATCCAATATCTATGTTTGGAATTCATAAACAATGACAAACTACAGGTAGTGATTATTGTAGTACAGCATTTTGAATATAATTACCACTGTATTGTATATTTGAATGTAGTTAAATGTGGAAATATTTTGTTGTTTATATGTTACTAAAATTATTTTTTTTTAAAAAGCAACAACCATAGGACAGAACAACACAAACAGTGAACCCTAATGTAAACTATGGACTATTAGTTAATAATATAATTATAATAATATTGTTTCATCAATAGCAACAAAGTTAACACACTAATGCAAAGTATTAATAATAGGGAAAGCTGAGTGTTTGAGGAGGGGTATGTGGAAACTGTATTCTCTGCATGATTTTCTGTAAACCTACACCTTCTCTAATTAAAAAAAAAAATGTATTTCCAAATGAAAGATGATTTTTATTAGTCATTTACATCTTGGTTTAAATAAATTAACAGGTACTGTGTATCTTCTGTATGCCATGAATATAATTAAGCTCCTCAAATTACAAAGAGGAATAAAATACAATTATCACTTTCAAAAAGTGCACAGTATAATGAAAGAATCAAATTCATATGTAAGAAATGACATTATATAATGTGGTGAATGCTTCGGTAGAAGATAAAACTTCTATAAGAATTAGGAGGAGTGAGGTGGAGTTGGAAAGGACTTTCCTAAGAACAGGTATTTCTAGTAGAAGGCAAGAGAACAGAATTAGCATGAGGAGGTTGGGTTCCTAAGAAAGGAAGGCCATATAAATGTAAGGTACTCACAGAAAGGGAAAAGGAAGGATTTTGAAAAATATACATTGCTTTGCTAGCGATAATGCAATCAGTAATTTGGGCACAAATCCTGGACATTTGGGTCATAACTTACTCAAGAGTTCTTTTTTAGGTCCTATTACTATCTAAAGGTCAATCTTCAGAAGAAAATAATGATTGAAGAAGATTCCAAAAATAGAATGGGGAAGCTGATGGTGAGTATATTTCCAAAAGCTGAAAATCTTAGTTGGAATGAACAATCTCAACAGGAAACTGACAACCAGCTAGAAAGGAAGGAAAGGAATCTAATAACATTTTAGGATTTCCATGACATAAAGGGGCCCTGTGTTCTTTGAGTGTTTTCTTTTGTCCAGTCCTACTTTTTATTGCTCTTTGTCTCCCAGGTACACATTGCAGAGAAAGAAAATAATATACACAAATCTAAAACTCATGTTAATAAACACCTTTGTTATATTTTTCTTGACTATCTTGGAAGAATAGCTCTCTCTCTCTTTTTTTTAGAATTACTTGCAGTTAATTTACATTTGATACCAAACTTTATATTAAGTAACTATGTACTTTACATTCCAGTTTGACAGTTGGTTAAACATCCTGTTGTTATCACAGAATAGCTGAGAATTCACGAAACTTCTCCTTAGTGGTCCAAGTGCAATTTCTAGTCCTTCAAAATAATTTCTTTGCTGAGTTGCCAGATTTTTATACTGCTTTGTCTTTCATTTCCACATATAATTTTTCTTAGACGTGAGAGGAAAGTCCCCAGATGATTTTCCAATTTTAAAACTGCTTTGGTTTGACCAATGGAGAGAGAGAATGAGTAACTTACAAATAGTTACAACTCTTCTAAACATTCTAGCAGTGTATTCATTATTTGCATTCAAGTTTTTAAAAAATGCAGAGCAAATAAAACTAAGAAACCTCTCAGGTAAAATATTTCATTATATTTTATTATACCCAAATCAATTCCTAAAGCAATGTGTGAATTAAAATGTTTAATCCAGCATTTTCAAGAAACTAATTTAAAATTACACAGCTTATAACAAATTGCCAGAAATATTGCAAGAAGCCATTAATTTACTCCAAACCAATAAAACTCTACATTAATACATGCAGTCATATGCATGCACTTGTTCCTAATTTCCTTTTGTAATTAAGCATGAGTACAAGGTGTAACCTCACTTATTTAACAAAGAATCTTCATCTTCTTGCTATATCGTTTTCTTGTCCTCTATGACTTATTCTACCAAAGGAAAATAGACTTTTTGTCCAGCATCACCCTTCTTTTTTCACTTATAAGAGAGGTTTCTTTTAAGTGCTCATATATACTAGGTAGTGAGTTTCCAGGCATCCTGAATTTTCCTCACATTTGGGAGATCTTATATTGAGCAAGATTGTCTTTCAAAAATGAGGGAATCCATCCTTAAATCCGTGTGATGGAATTCCCAGAAGATAATGGTACATATAAGTGTCCCAGAATTTACTTTCAAAAGTATGGTGAGAGTAATTGCAAATTGTACTAGTTCATATTCAAGATCAGTTATATATCATTCTTAGTTGCATGTTTTCATTTATATATAGAAGTTGACCTCCAATCCAATATTTAATAAAATAATTTTTCAAAAATATCCTGCTGAAAATTACAGTGCTGGTAGGGACTTGCTTCTTTCCATCCAGACAGGATTGCAGCTCTAACCTAAACCCCAGCTCCACATCCGGCAGAGAGGAAGCTGGGGGACCTGCACCAGCCTCTCTTGGAAATTACAGGCCATACTGCGGAGGCCTGTCCCCATCTTTCTCTGGTGGGGCAAGCTGCTTCAGGAGCTAGTCTGTGGCTGCAGTTGGAAGTTCCATTTCCCAAAAACAGGGAAGGAAGAGATGGCTGGCCACTGACTTCAGCTACTGATTATTAAATTCAACTGGCTAAAGTATAATCCTAAGAACAGCTGAAGTTTGAACTTGTTGGAAAGAAGTTGGTAGCTGCCATTTTGACTCCACCCTCAGCCTGAGGGGAAGGTGGGCTGATTGTAAAATCAAAACGACTCTAGGGACTGGCTTTTTTCTACCCAGATAGAACTGCAGCCATAGCCTAGGCTTCAGACCCACCTCTAGCAGGCAGGAAGCTGGTGGGAAACCATGGAGGCAAGAAGTCAGTGGTACACTACATTTAAGATACTGCAAGAGAAAAATTTCCAGCCAAGAATCTTATATTGAGCAAGATTGTCTTCCAAAAATTAGGGTGAGTTTAGAATATTCACAAATAAACAGAAACTGAGAGAGTTTATAACAAAGAGACTGGCCTTGGAGGAAATACTAAAAGGAGTGCTACAATCTGAAAAGAACAGACAGGAGAGAGAGGCTTGGAAGAGAGTCTAGAAATGAAGATTATATTAGTAAAAGTAACTAAAAGTTTCAAAAGAGTGGTGAAAATAAAATATGACAGATAAAATCCAAAGGTCAAAATAGGTAAAATAAGAACTGTCTTTACAGTAATAACATTGAATGTAAATGTATTAAACTCCCCAATCAAAAGACACAGACTGGAAGAATGGATAAGAAAATATGAACCATCTACATACTGTCTGCAAGAGACTCACCTTAGATCCAAGGATGCCAACAGATTGAAAGTGAAAGGCTGGAAAAAGATATTCCATACATGCAGTAAAAAAAAAAAAAAAAAAGCTGAGTAGCTATAGTTATATCAGAAGAAATAGACTTTAAAAGACATTAGTAATGAGCAATCTGCGGAGGAAGTATGGGGAAAAAATTCCAGTTACAATAGCAACTAAAAGAATCAAATATTTAGGAATAAATTTAACTAAGGATGTAAAGCACTCATATTCAGAAAACTACAATTCATTGTTAAAAGAAATTTTAACAGACCTAAATAATTGGAAGAACATTCCATGCTTATGGATTGAAAGACTAAATATCATTATGATGTCAATTCTACAAAAATTGATATACAGACTCAATGTAATCTGTATAAAAATTCCACCAGTATTTTTAAAACAAATGGAAAACATAATTATCAAATTTATTTGGAAGGGTAATGGTCCTGAATAGCTAGAAACATCTTAAAAAGGAAAAACAAAGTTGGAAGACTCTCACTTCCAGGCTTTAAATCATATTACCTAGCTACAGAGGTAAAAACAGCATGATACTGACATAAAGATCGACCCATAGACCAATGGAACTGATCTGATGGTTCAGAAACAGGCCCTAACATCTCTGGTCAAGTGATCTTTGACAAGCCTGACAAACCCACCCACCTCGGGCAGAACAGTCCCTTCAACAAATGGTGCTGGGAGAACTGGATATCCATAGCCAAAAGAAAGAAAGAAGACCCCTATCTCACACTGTATGCAAAAATTAACTCAAAATGGATCAAAGACCTAAATATAAAAGGAAGAACCATAAAGCTTCTAGAAGAAAATGTAGGAAAACATCTTCAAGACCTGGTGGTAGGTGGTGGATTCTTAAAGAAGATAAGAGGAGGACTGAGATGGACTACTGATGTTTAATGTATGTAGAAGTTTTAACTAGCTTTACTGTAAAAGTGTGGAAAGGTATAGAGTGGATGGTAACACATTATAGTGAGTAGCAGCTGGTTTATAAATGAGAATGTGGTTGGAAAAGGTAGTCTAGGGATGTAAATGTCAATTGAAAGAAAGCTAGAGACTAATCTAGGGACTGAATAACACAGTGAACCCAGAGGTGGATGAGAATTGTGGTTGGTGGTAGAGATGCAATAATATCCTCCTGTGAACTAGAGCAGATGTACCTCACTACTGTATGGTAGTGGGAATGTGGAGAAGCATGAGAAAAATACAACTGGAGTAATCTATAGACTGTGGTTAGCAGCAATACTGTAATAGTCATGCATCTATGCCAAAGATATACTGTTGATAATGGGGGAGTATAGAAAAAGTGTGCCAAATATATGGTATGAACCATGGTTGATGGTAATAGTCTGATGATATGATCTCATAACCTGTAACAAGTGATCTACCATGGTGTGGTGGGATGATGAAGGTGTGTTGTATGGGACTTCTGCACATGTGCTTGTTTGTTTTGTAAGTTCACAACTTTTACTATTTACTTATTTTTATGTATGTTCATATATGAATGATATAAAAAATAGGGTGGGTTGGGGGAAAAATACACCAAATGTAAGATACCTTGGTTAGTAGTAATATTTTGAGGATGCTCTTTCATCATTTGTTAAAAATGTCTCACAATAATGCAAGATGTTATTGGTGGGTTGATGTATGAGACCCCTGTATGATGTTATGCATGTTTGTTTTGTAAGTTCACAACTTTTACTATACAATTATTGTTTCTGTATGTTTCTGTAAGAGTGATATACTTCAATAAATTTTTTAAAAGGAAAAAAAAACCATATCCTTCTGAAATCCATTAAAAAATAAAGAAGATTGACCAATTATGAAAGAGTTCTCATATTAATCTTTAATTTCTAATTGTCTATTAAATTTCTTATTTAGGCCAAAAATAAGGATATTGAAATTCTTACAAAAATCCATCAATTCGAATCAAAATTTCTGAACCCAAGGAGGTCTTAAATATCTAGTAATGGGAAAGGGAAATAATCGTACTGAACTCCCACTATGACCTAGGTTCTTCAAGTGGATTTCCTTGTTTAATTCTCACCAAAACCATTAACAAATAAGGAAGTATATATTCAGAAAGGTTCTATAGTTTGCTAGTGTTATATAGCTTATGAAAGAGCTGTAATTCATATCTTGCTCCCATCAAACACCCATGAGTTTTCATGTTTGTATATATAGGCTTTAAAATGCTAAATGTTGACATCTTTCTAATGTGCTTTCTTGCTAGTATATTATAATCTCTTTAAGCATTTGCCTAATATTGAGCATCTACAGTATTTCCAAATTCTTTTTAACATAGATAAGGCAAAAATAGGGTATTCATTCAATTAGATTTTTGTTTCTATTGAACTGTTTGCTTAAGATACAGTGTTAGTTGTATAATTAATTCATGGAGTAAGAATATGGATATCTATTAGCTCTTGCTTCACAATGCTACAATTTTTTGCCAATTGCATATACTAATTGAAAATGAAATATTGCTACGTTTGAAAGGAGACATTGTCAACACTCATTTTAAACTGGGAGAAGAACACCAAGCTTGAGGGTTTTATCACTTAAATTGTTGATGTGAATTGCCCTTCAAAAAGATGGTAATAGACCTTCTCCCTTTCCCTGAATTATATTACATCCCCAAAGACTGAAATATCATTAATTTTAATAGTATGTGTTCTTATTAAAGAGTATAATGATATTCTTGTAGGGTTGAAGTCCTAGGAATTCTGGGAAGATCTTAGAGCATCTATAGTGAACCCTGAAAATGTTAGCTAGCTGCAGAGTTCCTGGGGAAGGAACTATCAAATTACTTACAATATCAAATCTAATCGTAATAACAAGTACGATACAATGCTTCCTTGTTTAGACAGTATTTTTCCATTTATTTAATCCCTGGAAGGAGAGTACTTGACATTGTGCTGGAGTTTGTGGGAGATACTGAGAACTATGTGGTAGAAATAAAGTTAGTACCTCTGTCCTTATTGAGGCTAACAGTTTTGATGGAGTAAAAAGACATCATCACATTAAAGATAAATTATTAATCCCAAAGAGGAAAATATTAAATATCTAATAAATGAAATGTACAATAAGTGCCAAAATATAAAAATAGGAGCGTTTGAAGATTCTGGACTTGAGTAATCGAGGTAGCTAATATTTCTGAGATGTGGAAAATGTTATTCAGAAAACTCATATATGGTAAGTATTCCAGGAAGCCGAGTCTTAGTTATATTCTGGCCCTTCTTCAGACTTCAACTATCACCTTAGTATATCTGATTCTAGCCTTTTGGAGCATCTTAAGGGATTTCCTTTAGGAAGGCCAGCCAAATGCTGGAGTTCCACACCACCTTAGCCATCTTTGGAGGAAGAACTTTGTAGCCTGCCAATAAAATAGGACTGTGCTCAATGAACATCTACCACCCTGTAGTGGGAGATTTCTCCTGCATCAAAGCCATCTTTGTTTAAAAATATTGTTCAAGTCTGAGAGTGGAAATTATTAAGCCTCAAGAATGGAAGGCAAAAGGAGCTATTAATCCAAGCAGACAACTAAATGCATCCATTCATTTATTCAACAAATACTTATTGAGCACTTACAATAAGTATTTATACACATTACTGAGATATGGAAGAAAGTAATATTTGATTCAAAGTGTAGATGAGAAGAAATTAATAATTTATCTGCAGTAAGAACAAAGAAAATCATTTATTCTGATCCCCTTATTGTTACTATCAAGTAACTAAGACCATCAAAAGTGAAGTAACATACCCCTGGTCAAAGGCTAGTTAGTGTCAATTGATCTTAGTACCCAGATCACCTTATTCTTGGCCAATCTCACCCAAATGCCCCATGAAGACATTTCCATCATTTTTGCCTTATTGAAAATTTTTAACACTCTCATCTGAAGGAAACTGTAAAAAACTTCTCCCTGGGTGCAAATAGTTTCTATCTTTCTCATCATTATTATACTCCAAGTTCTTCACCATCTAATATTCAGTCTCCAGTGAAATGAACTCACATAACTGAGTAAACATCTACAATGCTTCACAAACTATAGCGCTTCTAATAATGGAAAAAACATTAAAGCTCTGTTGTCCAATTTGATCACCACTAGCCACATGTGGTTAATTAATTTAATTTAAAATTACATAAAGTTAATAACTCAGTTCCTCAGCTGCACAAGCCACATTTCAAGTGTTCAACAGCCACATGTAGCTAGAAGCTATCATATTGAACAGCACAGATATCAAACATTTGAACCACTGCAGAAAGTTCTATTACAAAGTTTTGTATTAAAGCAATAAACCCAGCACTGTAAAAAATGAATCATCTTCCAAACTACATTTTTTTTCTAACACTTTCTGGTTTAATAATAAATTTACCAAAGAATATTCAGAAAGAGAAATTTTACTGAGAAGTAGTACAAGGGAATACAATCATCTTGTGTTCTCCTCTTTTCCAACTTGCAAAACTAAATCCTTAAATGGCATTCTTTGAATGCCTCACATGCTCAAAAGCTTTCTCTCCATATGACCACAATTTGAAAACTTTTCCATAAGTCCCATGAAATGATTTATGTAGAAATAACATTAATATTCACTATAGAACTCATTCAATTGCACATATGTAAAACACACAATGTATACTAAAGAAAAGACAAAGTAATATTTACAACAGGAAGTTATCTCCAAATGGGCATCAAACAAAAAAACATAATAGAAAAGATAATAGATTTTTGTTTTGTTTTGTTTTGATTTAGGAGGCACTGGGGATCGAACCCCGGACCTTGTACATGGAAAGCAGTTGCTCAACCACTTGAACTACATCCACTCCTGAAAAGATAATCATTTTTACAACAAATATTAAATTGGGCACAGCCATTTTCCAAAATTTGAGAATTTGAAGAAAATCATGAGGGCATGAAAATATTTTTATAGAGCAATATTTATAATAGTGAAAATTTTAAAACAAACTAAATGGGCATCAATACAATATCAGCAAATAAAATAGTCACTTCCATACAAGATGATATTATGTAAACATAAAAAATGATGCCCATAATAGCTGAAAATGCAGGCTTCTCCATAACAGAAACAGTGTGATTTCATATAAGGGAAATAAAAAGTGTGCTTATGTGCATATACAAAAAGTAAAAATGGAAAGAAAGGCTAAAGTGTTGGTTACTTCTGGTAAATAATATTTTTAGCATCTCCTATTCTCTTTCTCTCTTTCTCTCTGCTTCCCTCTTTGCTGAATTTTTTTTCTATATTGAATATATATTATTATTATTGTAACAGGAAATGTATAATATACTTTTTAAATAAAAAAAAAAAAAATTCCCCTACCTGGATGTGATTATAGTAGCAAGTTCTTATAACAAATAAATGAGTGAATGCACAAATGAATAAACACAGAGAAAAATGTAGTTAACTTTCCCAACATACTAAAAATATAAATATTTTATTCCCATATTTTGGGGACACATCTAGTGAATGAAATAGAGTTTATTATAACAAACAAATCTATAAGGAATCAAGCTTTCCATTAGTTATGAGCCTTGATTGATAGCATAAAAGGGTCAATGAAAAGAGCAAGGGAAATTTAGAAATAAAAAAATAAATATCTAGTGGTATTTAGATTTATAATGTACTAATGTGTCCTGATAATTATAGAACTATTCCCAAAGTTTGAGTTTTAATTGAATTTTTTAAAATCTTGAAAATTGGAACTTAAAGGAATCAATAATGCTAAACAAAGCATTTCTATTAGTCTGGCTATCAGCTATTCTTAACTATTTTTAAAGAAATATTTACTGTGCAAATTACAAGCAATAAGATAATTTTTTAAAGGACACTTTTTAAAGAAACTGAAAATCGTAAATTTTTCTCCCCTTTTACTTTAAACCTTAATAAGATCATGTTCATATGATTACTGTAAATAGAGGAAGAAAGAAAGAAGAGATGACTGGGTGGTGAAGGGAGGAAAAGTTCTAAACCATTTCAGTGTAGTAAAGATCAATTTCATTTTAATATAATTTTTAATGGTTGCTCAAACTCCTATAACGCACCCACACAAAAGGCTTCAGTTAACGTGTGTGTATTTTGAGCAGTCCCCCTCTTCGACCCTCCAGTTTAATTTCCGTCCTTCAAATGAGATGAATGGACCGTGAAGCAGGTCATATCTCAATGCTGACACATGGGTTGCAGATAGAACTCACAGCCTGGAGAAGCAGCCAGTTTGGAGATTAAATCAAAGCAGCTCTGAATAGATGGGAGGTCAGCCAGGGCCAGCTTTGACATTTGATAGGACCTTGTGATCAATCAGGCCTTTCTTCACTCTTCCAAGCCTCCTTATGACAGTGGCCCTACAAAACAGATGGGATATGTTACAAAGTGCAGAAGAAGCACTAGATTGTGAAAGGAGATATGTGTCAATATTATCAAAGGGACAACTGTTATATGAAGCAGTCTGCAAATCAGAATACCCTGCTTTGCTGCAATTGCTATGTTAAAGTCTGCTTTTCATCATATAAAATTTGAACCTTGATGATGGTGAGATGTTTTATTTTTAAACTGTTTTTCTAGAAGTTTTTCCCTCCTATGCATTAAACAGCAAACTTCGAACATACCTGATATCATAAGATTAAATTTTAGCCAATCATCGCTCTATGGATAAGCTGCTTCCAGCAAAGCCAATCTTAGTTTTTGCTCTGTTTATTTGTTTGCCTTCTGGGAATACAAAAGAAAACCCAAGATGTGATAACATTTGGAGGAGAGGAATCAAGAGGTGTTAATGCACAGCACTCACTGGCCAAGGACCTGCAAGAGGTTTCTCAGGATATCCCAGTCACATCACCAGAAGAGCCATGAAAAATGAATGGCCTTGGAGCACACTATGACAGACTGTTTTAGTGAGTGGTGACGGGCCATCTCTTAGATGAAAGGCCATGTATTTATAACTGTGTAGGCTACCGGGTATCACACCATTCATTATGCGGGCCTGATTGAAGGGAGATGCTTAGTACAGGGGTGACATGGGAGCAAATTATTTCCAGGGTTGTCACAGCTCTCTTCTCCCTCTCCACCCACCTCTCCCTCATCCCCATCCTCATCCTCACCACTTAAACAGCTCTCACAAGCACATCCTCTGATTTTTTCCTGCCATAGAGCATTTCATACTCAGAGTTGATCTCACTTCAATTTCTTTGGGGGAGGGTACAGCTGGAAAGTGGGAGCCTGGCCCATTGTAAGACAAAGAGGGATACCACAGATTCATGCCATACTACTGCCCTCTTCTATGAAGTGTCTTACTGGGAGCTTGGGAGCTGAGACCACGTGACCTTATAAACAAATATTGGGCTAATTTGCAAAGGTGGAGTCTTGCTTTATCTGGACTCCATTTTCACAGAGAAAATGACATGTGAATCACATCTTGTTCCTGAATTACAGTGATCTGCCATCAGTTAACTAGGTATAATTACTCAGCCTCTCTGGACTATTTCTGATGAGATATTAAGCAATTGCACAAAAATTTCTCTAAGTTACTTTCCAACTTAAATATTTCATGATGCCTTGAAATTCCAATTAGGTAGAGACATAAAACAATGCAAAATTTCAAACAGCAGATCAGATATTTTGGTAAAAACAATCTCAGGGAATTTGCTGATCTTATTTAATGGAGGTGTGCAAAATCCCATTTTGGAAAAAACTCTAGTATTTAAATCTATCAGAAAAGTTATTGAGAAAGTTGTTTATAATGTATGATTTACATCACCTGAGGTGCTACGTTAAAAAATAAATGTTTAATTTTGCAATGGTCTAGAGAGAAAAAGATATATAACCAAGTTAATTCAGCTTGCATAAAACACTTTGATATAGTTGTTTTACATCAACTATTAAAATAAGGTCTCTACACAGTGTTTGCATGGTTTGTGTTCAGAGGCTTTTTTGAAGAGATGGTACAGTTATTCTGATGAAGCATTTCCAGAGAGGATCATTACATATCTGACAGATCTTTGGATTATAATAGGCATGTATATGTATTTGTATGTTTAATTTATTGAAATTGTGCCCTTTTTCTGACCCCCAAGAACTTTGATATTTGTGAGAATTTAGAGACTATTTTTAGAGAAGCATTTTTCTGAATAATTTTATCATTGAAATGTGACACAAATCTTCCAAAATGGGAGCAAGTGAATCCTTCAAAAAGTTTTTATATCTCAAGAAAAGCCATGTATACATGTTGATTTGGGTCACTTTCTATAATTCCATTTAACTATTGCCAACTTCAGAAATAGCCACAATTTCCCTATCTTGTGCACATCAGAAAAAGAATACAGAAAAAATTGACAGTTGGCAGTTGAGTAGCTGAAAGAGGAAGGAAAAAGATTTGCTGGTGTTTTCCAAATAATTTTCTTTTCAAATGAAAGTTTGAAAAAATAAACATCAGAAGAGTGGAAATGACCTAAAAACTCTGGTGTGATAAGATAAACTTTGGCCTGACCATCACCCTGTGACTAAATGCATAGTCTGGAAATGAGAAAGTTGGCCAAGAAAACATGGAGCGTATTTCCTAATAATAATTTTAAAACATTACGCTGAAACTTAAAAAGTGAGATGTATAATGGATTCAATTTTGAAAAATTAAATCTATTGAAAAATGAATGAAAAGAAAAAGCAAATAAAAATAAATATATAGTTAGGAATCTTAATCAATATTCCATTTTTAAAATAGTACTATTACCAAGTTCTTTAAAAAACTCACTTGTTAATATGAAGGAGTCCATTCTATTTTATATTTCAGTTATCTTTTTAAAATGACCAATAAATGAGTCAATGGCCTTTTCAGAAAGATCCTAGATGCATAATATATGTAGTAAATGCTCTGGCACATAACAGTTTACCATACAAGGCAGATTCCTTTTCCCTTAGTGAAAAACAAAGAGACAGTAGTCTTGGTTAAAGGCAAAGCAAAGAGTTTTTGTTCCATTCAGCCAAATGTCTCTGTAAACCCTGAGACTGATGCTTTGGGATCATGTACTCCTAATATTGAAAATCAATTAACTGGTCAGTTCAAATATCTACTAATTCTGAATGATATTTAAAATCAGCCAAAGTTTTCTTAGGGACAGAGACCATAAGCTGGTGAGAGAGTTTATTTCAGCTTGGGCATTCACCCCTTTCTTCAAAAACATCATGGGTTCAGACTTGGCAAATAGGGACCTCTCTAGGCTGCATCCATGAAGTCAGGGAAAAGACTTGCCTTGGTTATATTTTTTTAATACTGGATCACAAAGAGAATCCATCATTTGAGCTAATTATTTTGTTCATGCCAAGAGGCAAAGGAGTTCTTCTTCTTTGCTTAGAGTGGTTAAGAGCCCAAGCCTTGCAGACAGACAGGCCTGAGCTCAAATCTTGGACCTACCTCTTGCCAATGTATCATTGGGCAAGTCTCTTAACCCTTAAATAATAATGATATCTGCCTCAGAGGGTTGGCGTGAGTATTATCTAAAATGATTATCTAATGCAATTTCCACAGTTCCTGCTACATAGTAAGCATGCCATAAAGATAGCTATTGTTACATATTAATCCAGTCCATTTTATCACTAAGCATTCTAACCTGGGGAATTCTGAGAACACAAAGGACCACCCTTTCCTACTTCCCTTTTTAGCTATCACTTTACAATTAAAGTAATTAATTAATCAAAAGATCAGATAAGGCAATGAGAAGGTAGGAGATCAAATTGTGGTTAGCACTCTTCAAATGGTGACTAAATAATTCATTGGCAATGTCATCTTATTAAAAAGATTGGAATTGCCTTTTCATAAAATGTTGCATAGTAGCAATTAGGACATAATAATATAACCTCTCCTCTAAAATATAAATGTATTTTTAATCTATTTCTACAAAAGAAATTATCCCAATACATTGAGGCTGAAAACAGCAAACATTTATTATCCAATGGTTTCTGTGGACTAGGAATTCAAGAGTGGCCTAGCTGGGCAGTTTTGGCACAGGTTTTCTTATGAGCCAGTTCCAAGGATCAACTGGCAGAGGATCTGCTTCCAAACTTATTCACATAGCTGTTAACAGGTCTCAGAAGATCGTCTTCCAAACTCACTACCATGGAACTCAGCACACGGCTACCTCATGACCTGGTAGCTGGCCATTCTAAAGATCTTTTTTGGGGGAAAAAATAAAAATAAACCACAGTCTTTATAGCCTAATCTCTGAATTGACGTACTATCTCTTCTGCTGTATTCTATCTGTTAGAAGCAAGCCAATAAGCCCATCCAGCACTCAAGGGAAAGGGATTACAGAAGACGTGAATACCAGAAGACAGGGATGATTGGGACCATCTAGGAGACTGCCTCCATATTCAATTTTCTAGCCCCAAATGATTTACATCCCTCCCCCATGCAAAACACATTCAAGTCTCCCCCCAAACCCCTAAATTCCCATCCTATTATAATATCAGCTAAAAGTCCAGAATCTCATCTAAATCAAGTTCAAGTATGGATGAGGTTCCTTGAGTATAGTACCTTAAATACAATTCCTCAAGTACAGTTCCTTGAGATCTGTAGACTGGTGAAACAAAAAAGGCAAATTATCTGCCCCCACACACCCAACATAAGGCAGGCATAAGATAAGTACCATAGACTGTCCTGTTCAAAAGTAAGGGTGAAGAATAGGAGGCAAAGGGGAGTCACTGGTCCATAGCAATTCTGAAATCCAGGCAGGTAAATGTTGGAAGTTCCTTGATTAGGTCTCAGGTCTAAGAGTACTTCTTCATGGTTTTCAGCTTTTCTGGGTTCTTGGTGTCACAATCTTATTCTTATTTCCTATATAGCACATCTTCATTCTGTACTATCTCTGTCCACCTTAGTCCTATCTGGTGATATAAATCCTTTAAGAACTTTGTGGATTTCCTGTGAATCACCTTGGGGTTAAAGCATTGGACAAAAGTGATATCCACAAATCTCTTCCAGGCCTCTCTACCTTGGGCTTTGGCTGAGATGACTGAGGTACAATGACCATAAGCATTCTAGAAGCCTTATTATTTGATTTAAATACAGTTTCAATCTCTTTAGAGGGTCTTTTGTCTGACTGAAGGTACTCTGAGGCATCACCATAGATCTTTCTGAGATTTTATTAAAAGAATTTACAGCCATAACCTGGGCTTCATCTTTTGCACCAAATTTTTCTGGCATTGCATTGGATTTAATTTTTGCCCAGAGTCTTTTATAAAAAAATTTTTAACAACATTGACCATATGATGAGTCTGAGTATTTTCAAAACCATCAAAATTTGGCTCCTTTTTATATAACAGTCTTTCTTTTAGTTTATCTCTCTCCTCTCACTTTTTATTGCAAACTGCAAAAAGAAACCTGCTTGTACCTAAATAGTTTGATTGGAAATCTCTTTAACTAGATTCCCAGTTCATTAGACTCATTTTCTACTTTCCATGCTACTTCTGGCAAGAATGTTACTAAATTTCTGCCCTTTCCTCCAGTTTCTTATGAGATTATTTTCCCTTTCAGTTAAGCCCTTACTCCCAGTCTCCTCAAAGTTCAAAATTCTATGAACTGTGTATTCAAGGCACTAAGCTTTCACTACATTTCTCCTTAAAATTTTTACAGCATTTCCAGCTTCTGATCACTGCCTACAGCCAAGCCACTCCCACATTTTATCTTATTTATGTATTTTTAAATATATATTTTTAAAGATATATAAATTGCACAAATGTTACACAAAAAATATAGGGATTCCCAAATGCCCTGCTACCCATACCTCCCACACCCTCCCACATAAACAACATCCTTCATTAGTGTGGCACATTCATTGCAATTAATAAATGCATCCTGGGGCATTGCCACTGAGCATGCACCATAGTTCACATTGTAGTTTACACCCTCTCCCACACAATTCTGCAGGCTATGGGAAGGTATATAATGGGCTATATCTGTCATTGCAATGTCATTACTGTCTCCTGGGCCAGGTAGATGTTTTAACTCATGACAAGGGCCCCAGTTTCTGGAGGACATGCAAATCACAAAAGTCAGAAGCAGTTAGAACACATTTCATAATTTGTCCTCATGGACTCCAGTCATGCTTATGAATTCCAACTTTTTGTTGTTGTTGTTATCTCATCCTCTTTATGTCAGTCTTCCTTCTCCAATAGTTTGTCCTGTGGAATTCAATCTTCAGCAACAAACTGAATACCAATGCCTTACAGAGACTGCTTCATCATTTCCCACAACTCTGTAAAGTTGAATCCAGTAAAAAAAAAAAAAAAAAAAGACTACCCATCTTATCTATCTATCTATCTATCTATCTATCTATCTATCTATCTATCTATCATCTATCTATCTACCATTTGTCATCTATCTATAACCTTATGGTTCTTTGCAAAATCCAACAGGGGACATCTTCTATAACCAGGTTGGTTGATTCTTTGCCTAGTTGGTAACTTTGCATAAAAATAAGTAGTTGAGGGTAGGAAAGGGAAGAAATGTCTTGAACCAAAGAGGATGAGTAGAAACACCTGTTTTTCAAAGACATGGCATTGGGTGATACATTATCCTTCTGAGACCACACAAAAAGCTAGGAGCATAGCAAACAGGATAAACATTCAGACTTTGGGGCTGCCATAACTTCTAGGTTTATTTATGTCACCTCCTTCCTGTTTTATTGTTAGAAATTCTCTACCTGCATATTTTTTTAAATATTAATTCAGAACATGAATCTTTCTTTTCTTCTCTAAAATGTCTTTGGTTATGTGATATTTTCACACAAAGGAGCTATTTTTGGCATTCAAAAATTGCATTTCTTCCCGCAAGCAAAAAGAATTCACTCACTACCTACTAGTGCACAAGAAAAAAAGAAATGAAAAAAAAAAAAAAAGAACCTTCTCCAAAACAAAACCACAGAAGGTATTAAATTTTAAAGGGACAGACTTACTCTTTCTCTTTGAGCATTTTCCAGAAAAACACACTGCTGCCTGCCAATTGTTTCAGAAGCTTATAGTTATATAAATCCCTCTTTAACAGCATCTATTTCATAACTCCATTGTCTCTGCCACAAAAGGAGTAGGCAATGGAATAATGACTTATTTTTTAACTTACCCTTATTTATATCCAAAGCTCATCAAGGAAGAGATTAGCCATTCTTTTTTATGTACTTTCCTTTTTCTTTTCCCGGTATTAATGCTTACTAAGTTCTGTTTCAATATGTGCATGGGACCCTTATGGCCATATTGGCAACATAGGGAGAAAATCAGGCCAAGAATCAATAGATCAGAATTCCATTTGGTCTAGCAACTTAATGGGTTCTCTGGAGTCAATATTTTCTCTAAAGAGAGAAAAAAAGTGGGAACTTTATAAAAAAGATTTGCCCAATTTGATGCTAAGGTGGATTTTATAGTAATTAGACTAAAGGTCATTTTATTTCATCCTTCTTTAAATTCTAAGTTGCATGAAAATTTAGATCTTACCATTTTTTGTTAGGTAAATCTGTAGATTTAGGTATTTGGTGAAAAATAAACTTGATTAAATGTTTATCACTGAATTTAAGCATATAATGAAATTGAAATCTCATGTGTGCTGGATTTTCTTAGGACCTAAATTAGGAAATTCTGCAAGCCATTTTAGTTCTTTAAAATTAGGAGGGTACCCTTCACATCACTGAAGCTCTTGGGATACTGGTTAATGAACAACTAATCTGGAAATTTAACTAACGAGCAATTGAAGTGATAAATTATTATTCCATGAGATTATATATCTAGGGTAGGAAATTAAATATACTAACTATATATATGACATCACAAGACAACAAAGTGAAATCCAACAGGGAATAGGTAGTCCCCAGTTGCCTGATGCCCTCACTAACAAGATGAAGTAATCCTGTTACACCCAAATCACTGGGAAGGGAATGAGGACGCCCAGTCCTGAGGGCACCATACATTGCCTTTATGTCCCTTCAGGGTCTCAGTTTCTCTTATGCTAGATGAAAAGTTTAAAGCAATATGGTTCCTTCCAACACTAAAGGTTTATAATTCTGGTGTGTTACACTTCCATGGAAACAATTTCATGTCTTCCTGCTATCTCCATTTCAAATTCTCTTTTTCCTTCTTTTTTCCACTGGTTGTTACTGCTTGTCACAAACTCTTTTTCTCATTCCTTTCCCTGATACTTTATCTAAGCCCTCTTACCTTAGACACTTGATGACCAAACTCTTTTAGACCAAAAACCATGCCTCTTTCTACTTGGTATCTCTAACACTAGCACCTAACCCTCATACATAGTAGAAGCTAAGTAAGTGTTGGATGAATGAATGAATGGTGTATAAAGAAGAAAGTGAGGAATGATAAATGCTTGAATGATGGATGCCTATGATGAAAGATTCACCCTTCACAGCTTTGCAAAAGTAGAAGATATGTTTCTGATTCTGAGACCTTTTCTCTATGAAAACGTAGTACTCTAGATAGCCACCGTAGTAAAAAAAGCTTAGTGCTTATATTAGTGAGGGTCTCTAGGTGTAGCCATTTGGCAGTTTGATGTAACTATGAATTCCAAAAACATATATTGGATTATGCTTTTAAACTGGTGTGATAATGTGGGCATGATTAAGTTATGATTAGGGCGTTAACTGGGCCACGTCAGTAGGGCATTGAGCCCCATCCCTTGGTGGGTGGGGGAATCAAATATAAAAGGCAAGGCAAGAACAGAGTTGTAGCAGTTTTGATGTTGGAGTTTTGATGTTGGAGAGAAGGCCCCCAGATAGAGACAAGCCATTCGCCTGAGAGTTCACAGCTGACCTTGTGGAGGAGCCAGAGGAACTAAACCCAGAGAGAAACGGGAAGAGAGGAACCCAAGAAGTCTGAACCCTGGCAAACGTCGGCAGCTGTCTTGCTCCAACACATGGCAATGGACATTGGTGAGGGAAGAAACTTATGCTTTATGGCCTGGTAACTGTGGACTACTACCCCAAATAAACACCCTTTATAAAAACCACCCCATTTCTGGTATATTGCATTAGCACCCCTTTGGCTGACTAATATACTAGGGAAACAGAATCAATAAGAGATTTCTGTCAACAGTATGAGATTTTATAAGAGGCTCTCATGTAACCGTGGGGATGCACAAGTCCAGGTTCCAAAGGTAGGCTGCAAACCAGGGGCTTCGATGAGAGACCACTGAAGGTCCTTGATGAGTTTCCGGGCGATCCTGGCTGTTCAAAGACGAGATGGGAAATTCTCTCTGAATGCTGATATCACTTCCCCTTTTAAGGCATTCAACTGATTGGATAAAGCATCACTCATTTCTGATGGCAATCTTCCTGGCTGATGTAGATGTAATCAACTGTCTATGCAGTAAACTCACTGGTAACTAAAGTCCATAAATGCCCTTGCATTACAATTAGCCCAGTGCTTGCTTGACCAAACAACTGGGCACAATTACCTGACCGAGTTGACACATTAGCCTAACCATCACAGTCCTCTACTTCATTAACCTTATGAATGAAGAAAGCTTTTGGTCAAGCTGTTTGCTCTTATGGTGAAAACTTAATATCTTGTAAAATTTGAGTTATGCTCTCAAACTCCAAACACTTACCTAATGCATGGCTTGCATACATGTGTTTTGTGTTTGAAATTTGGAGAATGTCAGAAAGATAAAGTAGAAATTAAGTTTAATATGACTTGTAGAGTTTTATGGCTTCTTTAGATGGTGATAATCTTGGGCTAACAAACAGAATATAGATCTCCAGCCTCATGTAGCAACCTAGAGTGTTGTTTAGAAAATACTGGATGTCCAAGGGAGAAGTGTTCTGTGGCTCAGAAGACAGAATCATAATCCAAAGTAGAAGTCACCAGACTGAGATTTCAAACAATTTAAAGAAGTCCCAGACCTCCAAAAGTGGAGTAAGCCTCCTCCAAAAGCAGACAGGTCATCCGTCATTGGTCATATTCATGAAATAGAAATATTTGGCTTCTGTACAGAAGTGTAAAACTGGAAGAAAAAAAAAAAAAAAACACCTTTTCATATTAACGCTGGTCTGCACATTTAGACAGCCACTCCAAAGTAGAACTTGACTGATGATTTTCTTTAAATGGTGTTGCAAGGTCTTAGCCATTGCATTCATCCATCCATGCATGCATCCATCCATCAATCCATCCATCCTCCACATATAAATTTTCTCTAAAACTATCTTCTGCTCTCCTCATGGAGCCTGTGGCACTCTCTTTCCACTGTGACGTTCTTTACTCTCCATCCCTCTTTCTGTTCAGGTATTATCTTCCTCATCCAAGACAACCCCCCCCACGACCACCACACACACACACACACACAGGATACTTTGGTTGTGTGTATTCTACAAAAACTAACATTTACTCTGAACTCTTCCCTCTCCTTGGTACAAACTACTCCAAATTCTGGGGAATAAAGTTTTCCCACTTGTTATTCACATTTATCATGTTATTTTTATAATACTCTGTGAAGAAGACTGCCTAGGAATTAATATCACCATTTTGCCAATGCGCAACTGAAACCCAGAGAAGTTCAGTTACTTCACACAGATAAAGTGATGGGCCATCACTTGAACCTAACTAGACACTCTGGCTCCAAATTCAGAGCTCTTTCCTCCATACCGCTTGGGATAGCTACGGATTCAGAATTTAAATGAGGGAATCCTTCTTAAGGCTAGAGATCTCTTTCTACTTTATATGTATATAATTCAATTTTTAAAATGCTATTTGTCTATCAATAAAACTAATAAAAGCCTCCATAAATAATTTTAATCTCTTTAAAGAGTATATTCCAGGAGTCATAAACTCAGGGTACTATTATTCAAATTAGTTAAGAATCTTTAAGATTATATTAAAAGGCCAATTTTATCTATCATTACTATTGTGTCATTTTATCCCAAACAGGTTAATTTAAGAAAAGTAATTTGAAAGGCAGTATGCCACAACGTTATAGAAAATAGTTTGTCAGTTGGCTGTAAAGCTCTGAAAAGTAATGGAATCATCACCCCTTAAAATCTTCTCTAGAGCTGCATTGTCAAGAACTTACTCTTTTCTAAATTTAGCTGTTGGTAAACAGTCATTCTTAAAACTAATAAAATTTAGTAATGATTTCCATACATATTAGGATAAGTCTTTTTTACTCAGGGCAGCTGTAATCTAAATGACTATTACTTTGTGGCATAAATAAGTCAAGATGAGTTGTACTGGGAGCTAGAGAAGAAACTTGTAAGGAATGATCTCCTAGATGTTTGAGGTAGATAGTTTAGCCTGAGTTGGAGAAAAATCAGGGTCTTATTTCATCTCTATTCAGGTCCTGCAAGTCTGAGTGTCTGAGTTGAATGATGATAAATGTCACAAAAATTCAGGTAGAAGGAAGCTGCATAGATCTTCAGTCTTCAGCAGGATCTTGCTGCAGGCCAACTTTTGGTGAATAAAATTGTTACAATAGCTATAAGTTTGGGAGCATAAAATATGCTACATTTGCATAAAATTTACATAAGCCTACCTAAATGAATACAGCTGCCACAGAAAAAGATATGGACTTCTTACATTATCTTAAATCTCATATCCCTTAAAAACAAGAGAGAAATGCTTAGGAGAACTTGCTTGTAAGATTTTCTGAATAATGCTACTAAATGCTTGATGAAATAGAATAACTGGGAAAATAGAATCTGTTTTTTTTTTTTTCATTTTAATTCAATTAAAAATTTAAAAATCCATTTTTAAAAATCCTCATTGTTTCTAAAATATGATCTTTTTTTTCTCTTTCAATTAGTTTAATGTATGGTATAGAATATTATTAGAGGAGACTGGGTCATTGGGGAAAAAGCTAAGGTGGGCTCTAATGCTAAAACTGACATCTCTTAGCCTTGGGATTTGTGGCAAATGTTTTAAATTATTTCATCATCTATTTTCTCTGCTCTATGTAGAACACAAAGATGGAGGATTCTCAAACCTGACTGCACAGAAGAACCACCTGAAGACTTTGGTAAAAATTAAAATCCTAAGACTTACTCTCAGAGATCCTGATTTAAAGGGGAACAGGGAGAACTCAGAAATCAATATTTGTGATCAACATCATAGGTGATTCTAGCAGAATGTGTCAGACACCAGAGTTAGGAATCACTGGAGTAGAAGAAATGAAAAGGTCCCTAGCAACCTGACAGTTTATGTCTGCTTAACTCTTTTGACGTTTACCCATCTTGAAACTCTGTAATCTTTATGGAGATCATAAATACTTGAAGAAGTTGATGTCTTAAAAACAGTACTGGTTCAGGGATCAAGAGAAAAATCCAGGTTAGAATGCTGGTGTATTCCGCTAACCTGATGCATTACATTTGTCATTCATTGTAAGCTCAGCCATATTAAATTAAATTAAATTAAAATTAATTCATTTTAAAGGTGTCTTGATGTTAAAACTCTAAAAAGGACATGATATATATCTAAGTTATGTGACTCAGATGCACTTTGTAACTTTGTGAGGAAACGTGTTTCTTTGTTGTCTTGTTTCATAGGGCTGCTGCAACAAAGTACCACAGACCAGTTGGCTTAAATAACAGAAAGTGTTGCCTCACTGTTCTGGAGACTAGAAGTCCAAAACCAAGGTGTGGGCAGGACCACACTTCCCCTGAAAGGGGAGAATCCATTTCATGCCTCTCTCCTGGCTTCTGGTAGGTGGCTGGGAATCTATGGTGTTCCTTGGCTTGCTACAGCACAGCTTGATCTCTGTCTCTGTCACATAGCTGTCTTTCTGTCTCTCTCTTACTGACTATGCCCAGATTTCCACTCCTTATAAAGACAATAGTCATGTTGGATTAAGAGCTCACTCTTACCCAGTTTGACTTCATTTTAACTAATAAATACTTCAAAGGTCCTGTTTCCAAATGGGGTCATAGTCACAGGGCTGGGGATAGGATTGAACTTATCTTTTTGGGGGGGCACACTTCAATCAACAACACTTGTGAATTGTATCCTCCTAAAAGAGAATATAGAGAAATCTATTTAATGGCATGGATTCTGGTGGATGGAGGTTTCAGCACATATTTAATTTGATTCAAACCTAATTCTAGGCTTTCTCTTACTGAGAACTTCACAAAACTTCTCATATTTCTATTTTAAAATATGAATATGAAGCAAAAAAAAAAAGGAAATAGGGAAGTTTGTTTAAATCTTTTACTTCAAAAAGCTATTTATTATGTAATACCTTTATTAAAGCACTCAGTGTAATGCTGTACAAAATGTTTGCAATAAAGCACAAATCTGTACTAACTTTCTCTGCTTTGGGACTTGCTGAAAGAACTATCTGCAGTATGTATGAAACCTTTGTATTCTTTTTTGCAGTGGTCAATATTCTAGAGGCAGTAGAAAAACAGGTTTTCTGATAAGGCATCAGTTTTGCAATGAACACAACGAAATGTGTCACTTTCAAAGTTGAGTCCTTTTTTGAAATTCCAGGCAAAGCCATCACAGCTGCTGTCATGGATGCTAGATAATTGGGATTCATTGCACAAACTACATTCTCTAAAAAATGATTGACAACCCTGCAGTTTGTGCTGTGTCAAAGTGGCCACATTGTCAAAACCTTGGCAAACACAATCTTCTGAAAAGGTTAATTGAAACTTGCTTGAATACAAAAACATGGAGGGTTTAATCCATATATTTCTAATCCATAGTTTTTAAAGTTATAATTAGTATTAAGTATTTTCTCCAGAGTTGCAATTATTCAATATGGTAGCCATTTGTTGAGGGCTTGAAATGTGGTTATATCAAATTGAGTGCTGTATGTGTAAAATACAAACCAGACTTTGAAGACCCAGTATAAAAAATAATGTAAATATCTCATTAATAATATTTATTTTTTATTGCATGTTGAAATAATAATATTTGGATTATTGTATTAAGTAAAATATAACAGTAAAATTAATTTTACTTTTTACCATTTTCAATGTGACCAATGAAATTTAAATTATATATAACTCTAGTTGTAATTCTATTGGACAGTATTGCTTTCAAGAAAAAATGAGAAGGTATGCCTTCTCAAAACAATTTCTTTGATGCTATTTGAAACTCATTATAACATATATTCATGTCTACAGGATGTGAGATCAAGATAATAATGTTGTTCCATAGTCAATCATGATATTTGACCCAATACTGATACTTTTAATATATGAAATAACAGAATAATTTTCATTTATTTCTAAATGGGCCTTGTTATAACATTAGTGACTTACCCTTAGAATGGCTAGATAGCCCAGAAATCATTTAATTCAATACCATCTTTTTAGATGAGGAAACTAAAAACCGGTGTTTATGTGAATCTCAAACTACACTATTTTGATTATACCTGTGCTATCTAAATCTGCATTTCAGAATGAGAATGAAATTAGTCCTTGCTTTTTCCCCCAATGAATAATCTTATTTTTGCCAAAGATCTTTAATTCAAAAGCTATGTCTTCTAAAATTGCCGTAGTTGAGACCACATTCATTAAGACAAAGATAATTGATTCAAATGGTAAGATCTTTTTATTAGTTTCCCTTTCCAATAAGAATAGTTTGATCCAAAGGATTTTGTGACAAAAAGCAATCAATAGTTCTAACTTAAGCCCCAGCCCCAGCTCCAGCAGAGAGGAAGCTGGGGGGACCTGCACTAACCTCTCTGGGAAACTGCAGGCCATGCAGCGGAGGCTGCTGCCCATCCTCCACTGGTGGTACAAGCCACCTCAGGAGCTATTCTGTGGCTAGAGCTGGAAGCTCCATTTCCCAAAAACAGGGGAGTAAGAAATGGTTGATCACTGACTTCAGCTACTGATTAGTAAATTCGGCTGGCTAAAGTATAATCCTAAGAACAGCTCAAGTTTGAACCTGTCCAAGTGGGAAAGAGACTGGTAGCCGCCATTTTGACTCTACCCCCAACATGAGAGGAAGCAGGGCTGATTGAAAATCGTAGTGACAGTAGGGATCAGCTTTTTTCCACCCAGATTGGACTGCAGCCCTAGCCTAGGCTCAGCTCCACCTCTGGCAGGGAGGAAGCTGGAGGGACCTGCACCAGCTTCTTTGGGAAACACCAGGTGCATTCAACCAGCACAGACTGAATAGTTGAACACCTGGGGCTCTATCCCTGTAACCCCAATAGGATAGTAGAGGAGCTGTGTTTCCTCGGCCTCTTTGGGCAACTCTAAACATTTTCAACCCACACAAACTGCTTTGTTGAATGCCTTTGATTCCATCTCCACCTCTCCAACCCCATAGGATAGGACAGGACTGGGCTTTTCTCAACCTTTCTGGGAAACTGCCGGTGTTTTTGGCCCACACAGACTGAATAGTCAGACACCTGTAGCTCCTTCCTGCCCCCAAGTAAGGTAAAAGGGGTGCTGAATTTCCCATCCTTTCTGGGCAACAGCAGGCACTTTTGACCTGCACAACCTGGCCTGGTGGGTACCTGTGGATCCACCCTGACCCCACAATAGGATAGGAGGGGACTGGTGTTTCCTCAGCCTCTCCAGGCAAGGACAAGCACTTTCAGCCTACACAGACTGAACTATTGGGCATTGGTGTTTCCATTCCCACCCACTAAAGGGCAGAAGGGACAGTATTCCCTCGGCCTCTCAGGGCAACTGCAGGCACATTTGACCCACACAAATTAGATTGTTGGGCAGTCCAAAAGATCCATTCCCAACCCTGGCAGAGAGGGGAAGCCAGTGTTATGTCATTCTACCTGGGCAACTGTGGTTATTTTGGACTTACATAACATAGATTGCTGTCCACACCTGCAGCTCCATCCCTGCCCCAGGCAGGGGTGGAAGGGCTGTGAAGCTTCATCAGTCTCTCCAGGCAACTACATTCTAGGTCTGCATGATTTGGATTATTACACAAGGCTGTGACTCTGTCCCTACCTCTGGCAAAGGAGAAAGTTGGGAGAAGCTTCATTGGTCCCTGGGGCAAAGAGAGCAGCTTGAGCCTCCATAGCTTACAGCAACAACTACATCCTTGGCTACATATGATAACACCAATGAGTCTTGAAAACATTATGCTAAGTGGGGTAAGACAGACACAAAAGAACAAATATGGCATGGTTTCATTAATATGAATCAAATATGAAGAATAAATGTATTGAGTTAAAACCTGGAGTAGAGGTTATTAGGAGACAAGAGAAAGGCTGAGAATGACTACTGATGATTAATGTATATAGAAGTTTTAATTAACTTTACAGTAAAAGTAGACAGTTGATGGTAACACATTATAGTGAGTAGCAGCTGGTTTATAAATGGGAAAATGGTTGGAAAAGTTAGTCTAGGGATGTAAATGTCAATTGAAAGAAAGCTAGAGAATAATCTAGGGACTGAATAACACAGTGAAGCCAGAGGTAGATGACAATTGTGGTTGTTGGTTCAGATACAAGAGTGTCCTTCTGTGAGGTAGAGCAGATTATGTCACTATTGAAGGGTGGTGGGAATGTGGAGAAGCATGGGAAAACTACAATTGGTGTGACCTATGGACTAAAGTTAAGAGCAATACTGTAATATTCTTGCATCAGTGCCAAAGACATACTGTGTTGATAATGGGGCGTATGGAAAAAGTGTGCCAAATGTACGCTATGGACCATGACTGGTGGTAATAATCTGATATTATTATCTCATAATCTGTAACAAATATTCCACCATGGTGTGGTATGTTGATGACGAGGTGTTGTATGGGAATTCTACACATGTGCATGATTGTTTTATAAGTTCACAACTTCTGTAATTAAAATATATGAAAAAAAAATATTAGTGTGGGTTGGGGAGGGAAAAAGCAATGAATATGTAAACTAATAAATTCCCAAGAGGACCAAAAAATTTTTCTAATTTTTATAAATATTCTTTTTGTTAAGGATGTGATGGAGAAACCATCTTGACTCAACAAAGAGAGTGATAAAACCCTGGACCACCAGGAAAACTGACCCTGCTTCCTGTGTATAAAGCCAAAGGCACCAATGTGCCTGGGGCGGCAAAGTCAGAGAAACGGAGGGAAGAAGGACAGGGTCAAGGCTTACAAGAAGTATGAAAAATGACGTTAATTTTATATATTTGACACAAAGAAAGGGTAGAGGAAAAATAGTTACTCCTTTACTAGAGAGAGAGAAATCCAGCCCACTGCCTAAGTCCCTGGAGATACTGACTTAGGCTCTTCCCCAAACACTTAGCCTCTTCAGGTCCCATCAAGGTGACACAGCTGTCATCTTTCCTCTGAAGAATCCACTCAAACCTTTTACTGTGTTTGCAATGTAATAAAAATGGATGGCAGCGATGGTAACAATATTATGAACATACTGAGCACCACAGAATTGTTTGGTTGAAATGAATGTGGGTAAAATGGAAAATTTCAGGCTGTATGTCTGTTACCAGAATAAAAATCTTAAAAAACAAAACAAAACATAGAACTGTATAATACAGTGGACCCTAATGTAAGCTATGGACTACACTTAATAGTATAATTATAATAATATTGTTTCTTCAATTGTAACAAAAGTACCACACTAATGTCAAGTGTTAATAATAGCAAAAATTGTGAGGGATGGTATATGGGGGTTTTGTATTTTCTGCATGTATGCTCTGTAAACCTACAACATCTTTAATAAAAAATAAATAATTGACATTCCATTTGGGAGGGGTTGGGAAGGAAGAGGAACTAAATTAATTCATCTTTTTGAAGTCATTTAAAATAGTCTCAAGATTAAAGGGAAATATTTATCCTAGATATTGATTTGACTGAATCTACCAATTTTTTTTGGTCAAACAAATTCAATGAAATGAAGTGTGTTAAATGCTTGGCACAGTATCTGCACATACTAGGTACCCAGTAAATGTTAATTACTGTGTGGATAAATTTCTCAAAGAGATTGTCAGTGTACTATACAAGGTTAGAGATGGGTGAGGACTCGAGAGGGTCCAGCATCAATATTCTCTATTTTTTAATATTAACGTACTGATTTTATTTTAACATTGTGATTATAATGTGTTTTCATTATTTGAAACTTGGAAAATATAAATACATATTATTAAAGGCACAAAAAATATAAAATATAAAGAATGTAAGGTATAAAGAAAACTCTTTTCTTCTTTTATTTTACTTCATGTTTTATTTCACAATATCTCTTCACCTAGCATTTTAGTTTCTCAGACACCATTTTATACCACCCTAGTCTTTCTTTAACTCATCTACCTTCACTGGGAAAACACTTTATTGAGTTGGAGCCTCGTGGCCACCGGGAAGGCCTGAGTATCAGGCTTTCCATGGGATGGCTAGCACTTTCATTTTAAAATTCATCTTGTCAGTGCACCTGGAAGTGACATGGGTTTGGGGAACTGACTCTCACTAATCCAAACCATTAAGAGTCTGATATAGAAATCAGCAAGTCAATTCTCGATGTATAAAGAGAAAAAGATCTATCAAGAAGCCTAGAAATTTCAAATCAGTTGTCAGATAGTCTTTTCCTCTAAGAATGAGAAAAGCCCTTCATAAGAAACTAAATTATAATCAGGAATTTGCTTGAGGTAGACGGTCTTAATAATGTGTACCAACAAGCTACAAAGGCCAGATACTTACATATACACTTTAAAATATGCCTGCCAAAAAGCCTAGGAAATTTGCACAACTAGCAAAAGCACTTTCCCCCGAGGGAGTGCTGGAGATACTCTGACAAATTTTACTTCTTAACACTACTTTTTAAGTGTTCCTGTTAACCATCTCTCTTCTTTTAATAGTGTCTTTCTTCAAAAGCATACCATAAAATTGGTCAAATTCGGCTTACTAAATCACAATTATATTCCAATTCTGCTTCTCTAAGGAGTCTCCTTGATTGGAGTTTTAGATGTTATCAAGAGTTTTCCAGTCCTACATTTACAGATGTCTCTAGAGAGTGGTAATCAGATCTGTTATGTGTAGATTTTTACCAGTTTAACTCTCTAAGGCTTCTGAGTGGGCAGCTTACTATTACACCTTGTATTGATTGCATAAGATTCCCTGTATACTCTCTTCAGTAATGGAAATATTGAGCATCCTTCTAAATAATTTAGAGCATGTCAAAACTCATTTTCCATGAGTAATTTTGATCTATATGACTCAGTTGCTTCAGAGAATACAGTATCATCATCTATGAATTCCAGATCTAGTAAATTGGAGAACTTCCTTTTGAAGGGCAAATGCTTCTCTATTTCAATTCCCTCTCAGGCTTCTAAGGCAAATGGATCTCTTATACTATTTTTCTAAGCCAAGTAAACATCATTAAGTGGGCCTTTGGCAAAGCTTGGGTTCATCAAGTGACATTTCCATTTGAAATTATAAATATAAAAACAGCACTTATGTTCCACTTGCTTCCACCCTAAGGTTGGATCTAGGCATTCACTTCAAATTTTAGAGTGGACAGGACTTTGTATACTGTTTTATGCTGTAGGAACATTCTGAATCAAATACTTGTGTATTCTCCATAAACAGTTCAGAACAATTTTTTCTAAAAAATAGTTACTATACAATGTTCAAGAATGTTTAATTATTGTGGTTACTATAACTTCTAGGAAGGGTAAAGATCATAATTTTTATAAATATTCCATTTGTTATGTCCCTGGGCATCTTTATTACATTGAACCAGGTGCTGCCTCCTCCCCACCCTGCCCCCACATCCCATATATTACAATCACTCTTAATATAGCTATATTACAATTTTAATAAACAGAACGTAATATACAAAAACCCTAAATAAACAGGAGGCAAATGATGACAAGTACTCCTTCCTCCCACCACTGAACTCTGAATTTTGGAATATCTTTTCCTTTTGCCCAAAGTGGCTAAATTTCTAAGGAAACTTCCAGAACTGAACCCACTGCCTCCCGTCTTCCATTAATCTATAAACCAAAAGCATAGTGATATGCAAGGGGCTGGTATGGGAAGAGCTGGGGCCAGGGAGTTGGGGGTAGGTCAGGGCATGGACACCTTTTCCCTTTGGATTTTTTAGAAGTCCAGAGAAGCTGTAATTGTTGGAAACAAGAGAGAAATTTAAAAAATACATAAATGCAGCTAAATAAATGGTGAAACATAAGCTATTAGTATTAACCTTGAAAACTTATTTAAAAACTCACAAGCTTTGGAAATTGACTTTTAAAAAAAACAAGAAAACTATGAGCACATTGGCACAGAGCATGTGATGATGATACAGCATTTCTGTCCTCTTGCCCCCTTCACAAATTTGATTATTTCTGTTCATATTTTCCTATCTTTATATAACTTGGTAACAAATCTCATGATCTTTTATAATAATTTTGGATAACTGATTTTGGGATTTTTGCCTTAGTGACTGATTCTTTGAAAATGATGTCAAAACCAATATGCTTTTCTCCCTTTCCAATGGTCTCAGTTCCATTTTTTTCATCTTTCTCCCACACATATTTCTTTTTCTTTTTTACACTTCTGCATACATCTTTACCAAATTCAGAATTTCTGTAAGAGGTTGGCAAAGGTTATACATGTCCTAGCATAAGAAACAACCTTGCTGTAGGAAGGACATATTAAAGGCTAAGGTGGGTGATCTATTTGCTTTCTGCACCCCAACTCAATTGCTCTCTGTAGAACTTTTTATACCCAACTATGATACCCTCATTACTAATGCTCTCTGACTTAGTCCTCGCCTTGGTGATGTGCCTTGATGCAACCCAGTCCTCCACATGGCTCTGTATTATGAGTTGCCTTGGGTTTAGTAAGCAATCTATCATAAGCTTTTAACATACCCAAATACACCCAGGCAATCCACAAATATCACCTAGGATACAGAAGGCAAAAATAGGAGAAAATCTGGAATTTTAAAAAGTACATAAGGGAAAACATTAGAAAAATAATTTTTAAAACAATAAAAATTGGGGGCAATGGTCAAATAAACAAGTAAAGGAGAAGAGGTATTTTTGGCACCCTCCACCAGCCAATATATTAAAATGTGTCATTTCACAGACTCATACTACATGCATGATTTGACTTTCTTTTTCTCAGCCCCAGCAGCTGCTAGGAATGCATTGTTGACAGTTTTTACCTCATAAATTTGGGTCTCTGATCCAATTTTTCTTTGCAAGTTTAAAAAAAAAGAAAAAGCTTAAAGATCTTCCCTCAGATGAGTTTCTTTTTCCCTCTGGGTTTTCATTGATTTATAATTGCATCAGTATATCACATTTCTATTAAAAAAGAAAACGCCGTGTTCTAATGCTCAGTATGGCAGTGGCTTTCCTTTGCATTCAACAAGATGTCCACCAAATCTTCCTGTTATGGAGATAGTTTGTGGTTCTGGGAAAATCAATAAGCATTTAGCTACCAGGGAGGCAGGGAGATGAGAAATGTAAACCTGTGGCCAGTAGCAACCACTGGGTTAGGAATGTATCTAGTCTGAAATGAGGCCACAAGTCTGCAAGCTGTGGAATTTTAGTAGTTATGTAACCACATTTTTTGGGTTAATTATCCAGTCTCTGGCTTTTGCCCCTGTTCCCTTTAGGGTAGCTGCTAATGGGAAAATGGGAGAGAAGCTTTGTCATTTTAATGTGAATTGCTGCTTCATTGGCCATTGTTTTTGTGAAAAGGGAATGGACTTTCAGAGAAACCATGTTGTTTAAGTTTTTAAATAACAAATCCTTGGCCTCTGTGATGCACATTGCTTTGCCATCAATTTTAGACGGTGTTCAATTATACATTGAGGCAAGGATAAGTCTTCTCTTTCAGGTATCCCCAGCCAACAGCCAGCCTCCCCGCTATTTGCGGTGGGTGTTCCATTGTAATGATTCTGCTAGCTGCCTTTCCCCTCATCTCTGCCTGAAAATCAGATCAGCTGCTCACAAGTCAATGAAAAGTCCCAAGCTGCTAAGGCAGCTAAACAAATCTGCTAACAATAATAGCCTTACTGAAGAGGAATGTAGAAGAAGTTAACTCCATGTTCCTCAGAAAGCTTTCAGGGAAACAGACATTCCACACCAAAGTCCTGCTCAAAAGCACAACTCTGACCTAGCTGATCTTGGGGCTGGATGACTCCTGCTTTGTGACTAGGGCTATTGTAGCATTCTCCTGCCAACACCCCTATCCTGCAGCCTCTCAAAGAGAGATCCTGCAATTAACTGCTTTGGAGTACTTGGGCTATTGTCTAATAGTTTCCATTCATCCTAAAGGCAGGGATCTGCATCTCACTTGAAAAATGCTTTGTGTTTGGGGCTTCCAAGCAGCTAACCTTACCACTAAGGAGAAAGAACAGCCTCCTGTGGGAAATAGCTAAATTTTAAACAGAATTGACCAAGCAGAAAGTTATAAATAATATTATTTTTACAGGGTTTTGAGGTGCAGCCAAATATTTTGGAATGTTCTCAGTCCAAACAAAACCAGCATATTTCTCATTTTTTCCAATCTCATGACTAAGGCAAGAGATAAATGGAAAGAGAAAAAAGTCTGTAGTTGTTGAATGTAAATTTAAATGAAAAATCAATCTGGACAGTCATAAAAACCAGGTGGCAGGCAAAAATTGGACTCACTTTTAGAAGAAATGCAGAACATCCTCTAACAGCAGCAATAATTAATTACAGTGAAAAGAGCATGGAATTTGGAGGCAGAAGGAAGCTCAGCTAGTTTCACCACTCACAAAATATGTATTTACCCATGTCTTAATCTCTCTGAGCCTCACGTTCCTCATCTGGAAAAAGGAGACAACAGCACTGACCTCACAGACTGGCCTAAGGATTTAAGGGGATTGAGAACGTCAGCACCTAGCCCAGGGATCTGCAGGACAGGAATGCGAACGTGCCCTGGTTTTCTCCTACTCCCAATGCCCCTCCTTCTCCAGCACACAATTGAAGATACGAAAATTTGCATTGGATTTAAACATTTTCAGCAGTTTGTTTTTTGTTTGTTTTTAAAAGTGATAGCGTCTCACTAAATATATATATATATTAATAATAATTCAACTAGGAATCTACTTATTGAATATGCTCCAGTTATGATTCCTTTTACTCAGCTATTCATTTTCTTTTTGCTGTCAGAAACTTAAACAGCTTTGTGGTTGTGTAGACTCTGATGAGTACATAGAAACAACAAAGTTTGTCCCCAAACTTCTCTGCAATAAGAAAATCTCATGAGTTCATAAATTTAGAAGGACCATGGCAAAACACTAGGATTTCTTTTAATATTTAGAAAGATTTGTTTCCAATGACTTCAGTTATTGAAAAGCACTGGAAAAGTTATCCTGAATCTTTTAGGCCAGTGTTAACAAGAAGTTTTAAAAAATAATTTTTCAGAAACATATAAATTCAGGTATGTTAGTTGTCTACCAAATTTCAATAGCTCATCCACTTCTACATCAAATATTTACTCAAACCTTGGTCACAAACAATTATGCGTCATATGAGTACACAATGGCCTGGACAATACTCATTGACATTATTTCCCATTTCTTTCTAACCTATTATTTTATGTGGCCTCATCATTGCATATGTATTCTCACCTTTATACCTTTATCTCTGCTCCCTTATCTTTCCAGTCTTGCCAAAAATATCCCCTTTCAAGATAGAAGTGCAAGTCTTGCACTTTTTTATACGTCCAAGACCTAGTATAGTCCTGAATATAGAGGATATTCACCGAATATACATGAGTGGCAATTAGAACAGTTTCTTTTCACCAATGTGCAACGATGTGGCAGCCCTGTCACATTTTCCTTTATCTTTTAAAGTTTGAATAGATTCTATATGGTCCACCATACATACTATCATAGAATATATATCATAGTTTAAGATTAGGCTCTATATGGCATCTTCAAACACTTAGTGAACATGCCAAAGGGTCTGATTTCTAACCAGAAGTACTTAATGTAGGTAGGATATTGACAATTAAAAAAAAAAAGTTTTAAATATCTAAGGCACTTTGAAATTCATTGTGCTCTTTCACTGCATTCTATCAGAGTTTAAACCTGGTCAAGACAAAGATAGGGGTCCTGAGTTCAGTATTTCTGACACCAAATCCAGGACTTTCTTGACTACATCACAGACATCGAACGACCCATGATGAGATGGACAGACTCTAAATTGGAGGGGGAAAAATCTCAAGGCAATGTCAGAAATACCATTCCCAAACAAATGAAATGAAGTCACTGAACAGCAAGTCACTCAACCACAAGAACCAGGTGAGAGGGAGAAGGTATATTTAATTTTTTTTTTTTTTTTTTTTTTTTTTTTACCGGGAGGTCCCGGGGAACGAACCCGGGTCCCTCCATATGGAAGACGGACGCCCAACCAGTTGAGCCACATCCGACCCCGGTATATTTAATTTTAGAAAATCATTCTACATACCTAGAATCTAGAGCAATGCAACATATTAACATTTTCCATTTTTTTAAAAAGTCACAGTGATCAATTTTATATTCACACCTGGGATGATTTGAACAACTTGTTAATGGTTCTTTCTATCACAGCTGCTGAGGGGAATAAAAAATTACTTTCCTGTAAAGGGATTACTTTCACTTCCCAAATGACACAGACTTGTTCACCCCTCTTCACCATGGCAACCCCAACAAAAAGGATGACAATTGTACTATAAAAATATTTGTGTTGATTTTTACCTATTAAACCAATTTAACATTTACTATCTTATTTAATCCTAAAACATCTTTGTGAGCGAGAGAGGATTAATGTTTTTTCCTCAGATATATAAATGGAGAAAAGATGCCCAAAGGAATTAAGCATCACTTCTCAAATTACAGACAAGTTTATAATAAATGCAAGGATGTTTACAAGGCTTGATTCCTAGACTTGGGCATCCCCAGTAGGTTCCCTCTTCCACCACCTTCTTGTGTTTAGGGCTCCCTATTTCCTGATGAATTCAAGGCCAGAATTACTTTAGGCAGTGGTCCAACTGAGAAGGGAAACCAGAAACCAGCTTCAAATATTATTCAATCACTCAATTAAATGCAAAACAAAAGAAAAGAAAAACTAGCAAAATAAAACTGCTCATTGCCAGGTCTTGGCTGTCTTAGGGGAACTGGGTGATGGTTTTAGCCTAGAAATATAGTCCATGGAGTTTCATAATCCAAATCAACTTCTTCAAAAAAGCTCTGAATAAAATAGTACAATTACAAATTAATATTCAGATAGTAGAATCTCTGCCTAAGTAAACATGCTTAGAGGCATTGATATTATTTCCATGCTGTCTTTTTCCACTGTATTCCTTCCTTCAATCACTGGTTCTGTAGACTATCCTGAAGGGCTATGAGGACAAAGAATTTTGTGGTCAGATATTTGGCGGAAGTAGGTTAAATATAATTAATTTCTTTCTTTATTCTAAGATTTTAATATACTATTGAATAATGGGCATTTCCAAGGAAGAACATAATATACAACTTTCCTCAATTTGTTTGACTTATTTACAGTGGAATCCTTTTCCCATTCTTTTTATGCATGGAGTACCTTAAGAGAGTAAAGATCAATGGTCATATCATTTTTGGAAAAAAAATGCTCCATCCAAGTCTCTGCAATTTAGCAATCCACTATTTGAAAGCTGAAAAATACAATCAAGTGTTTGAATGATTTCAAATAAGGTTGTCTGCAATATTAAGAATTTCTAGATTTGCTTTAATACCTTTTTCATGTACTGTGATTACATAGTAAACCCTAAGCATATATTTGTAGAAACATTAAGGGCAAGCCAATCTTTGAGCTTACTGATTTGTGATTATTTCCTACTATTTGGATTTCTGCTACTTAATATGTCCCATTATGTTTGAGGTAGAATTTTTATTTGGGCTTGATCAGGTGTCAAGTCACATTTTAAAATATTTTAGGCTGGTGGACAAAGAAGTAAGATAAATTATCTCTTGCTGTGGGAAATGATCATAGCTAACGATTACCAAGCACTTGCCATGAACTAGGCAGTTTTAAGACTCTTCTTAAATACATGAATTCATTTAATGCCTAAGAAGAACCTAAAAGCAGGTACTGTCAGTGAATTCTTTTACAAACTGAGAAATACAGGAAAGTTAAGTAATTTGTCAAAAGTCACCCAGCTAATATGTTGGTGTGGCAGAATTTGGACTCAAGCAGTTGGGTCCAGAATCTGTGCATCTAACCATCACATTAAACTGCCTCTCAAGTAGCTGCTATAAAAATAGAACCTTTTTGAGATGTTACTTTAAATAGCTATAACTCAAATATATAGATCTCTTCAATAACTGCAGATTGAAAGAAATGCATTTGTTCTCACTTTGGTAATAGGGAAATAGCTTAAATTACTTTTCTTCTTTTGCTGAAATTAACTTCTTTGGCATCTAATTGTGCTTGAACCAATGAGAAATCATGAAGGAGACACCGGTAGGAAGCACCAATTTGATTTTATAGTAGACTTAATGGAATGAAAATAATATTCTAAGGCAAAATTTGTGGCAATTTTGCCCTCTTTGATCAACATTAATGACACATTCTAAAGGAAAGTTTTCACTGAACACATTGATATGTGGCTTAAATATCATAGATCTACAAAAGAAAAAGAAATTAGATTAAAAAAATGACAGTTAACTTGAAAATCATTGGCCTCTGAGATGTACCCTTTAATCATTTCTGAGAAGGGAACTTAAAATGAGAAACATTTATTAGTGTATTATTTTTAGCTTTGAACTGATCCCAAATGGCTTTCAGAGAAGTCCTGGTTTAACCTGGGATATATTCTATTATGACATCTGTGGATGGAGCTCTTTCACAGTGCACATTGAAACTACACTTTTGAAAGAGAAAATCAGGTAGATGTGTGCTACTTAATTAGATCAGTCTTTATATATGTTTAATTATAAATTTTGGTTACTCTTTATGAAATTTTAGCAATAAAAATAATATTAAGGTTACACAATCCATACTGAGTAATATTCAAAACTTTCAAGTTATTTCCCAAGTATGTCCAAGGATGCTATCTAATATTCTCCTCCTTCCTGACAATATCCTTGAATTCCAGGCAACTATCAGTCTTATTCTCCATATTTTATAGAAAGAACATCTGAGTCATTGCAAAATGAAATGACTTATTTAAGGTCAGACTGATGGTTCATGTTGATATCCTATATAGTGATTTTTTTTCCCTTTTAAATTTTATTTCTCAGAGTGACAAATGGGAAGATAAATGTGAGAGTTCTTTGTATGGTTCTTTTATCATAATTTAACAATGATTTATTTACGTGTCCATCTACTTGTTTGCTTATGCTCCTCTGACTTAAAGAACTTGAGAGTGTTATTGAAATAATATTTCTTCTACAATCATATAATGAGGTTACAGAAATACTGAGTGCTGTGGTTCCTCTAAAGGAAATTATTTGCCTTTTATTGCTTACTTCAACCTTGATGACAAACCCCGATGCTGTATATCAGGTCTGAAAAACAACTAGGGTTGATCTAAAGAAGATAGGTAAAGGGCCTCTTATTTTTTTACACTTTTATTTGTTTAATCATCTAGTTAATTGCCAGGCACCCCAGTAGAATAACCTAAAGCCACTTCAGGTATTTCAAGGAGGAAGTGATTCAATACAGAAAATTAGGTGTTTCCAAAATTGTTGGAAGGGATAAAAGAGTGGCATCTAGGCTAAGCATCCAGCACTCCAACATAAAATTCACCTACCAGGAAGGCTGCCACCCCTGAGCCCACCACTAGGACATTCCAGAGGAGTGATCCATAGACCAGGAAGGTGAAATCAAGAACCTACTAGAGCTCCTGCTGGCTCCTGCTTCTACAACTGCACCCTGGAATCCACTGTAATGGTCTTACTGAAGAACATCTTGCCTTTAAGACTCTGCTTGCCAGAAGAACAATAGACAACATGGGACAGGAAAACAGGCTTTGTCTTGTTTCCACCAAGGTTTGCATGCTTATCTAATCAAGGACAGAATTTTCAACTAGAATTGTAGCTACAGTAAAGTCTGGGAAAAAATTTCAAGCATTGCAGCTTCTGCAGTTCAGAAAGGCACAGAAAAGGAGGGTGAAAGAAATTTGAACAAGATACAATACAATACCTACTATATGTGAATTTAAAATTTTAGCCATGATTACCTTTAAACGATATTTCATCAATGCTTACCATTGATTGTAAGATGTACCTGTTTTATATAGCTGTAAGAAAGAAAAAATATTGTCCATTAAATCATGAAACAATACTAAGATGTCTTCAATGGCAAGATGCAGTCAGTTTCAGAGTTATTAACCCCTGAAAAAATGTGCATGTTGGGATCAGTGAAATGCAGTACATATGTCATGATAGATAGTAATGGGACAGGCTTTTTACAATGGTATGCATGGCTCTAAGAGCAGCTCTCTTTTTTAGAGAAACATCAGAAGCTTCAGATAAATTAAAATTTCCATTTTAATCGACATAGTAATGTGTAAAGAGAAAAGAGCCAAAGGGCAACAGAATGGTGAATAACTAGAAAAGGTATTTTATAATTTACCAATGCACAGATAATTTGCCAAATCAAGCAAGTGAAAACTATTTATACCTATCTAGGTAAAGAATAGAATACATTGCAAATTTCCCTATTAAGACGTTCGGACCTTGTTGAGAAATGGAAAAAGTCATTTTGTGGATGGCATTAAAATACATGAAGGTAAGCCATTCAGAGTGACTGTATGCTGCCACCCTTAACAAACTACATTTGTCCACAAAGTGTCAGCCTTCATGCTGAGAGGGTCAGTGCTTCCAGGGAAGCATAGGGAGTGGTAGTGAGCCAGGAACACACGTGCAAAACTGTAGCTTGACCCTTGTGAGCAGACTGGAAGAATATAAAGCAACCAAGATCCCAGGTGAAGGCTCAATCCAGATGCATACAGCAGGATCCACGCAAGGTTTAAGACCCTGACGATTAATCAAGTGAAGATGCCAAGAGAAGAGACAATCAGTCAACAGTGCTAAGGAAACAGAGGGCAAACGGTCCAAGATTGGAGCCTGAGTAGACATTGATTGAACACCTACTAAATGCCAGGTGTAGTTAGCAGAGGAGGGAATCTGGCTCACATGGAATCACAAGGTAGCTGTCAGGGACCAGCGCTGTCAGATCAAAGCATGCCAGCAGGCCCTGACAAAATTGTTTCAATAAAGTCGCAATTATCACATTTTTGCCTTAAGTTGTCAAATGAGCCTGCTGACCTGAGATCAAAACTTAAAAGAGCCGCCACCTGAGTTGCTGAGAGGGCTGGACATACTCTGCCATCACTGGCAACCACAAGTGCTTTTTCTCGTTTGTTTCTTTGTTTGTTTTTGTAGTAATATCTGTTCCTGGGTGTAAGCACCAAAAAGTCTAAAAAATAAAAGTTGGCCTGCAATATTTATGGCTTATACTATATTTTGCTGTCAGCACAAAGATTGCAGAAGTCATTTGCCAACAGCTTGCCAATTTGATTTATGGAATAATTAATTGTCTATAAGATAAGCAGTGTACCATGGGCTGGCGGTTTTAATTAATAGACCCTCACAGCAAAGAAATCTTTATGAAATTATGAATGTAACTTCATAGACCACAAAACCACTGTCGCTCAGATTGTTTTACTCTTTGTCAATATCCCATTCTTCAAGTTTGGGACAAGGGTTCTGTGTATAATAATAACCCTTTATGCTTATTTAGTGCTTTGTAATTTATCAAGTAATTTCTGACACGTGATGTTTCATTGGGTCATCACGACATCCCTGAAATGAAAACAGAAAGCATTTGACCTGTGCTGAGGACTGAGGAAACGACCCAAAGTGGTTAAGTGACTTGTCCAAGGCTACACAAGAATGTCCGAACTGAAAGAAACCCAAGAGTAGCAACTCCCAAATCTGCTGTAGGAATACCATGGGTCACATTATGTTAGACAGCGCAGTACAACAGAAACTTGGGCTGAGCAGAAATCTCTCAATAGCTAGGAGCCTTGGTTTCCTCACACACAAAGGAGGCCTTTTAATTTCTATCATAAGCTTCTTTGAGGACTAAATAAAATAAAGTATCGTAAATCCTTCTCTCCTAGTAGTTGGAACATAGTAGGGACTCAGAACCTTGGCTTCTTGCCGTGTCCCCATCCCCCAGTCTCCCTACCCTGCCCCGATCCCTCCATGTTCTGTTCTGCTGCTCTCAGCCACCTGACTTAGCTGGATGCTCAGTTCATCAAAGGGTCTCCACAATTCTGTCCATATCAAGGGAAGATCAGACGGCCTTAAAGTGAGTCCTTTTTGATACTTCAATAAAACCTTTTGAAAATAGTCCAAACAGACTCACTCCAAAGAGACTGTGCTTCAAATACAACAATATTTGAGCCAGGTTCACACTCTTTTATGATAACAAGTGCCCTAGTCTAGACATTGCCACTTACACGGGGCACAGAACTTTGATCATCGTCAGAGCAGTAGCTGGTAGATATTTTCATGCCTGCCTTCAAGGAACTTAGAACCTAAAAGGAAAGGACTTCCCAGGATACAGGACATATATAAAAATAGCTATCTTTTTCTTCATTGATTATGGGAGCATAGCTTCTTCACCTTTCACCCTTAACTCACTGCTAAGAATTACAGTTTTTATTTCTGACAAAGGAAGCAATTGTTTTAATTGCAATGATACCTTGCATTCACAATACCAAGACTGCTTTTCTTATTAACTAATGATAGACTCACCCAAACAGCAACAGCTGCTTTCCCTGGCATCACTGCTGACAGCAACTGGCAGGGCCTTTATTAAAATGAAATCCCTGGTTCTATAGTTCTGTCTTCATATCTCTGGCTGGATTATTTCCTACCTTGGTCTTGCTGGAATATGAATGTGTTTATGTGCATATGTGTATCCTGGAGACTGGGAAGGGATTGTGAACACATCTACAAGTATTTACTGTAGAAACCTAACATGGCATGCAGTTCATGAAGTGGGTCAAAGAGTCCCTGATTTATTGCTCTCTCAGAACACATTTTCATCACTTTCAATAATATGTCATAGACCACAGTCTCCGAGTGTGTGATTTCCTCTCTAGGCTGTGGACTGTGACTGCAGGTTCAGTTACAGAACAGTTTTCCAAAACATTCTGATGGTAACTTCAGATCATGTACTGAATAACTAGTTCATATTTTGTCAAAGAGCCCAAGGTATCAAATGTTCCAGTCACCCCTCCATGCAGTGTAGTCTGATGCTGGCCAACTTAATTGAAAGTAGCATCTGAAACAGTCTTCATAATGGCTCTGCTGCTGAGCTCAGGATATCAGCTGTGCATGAGAAAATGAACAGTCACCTAAACAGTGATTTGTTTATGGTCTTGTGTCCTGTATAAACATGATGAATATGTTCTGCCTAGATGGCTTTGGGTACTGTTTTATTTCTTTTGAATCAGGTATACCTCTGGTATAGAAAAGGGGGTAAAATATGTGAGTTACTTTCAAGAAATTTAGAATGGATATCATTTTACCAAATACATAATCAACATTTCATTTGTTAATGACTCTGTCCCAGGCAATATCGATACAAACAGAAAAATAATATAGAATAAATGGTTCTTACCCCACAGAACTCCCTGCTTGGTTGGGGAGACAGAAAATGCACCCTGATAAAATAATGGGATAAATGCTGTGTTGGATGAACTCACACGTGGCTGTGGACACCTGGGAGTGGGGAGGGGGGCACAAGGATGTGTCTATGAAGAGGTGATGCCTGTATTAAGATGGACAGGTTGAGTAGGAAAGAGCTGAGGAATGGAGGAGAAATAGAGAAAGAACATTTGAGAGAGGACAAAGCCAACGAAAACTTCAGAAAGAGAGTATGACTGTCCTAGTACCAGGGCTGCAAGAGAGAAAATGGAGGAAGTTGAGGCAGAGTCTTGTCTGTCCTCCTAAAGAGAAAGCTTCAGAAGGATTTCAACAGATGTTGTGATGCAGTTTCCTTTTTGAAACACCTGTGTGGCAGCAGAATAGAGGATGGATTTCAGGAGGTTGAGTGGTGAACAAGGATGCATTCAATGCTTTTTGCAATAACCCTCACGATTGAAGGATTCAAATCAAGGCAGTCAGAGTGGAGATGGTGAGGTGTATATAAGTTAAATGCAGTTAAAAGTGTATATAAGGTAATGTGCTGGTGGTTAAAAAAGAAGTAAAATCACCTTATAAATTCATGATACAGGGAAAATGCTTCCTTCTTCCTTTGCCTGATTTGGTAGCTTAAGACCTGGCTGTGTACTAGGAACTTTTAGATTTTACAGTGACTTCGTGCTGTAGTTTATTTATATTTCTTTTTATGTCATCACAATGAAATCAATAACAAAAAGCTGCAAAGGGGAATGTTGACTTATTTGGGATAATTTAACAAAGAAATACCCCTTTAGCTCTATCATTTACTATAGAAGACTTTAGAAATAGCATTTTTTGGTCCCTACTGTTGCACATCAAAAATGCTTAACATTTATTAGGGCTGTCATTAAAAGAAACAAAGCTAAGAGTGGCAATGTTAGTTGTCAAGGGGAAGTTTCCAGATCACCCATGTCGCTTAACCTTTGGAGCTTTCTGAGAGTTAAGCACCAGTATTGTAGGGGGATATGGTTACCATGTTGGGGCCCTGCAGAAAGAAGAATAAAATATCCAGTCCTACATAAAATACTCATTTGCTATTTTGTCCTTAAAAGTGCTCCTTGGATCCATCTCAAAAATGTGTCACAAAGGACAGAATGTTTTTCCAGCTTACACTTTTTATCCGGATATCAATAAATGTTCATAGTTTTGTGTATACAGAACAGAAGCTGTTCAGGCTTTTATTTATTTATTTATTTATTTTTTATAAGCCCAAATTACTTTTTTAAAAAGCATTTTTATTGAGATGTATTCACATTTATCACCACAACCAATTTTAGAGCATTTTCATTACTCCAAAAATAAAACTTCCTACCTTTTGAACCCTCTATCCTTCTCCAGCCATACATAACCACTAATCTAATTCTGACTCTATAAATTTCTTTATAAGGATTTTTTAAGGATGTTTTTAGTTATTCAAGGACCCTGTTTCTTCCAAATAAATTTGGTAATTGATTTTTCTATTTCTGTAAAGGAGGCTTTTGGAATTTTGATTGGGATTGTATTGAATCTGTAGAACAATTTGGGTAGAATTGACATCTTAGTGATATTTAGTCTTCTAATGCATGAACATGGAAGGCCCTTCCATTTGTTTAGGTTTTCTTTGATTTCTTTTACCACTGTTTTGTAGTTTTCTGAGTACAGGTGTTATATCCTTGATCAAATTGATTCCTAGATATTTGATTCTTTTTGTTGCTACTGAAAATGGATTTTTTTTTTCTTGATAGCCTCCTCAGATTTTTTTATCACTAGTATATAAAAACACTACTGATTTTTGCATATTGATCTTGTATCCTGCCACTCATTTATTAACTCTAATAGTTTTGTCCTAGATGTTTCTAAATATAGAATCATGTCATCTGCAAATAATGAGAGTTTTACATCTTCTTTTCCAATTTGGATACCTTTTATTTCTTTTTCTTTCCTAATTGCTCTAGCTATAACGTCTAGCCCAATGTTGAATAACACTTGTGATGTTGAGCATCCTTGTCTAGTTATTGATCTTAGAGGGAAAGCTTTCCACCTTTCCCAGTTGAGTATTACGTTGACTCTGGGTTTTTCAAACATGCCCTTTATTACGTTGAGGAAGTTTCCTTCTATTCCTATCTTTCAGAGTGTTTTTATCAAGAAAGTATGCTGGATTTTGTCAAATGACTTTTCTGTGTCAGTCGAGATGATGTGTTTTTTCTTTCCTTTGATTTGCTAATGTGATGTATTTTGTTAATAGATTTTCTTATGTTGAACCACCCTTGCATACCAGAAATAAAAGCAACTTGGTTGAAGCACATAATTCTTTTAATATGCTGATGGATTCAATTTGCAAGTATTTTATTGAGAATTTTTGCATCTATATTTATTAAGAGAGATTGGTCTGTAATTTTCTATTCTTGTAGTATCTTCATCTGGCTTTAGTATTTAGGTGATGTGGGCTTAATAAAAAAAGAGGTAATTTTCCTTCCTCTTCAATTTTTTGGGAGAGTTTGAGCAGAATTGGTATGAATTCTTCTTTGACTGATGGGTAAGAATTCATGTGTGAAGCCATCTGGCCCTGAGCTTTTCTTTTTTGGGAGATTTCTATAGACTGATTCAATCTCCTTACTTGTGACTGGTTTGTTGAGGTCTTGTATTTCTTATATAGTCAGTGTAGGTGTGAAGATTTGAAGTTCTTTTATGAATCCCAAAAAGAAAAAGATTGTTCTTGAATAAATCCATTCCTGTGGGTGTGGCCCTTTTAAATGGATTGTGCCAGCTTGGGTCTCCATCCTCTTACTGAAGCTTTATATAAAAGGAGACACAGAGAAAGGAAGCCACCATTTTTTATCCTACCATGTGACAGAGGAGTCAAGGATTGCTAGCAAGCAAAGCTTAATCATGAATTCCCCAAGAGGCTGAGCCTATGATGTGGCAGGACACCAGGACCACCAGTAGCTGACTTTGGTGAGAAAGCATCTCTGCTGATATGTTGATTTCTTGATTTGGCCATTTGATTGCCTCGGAACTATAAGCTTTTACCTTAAATAAAATCCCCATTATAAAAGCCAACCCATTTCTGATACTTTGCATTGGCAACGCTTTGGCAAACTAAGACGTAGGTTGTTTGTACATTTCTAGCAATTTGCCCATGTCATCCAGGTTGTCTAATTTATTAGCATACTGTTTTTCATAATATCCTCTTATGATTCTTTTTATTTTGTGGTGTCAGTAGTAATGTCTCCTCTTTCATTCTTTATTTTATTTGCATCTTCTCTCTTTTTTCTTTGTTAGTCTAGCTAAAGGTTTGTTTATTTTATTGATCTTCTCATTGAACCAGCTCTTGGTTTTATTGTTTCTCTCTGTTTTTTGTTGTTGTTATTCTCAATTTCATTTATTTCTGCTCTAATCTTTGTTATTTCTTTCCTTTTGCTTGCTTTGGGATTAGTTTGCTGTTCTTTTTCTGGTTCCTCCAGGTGATTAGTTAGGACTTTGAATTTAGCTCTTTCTTCTGTTTTAATATAGACATTTAGGGCTATAAATTTCCCTCTCAGCACTGCCTTTGCTGTATCCCATAATTTTATTTTTTCTTTAAATATTTTATTTATTTATTTATTTTAAAGAAACTTTAGATTACATAAATGTTACATAAAAAATAAAGGGGAGTCTTATATGCCCCACTCCCTCCCCTTCCCACACTTTCCCACATTAACAACTTAGTTCATTAGTGTGGTGCATTTGTTACAATTGATGAACACATACTGAAGCATTGCCACTAACAATGGATTATAGTTTACATTACAGTTTACACTATGTCCCATGCAATTTTGTAAGTGAGATGTATCCATCATTGAAACATCATGCAGGAAAATTTCAATGTCCTGAAAATGCCCCCATATTACAGCTATTTTTTCTCCCTCCTTCCCCTCAGAAACCTATACATTTTAATAGGTTGTGTTCTCATTTTCATTCATCTCAAGATATTTACTAATTTCTTGTGATTTCTTCTTTGACCCACTGAGTGTTTAAAAGTATGTTGTTTACCCTCCATATATTTTTTTAATTTTCACCCTTCCTGCCTATTATTGATTTTCAGCTTCATTCCATTATGATCAGAAGAGGTGCTTTGTATGATATCAATCTTTTAAAATTTATTTATTTTTTTTATTTTTTTTTAAGATTTTATTTATTTATTCATCTATCCCCCCCTTGCTGCTTGTGCTCGCTGGGTCAGCTAACCACGCCGCGCGGGTGGGCCTGCCCCCACCAGGAGGCCCCGGGAACCAAACCCAGGGCCTCCCATATGGTAAACGGGAGCCCTACTGATTGAGCCACAGCCGCTTCCCTAAAATTTATTGAAACCTTTTTTGTGACCCAACATGTGGTCTATTCTGGAGAAAGATCCATGATCACTTGAGAAGAAAGTAAATCCTGCCGATTTGAGGTGCAATGTTCTCTATATATCTGTTAGGCCTAGTTCATTTATCATATTGTTCAATTTCTCTGCGTCCTTGTTGATCCTTTGTCTAATTGTTCTATTTTTTTATGTGTGTGGTATATTGAAATCTCCAACTATTATTGTAGAAATGTCTATTTCTCCCTTCAGTTTGCCAGGGTTTGCCTGGCAAAACTAGGCACCCTGGCTAGGTGCATAGATATTTATGATCATTATTTCTTCCTGGTTGTTTGCCCCTTTTGTTAATATATAATGGCCTTCTGCATCTCTTTTAACCTTATTGGATTAATGTCTATTTTGTCCAACATTAGAATAGCTACCTTTGCTCTTTTATGGTTACTGTTTGCATGAAATATCTTTTCTTCAGCCTTTCAATTTCAGCCTATTTGTATTCTTTGGTCTAAGGTGAGTCTCTTGTAGACAACATATAGATGGCTCATATTTTTTTATCCATTCTGTCAGCTTGTGCCTTTTCATTGCAGAGTTTAATCCATTAACAACCAATGTTCTTACTGTATAAACATTACTTATTTCAACCATTTTATCCTTTGGTTTTCATATGTCATATCTTATTTTTGTCCATCTTTTTGCCCTTTCTGTTACCCTTTCTGATAATCTTCATTTCTACCCTCTCTTCCAAGCCTCTGTCTCCTGTCTTTTCCTTTCAGGCTGCAGAACTCTCTTCAGTATTTCTTGTAAAGCTGGCCTGTTGTTTACAAACTCTCTTAGTTTCTGTTTATCTGTGAATATTTTAAACTCACTCTCATTTTTTTTCATATAGTAAATAAAATTTATTTATCTGTTCTTCTAAGATGATGATGCTAACAGTCACAGGTCTGCATACAATACAGTTTTGTTTCGGCTATTCACAATTTACAGTAGTATTATTCCTCTGAAAAAAATATAAGTACAAAAGTTAAGAATAAGAATAAATTCACCCTCATTATTGATGGACAATTTTGCTAGATAAATAATACTTGACTGGCAGTTTTTCTCTTTCAGTATCTTAAATATATCATACCACTGTCTTCTTGCCTCCATAGCTTCTGATGAGAAATCCACACTAAGTCTAACTGGATGTCCCTTGTATGTGATGGATCACTTTTCTCTTGTTGTTTCAGAATTCTCTATCTTTGGCATTTGATATTCTAAATAGTGTTTGTCTTGGAGTAGGTCTATTTGGATTTATTGTATTTGGAGTATGTTGATCTTCTTGGATATGTATATTTTCTCTTACATAATGAGTTGGGAAATTTTCAGACAATATTTCCTCAAGTATTATTTCAGCCCCTCTTCCTTTCTCTTCTCCTTCTAGCATGTCCATGACACACATGTTGATGTGCTTTGTGCTATCATTCAATTCCCTAAGCCCTTGTTCAATTGTTCCCATTCTTTTCTCTATCTGTTGTTCTGACTTTAATTTCAGCTGCTCTGTCTTCTAATTCACTGATTCTTTCTTCTGCCATTTAAAATTTGTTTTATGCCCCTATGTATTTTTAATCTCATCCATTGTGTCTTTCATTCCCATAAGCTCTGTTATTTTTCTATTCAAGCTTTCAAATTCTTCTTTGTGTTCACCCAGTATTTTCTTAATGCCCTTTATATCTTTAGTCATAATTTCCTTCAGCTCCTTGAGTTCATTTGGGAGAGTTGTTGACCATCTCTGATTTGTTGTCTCAACTCATCTGGCATTTTGATTTGTTCCTTTGACTGAGGTTCCTTCAACTGAGGTATATCTTCCTGTTTCTTAGTATGACTTGTAATTTTTTGCTGATGTCTAGGCATCTGATTATGATGATGGGTTTACTCTAATGATCCATTTCTTTCTCTTGCCTAAGACTTTATTGCTCTGTGGCTTTGTCTTATGGCTCTTCTTTGATTCTTGTTTCCTTATTCTAGGTCTTTAAAATTGTTCCTATTTAACTGATCAAAACAGAATCAGGGACTTACTAATGGGGTGCACTAAGGGCCTTGGGAAGTGGGAGAGTAAAGGTACCAAAAAGCCTCTCTTTTTTTTATTCCTGGAGGTGCACTTTCCTGGCTTGTCAGCAGATGGTTTGCTTCAACAAACCTCTCTGCTTAAACCTTAGGGGGGAATGTGTTCCCTGGGGAAAGTGTTCCCTGGAACCATGCCTGCATGGGCAGTGATTATGAAGTATCTGGGAAAGATGTCCTCCAGAGAGTTATTCAGAGCCAAGTCTCACAATTCAAACTTGCTGATCCAAAGTCACTCCTCCCTTAGTGTTTCTATTCCCCTCTACAATAGCTGCAGCCACTCCTGGTCATTAAGGGAGGTGTTTGAAAATGAAGGCTATCCTTAGCTCTCTCTGTCGTCAATTAGGTGAAGACAATGGCACAGGAACACCTGGCCAGGAAGGGTGGAAACCCTGGGATCCAGCAGAGCAATTCCATTGGCCAAAACCTGGATCAGCAGTGGACTGTGTCCCTTCCTCTCCTCTTTCCTGGAGAAATGGATCGCTATGGCTATCTCAGTCCATAGCAGCCCACCAGGGACTGGAGGAACTGAAGCTATCTGATCTGAGGGTGGGAGTTGTAGGCCAGAAGCAGCAGCTGCCTGGGTTATTCACAGATCTTCAGCACAGAGTCCCCTTCTCTTTGCCTCTTCTCTCTTTTGGATGCTGCCCAGTTCTCCCCTGGTTTTCTGAGCCCTAGAATAGTTATTCTGAATGGTTTCTGCCTGTCTTCTAGCTGTTTTTCTGGGAAAGAAGTGAGCCCTGCATCTCTCTAATCTTCCCTCTTCCCAGAAGTTTTGCCCTAAATTACTTTTCTTTTTCTATCTGGTTGCATCGTCGTCTTTTTGGTGTGTCACTTCGCCATGCAGGTACCTGTACCTCGCCATGCAGGTCTGGGATGGCTTTTTTCTTTTCTTTCTTTTTTTTTTTAATCAGGATGTCCTGGGATTGAACCCGGGTCCTCCATATGCTTGAGCCACAGCCCCTTCTCCCCAAATTACTTTTTATTCCACATTTTACCAGGTATAGTGGGAATACATTATATTCTTTCATAATATATTATCATATTTTATTTTCTTACAAAGCTTTTTGGCATAGTAAAAGAATTATAACTGTTATAGAGAGATTTAATGACTTTTTTTTTTCTTCTCTAAAGACATTTTGCATCTAGGAGATGTTAGATGTTTTTTTCCCTACAGGAATAATCATACTAACTTTAATCCTGCTTATCCTTTACTCTGAACAAAAGTCCCCTCTATACCCATGTGTGTGATTATGTGAGTGTGTATGTATGGATAGGGAGGTGATGGCTGGCAAAAAAAATAGAGAGAGCATAGAGCTCAAAATCATCAGGATAAAAGGCTCTTCAAATATAAGATAGATAATTCCTGTGTCTCTCCATTAAGCTTCCTTTTTAATATTTCAGACATAGAATAAATCTCATCCCTCACAGCCCTAATATTTCACTACATTTTAATGAAACTTCTCAAGCACTTGTGGCATGCTAACTGTGTTCAGTTCATAGTGGTTAAGAGGGACATAAAGAAGAGATACCCTCAAGGATCACACAGACCAAGAGTCAATGTATGGTAATTACTCAGATATTTATGAAAAAGCCAAATTGAGGGTACTGAGAGAAATACAAAGAAAATTCAATAAGAGATTACAGAAAGGGAAGATCATGTTAATTTGGGGGAATCAGGAATTCTTCCTGAAGAATGTGATTTTTAACTAAAGTTGAGGATGAGTAAATGTCTATTGATGAGAGTGCAGACATTTCGTAAGAAAGAAAGAGCAAGAGTGAAGCCAATGTGACAGGAAAGAGTGTGCTGTATTTGAAATGCACCAAGCTGACATGTTTGACTAGAGCATCATGTAGCAGATGTTAGTGGGATATGAGTCTGGGAAGGAAAGTTGGGCCAGTGTGTGAAATCCCATTTGAGTTGGAAAAAAATGAAAGTTTTGAGTATAAAATGACTATCATAACTATTCTTAAGAAAAATTAAACTGGCTGCTATGTATTTGAAGGAAATGGACAGGGAGAAATTGGATAAACTAGAGTAGATAAATTAGGTAGTTATCCCATTAGAAAAGAGGTAGTAAGTAGGACCTGAAGAGAAATAGTGAGAATAGAAAAGAGGAAAAAATAAAAAATAAAAACAGATACATGGTTAATGTATCATTTTATTGTAATTGGAAAAGCCACTTCCTTATGTATAGAAAGCAGATGGTTCCCATGAGTGATGGGTCATCATGGAATGCTCCAGAGAGAGATCAATGAGGTGACACTGATAAATTTTTTACAAGGGCCAGTTCACTCATTAAAGTTCAGGACTATTACCAAAACAAGAAATAAACCTTTCTTTTATTTAAGGAACCAGAATAGAGTAGAAGTATACTACAGGATATGGAAGGACAGAAAATAAATGAAAATTAAACATTGCATGTTCTTCCTTTAATGGGGTGCTACAAGTCCATGGAAACAAGAACATGGGGCTCAGAAGTCAAGATGGTACTCACAGGTCACATGTTGAAAAAACAGGAAGAAAGGGAAACAAAACAGTAACAGCATGCTGGGAAGTATATAGGGTAATTTAATCAGTAAACATTCATTGAATGTATATTATATGGCAGGCACTGTGCTAGGCACAAGAATAAAAGGATAATGAAAATTCAGCCCCTTAAAGACCCCATTGTTGGGCAAAGTGTAAAACATAATGTAAGCTATAGACCATGGTAAGTAGCAATGCTTTAATATGTGCTCATCAACTGTAACAAATATACCACACTAATGAAAGATATTGTTAATGGGAGAAAGTGTGGGAGGGAGATGGAGTGGGGTATATGGGAATCCCCTATGTTTCTGATGTAACATTTATGTAATCTAAAGCTCCTTCATAAATAAAATATAAAAATTATTTTTAAAAGAGGGAAAAAAAATCCCCACTGTTGAGTATGATGATTGGCATAGCATGATTGAATGGATTTGAAGTACTTAGAGTTTTAGAGCAGTCAAAAGATTGAGCACCACTAGGTTGGAAGTTTATCTGTTTGAGGGGAAGATACTTCTGCATGCACTTTTATTTATCTGTTTCTTGAATGAGATTTCATTTTGTTTCCTAACGAAGGTCATTATCTGGTAATACGTAGAAACTATTGCTGAGACAAAACTAATATTCCTCCTGGAGTCAGGAGTCAGGAATCATCCAAGAAGACAAAGAGTTATGAGCCTCGAAGACTGAAAAGAGATAAGAAAGAAAGGGTATCCCAGAGGCTGTGTCTTTCCCCTCTATCTATTCTGAAAACAGCCCACTGACTTCAGCCAATTCCCCTCCCTTTGTTTACACTGCCCCATATACACATTTGGTAGTTGAAGGCCAGAAAGAAAAAAAGAAATAATTACAAGTAAAGTTTCCACACATACAGAATTCAAGGATAAGACAGCCATTGGAAGACCTAAAGTTCTGACTCTTCTTTTCACTAAAACTCCCTTTTCTTCCTTAAATCAAATTCCTTTTTCTTTAACCTCAAACCCTGTCCTTTCTCAGGGTGAGTTCTTCAGAATGTCACGTTACCACAGTTGAGAGCCTCCTTTGTGAACTTAGAAGCATGGCTATGTAATTTTTTCATTTATAAATGTAAATTAAATCCCTGACCCCTAAAATAGGTATATTCCTTTAAGTTCTCTGTGCTTCTTTGCAAGAATTCCAGCACAAGTATATTTTAGCCCAAGAAAATTGTATTTTATTTTCATTTATTTCTGCCTCACCTCCCACAGCACCATGCTAAATATATTTCTTTACAGCAGAGGTTCTCAACTTTGGCTGCATGTTAGAATAATTTGGGGACCTTTTAAAAATCCTGATGTATAGGCCATACCAAAGACCAATTAAATCAGGATCTCTGAAGGTGAAACGCAGACACCAATAGTTTTTAAGTTCCCCAGGTAATTCAACTGAACAGTTGGGGTTGAGAAGCACTGATCAACAGCAACACCTAATTATGTCCCAATTCCCCAGACTGACATTTACTTTCGTGATTCTTGTGCCCATGCTATTTTGTTTAGCATCAAAAGTCTTCCTCTACTTTATCACCTAAAACTAAACTAAACTGAAAAACCTGCATAGCCGGCAAAGCACACATCAAATGACCCCTCCTCTCAGGCTTCCTGTCTTCCCCATTACCAGTTAGAACTTATTCCTCCTGCCACTCACTTGCATCCAGTGGCTTGTAACTATATTCAGCAAATGGGTTCTTGGACTTTGCACTTTAGTCACGTATATGCTTTTTTTCCAAAATAGATTGCAAGCTCCTGGGAGATAAAGCTTTGGGCTTATTCATTTGCACATAGTGAACATTTAATGAATATTTTGAAATCAGATTAAAATTGCCAAAAATGAATAATATAAATATATCTATACCCTTCCTATTGAAACTGCCCCCCATGAAAATGCCACTCACTAACCTACTTTTCAAAGTAGCCCTTCCCTTACTGGTTTATGGAAGTTTCTAGAAGTTTCTACTTCCCTTTGTTCAAATGCCCATCTCTTCATGTTTATTCTTAGGAGGCTGGCTGCCTCATGAGACAAGTTACTGTTTCCTCCCGGCTTTGCAGTACCTACTGAAACTGGCTTCTACCGTTTCTAATTACAGAACATAGAGCATGTTAGGCCTCCATTTTAAGACCAAGAATAATTGCAACTGAGCATGCTCTGCTTAACCTCATCTTTCCCAAACTAGATTGGCCTACATCCTCTCATCCCATCCTCTACCATGCCACTCAGTCACCTTTCCTGAACTGGACTAGCCCCTGGTACTTCAACCCATGCCTGGCCACTCCCTTAAGCCACCCTCCCCAGTACCCATATTGTTTAGGGAGACTGATCTGAGGCTTGCTTCCAGTATCCTTGCTGGTCAACTACTCAATGAACTCTTTCTTTTCTCGAAATCTTAGTGACTCAGTATTGGTTTCTGCACATCAGTCAAACAGGCCTTCTTGGGAGTATCACTATATGGAGAGATATATAGTATGGATGATGACTTGTACCTTTTATTAAAATGAGTTCTTTAGAAAAGCCAAAATACTATTTCTTATAAAAATGTGGGATGTAATTAACTATTCTTGGCAACAGCTGCTGCTTGTCAATGATAACTCCTAAGTCAGTGATAACATAATTCAGCAGACAGGATGATTTTCAGTCTCTGCATGATGCCACGTGGGTTTATATGCAGACTTACTTCCTGCCTGCTCCCACAAATACTCTCAATAGTTTGTTGGCCAAAGCATCTAAGGCCTCCTAGGACAACAGCTATGGACTAAATGTGGAAGCATGTGAGTATATGCATGTGCATGTTGTGAGTATAACACACACACAATTTACTCCTGAAAGAGACAACTTAAGCACAATCCCTTCCAAGATATCTTCCCCATCCTCGCCAAGTTGTTTTAGGTGTCCCTGTCTTTCCTCTCTCTGTCCATTTATACTCTGGGTTTAATTTTATCTTAGTGTGATTGACTGCCTTCCCTATCACACTGGATTGGACTTGAAGACAAATTCCATGTTTTGCTTATCTTTCCATATTTAACACTTATCTATAACAGTTCCTATCACACAGCAAGAGTCAAGAAAATATTTCTTGAGTTAGTAATTGAACAAAAGGAAGAACCCTGAATTGATACAGCCCCAAATTTAAGGGGATGCAAAGAGCTCAGTAGTCAAGGTAAATAATTAATGCAATATCTTTTAAAATAAAATTAATGCAAAAACTTATAAAGAATCAAATATCAAAATTATAAAGGGTATCATTTTGGGCAAGATTTGCAAAATATTTTCATGAGCTGTATACTGTTAACTAGAATGCAAAGCACAAAAATGACCCCCCTCAGGTTTTGGTGACCATAGTTTTGAAATTGTAATGAGTTATGGTACAGACTCCAGTTGCTTTATGAAAGAAAATAGTTTAACAGAGAAGACTATTGTGGTTCATTTCCCTTAAGAAGCAGCAAATAAGGTTTCATGCTTAAGCTTTAAATAATGGTCAAAGTACCTAATGTCTTAGAAAAAATTTACACTGCCCCACTATAGTGTTCTTGAAAATTATTTATATTTTGAAAGACATAGGTTTTCATTTATCTATTTGTATCAGTCAGGGTTTCCAAACAAACAGACCTAACAGAGTTTGTGTGTGTGCGTGTGCACGTGTGTGTGTTGAGAGATTTATTGTAAGGAATTGATTCACACTACTGTGAGGGCAGGCAAGTCCAAACTCCACGGGGCAGGCAGCAAGCTAAAAACTTCAGTAAAGATGAGCTTGAAGTCCTGGGCCCGATTTTCCCAGGGAAAGCTGGCAGGCTGCAATTCCAGCAAGAGTCATGTTCAAGTCTTGACATAGAAATTCCTCTGTCCTCTGGAACCCTCAGTTTTTACTGTTAAGACTCCAGCTGATTGGATGAGGCCTACGCACACTGTGGAGGGTCAACTCCTTTACTTAAGGTCTGATTGTAGATACAAAACTCATCTAGGAAATGCCTCCACAGTAACAACTTGGCCAGTATTTGACCAACCAGTTGGCTCCCACAACCTAGCCAAGTTCACAGATAAAATTAACCATCACACTATTCATTCTTCTATCATTTCTTGAGGGTCTTGCATGGTGCTGAACCCTGAGTCTAATACACTGGCCAGCTAGGGAGAAATCCTCATGAGCAAACATAAGTAATAGAACACTGAGAAAGATACAAGAGAAAGCGGTGGGGTAACGGTGCCAATGGGAACAACTTCTCCCAAGGGAAAGGATGATGGGAGAAGCCAAAACAAAAAACAAAACAAAGCAAAAATAACAAAACCCTTGAACAGGGTAATGTAATTAATCAGTTAACAAAGACCTTTAAAACTGTATTTTTTTTCTTGCGTAAGAGCTCATTGGCAATGTGTATTAAAAGCCTTAAAATTCTGAATAATCTTTGACCCAGCACTTCCAGTTCAAGGAAATTACCACAAAGAAATGTTAATGGACATGTGTGTGGATTTCCCCTCCATGAAAGTTCATTATAGTATTTTTATAATCACAAAAATAAAAGAATAAACCTTATTAGTCAATAATAGCACATCATTAAAATACATACATTGTATGATGCAATGCTTTGTAGCAATTAAAAATACATTGTTAAGGAATCAGTAATTACATGGGATGGTGTATACATCTGCCACTCAAAGTGTGTTCTTTGGACTAGCAGTATGGGTATCACCTGGGAGCTTGTTAGAAATGCAGAATCTCAAGCCCCAAACCTGACCTACTCAATCAGAATCTGCAAGTGAATCATAAGCACACTAAAATTTGAGAAGCACTGGTTTTTTAAGCAAAAGTAAAAAATATGCCATTTTGATTCCATTTTTGACACCCCAAAGACTGACTAGACAAAAACAAAAAAGAGTAGATGGATGTACCTTAAAATGTGAGCAGATACTGTCTCTTGTTTGTGTATTTTTACTTTCTCCTTTTCTTTGTATTTTCTAAATATTCAACTACAAATATGAATTGCTTTTGTTATAAGAAAGAAAGTAAGCTCTATAGGTGTATTTTCTCTTTGTAATTTCCTTTTGAAGTGATCATTCAGGGAGAGTGAATTACTTTTTCAGAAGATAAAAATTCAGGTCAATTGCACATTGAGGTTTGCAAAATTGAAAGTATAATTTTACATCAATAGGCTCTATGACCATATATCTAGGATAACCATGATTTAAAATATTTCTTCACATTGTTTCTTTAAGAACATTTGTGTCTTTTTATTCATGTATCTTGCTTTTCTGCCTATTAAAAATATGAGCTTGTTTGTAGAGCAAGTCTCACCCAGCAGCAGGTTATGCAATCCCTCTAGTAGTTCTTAGTTTCTTTTGAATCTTACCCTCTCCCCTGATGCCATTCTGAAACTGCTAAGATATACAAAATCTCCACTGTTCTTTTTCATTTTGTTTTAGGCCTTGAACTGCCTCTGAGGGTTAGCAAACCCAGCTGTTTCTAGTGTGAACACCCTTATTGGGACTCCTAGGAGAGAATTTGGAGATTAGATGACACAGTGATGTCAGGTTTGAAGCCAAAACAAGAGGGAGGAAAAGGTCTCCATCTGGAGGGCTGCTCAGGTGGGCACTGATAGCCATAGAGCAGGCCGAAGTTGGAGAGAAGGAAAGTATTAGAGGAAAATAGAAGAGTCTGCCTACAAAGCTCGTCTACAGAATTCCTAGCTCATTCTGAGACATTTAGGAAATACAAGTGACATCCCACCCCAATGCAAACCATTTTAATGTAACATTTCATTAATACATCAGTGCGTATGTCCTCCATGGCAATAATTGTACTTTTGCTCATCTCATCCCATGGATCTTATAGAAAAAGTAAAATAACAATGACTATCCACAGAGCAGCCTGATTAAAGGAAACCTTGACATGTTGGACATCTGTGTTCTTTTCTGAGGCCGGGATTTTAAACAATCCCAATAGGAAGATAAATGAGACCAAGAGGCTGCTGTTCAGAGAAGTCACAGGTGGAGGAGATGGAGGAAGATTATTGAACATGGAAAAATAGAGGAAAACAAAATGAAGAGGAAGTAACATTTATGGAGACTCTAAGGGGCAGGATTTTTATATATTACCTCATTTAATCTTCATAACAGACTTGTGTGTGAACTGATGAGATTTGATGAGATTCGTAACTTCCCCAAGTTCACCCAGCTAATGAATGGAGGAACTAGAAATCAGTTTAGGTTTAGCTAATTCCAAAACACATGCTCTTTCTACAATCACACACTATTCCAAGAAACAATTCTTCTGACTGTGAGTCATTCACTCTATCCCATAAAACTTACAAAGTTTTAAAATTCCCAAAGCAGGGTTTCCCCCACACCTGATACATGGTCTTGCTTGTATAAGAAAATCCTGGGTAGCTTGTTAAAATGCTGATTCCCAGTTTCCTTCCCATATAGTCAGTAGGTCTAGGTGGGGCCTAGGAATTCATATTTTAAACATTTTGCAGGCATTTCTGATGCAGAGAGTACACATGTGCCTGAGAAGGACAAAATTCTACACATCATTGACAGCAGGCTCCTTGTCACTCCCGGGGCAAACCCTGCATTTTCCCACTGACATGTCTTTGATTACACTGCTCCCTCCTCCTGGTTTGCATTCCACATTTCATGCTGTCTATGATATGGGAGGCTCTGAAGTGAGAAGAATGGAGGTTGTATCTTCGACCTCCCCATTAAGGAGTGATGCTAGGTAAAGAAGTAACATCTCAGAGTTTTAGTTTACTTTTTTATAAAATGGGGAAAATAATTCCTACTGTAATCACCTCACATGAGGGTTGTGAGGAAAAAAAGGAGAGGGTTTAGCTAAAATTGACTCAGACTGTTAAAGATTTTTGTTACAAATGTTAGTAATTGTGTGAAGAGTAGGGAATGTGGAAAATGGAAAGAGCCCTGGACTTGAATGGAAAGTCTGACCTGAAGTCTGATATGAGTGAGAATTTGGGTTCTACTCCCCTCAAGCCATGTAACCTTGCACACTTAACCACCTGGAGCCTCAGTTGTCTCTCACATAAATAATTATGTGAAAAAATTATGGCAAAAAACACAGAAATTATATTTCCCTTATAAACAACAACAACAAAAACGAATGTCCTAATAGCAAGAATGGAAGCCCCTAAATATCCACTAGTAGGGGACCAGCTAAATTAAGATGCTTTGTCCATGCTGTCAAAGAAAAGTAACTTTTCCTCACTCCTGAATTCCACAGAAAGAGATATTTTAAATATCAGTCCACCCTGGTAAGGTGGATTACATCTGATTGGTAATTTGGGAAGAATAATAGGGCATTCTTGACTCAGCTTCGTCCTTTGGAAACCACTCTAGGCTACACAGACGGATTCTACATTAATGGGTTCAGTATTAACAAGTCTGTTAGACAAGCTGCACAAAACACCAGCCTCTAGTCTGGCCTCTCTCCAAAGTGGAATTGCTATTGTGGCTTCCATATGCCACCCATTTGCTTTCATTCAAAACCTGGGGGCAAGGGAAGAGGGGTACTATTTTTGAACTCCCTCAAAACTCCATATATTGAAAACTATGTAGCCATTATAAAGAAAAACAAAAAAAGTTGAAACCATATTTACTTACTGTCACAGAAAGAATCTCAGGATATACTGTTATTGAAACTGTTGGGTCCAGTACAGTGCATTTAGTATGCTCCCATACATGTATACACAGGATTCATACACAGATAAGTGCAAATATATTTAAATGGAAAAATATGCAATAAACATTTACTCTGGTTACTTTTCAGGATAGAAACTGAGAATCTTAGAAGAGGTAAAGAGTTCTTTTTCATTGTATGTTCTCTAATATAGTTTTAATTTTAATTATGCTTGTGTTATTTTTCAAATAAAAAAATATGTATATAATAAATACACCTCCCATACAAACAAATTGTGTTGAGGAGTAAGAAATGTTGTATAGATTAATAAAGCTAAACAGATAAATTTAGTTTCCCTTCTTCAATCTTCTACCAAGAAGTCTGTTTTCCCATGCCCAGAGTACTCCTTTGGGTTTGTCGAAAGTATTTTCTCATAGCACTGAACTCTGATTTCTCTTACCCTTAGTTAGGTCCATAGTCATAACAGGGTCGCCTCCACCAGAAAGTTAGCTGCAGGATGGCAAGGGACCACACAGCCGTAGCCCACCCAGCATCTAGCTCAGTCTTTTTAACATAATAGAGGCAACACATGATTATGGCACTGACTAGCACAAGAGGCTCTTAGTGCCCGAGCCAATCACCTACTCTAATTGCCACAGAGTTAGGTTTGGGACAAAGAAAACCTTTGCTGACTCAGCTAACCAGCAAGCACAGCAGAACACAGGCTCAGCATGAGACGCAATGTGCAAAATCACCACATGTGTGCAGCTTCCAACCACCACCATCTCTTAACAAGGAGACTTTAAATGGAAACATATGACAGACACAAAATGATTCTGACTTTTTTTTCCCTCTCTGGTGATGATTAATTTATCTGAGCTTTAGAAAGTATAAAAACTAAAATTCACCAAAGCAAGATATGAGCTCTAGGCTCCTTTGAACTTTTTTACCTTGAGCATGGCTGCAAAATTATTCATTGGTGTTATTGGCTGAACAGCTTGACGGAAGTCCATGTTGGATAGTAGTGGACTCTGGTTGAAAGATCATGGACTAGGAAGTCTCACAGATTGGGTTCAAGCCTGAATCCACTTGCCAGCTCTATATCTTCTCAAAGCCTTGGTTTCTACTTATCTAGAAGAGAATAATTCTTACCTTGAGAAAATAAATGAAATAATACCTGTAAAGTACCTGGTAGATGCCCTATATATGATAATCATTAAAAACAGACATTAATTTATAAAGAATCATAGAATTGATTAAAATTATAATCATCTGCTCCCTTATTCATCCTGTCTTAATGGTCTATAATCTCTTTGAGGGAAGACCCTTCCTTTGTTCACTTATTATGACCCTAACTCTGAGCACACTAACTTGTTTATAGCTCACTCCTCAACAAACACGTAGTGAGTAAATGAAAGAGAAAACTGAAAATAACTTCAAACTATGTGAACCAATGTCATTTCCAACCACATCCAACATGAACATGTGTATCAGTGCATAAGATCCTTTCACACACCAGACTAGATAATAGAAAAGGGAAAAACTTCAGACCAATTACAGGGAACTGGTCCTAACTTTTCACATTCTCCAAAAATGAAGATAAGCTAGAAGCACACTCTTGAGTGAGAAACCAAATTATTAGGAGTCATTTCTTGGCAATATGCAATTTAAGTCTCCCTGCTTCATACCTGGGTCTGCCTTTTTAGGGTCAATTTAAGATTTAAATAACTTATTCAGGGGCACATAAAAAAAGTTTGCAAAAATAATTAAAATATAAATTTGGCCTTGCTAAATAGGGCTTACTGTAGAAAACAATTCATCAAATAAACACTAAACTTCTATTTCTCAAGTGATACTAGACCTAGAAACTTCCCAACACGAGTAAGACATTCACCCTATTTCCTAATATGATTGCCACCTAATAAAATGACCTTACATTTTCCTTCTCTGCTTAATTTTTCTAAAATTTTGAAAGCCTTATTTGTTAATTTGTCTAAAACCTGATCCCTCTTCCTCTCCTTCCCCACTAATCCACATTCCTAATAAGTTTCTAAGTGACACAAACTATGTTAAGATTTTTAAAATTCCTTATCAAGCAGCAAGTATTTATTTTCTAACTAGAGTACTATATGCCCAGCTGTGTCAAAACAGATAGATACATGGCTTATATATGTCTGGAATACCCACAAAACACCTAGATGCTAGATTATGTCTTTTTAAATGTACATACTTAAAAAAGCAACTTTTATTTTAAAACATACTAAAATACAGTGTATCTATTTATTCAAATTACATGGATTTTATATTGAGGTGTAATTTACATAGCATGTACAATTTGATGAATTTGATAAACACATACACCTGTGGGAATGCCTCATTGCAAACAAGATATAAATCTTTTCCTTCACTCCTTTGTATAATCTGAATTTCTATTTAGTATCATTAACCTTCATTCTAAAATACTTTCTGTGGTATTTTTTTTTAATATAGTAAGGCCTGCTTGTGATGAATTCTCTCAGTATTTGTTTGCCTAAAATGACTTTATTCACATTTAACATTGAAGAATAGTTTCACTGCACAAAGAACTCAAGATGGATGGAAGTCTTTCTTTCAACACTTTAGAAATGGTGTCCCATTGTTTTCTATCTTACTTTGTGTTTTATGTGAAGTCCATTTTGATTCTTACTTCTGACCCTCTATAGGTAATTTCTCTTTTTGTCTTATATGCTTTAAAGATTTTCTCTTTACATTCAGTTTTTATCAATATGACCATAAGTGCCTTAGGGTGTGGTCTCTTTTGTGTTTATCCTGCTTGGAAATCATTGGGATTCCTGGATCTTTGAGTTGATATTTTTCATAAACATTGGTAGATTTTCTTTGGCCATTATTTCTTCATTTTTGCCTACCTGTTTCTTCTCTTTCTGTTGCCCCAATTACATGTATGTTAGACCACTTGGTATAATCTCACAGAGTCATTGAGAACCCATTATTTATTTTTAATCTTTTTTTCTTGTTGTGCTTCATTTTGCATAGTTTCTTTACACTGTCCTCAATTTACTGATCTTTTCTTTTTCAATATCCAATCTGCTTTTAAGCCCATCCAACTGTTATTATTTCAGATTTTGCATTTTTATTCCAGAATTTTCACTTAATTTTTTTTATGGCTTTCTTTAATTTTCTGGGATTCCCTATTTATTCACTTATTACATCTATCTTTACTTTGAAATTCTTGGACAAATTTAAAATAGCTATCTTAAATCTTGGTTAGCTAACACCAGTCTCTACCATATCTCTGTATCAATTTCCATTGACTGCCTTTTCCTGGTTACAGGTTTCATTTTCCTGTTTCTTCACATGTCTAGAGATTTTGTTAAGATTCTGAATGTTATTGTCTTCCTTTGAAGAGTTTAAAGTTTTGCTGTGATAGCCAATTAATTCACTGATGGATTATTTTTATATTTCTGTTAGATCGGGTATAGAGTAGTCCTTACTATTCCTAAAGCATAGACTTTCTGGAGACTCAGCTGAATTCCCAAATTTCACTCCAGCTAGTGGAACTCCAAAGTCTGCTAGCACAGTGTAATTGCTAAAATCCCACTGTTCAGCTCACCCACCCCAGTATCCATTCTATGCCAGGTCACATGTATATATCTTAATATTTAGCAAAGAATCAAGGGTACTACAAGATTCCTGAGGCACATTTTCTGCTTTTCTGCTGCTTCTTCACTTCCCAGCTCACAAATTCCAGTTCCCTCAATGGTCCAAACTCTGGTTACTGTTTCTAGATCTCACAAGACCACTGCTCTCTCTGTGGGTTTCATTCTCTGGTACTTCCACTTTGAAAGCAGCCTGAGGGAAACAGCCTGGGTGAGTATTGAGTTCAACCCATGCATATCCTTTCTGTCATTGATCACAGTCCTGCATTATATATTGTCCAATGCCTGAAAACATTTGTTTCATATGGTTTTTCAAAATTTATCATCTTTCAAGAGGAGGTCTGATATATATTAGTCCATCTAGTCCAAAATTGGTAGCCTAGATCTAAGCTTATAATTAAAAGTAAAATACAAGTTTAGAGCCAAGAGAAGTCAATAATAAAAATATTTACCATTGTTACATTTAAGAATGACAAAAGTCTATAAAGCATGATTATTCCAAAGTTGAGGAAACTGAGATTCAGAGAAGTTAAGTGAGATATGTTAGTAAATGGCAAATTTAGGATTTGAACCAAGACAACTTTTCCCTCACAGTCTACATTTTTCCTACTTAATGGAGTGCTTAGAGTCATCAAAGGAAGTTTCTTAGGAGAATCGAGACCTGAACTCGACTTCAAAGGGTTGATGAGCCTTGGCTGTTGAACAGTTGAGCAGAAATCATATCCTAGGTAAAAGGAACAGAATGTTGTGGGAAATGGGTGAGAGCCAGAACAGAGAAAAGATATTGTGTTACACATAGTTAGAGACAAAACTGAATAGCTTTTTTGAGGTCAATTTATAGAGGATGATGTAATACAGGCTATATAAATAAATAAATAAACACACTACCATGCCAAGGTTTTTTTAGACAGTAGTTCATCATAATATTTTAGTCACAGGTTTGTTTGTTTTTCCAAATTTCCTGTTAACTACATAGTTACACACACTCATATTATAGACTCTTCCTTTTATGTGTTCATAGCTTCATGAATGATGAAGTCTCTGCCAACATTATTTACGAAGATAATTAAAGAAATTGAAAAGAAAAAGCAAAAAGGATAAAGGTGAATTTTGCGTCTTTGTTTTTCTCTATTCATGTCTGGTTGGCTTCACAGTAATGTAAAGAATCTCTCCAAGTCTACTCAAATATCAAAAAAGTCTAGAGTTGCTGAAATTCCCTTTTTGAGATCAGAGGAGATATCTTGCCTCTCCTCATTTAGTAAAAATGTTATCTACAAAGTCTTCCTTTCAGCCTATGACCTCCTCATCCACAAGGATCACAATCTATTTAGAACTATTATTTGAACAGTCTTTCTGCCAGAGGCAGGGTCATAGACCTGCTTTTCCAATCCTAACTTTTGAAGAGAATTTCCATTCTTCAGCTGTAAAAACTGCTTTCTTTGCATGGAAACTAACATTAAAGATAACCATTTGTTTAGTTTTAAAATTTGGAAATTTCTTTAAAGATTTCCAAGATGATTTTGATTTTCTACATGATATTTAGCATTTTGTTGTTTTAGCATCATACTACTCAGTGTCTAGTTTTTTCAATAATATCAATATTATGATACAAGAATATATCAATATCAACAATATCAATATCTATGTACAAGAATAATCTCACTGAATCCTCACAACAACCCTATGAGGTAGGTCCTATTATTATCATCTCCATTTTACAGGTGAAAAAACTGAAGTTTGGACTACTTGAGTAACTTGCCCAAGAACACCCAGCAGTAAGCTGCAGCATTAAGAGTTGTACTAAGACATGAATGAAGAAGACAAATTCTAATCTCAAAGTATGCATAAAGGCAGAAAAAATAATTTCTGTGAGGATTTCACATCTAAGAAAGAGCTTTAAAATCAGACATATATAAGTTCAAATCATGACTCTGCTGTTGTCTAGCTAGGAGACCTTGGGAAAATTACTTATTCTATTTCAGCCTGTTTCTTTATTTCTACAATGCAGTGAGAGTTATACCTCTTGGTGAAATCATGAGGATTAAATAAGATTGAATCTATAAAGCATCTGAAACATTGAGGAGCTAATAATAATAGTAACTACTACTATTATTCTGATGGACTCTCCATGCTGAATCAAATTTAGGATTCAGATTCTCCTGAAAGGCAGTTCTACCACTTCCTAACTTTCTGGGCCTCACTTTCCTCTTCTGAAAATGTGGAGGGTTACCTACTCATGGAGTTATAAGAATTAAGTGAATTTTGTAACAATCCCTGGCACATCCTATGTGTTCTGTGTGCTACCTATTATGATCATTATGATGAAGGCTAGATAAATTGGTGCAGTGAACTTCAAAGTTCAATGTGCATGATGTCCCAAGTGCTCTCAAGGAAAAGGAGTAAACTAGAGCCTGGCATGAGAATCTTGACTTAGAAGACATGCACAATCTTTGAAGGGATCTGTAACATGGATTTGTTTCTTGGCCCTGCCTCTATCTGATTTCTGTCTGCATCCCATGTAGAACAGGAAAGTCCTGTGGAAGAGCTGTTCCATAGCAAGGCCACTGTGGGCATCTGCTTATAGAGAATAATGCAATGGGGAAAGAGTCATTCTTCTCTTTACACCTTGTCATTCAATGTCAAGGACTCTGGGCATAGCACTGGCTCAGTGCCTCAGTAATGGAAACTTGTAAAGCAGTGTAGGTACCAGCAGTGGCCAGGAAGATAGCAGCAGACAAGGACAGTAGATAAGACTATGGTCTCTAGAGAATCGTCAGTAGCACAGTGACAGCAGGATACAGCAAGGCAAACTTGTTGGTGAGCACATCTAGGGACTTCCAGGAAAACTGAGGAAGACTTTTCAGAGCACTCTATTAAACAGGTGGAGGCAATGAGCCAGAGTAATTTGAATAATGACTAATAAGGCGACCTCATTTATATACACAGGCTGGTGAGGCCTGGAAAAATTCAGGTTACATTATAATAAAAACAAGTCATCATCATTATTATTATCATGGTGTAATCTCATTTGAAGTACAGATTTTGCTTGTAGTTGCTTGCTTGACACTTTGCATTGCACCGAAGGCACAGACCCAATTTTCTGGTGGTTTGAATTTTGATTTTCTGACGACATTGCTTAGTGGTTCAACATGAGTAAGCTTTTAAGAAATTATGGGTTTCTTAAGTACATTTCCCTTTTTAAAATGCTGACGTGTTTTTCCATATGCCTAACTAACGTTTGCATAAACCTACATGTTTGTGCTTTCCCTTGCATCCTATGGGAATTGTTATTTTTTCAATTGGCCTAATTAACATAGGAAAAATTAGAAGCCATGAATTAGTGAATTTTTAATTATTAATTGAAGCCTAAAAAATATTCCTCTTAAAAGTGTCAATTGAAGAGGCTTTCATCTAAAATATAAACTTGTCCAGTCTGACTCTAAATTATATTATCATATTATAAACTCACTGTGAGAAATTATAGGATGGAGTAAACTTTGTGGGTTGTTTTTTTTTTTTTTTTTTCAGTTTGTTTTATTTTGTTTAATTTTCATTTGTAAGAAAGCCACAAAACTACAGTCATCTAGTTTTAGACCTCAAAAATATGCTAAGGGACAAGACATTAGTTTTAAACAAATTTAAAAATTCAGTCCTGCTGAAGTAGAATTTTTTGCTTTATTTAATTTTTCTCTAAAATAAATCTCATCCTCCAAGAAAAACTCTCCCAAAAGGTAAATAATCTGTGAAGTGATCTTGAAGTTGCTCCAGGAAATGAAGCATTTGTTCTCAGGAGAAGATAACACAATATGGTATGTCTTTTAGAATTTGACCTCAAAAAGTAATGTTTATTTGGCAAACTGTCTAGAGAGATAAGCTGCTTCATATTGGAAAAATAGGGTCTATTTATTATGAAACTGATTTCATCTAATTCTCCATTGTAGACTTTGGTGAGATTGCTATCAATTGTCTGGCTGGTTAAAAACGGACGTCCCCAAAGTTTTCTTATGTGCCAACACTTACATTTGGAAAATATGACAACAACAGTTTCTAACCAAAAGATAAAGCTGGTAATTACACATGTTCATCCTTCTGAAGCATAAACCCATTGAAGAAATATACATTTTTCAATACATAAAGTATCTCTAAGCAGAATTAATATTATTATTGTTTAACAACAACTTTCTATCAAATGCTTACAACCACTATGCTTTACTCTTTTCATGGATTATATTATTTATTTAAGCATGACTATATGAGTGAAGGTACTATTATTATCCCCCATTTTACAAAGAAGAAAACTGAGGCTTGGAAAAGTTAAGTAACTTACCCAAGGTCACGTAATCAAGTTCTAAAGCCAGGCACCTAACTCTTGGAACATGCTTTTGCAAGCTTATGCACCATATCACCTGCAAGACATCGTGATAGGAGCTAAGAGGGAGAGAGAAGATCTCTGTGCTAGAGTTCCTGCCTCAAGTTTTTTATAAACTTCCATGTAATAGGAGACAATGCTGTAAGCAGCAGCATCCCCGGTGCACTGAGATGGTTCCAAGGCCCCACTGACTCCAGCATTCCCCTTATTCCAAGGCGAGGACCTGATTGTTCACAGAAGACAAGCATGAAGCATGGAGTGTTCAACATCTTTGCCCTCAAAATAAACTATGTTGAAATTTTACATATTTCTTGGGCATTAGGACAATTTTACAATCTAGAAACTTTACCTGCCACCAAATCTTGAGATTCAGGATAATACCTGGAGGTTTTAGAAGGAAAAGGTAGAGACATCTGCCATCGGGGATGTCAACGAACAGCAGGGAATTAGTTTAATATGTAGAAGGTAGAGAATGAGGTTACTCAGACTCAAAATCCTATGGTTCTGGTAGATGTCAAAGTGGCTCCATTACCTGTTTAGAGGAAAGCTAGTTACTGAAACATCTATTTTCCACCTTGACATTTGTGAGATTGGGCTTAGGCAAAACCATTTTAATAAAGCAGAAAACCAAGTTGTCCCACAGGTCTTCCTTATTTGAATACTATTTTTTCAAGGTGAATAATACATTGATTCTCTACCTTCTGAAGAAAACTTTTCTCAGTGTATTTTGACTATCATTGTATAGAAGTGACTTGAAATAAAATCACCTTTTCGATTACTGATTTTTCCCTCTAAAAATTACAGTTGTGCTATAGTGTGCAAATTTTCATTGCTCTTCAACATGAAATTGAAATTACATAGTTATAAAAAAAGAACCTCAATTTACAATTTTGGAAAAGAAGTCTTGGACTTCAAAGTATAATTACTAGATCTCATTAAAATGCAGGATTATTAACCCAAGAGCTGAAGTTTCTAGTAATAGTGGCTCTCTTAGAAGAGTAATTATAAGAGTCATAAATATTAAGTATGAAAGTTAACACTCTCCATTTAAAGGGAAAGAGTGTCTTCACATCTTTACCAAACTTCACGTGAAAAAGAAGACAGTGTAGGTGCAACCCAAATGTTAAAAAGCTAAGCATGGGCCCTATGTTTGGACTCAGTATAAAGCACTATAATGAAATGTTCCAAAAAGTTCTAGATATAAAAACGTCAATAGATAAAATATATAATTAGTCAGAAAGGTATCTAGCAGCACTTTAGTAGTCTTTTTCCTAAACTGCTCTGAAACAAAAAAGCAGGTAAAAAAATAATTAATTCAGTATGATAAGAATTATGTAAAAATGTGAAGAGAGAGTAACTGGAACAAAATATTCTTAAACAGTAACAGCAGTAATCTGTGAGTGTTAGATTTATGAATAATATTTCTAGCTTTTTAATAACCTTCAGTAATTCCTCAGCTTTCTACAATAAGCACATATTTCTTGAAGCCCACCTATTAAATTTTTTTCAGCAATTACAGTTTTCATTTCCAAGAGGTCTTGTTCTTTTTTATAATTGTTTATTCTTGTTTTGTATTTAAAATATTATCCTACACATCTCTCTGGATATTATTTACATTTATTGTGTTTTGTAGTTGGTTGTCTCTTGGGCTTATGTTCTATACTTATTTTCCCAGCCTGACTACAAGAAAGGGTGGGAGTTGCTACCAAATTTGCCTATCACAATGTTTGGGTTATGAATTAATGAGAGGAGAGGTGAGAGGTGGATGTGTTACTGGTCTACAAACTCTGATTGGTCTTTGAGGAATGAGGGTTCCTTTCTCTTCCTAATTATGGTCAGTTCCTAAGTGCACTGCTTTGTGTTTATACCCAAAAGTCCCACACTTATTGTTCCTACTTAAAGGTAGACAATCTCATTGCTCTCCCTGGATTGCCTCCTGCTTTTTGCTTCTAAAAACACTGCTATGAAGCATCCTTGTTCTGCCTCCTACCTGTTTAGCACTTCCCTTCCCAGATTATGACTTCTCCCTTCTCCTGGGAAATTTCCCATTTTGTGATTTACCAAGAGTTGTTTTGATCATGGGTTATATATATTTAATTATTAAAACAAACAAAAACCTTCCTTTTATTTTTAAATATTTGGACTGAAGAGACCAACTGCAAGTTGTATTTAGTCTGCCATCTTGAAATAGAGAATGTAAACAAAAATGAATTGTAAAATGTTACTTTAAAACTACCATTTTGGTAGAGTTATATTTTTGTTTATTGAAGAAAATTAAAATAGAGATAGAAAAGTAAGTGAATTGATGCTTAAGGCATTGCCTTCCAGTTTAGATGATGTGATAAAAGTCCTACCACAACCTGCTGGCAGCATATCTCAATTGCAGGTCCTGTTTTTTGTTTTTTATTATTGTTCTGGTGTTATGATTTTTTGTTCCTTTTGGCAATTTTCTTTTTATTCTTTTATTAAGCAAATGAAAAGTCCTCACTTAAAGATTGACTCACAAAGCATAAAGTTATAAAGAAACAGCGATACCACAGTCAAATAATCAAGTCATAATTAAACTAAAAATTTAAAAACGATTGAGAATTCTAAATGTGTATTAGATTGTGAATGTCTTAAAGCAATAAAACTTAATGGAAACTTCTTATTCATCAGGCTTATTCACAAAGCCTAGATCATTCAGTGATAGTGTGTACTAAAGGGAAATGCCAGCCAGTGTTTTCAAACAAACCCCTTGGAAATTCAGTTAACAAAATAATTTCACTTCAGTTCTTGCAGAAAACTATTAGAAAAGCAGAAGGTTGATTTTTTTTTTTTAATTCTGAATTCATCTTTATGACTTGTGACATAGTTGATCAATATGTTTTCTATAAAACTTTAATTCCTTTGTTGTTTACAAAAATTGAGAATTAAATGAAAAGAATAACTAGAAAAAGGGAAATGTCAAAAATGGTTTCCCTCTTAGCTCACGAGTCTAAAATTTTTAGATTGAATTTTATCCTCTTGAGGTTTAAGTTCTATTTACAGCCAACAAAATAAGATTTCCTGGTTCTGAAAAAGGGAAAGCCTCCAAATTCTTTTGAACATCAAGCATATCTTAATAAATTCCATTTGATTTAAGGGTAAATGAATCAGAATCAACCAGGTTAGATTTCTGGTTAAATACACATGGGTTAATAAAAAGGGAATGGGGAAGAGGCTTGGCAGAGAATACTTTTAGCATTGGCAAAGACTGAAACATTTAGGGGAAAAAATGGTTGAAAGTAGTTGCCAACCTCCAAATATGGTTTATTTCCCAATATGTTAAAAAAAAAAAAAAAAAGAAAAGACATTAACTTTTCCTGAAATGAACTCCTACAGTTAAATATAGGAGAATCACAGAGGAAGATATTTCTTAATTGGGAAATAAAAGAAGAAGATGTGCAAGAATTGCAATATATTGTTACTGACTTATTTGTGGCTGGGTCTAGCTCAAAAATCCTGACTTCTTTAACTTCTCAACTTTGATTTGGGGCAGCAATAAGCAGAGAATTCATCTCACTCTTTAACCCACTGTTTAGGTGGCAGAATGAGTAAAATAAACTTACAAAGAGAGGCCTCTTCAAGGCTCACCATATTCACGTGATATAAAAAGTCAACACTCATTGAATGTGGTCCTGGTACTTACACCAGGGAGCACCAGCCCTGACAGAGGAGAGGAGGGTCAGAAGCTGCTGTGGTAACTTTAACTCACAACTGTGCTTATTAGTCAGATTCTGCAGAGAAACAGAATCAACCAGATATGTATATGTGTGTGTTATGTGAATACATGTGTGTATAAAGTCTCATGACTTTAAATGCATCTTTAAGCTAACATCTCCCAAATGAATATCTCTTGCTTAAACCTTTTCCTGTACTTATAGCCAAATCTCCATTTGGATAGATAATACCTCAAACTTAACACATTCAAAACCAAACTCTTTAGTTTCCAGGTCCCCCAAACTTCTACTTCTTCCAGAATCTACCTTATCTCAATTAATGCCAACTCCATAATTCTCGATACTTAAGCCAAAAAACCGTGTAACCATCTAGACTCCATACTAGTTTTTAATTTGGCGGAGGAGGGGTTGGGGAGGCTCTTCAATTATTAAATGCCTCACCTGTTCATCCTTGCCTTTCAACAATGTGCCCAGTCTTGTGCTTGATGCACACTTCACTGGAGCCCAGCTGTAGAATGTGGACTATGGGGTGATTTTGTCATCATTTACCTGCCTGCTTTGTGCCCAGCCACATGTAAAATTTCTATCTTCACAACCACCTCATTACTGTGAAATTTTTAGGCTCACAAAGCTTTAGTCACACGCCTAACAGACTGTACCCAAATAAGCACTGTGTCCTGCAAGGTAGTTTTCCCAGATAGGTCGCAGCAGCACCTGTGCCAGACGAATTAAGGGCATCACACATCTCACGACCGAAGCCAGTTCAAGTAAACAATGGCTCTTAAATTTTACCAAGCCAAAACCCAAGTTTCTTCCACCCTCCCTACAGACATCCCAAGCCTTTTAACAGAATTTGCAATTCTTAATCTTTGCCAGGAAGGAATGACAGCTCGAGAATAACGGTGACTGCACAGGGCACTCTCCTGCAAGTCCCGGAGGCAAAGGAACGTAAGGGGCACACCCACACGTCCCCCTGCAGTCTCCAAGACTTTCCAGCCCTGGGGTTTAAGGGTGGGGCCTACGTGGTCGCACATCCTCTGCACGGTTTTACCCTCCCGCATGCCCCGGCCGCCTTATCCCTGGAAGTTAAAAGCGGTGCTCGCAGGGTCGGGCCCCAGGTACGCCCAGCATGTGCTCTGGCGCTGCAGCTTAACCCGCAGCGCAGCGCCGCACACAGGCGCGGCGGGGGCTCTTAGGCAGCTCTCCATACTAGATTTTGTTTAACAACAACTGCAAAACATGTTCAATCCATTGAAAAATTCTGTCAATCCTACTTCACAATATACCCATAGTCTAACCATTTCTCATCACCTCTGCTGCTTTGTCTCTGGTCCGAGCCATTATGTCCTACTGCATTATTACAATAGCCTAACGAGTCTCCTTGTTTTCCTCCCTTCCCTTATAGGTTATTCCCAACACAGCAACCAGAACGATCGTATTAATACAGAAGCCAGAACACATCAGTTTTCTGCTTAAAATGATTTCCCATCTCCCTTAAAACAATGCCAGGTCACAACGGCCAGCAAGGTTTTCCATGACCTGGCTGATCCTTCTCACTATGAGCTCCTCCCACCAATCTTCCCCTTGCTCACTCTGCTGGACTACCCTGGCCTCCTCGTTCCTGAAACATCAGGACCCTCACTTGCTGATCCCTTTGCCCAGAAAGCCCTACCCTAAAATAGCCGCATTACTCATCTCACTTTCTTCAGGTCTTTCCTAGAATGTGTGTACTTCCTATTCCTCTTTCCTTGCTAGTAGTCTTTGATGGCATTTATTAATTTCTCAGATACTATATAATTTTCTTATTTATTTCGCTTGTATTCTGAGCCCTCGCCCCCACCTTGCAACCCCAGGTGATATGTAAGCTCCCCAGGGGCAAAGATTGTCATCCATTTGAGGCTCTGTTTGTATCCCCAGTGCCTAGAAAAACGCCTGGTACTTAGTAGATACTCCACTAATAATCGTTAAATGAATCATAAAAATATGTACTCAAAATGAGCAACAGTTATCACTGGACGGTGGAATTGGGGATGATATTGTTTCTCTTTTTACGCATATGTTATTTTTATAATTGGGTAAATATATATAGTTATATATCATAGGTCTTCTGCCAAATGAGTATTACTTCAACTTATGGCTGCATACACACAACTATGTTAAAAACTTGGTTATGGAAATCTTAAAATGTACAGGAGTCCTATTTGGCATTATGGAAATATTTTTATAATGGTTGACGGTGATGTTAGTACAACATTGTGAACATAGTTAACAGCACTGAAATATATGTCAGAATGTGATTAAAAGGGGAAATGCTAGATTCATTAAGCTGCCTTTTGTTTATTATTTTATTTTTTGAAGTTGAAATAAAATTTTAAAAAATAAAAAAAATTAAAATGAATAAAGTGTAAAAACCTTAAAAACTGGGGGGTGTTAAATTGTATATATGGTAACAGAATAAAATTTTTTTAAAAAAATCCATGGAACTGCTTTACACCAATAGTGAACCCTAAGTTAAACTATGGATTATAGTTAATACTACAATTATAAAAATGTGCTCTCATCAGTTGTACCAAATGTTCCACAACAATGCAAGGTGTTAACAATAGGGTGGTATATGGGAATCCTGTATTTTACGCACAATTTTTCTGTAAAGCCATAACTTCTCTAATAAAGGAAAATAAAACTTGATTATACCACAAAGAGTGCGCATGAATTAGTATAGCCAGAATCATTATAACTGGATATCCTTCTGTGCAACTTTAATGTTATTAATATATGCCTCAAAATAAATGCAGCCATTGCTGGGCTTCCTCACTCCATGTATTCCATCTCACATCTCAGTTTTTACAGGCACACCCAATGGTGGGATCATATAAAGCAAATGCTCTATCCCTAAGCAAAGCATCTGTCCTGAATCCAGGATTTCTACATAGTGAAATAAGCAGCATCCTCTCTCTCTTTGCCTTGAGCAAATGCTCCAGGCTGCTTCATCTCTGAACAAGTACAGCTTTGCAGAACCAAACTTTTGTGTGGAAGTTTCCCTAGTCCCAAAGAAAGTAAGCCATCCAGGGCCCACTCAGCTCAAAATGATTAAAGGGACTCACAACTCCTTTGAAGACTCAAAGCTGCCAATCCAAGTCTGTGACCAAAACACCAAGAGGCCAAAGACTCCTAAAAGTAAAAGTCTGTCCTCCCTCCTCAAATTTTCTAACCCCTTTAAAATTCTTAGTTTTATAATTTTTTCCTTGTCTCTAGTAAGGCCTGCCAGATGGGTGGGAGGGTAGTGGATGGTTATGTGTTCCGCTCTCTGGCCAAGATGCCCTCTCTACCCTGACTTTCCTGCTTCTAATGGAAAAAGAATTCTGATTACTACTGAAAACCTTTAAGCAAGTTTCTTAATCTGTCTTAAACTTGACTTCCACATCTGTAAAATGGAGATGGAACTGTCTACCTTTCAGGGCTACTATGAAGACATGTGTGCAAAACATGTTATACTTCTTAAATACTCGATAAAGCTGCTAGTGGCACCACTGTTGTTTGCCCATTGTCCATTCTATTCACTGTTCTCAGTTAACTCCCTACCACTCTGTTCATCCCTTCCTGGATTCACAAGTCCATGTTGCATTCAGAGTTCATCCTTAAGGAGGAACATGTGCTTAGGGCAAGATATCTATTCCATATGTTTGGTTCATGTAAGTTGGTCTAATTTCTAATTCCTGGCTAAATCAATGGGGAGAATAAGGTGGGATATCACACATTGAGTTTATTCAGTAGCATGGCTGGGACTTCAATTCTGTGGGATGACTGCTTTTTTAACATCATAATCACTAGAAAATATTTTGCTGTAGGCATCATAGAATGTTAGAGTTGAAAAGAACTTTAGAAATTATCAGTGGAACTAAGGCTCAGAAAGGCCTCCTACTTCCCCAGGCCATTGCAGTATCACCTGTACCTCTCAGCTGTAAACATTACGTTGCTCTGATTTCATGTAGTATAATCAATTAAACTCCAACTTTTTCAGTTACTTAACCCAGAAGTGTACCATCTAGCCCTGGAGGGACGGGGCAGGCATACGATGCATGGTGGGGCCTGAAAGGTCTGAAGACTATAAAAAGGCTCCACACTTTCACTGCATTCTCCTCATGTCTCCTGGTCTTGCTGTCATTGTACTTCTCTCTGAGATCTCATCATCAAAATTTTGGCATCTGGCATGTCAACCTATTACCCTGTTGAAAGTTGCTATTATAGACTATCTTTCCATGATTCCCTCCTGATATATTACATTTCTGATGTATCCCCATTTTCACTTTGCTGACATTTTCATCTTTAATAAAGGGAAATATTTAGAAATTGTTAGCAGTTTCCCCCTCAACCCATGCATCAAGATGGCACTGAATTTCCACAACAAAAAAAACAGAGTCGAGTAGAGAGGGCAATCTCTGGAATCAAGACAAGACTTAGAAACTCAACTCTGAAATACTTCCTCTTTATCAGAATTTATGTGACAAGCAATTTAAAATCTCTGAGACTGTTTATCATCTGTAAACGGGGCTACTTAATATCAAATTTACAGGAGTATTTATATTTATGTAATTCTTTGCAAATGATAACCATCATAATCAAGAATGTAACTGTGCTTTTAGTTTTATTTAATTCTGACTCAATGAATTGCTGCACTGGCAGGCAACACTGGGCACCACCATCAGAAAGCCAAGATGGCCTTAAAATCTCCTATTGACACCTTCTCAAATGCACTATCCATTTGAATGACGCACCATAAGGATGAAGGAACTATTGAATTCTTAGCAAAAATGTAGTGACACTTTAAACACTGTGGCCATTACTAATGAAATGTTTGCAGAGGGTAAACATTTCCAACTGTTAGCAAATCAAACACCAGAATGGCAGAATGTCACCTGATATTTGAAAGACAAACTATTATGAATCAGTGGCAATTAAAAGGAAGCCAATTAAAAGATGAACAAATCCAAATGATTTAATGTCACATAAGCTACTGTTTAAAAGTCAAATTTTTAAATTCAGAAGAATCCTCTAGCCAAACTCTCCCAGAGACCCAGAGATGGCATGTGATTTGTCCAAGGTCACACAAAAACTTTGAATGAGAATATCTGGAGAGTTCCAGGTGATATTTAAGTGCTTATATTTAGAAAAGTTTAGCCAAAATGAATTTTTTATTGTTATGGATAATAAGCTACTAATTATTCAATGCTTATTAAAAGCCAGATTTTAGGGAGTGTTTTTACACACGTCACATCATTGTCTCCTCTCAACAATCCAAAGAGGCAAGAACTCCTGTTTTCCCATTTAAGAGAAAAGGAAACTGAGACTTTGAGAGGTCAGGAAACTTGTTCAAAGCTACATAACTTGTATGTGGTAGTCACACTTCAAATTCAGGTCTGTCTGACCTCTACAGTTGATGCTCTTTGCATTAGCTTTCCTTTTATTCTCAACATTTGCAAGGATCAGGTATTAAAGATACAAGAGTTTACTACCTTGGTATTTTAAAGAAAAACTTAGAGCAGTCCTGGGGTGGAGCCCCTCTGACATGTTATCACTGAACATGAAATGCAACTCCCAGCAAGGTCAATGGGCACGTCTGAGATATTGGTTTCTATAGAACCTTCAGCCAGGCTATTCAAAAACACACCAAGGCTACAGAACAAAGACAGAGCCCTCTCCATGCACATGAATGTCCATGATGTTTCTACAATTATTGTTAGAAAGAAATATTCATCACAAAGAGAGCTCGTGGCAGAGTGAGAGATGTCCTAGGATTGAAGTCAGAAGAGCTGGGTATAGGACACAGCTGTACCAGTTTAAACCTATATGACCTTAGAGCAAGGCTCTTAACCTTCCTTGTAAAATGAGATTTAACAACAATGACCTCACAGGGCTTGGAAGGCTTAAATAAAATCAATGAATAATTTGCATATCCCTTGAAACATTGTTAAAATAAATCAACAAATATTTGCAGAATATGTCATTGTGTTTAAAAGCAATATAGTGTACCAAGTTTAAAGCATAGTCCCCGCCTTCTAGGAACTGACAAGCTAAGTGGTAAAATAAATGTGACTAGACATAGGAAAACACAAAACAGAAGATGAACATCTGGGTTTCTTATCCTAACTATTTCTAGGTTATAGGTATTATTGGTGTATTTGTCATGAAACATTCATTTTTCCTTTTGAAATTTTTTCTTAGGGTGAATTTCTAGTTTAAAATTATGCCTATATTTTACTGGTTTATGAAATAAACTGGCTATCTATTGCTATAGTGATGAATCACCTCAAAACTAAGTGGCTTAAAACAACAACAACCCTTTTATTCCTCAATTTCTTGGGCTTGACTGAGCTCAGCTAGGCAGTTTTTTCTCTGAGTCTCTTAGGTGGTTTCTGTCAGTCAGTGGCTGGTTCTGGAATCATTTCAAAGGCTGGTGGTTGATGCTGGCTGTGGACCAAGACTTGATCTAGGCATCTTGGCCAGAACACCTGCATAAGACCTCTTCCTATAGCTTCTCCAAGTGTTCCCTCTGCTTCCTCATGACATGGTCCCTGGATTCCAAGAACAAGTACCCTAAGAAATCCAGGAGGAAGCCATATTGCTTTTTATGACCTGGTCTCAGAAGTCACATAGCATCACTTTGGCTGTAGTCACAGACCCATTCAGATTCAAGGGGAGGAAACATCATCCTCACCTCTCACTATAAGGAATGTCAGCATCATATTGGAAGAAGACCATGGCAAATGGGAATCTTGTGGTCATCTTGGAAAACGCAATCTGCTACAAGGCATAATAAGCAGAATACAAAGGTCTATTATACCATGGTGAAAACACAGAAGATACATATGCATATGAGCAAAAGGAAAGTCACTATCAGACTAAGGTAATGGCAGTAAAGAATCATGTATTTTTCCCAAATACCTATTGCAGTCACATTGTCTTTTCCTTCAAAATGCTCGCTCATAACACCAGATCGTGAGTGTACTCCAGTATAGCCAGGCTGAAGGACTCAAATGGGGAATAAGGAGATGTAAAGTTTTCATGGTATTTGGGGTTTTTCAGTGGTTGATTGAGGTTGAGCCTTTGTTCTTGAGGTGATAAGTGGCCAGAGACATTCATTGAGGTCATTTAGTGCTGCCAGTGTGAGGAAATGTTTTAGAAAGACTTACACTGGATGGTGGGTAGGGGAGTCCACGGGCAAAGACAGCAGCTGGAACTCCATTGTGGTAGACCAGGTGCACAAGGATGAGGGCCTAAAGAGGGGTGGGAACAAGAAGAAAGGCTAGGAATTAGAAGTAAAAGACATTCCACAAAAAGAAGGAATGGAATTTTGAAGTTGGCAAGCTACGTGATGTGACAGAGGAGGAGGAATCTAGGACAATTCCAAGGTTGCTTGACTGTGTAACTAGGACATTTTGTGAATATCTCGCTAACATAAAGAGATAGGTTGGATAGGGGGACAGGGAACAAGTTTGAGGAGAAAAGATGGTGAATTCATCTTTTTTTCCACACAGTCCTTTACTAATGATGTATTTGCTAATTCATGTTAACCTTGCTCAAGACATCAACCCTTCATTTACAAACTTGCTGTGTCCTGGTCACCTCTGAGCTTTTGCCTCTCACTCAACACTTTCCTTGCATACTCTTCACTGAATAATTTCTACTTCTATGTCTCAGCTTAAAAATCACTTCTTTGGGGAAGCCTTTTCTGGCTTCTAGACTAAATTAATTTCTCCTGTTGTACACATTCATAGCTACTGCAGGCTCTTCACAGACTTAGCACACTTGTGATTATTTAAGTATTCGTTAAGAGATGTTTGGACCAGCATTCCTCACTGGAATGTGAGCTCACTGAGAAGAACCCATGCCTAGTGTGTCTCTTTTGGTATCCCCAGTGCCACCCGTGATGCCTGGCACAAGAGTGGTGCTCGGTAATATTGCCTGAGAGCCTGGGCAACTCTGTCTTCCTAGTTACTTGTGCTGTTCCCAACTCAAATGCCTCTAGGGTAGGGAGGTTAGTAGTGTATCAGGCCAAGTGGTGAGGACTCTGGTAAATTACAGCAATAGCCCAGCTAAAGGCATTCAAATACACAGTGAAAGCAAAACAACAAAAACATTGTGTACTGAACAAAATATACTTTCAGTTGTCTCCAGTTCACTCTTTCAACTCTGGATCAACTTGTATTCTCCCAGGTGGAAATGTCCCCCATATCAGGCAGCAGTCAGTCGATCACAAAGCTCTTACAACCAATAGGCAATCTCCCAGAAAGCATTTGAACTTAATCTCATGACTTTCATTACCACTGCTCTAACATGAATTCTGAACATCAGCACAGATGTCATTTAAATCCTGTTCCCACTGTCATCTACTGCCCCTTTCTATTGTCATCATCTATTCACTGTATTTAGGATCTGTAGAGAAATTTAGGCAACACCATTTCAATCCATTCATGGTTTCAGATGAAGAACCTGAGGCAAATGACTCTGGCAAGTCATAAAGCCCATTCATTGGAGATAAGAGATGACAGCCCTCACCGTCCTAAGTGCTTTCCAGTGATTTTCTCCTGTTGCCACATCTGAAATGAAGTTCAAGTTGACTTTTGGAATTGGGACATTATTAAAATATCATATGCAGAAATAATTTTCATCATGTATCTATGTTAACATAAAATATAAATATTCATAGAAACAAACACTCCCACACATTGCTTGTCTTTAATTCTGGGCATGACCCAGGCTGGGATCTGAAATTGATCCCTTGCTAATGAGAGACAATCAAAAGGCAAAGATTTAATGGTATAAATTGTTTATAGTTGGCCATAAATAATGAAGTAATGGAATATTTATTGATCCCAGGTTTGGTAGCTCAAATGAGTGATGGAGTAGGAAATGCTTGCCACTTTCTGAAGCCTTACACACAAGCCCAATCCACCCCATTAACGGAATGTGCTAAAGCACAGAGCCAAAAATTGACTGTGCTATCTGGACACTCCAGGCTGACTCATTTGCAAGACGGTTCTTTTCATAGATTCCCAGGATAGAAAGATATAATATTAGTTTATGTACAATGAAAAAAGACTAATGTGACCTTACTTCCTCCCAGTGCTGTCAGGCTGAGGAAAATAAAGAGGTGTAAAATGACCTAAAATTTAAGTTCATTTCATAGCACATCTGGCTCACCAGGTATCAGGACTCCTCCTCTAAAGACCCTCAGAGTCCCTGTGCCCCTGTGCTTTGTTTTTGCATTTTAATTTCCTTGGAACTCTAGAAAAGATCCAAACCTATAGTGCCTATGCCCTCCTCCCTTCTCCATGCCTCTCCAGAACCAGTGCCAAATAGAACCCCTTCTGCCTCCATTTAATCACAATATTTCATCATAACAGAGGGGCTACTTGTGATTTATCTTTTATTGCATTTTTATGGAAGGCAATATATTTTCTTCTTTTCCTCCCCTGATACTGTAACAATCTTTCCTAAATTAAATATATAACAAATTTCTGATATGACTTTATTCCCAGGCCCTTTTTAAATGCTCATTAAATATCTTCAGGCTGTCTGACAGTTATTCCTCATCAGCTTGTTACCTTAGAGCAAGGGCTCTTAACCTTTTTTGTTCCATGGATCCCTTTGCCAGTCAGGTGAAAAACACAGACCCCTTACTAAATCCACACTATACTGTGCCTTATTTAATAAATATGTCACACCTGCACCAACGCACCCCACAAGAATAATGTTTTTTTGAACGTCAATTCAAGCTCACAGACCCCTTGTTAAGAAGTCCTGTCTTAGAAACTGTCTGGTGTTAATGGAGGCTTCCAGTGTGAGGAGGAAGAGGATGAACATTGAGGGAGCGGCCAGGTGGCAGGACCCGTTCAGGTCAGGCGGGGATAGGCAGCATCTGGCTGGCAATGGGGACAGCCAGGGAGCAGAGACCTGGGCACTGGAGAAGCTGAGGGGTCGTCCTCATCATCTCTGTATCCCTAAGACCTAACACTCTTCCAGGCACAGCAAGGTTCTATGGGGATATTTGGTGAAGGGAAAGGCAGGGTGGGGGTAAAGGAGAAGGAAATAGGAGAAAGATAGAAGATGAAAATGGAGGGGCGGTGGGAGGGAGAAGCTGAGGACTGGGGAGTCAACTCGTGAAGAAAAGGCAGGTGAAAATCTCAGCACCAGAGAGAGATGTGGAGAACTCTTTGATTGATTAATAGATTTGATTCAAGACAAGATGAGCATAACGATGACAAAATTGCTTCTTCAAGAACTACAGTTGCTGAAGAGAAGGAGTTGGAAAGCCTGAGATCAAGCTATGCAGCCCAAGCAGGCGCCTCGGCCAAGGTTGCAAGCAGGTGCAGGAGAAGGTGGAAAGATGGGCTCAAAGGGAAGGATGCAGGTTTGCTTGAAATATATTAAAAATAAGGAGAATGGATCAATAGCCATGATACCCTGGAGGGAATCATACAGGCCGAGAAAGAACAAAACACTTTCAACTTTTCTAATAGTTGTAATTATCTCGATTTATTGATCAAATCATTAAGCTTATCTGAAAGACAAGGAAATTAGCAGGGATCAGAAGCTGGCTACAGTCACAGTTGCAGTGTGCCAGCTTTAATTTGCAGCCATTCTCTTTGACACACAGTCTTTGTAGAGTTTAGCAAGAATTGGTAAGTCATAATAAATAGCTAATTCATAAGACTGCTACAGATATATGGGCCTCATCTATGTACTAATAAAGAAAATCCGAATATTTGAGCTATATTTAAGTCATTAGGTAACAAAATAGTGTAGGATAATGTTTTGATTTGTTTTGTTGTTTTTTTTTTTGGTATCAGTCCAGACATGGAGATGGTTTCAAAATTAATCAAAGAAGAGGGGAATGTTTTGATCAATATTTAGTAATCTAGCTCAGCCAATGTTTCTCAGCAATGCTGTATACTGCCACACACATGGTCATTTCCTTTGGTACACTTTCCAACAGGATCTGAGATTGTACGTTGTAAACGGTGAGGGTCTGTTTATAATGGAATGAACTGTCACCCAGGGAGTTTTGGGTTTAATACTTAGCTATTTCAAATGCCTAGGAAACAGCTTGAAATAAAGCAAGCCCCTTATCAGAAGTCAAGAAACCTGGCTTGACCTCAAACTTTCCTATTCACTGGTAATGTGACCATGGACAAAGACCTTCTCCTTCCCTGGGCCAGTTTTCTTATCACTGAAATGGAAATGGAAGAGCTGGACCAGATGATCTTCCAATTCCAGCATGCCTAGATCTAGGCACTAAGGAGCAACATCAAAACCCAGGTGCCATAGAAAAGGCAGGGACCTTCCTGGGATCTCTATTCCTTTGCCTTGGAACTTGCAGCCTTGGCCAGGATTGTAATAGTGATCATTGGTTGCAGTGGTTGCATAACATAGGTGCTCAGGAAGATGTCCTTTGACATCTGAAAACGGGAGAGTAGACTAGTTATGTGTGGGAACAAGGACCCAGCTACACAACCCCCTTCATCCATTCTGTGCCCCCTCAATCAGTAACACTGGGGGCATGAGGGAGCAGAAAGGTAAAGACATTAGGGAAAACAGGAAATGGCAGAGCAGAGCAGAGCCAGCGCCCAATTTTGGGAGGTTTGTTTAGCCTTTGTTTTGGGAGGGGGGGTGTTTTTTAGAAATAATTTTAGACTAGTGGCAAAAATAATACAGAGCGCTCCTATAGACCTTTCACCTAGCTTACCCTAATGTTAACAGCTTGCATAACCATGGTACAATTATCAAAACTAAAAAATTAACATTGAGACAATACTCTTAATTAAACTAAAGACTTTATTCAGGTTCCACATTTTCCTCTATTGTCCTTTTTCTGTTCCAAGATTCAATTCCAAGGCCTGATTTTAATTAAAATTGTTTACCACCTAACAAAGGAGGTAGAGTTCTTAAGCCATAGGATCCCCTAGAAGTTAAGCTCCATGACAGCCAAGACCTTATCAATCTTATTTATCCCTGTAATGCCTCCCCTGGAGTTACGCCTGGGAGAGAGGAGAGGTTCACCTGTGTCAAATGAGTGAATGCCTGACAGAGCGACCAGTTAGATCTCCTCACTTTCATTTTTATGGAACAAAAGTTATCATGACTGATTTCAAGGGATTCTTATAAATATTTTATTTTCTCTTAATTCCAGAATAATCTTGGCTACATCAAGACTTTCATAAGCATAGTTATAATAGATTTAGACTTGACCTATTAAGAAAATATGTAAAAGAATGACAGAGACATAGGCAATAATCCTACTGCTAACCAGCTGGATATCCTGGGAAAATTCATCCATTATTTCTAGTTCTCAGTCTCTTCCCTTATACATGGAAAGGCTCAAACTACCTAATCTCAATGAACCTTGTACCATCAACTCTCTAATTCTCTTAAATAAGTTACAATAAAATATATTCCTTATGCAAGTATTCTTGACACAAGTCAAGAAATGAAAAACACGCTGGACTCACATGGCAGCAGAATTGAACAGGCAGAGGAAAGAATTAGTGATATGGAAGACAATACAATTGAAATCAAAGAGATTGTAGAAAACATAGACAAAAAGATAGAAAAAATCCAGTATGGTCTCAGGGAATTAA
>JAKSZT010053887.1:52114736-52238556 GCA_026826555.1 Tolypeutes matacus
CAGCTCAATGGACTCATCCAAGTCACCTGGTGAGGAGACAACAATGGGCAATAGCCATCCCAGGGAATGGAGAGGGCCTGCATCTGCAGGCAGGATCATCCCACCCACAATATCCATGGGATATAAGCCCTCTCTCACTTGGAGTTGGAGTGGGCATCACCATCCCAGTTGCCTCTGGATTGGGGGAAGAACTATGGACTAGAGTGGACTTGATGGTATTCTCTTGTTCACATATGGTGATTCTAGCAATGCAAGAAATTATAACAATGAGGTGGAGCCAGTGGCCACTTGACACTTTTGGGGTAGGGAAGGGATGAGCAGTTGAAATACAGGGGCTTCTTTGGGAGTTGGAGTTTGTCCTGAGTACTGTTGTGGCAATGGATGTAGGCCATTTTAAATCAGCACACACCACTAAGAACTGAGTGGGAGAGAGTGTGGTCTACAGTGTGAACTGTGGTCTATGGTTGTTGGCAAGGCTCCAGGATGTGTAAGTTCATTGAGGGTGGTGGGCCACACTGTGGGAGATGTTTGTGTGGGATGTGGTGGAGTTGTGGGAGGTGGGCAACATGGGAATCCCAGTGGGTTCCGTGTAATATTTTGGGTAATCTAAGAACCTCTTAAAATATATGTATATATATATATATATATATATATATATAACATTTTTGTAAGCAAATACACATATATGCATAAAAAAAAAAAGTTTTTTAATCTTATTATGCCATATGTTAAGTACTTAGTAAACATTTACTGAATAAATGCATGAAAACCTTTCTTTAGCAAACTATACACACCATTACACATACAACATTATTTAAATTAGCATTGTTGATGCTAAGGATTAACAATCAAGCAAAATCTTTTGGCAGACTATGTTGCCAAATCTCTGTTCTCTATTTTATGAGAAATCTGAATTCCAGGTCCAGGTTCTCCAGAAAACCCTTAAGATAAAGTTTATTCGAAAACCAGCTAACAGATATCTGACCTCCCTTTTCCTTTCAAGTCATATTTGTGACTTTTAACAAGTGTGTTTCTGTGCTTCACATGTTAGGTAGACTTGTCTACCAAACAGAGTAAGAGCTGGTTTATTTTGACTGTGGCCTTAAAGTACTTAAAACACTGCCACACGCTATATGCTACTCAATAGAAAACCTGTCCTTGGTGTTATCAAAAAGAGCAGAGCATTTTAATAATTTTGATGATATTGACCATGTCCTGTGTCCATTACTGTAAGGTAATGAAACACCTTCCCCATGACCACCAAACAACCCATTAGATCTTGACTGTTCCCTTCCCCCCAGCGCCTCAGGGCCCATGATACCACCCTCTCCCGACCCATGGAATGTCAAGATTCACAGTTACATGCCCTGGGGATTTGAACCTGCCCTTCCTAATCCACCCACCCGCCAGTGCTGCACCACCAAACCCAAGAACACCACCACTCATCTGCCCCATCCCCCAACATGCAGCCACACTCTATCCCTTTACCATAGATTATGTCCATATGGGTGATGGCTCAAAGCCTACTCTTCTCTTACTCTCCTTTGTTAACCTATCTTTCAGACAATGGTTCTCAGAGACTGCTCACTTTCCTCAGTTCAGATCAGTGAGGTCATATACTATTCATCTTTCAGTGCCTGGCTTACTTCACTCAACATAAGGTCTTCAAGATTCATTCACGTTATTCCGTGTGTTAGCTGTATCATCTAAATTGTAAACTATACTGTAAATCATTGACAATGTTTAGTTGCTATATTTTGCTATGTGTATAACAGTTATAACAATGCTAACATCAAAAAAAAAGGGGGGGGGTTTAATATGGGGTGGGGAAGGGGCGGTGGTTTGGTATCTGGGAGTCTCCGGCACTCCGTGTGTGACTTTGCTGTGACCTAAAACTTCTTTGAAAATTAAATGAAAAATTGGGAGACAATGGGGATTGAGAGGGGGAAGGTGTCACGGCACACCAGACATCTGATAACACAGTGATAAAAGGAAGGTAAGAAAAGAAAAGAGAAAGGAAAAAAAAAATGAATATATATATATATATATTTTTTTTTTTTTTTAAAAAGAGCAGAGCATACAAAAGCCATTCACTGCCACACTCCCCACGCTTTTATGACTCCTTCTTCAAACCATCATTCACTCTCGCACACAGCCGCCCATGCACACTCCCACCCTTCTCTGTGACAGACACGAACGCCCTCCTGCCTTGACCCTGCTGGTGGGAGTAAAGGTGTTTAAAGAGTTTTAGATCAGCCAGCTGGTGGATAAGACAGAGCTCTGAGCAAGCAATGATAATTCACTCATACATACCTGTGCATTCACACTGTAAGCAAATCTATTTTAAAAAAGCACAAACCATATGACAAATGGCATCATCAAAAACAAAAGAGAACTAGAAGGGTCCCTGTAAAGGAAAACATGGGTTACTAGAGAGGTAAAATGATTAACCTAAGACCATATTATTCAAGTCCCAGTTAGCAGTTGAAATATTTCAGAACGTAAATCACTGAATTGATTTTTCCAAAATCACTGCTTAGGAACTGGATGCAAAAATAGGAACAAGTATTTCAGATCAGACCATGTTGTTCCCCTGCTTGAAACCATTTAGTGGAGCTCAGGGGCCAAACTCTTAGCACGATTTAAAAGTGCTGTGATGTTCTGGTCCCTGCTAGCACACCAGCCTCCCCTCACATCCCCCCCTCTGGTTACGCGTAGGCTCCTATCACACAGTGCTGCTGGCAGTTTTTCATGGTGTCTGGTCCATGTTCTGGTTTGCCTTTGGCCCCTGTTTCCTTGGCTAGAAAGAATATTAACCTGGTCAGAGCACCCCACTCTATGCTCCCATTGTACCTCATGTTTCCCTAATTATAATATTTATTGAACTTGGCCTGTATTCAAATTACAACTAACTTGAAAGCAGCCACCATGTCCATCTGCTTCATTGCTCTACACCCAGGGCCTTCTATGGTACCTGGCATGTGATAAGTGTACATAAATGTGGTGGGTTTTATTTGGTGAATGAATATGTTTGAAGAAGGAAATAAATATTCCTATCATATATCTGCAAACAATAAGTAAATAGCTCATGTTTACCATCCCCCAATAGGGAAATAACACTATGTAAGTCTAAAACCAAACTACAAGATATTTCACAAAGATTGTTTTGTTAAAAATAGAAAAACAGTCATTATTTTTATTATAATTATTGCCAACATCTATGCTCCATCTATGCCCTTTAGTCAATTAGGGTACAGGGGAAAAACTACAGTGACCCACCCTACCCCTTGCAAAATGATATTCAGAACGCAATTTCAGCATGCCAGGTCCTTAGAGCGCTGGTCCACTAATCGTAGATTTGAAATCGTTTCAATAATAGTAAAGGAGAGAGCTTTCAAATCCTAGCCCCTGGGTGCAGAAACTTGTTCATTGTGTCACTGGAACCCAACAATCTTCTTGTTAACCCTAAGAGCAAGAAGCCTGTGCCTCCCAGTTATACATTTTCTTTCTGCTATAAAGATCTCCATATAAAATGCTTTATAATGCAGTGGTGCTTTATACATTTAAAAGAATCCAAACTTTTATTCTTGTCATATTTCCAGGGTTTTGCTGAGAATACCATGTGACAATAGAGTTGTCTGTTCTAGGAGTATTTGCATCCCCTGCCTTTCTTCTGGATGTGCATAAAGGATTATATTTGGATTCCTGCCAAAATAAGCCTTAATTGATTTTTTTCAGGTGTTTCCTACTGCCATGGCAACCATAATCGAATATCTTTTCATGAATAGCCTTGTCAATTGCAATATAATATTGTCACTGAATATGGTCTCCAGTTCTCTTTCTGCCAAGCTCTCAGGGACTTTCCTTTTCTGACCTAACATTTTCTCCAGGTTCCTAGGTCCTACAGAAAGAATATATTTAAATAGAGTGCGTGGTTTTTAAAAATAAGAACCTTCTAAATTTTTCATCAGTAATGACACACACGCACAAAGATAAAAATAGACCATGCTTTCCAGGGGAATAGATATTTTAATACTGGCGTGACTTGTCAAATATCTTTAATCCCTCTCAAATCATCTTTGTGGTGTGTTATTTTTTTCTTTTTCTCTCCCAAGAAAAATCATTATTCATCTTAAGAGAGAACATCTTGTCAAGTGTTGCAGTTCAACAAAATAAGGGAAACATCTCTGCCAAAATGCTTCAAATGTGATTACACAAGGCCAAGAAGAAGCCCATAATTAGATCATTACCATGGAAACAACCTAATTACATGTGTAAAGCAGTGAGGACTGAGTTGAGGATCTGAAAATGCTAATACCATTGCTTATGTTATAATATTTCTGCTACTAGCTTTCCCCAAATATAATATAAGCCATATAGATAAATTCAGTTTAACTCAGTTTAAATGAATGGAAAAATACCATGTAGTTATGTGAATGGAGTTCAAGGATATTTGTTCTCTTTATTATAAACACACACCTAAAACCTTAAATGAGAAAAAATGTTTCATTGTGTATATTAATAATAAATGTACATTAGCATGTAAATAGCTGAATGGCCTTAAGTGTACATTCTGGAGTTTCATGCTGTGCAAAAATTATTTATAAGCCCAACCGAAGATACAGCAAGGTAATTTAGTTTTTAAACCATATATTCTTTATTTATACTAGGAAATAATTATATGCCATAATTTTATATGGTCTACTCTAAGTTATTTAGAAGCCAGTTGGTTTTTAAAGGTTGCATTTGATCCCTGAAGGCTAAAATGTGAATGTCCATTTATTGTTTAAGCCACTGTCTATTGTATAAGCCACATCCATATGGGGCAGGAAAGAGGCCACCCAACAATTTTATTAATACAAGGATCTGTTTATTCTTTTTAGTGTTCAAATCTAAATGCTTTTTCCTAACTGCTTTTTAACATTATTTGCAAATGATCATGTGCTTGAATTTCTCAAATATCTTCCATTTTCTGTCCTTGCCTTTCACAACAGGACCTACCTTTTTCAATCTTCTCTGACACTGGCCGTCACTCACACTCTAAGCAGGGTTCTCCTTAGGTATCCAGATGTTTCTCCTTCCCTACTGATCCCTGAGCAGGATTGTGATTGGTGAAGATGCTATGCTATGGTCCTTCCTGCTGTGTCATTTGCAGAGCAACTTCCCCAGCAGCCCCAGATATTAGCTGGTCCCAGACCTCCCCATGTCCCCTGGAAGGGAGCAGAGCCAGAGCACAGAGCTGAGGGTATGGGCAGGAAGGGCCTTTACGTTTTCTGCCTGATCTGCATTTCTCATGCCACCTGTGCCTCAGACTTTACCTATGTCCCTCTCTTTCTCTCATTCCCTCCTCTTCCCTATACAAGTCACCCATTTCCTGCTGGGGAGTTGCTGAGGGAAAAGGATGGAGAAAACTGTGGTTCTCCTTGGGATGGGGACACAAATTCATTCTGGAGCTATCTTCTGCATGCCCCCCTTAACTTTCTTCCCCCAGTGCATCAAACACACACACACACACATACATTCACACACATTTACAATGTACACATACACACACAACTAGGAACTGAGTGGGAGAAGTGACAAGTCAGTCAGGAACCCAAAGATCCCAGCCCCAAATAGCAATCTCTTTCTTTAACAGAGGGACCCGGGGATATGGCACAGGAGCAGGTACTGAGCTGGAGACAGGAAAGGGAGCCATGGGCACAGGGTCTGAAGGAGGGGGTGGATCATGACAAGAAATAGCTGGGCTTAAAGTCTTTGGTTCTGCCATTGGATCATCACCTTGTGTGAGTCACTTGCCCTTTGGGGCCTCAATGTCCTCTTCTCTGTAACACGGTGGGATGGGACTGGAGGTTTAGGTCCTCCATGAGCTCTGCTTCTGTGACTGTAACATAGTTGGAGCAGAGCTCTGCATCCTGCCTTGCCCTGGCCCATCTGTTGCTCCTCCCTTATGGCCCAGACATCAGGCCAGCCCACAGAACAAACATGTACCACCAGAATAGAAAGAAGGGGTCTGAAATGGAGAAAAGATTACTATACTTGGTCTTAGGCAAAGCACATAACCCCTTTAGATCTTAATTGTCTTTTTTATAAAATGCTGCCAGTCGGAAGATCTGAAAAGGGCAGTGAGTAAAAGGATCTCTATGATCCCTTCTAGTTATTCTGATGTCACATTCTCTAAGAAAAATTAATTTTCTTTATGCATTTTTATCAGTTCCCTCTCATACTCCCAAACCTTAGGTGATGTCTCAGTTTCATAAATTCCAAATATAAGATCCACAGATCCATGGCCTAGCTTACAAAACTCTCGATAGTCCGACTGAAGTTTTCTCATCCAAACTCATTTCCCCTCTACGCTCTTATCCCACCATCCCTCACCCCCCACTCACTGGCCCAGCCAATTTTTTTCACAGATCCACAATACCTTCAATTCTAATTTCCACTTACCCCAATGCTGCTTCCTTCTCATGAAATTGACACCTGGTAAGCACATGTTAAGTGTTTGTGCTGAATGGTTTAACTATTTTCTCCCTCACCACCCAAATCCTATCTCCATTTTTAGGCATCAGATTAGGCCTTACCAAATCTGTGAGGCTTCCCTGGCTCCCTCTAGATTTCATAACCATGTTCTATTACAGTCCACAGAACTTACGGTGTAACATACTATTTAGAACCTAAAGTCCTAAACAGTTAATCACTGTTAAAAGTGTGTGAAAATCTAATCTTCCCATGATATGTAAACATTTTGAAGACTAAAGGCTGGTCTTCCATTCATAATTACCATGGTGCCTCACCCAACACTGTATCTTTGGTTGAGACTTAGGAAATATTAGATTGATAGCATCTGTGGTCTGGGAGATGCTCCAAGAACATTTCCTCTACCTGGGATGAATGACATTGCTGTCATTCAATCTCCACTTGGCAAAATGCTCATCTTTCAAAAAGAAGCTGAAATATCAGCTCAGTGAGGCCCGTTTCCTACACTCAGAGACAGTTTGTCTTTTCTCTTCTTATATATGTCTATTGACACTTGTCTTGTTGCTATAATTATTTGTTTATACAGCTCTCTCCCACCTAAACAATGCATTCTTTCCTTGAAAGGGACCTGTTGTCCCTTTCATTGTAACCCATGCCCAGTACCATTCCCAGCACAGAAAAAGTGTTCAATAAAGTTGAACGAAGGTATAGGATGAATATAAATAACTTTGGGGAAAAAAGAGAGAAAGAGAGAATCTTGTCTATTTAGCCATTTGAGGTGTACAGAACTCAAGGCATCAGTAAATTTTTGCTTGCCTCTCTGAAAACTGTAGAATCAATACTTGAACATTTGAGATGAAGAACAAGTATAAGTAAGACTTGACACCGAGTTAATAACTTATTTAGTAAGATGGATACAGGGTGAGGTGATAAAAATTGTCTAGAGATTTCTAATACCTATGCCAAGTTTTCCCCCCTCCCTAATTATCCTTAAGAGTCCTGAATATGGCGATGCATTGATAATGTGCTCTGCGACTTTTGAAATCCACATCAGAGAGTGGTATTTAAAAATCACCATTAAGAAATTAAGACAGTTAATATATTAGAAAGTATAAAGAACTTACTTTTACAATATCTTCTCCTGGGGCATCCATAGATTTTTTATGAGACTTAAATTGCTTCTTTTAACACTCTACTTGCCCCTTTCATTTTTGCATTCTGTCTTGAATTTAGTTTATTGGCATATCACTTTTATACTCTCTACTGGATGCATATTCTCTGTAAGCAAGGATGGTCTTAGACATCTCTCTGTTCTCTATAGCGCTTCCCACAGTAATTTCTATGGTGGGGGAGGTTTCAGTAAACAGATAATGTATGAATTTATTAACGACCATATTCCAAGTTTCTGGTGAATATTATATCCAAGCAACAGGGGAGAAACTAGTCTCATCATAATATCAGCAACGATTATATTTTTCTTGAGTTTGTTTTACCTAATAATTTGGATGAATTGTATCACCACTTTCATTTCTCCTCTTAAAATTTTCCACTAGACATCTTAGAGCCAACATTTTGTACCAATTGAGAGCCAACTTGTTGGACCAATTGTTATCTTGAATGGTACTTCAAGGTACAATTTCACATTTAAAAAAGTATGTTTCCTTCTCTTCCTACCTTTATTTTTACTTTATCTAATTTTTTCTACTAATTTAAAGCTGATATTATCTTGCTATATAATATGGATCTTTACAAACTGTCTTAAATTAATTTAAATTAAACCCACTTCCATTCCTCAAGATGACATTTCCCAGCCCTTGCTTCCTTCAGCCCAAACAAAGCATTAATGGACAGTGCTTTAATACAAACATTTGTAGAAAAGGCAGGAATATCCTCCAAATGCTATTCAAGTGAAAATGATTGAGAGAAAGGTGAATTTTCTTCTCCTGCTATTGTAGGTCATCTGTTGCTTCCATCAATACAGCCTGGGAAAGGTCTGGGCTTTATTTGCCATCTCTGTGTTTGAGCCCTGAAATGAGGTTATCGATTTATGACTGGCCCAACTCCTGGCTGACTCTGAGATGTTATGATACACTAATAAAGGGTCTGGAGGACAATCAGCTACCACCCTTCAAGGCAAGAGCTACATCTTGCTCATTTTTGTGTCACTCATAGCATCTGTCACATAATAAACACTCAATAAATATGTGCTGGATGAGGGACTAGATGCATAAATTTCTTTTTGGGTATAAATTTTCAGTTTGTGATGGGTAAAGACTCCGCTTACCACCTTATATAGGGCTAACATTCATGTATGAATGTTTTAAAATGTCATATAATGACATGTATATGATCAAATAATTAATTGTTTATGCTTTTAAGGTAAATGGTAAGGAAGGTTTATATGTTGCTGAAATCTTATGCTAGAAGGTACATGAAAATAAAAGCTATGCCAATAATAAAAATTTATTTTAAACCCATGAACTCGATTTCAAGAGGAACCAACTTCTTCATAATTCATTAAGGAGATATTTGGCTTTTATGACTTCCTCAACAACACATTTTAACATCCATCTCCTTAGAAATAAAGTGACCCCCAGGTATAAAGGGTCTTAAAAAATTATATATTTTATTATTTTGGGAGATTAGTTAAAAGGGTTCAGTTAATTTGTTTAACTATAAAAGGCTGCATTATGATGCCCTTCAGAGGGGGTTTATCAATAAAGGGAATGGGTGGGGGACAGGGTCCTATTTAGCCTGGAACTAAGATCCAGATATATCTGGCATTTGGTTTTAGAAGAAACTTCTGACCCTGAAAATGTTTACATCCATCTGGTGATTTATATGTTGGATGTAGCCGTTGGGCAGTTTGATGTAATTATGAATTCCAAAAAAAATGATATTGGGTTATGCTTGTAAACTGGTCTATAAATTTGAGCATGATTAAGTTATGATTAGGGCATTAACTGGGCCATGTTAGTAGGGTGTTGAGCCCCACCCCTTGGTGGGGCAGGAATCAAATACAAAAGGCATACCAATGAACAGAGTTGAAGCAATATTGATGTTGGAGTCTTGTGCTGGAGCCCCGGGAATTAAGAGAGCTTGGTCGTGAGGAAGGAGAGACGGTCCCGGGATAGAGACAAGCAATTTGCTTGATAGTCTACAGTTGGCTTTTTGTAGAGAAGCAAAGCCTAGAAAGCCTCATAGTCTACAGCTAACCTTGTGGAGGAAACAGAGGAGCTAAGCCCGGAGAGAAATGCAGTCTCGGGAAGAGAGGAACCCAAGAAGCCTGAACCCTGGCAAACATCCGCAACTGTCTTGCTCCAACACGTGGCAATGGACTTTGGTGAGGGAAGAAACTTATGCTTTATGGCCTGGTAACTGTGGACTTCTACCCCAAATAAATACTCCTTATAAAAACCAACTGATTTCTGGTATTTTGCATCAGCACCCCTTTGGCTGACTAATACAGTGGATAAGGAATCTCCTAAAAAAATTTTAAGCCATATTCACAATTGGGGATCAGATCTATAGAGGAATATGTAAAGGACTGAGAGTGATGGGAAGACAAAGTGCCAGAAAGGTTTTACAGAATCTCTGAGAGAAAGTGTTCCATGAAAAAAGGAGACTGGCATGACTAGCCTGCCTCAGCACAAAGAGGGAGAAGGCATCTGGGTACCATAGATAGTCTAGAGCTAACTGTTACCCTCAATCCACCACCACCAATGAGATGCATGTGATCCATGAGAACCAGATCACCAAGCTCCCCAGCACCATAGGGGCCCATTTATCAAGGCATAATGGAGAAGGTCAGAAGCTGTTCCCTTTTCACTTGGCAGGAGACCACCATTTTGTGGACAGTAAGCATTGAAGCATTGGGGCCAGGCTGCTTGGCATGGATCTATTTATCAGAAGAGCAGAGGCTGGTGGGGGAGCAACAGGATCAGAGGTGAGGGGATATATGACCCCACTCAGTGAGGGCACATAAATTCTCAAATGGGGCCCCACAGAAGTGCTTGAGATAGACTTTGCAGGAACTGACATTTCTGTATGAGTAGTGACAATGCTGAGTTTTGCCTGGAAAAAAAACATAGGTTAAGCACCCACACCACACCCACCCCAGCCTTTGTGTTACTGACCAAGACAGCCTTAATTTCTCCTTACCTTGACTAAACTTTAGACAGGCTTCTTCTTGTTCCTAGGCCCTGACCTTACTCAGCTGGGCCCTTATAGAATCCAGATAGAATATGTACTACCTGGCTTTGATGGTAAACCAGAAGCTAAAACCATGTCATTGACACACCCTATGGCTTGACTTCCCCTCCAGGACTTTTCTACTAGCTCACTCCAATTCTTAAAATCTCTCCAGCCCTCTGCTTCAGAAGAGTTGAGTCCTCTCTCTCTCCACTATTGCAATAGCCTTCTGGTCTGTCTCTCTATCACAATAGCTTGGGCTCTATCTCTTCCCTGCTGCATATACCTTTGAATAAAGTCATCCTTGCCTATTAAATATTGTCTAATATACTTTTTTCTTTGACGATTGAGTTTAGAGCCAGTGAAGTGTGTTATTACCCACTACAAAATCCAGGTTTAACTTCAAATGTGAATTCACCTGTACACTGGAGAAACCTGTATATTCAGTTTACAAATTCTTGTGTAAGATAAAATAGAAACAAAATTATAAATAACTGTACAACCTTCACTGACATTATAGGTTATTCAAACAGGGCAGGCCTTTCCTCCCTGTCTAGGTTCAGAGAGCTAAGAGGTTTGTCCTTGATCATGCAGCTCATCTAACTCCAATGGCCATATGGTTCCACAGTCAAGAATTCCTGTGTGTTTTGTTATTTACTCACTGAACACAACACACCCATCACTTGTTCTAGAATCTCATGAGCACTGAGAAACCATGACACTACAGTAGTAGGACTAGTTGGGGGAAAGGTGAGGCTGCAGTTTCAACAAACCTGTGGAGGGGTTAACTCTTCCCATGCTTATTGTGCTGCTGTCTTACCCTTCCTTTCCCCCCTCCTTTCTCCTTACCCTACTTCTCCTTTCCCTTTTCTCCCTGACAGCTGCCAGGGATTTCCTGCAGTGGCTGGTGCTGGAAGTAGTCATTTCCTGGAGAAGGAAGATAAGGTAGGGAAGACCCAGAGGGAAACAGACATGAAAAAAGACAAAGAGCAGGGAGGAACTGGCAGAGGCCCTACCTGACCTCCCCTCACGCTCTGCGCTTTAAAAACATTTCCAGAGTTGTTGTTTTTTAAATTTCATTTATCCTAAATGTATAGGTACAATTAACCAAATGTAGTAACATACTGAAGGGATAAAGCCATGGCAGCTGTTTTATTATTATTTTTTTAAAGCCAGCAAACAGCACAACCCATGTGCAGGTCAACTGAAAACAAGGGCCATGGAGTATAAGGCCCATAAACTTTTCAGTACTGAATGGTTTTTATCAGTTTCTTTTGCTTCTTCTCCATTTTCAGAGCCAAATGCCCATTCCCACATCTTCTTTCTGTTCCTGTGGAAGCAAAGCCACCAAAACAATATACACTGGACAGACAGAGAACTGTGCAGGCATTGAGGGTCATCAGGCCTCTACGAAATCACAAGCAATCCCAGTCTATCCCCAGTGCTCCCTTTAGGGCTGGAAGAGACCATCAAAGAGAAATGCCTTCCAGTTTATGTCTCTGTCTTAGAAAGAAAAGCAGAAAAATTGAGGGTGGTCAGGGGCAGCTAGGTTGGCAGAGACAATGTGGCCCCTAACCACTGCAGCAGGGGGTTTATACCAGGGTCAAGCAGAAATCCTCTTAATTTATGAACAAAAGAAAAAGATGTCCTCCTCCTGGTACTCCAGGATCAGGCAAAGGCAGGCTGCCTCTGCCTGCCCTAGTGCCTGTGATTGCGAGGTCGGAAAGGTTGTTTGCATAAGCCTGATGAAAGAGTCCAGAAAAGCGCCATAAGCTTTGGGAGTGAATCAGAGCCAGCCCTCACCACAGCTATTCAATAAATTCCATTCCTCAGAGATTTATAGAGTGCCTGCTACACGCAAGGCACTATAAGATGAATTACAATTTTAAAGGAATTCTTGCAACCTCTATCACCTTTGATAGATAACACCTGGGCAGGTGGAGCTGATAGTTATCAAATGATAAGCTGAGGCCCAAAGAGTTTCTGCAGCAGTGATGGGGTGGAGGAATCAATGCATCAGTGAGAAGAAATGAGTTGCAGACCTGGCTCCACTACTCAGCTGTATGAGCTGGGAGAGTCTTTCAACCTCTTGGGTCTCGGTTCTTTGGCTATCAAGAGAAATAGGGCTGGGAAGCGGCTGTGGCTCAATCAGTAGGGCTCCTGTTTACCATATGGGAGGCCCTGGGTTCGGTTCCCGGGGCCTCCTGGTGAAGGCAAGCCCGCCCACACGGCGCGGTTAGCTGACCCAGCGAGCACAAGCAGCAAGGGGGGGATAAATGAATAAATAAATAAATCTTTAAAAAAAAAAAAAAAAAGAGAAATAGGGCTGACCAGATGGCCTCTGTCAAAGACTCCTTATAGTGTTTTTTTATCCTTTGTCATTAACATTTATTGAGTACCTACTATATGCTAGGTATTGCCTTTGAAGTAGGTCTTCATTTATATGTAGGAATTCTTCTAATAGTATATGATTTGCAAATGTGGCACACTCTTAAAGCAATACTACACAAATTTTAGAATAAGGGAATTTATTCATATAGAAGAAGAAATAAAGGAAAAGCACACCATTCTTTCTTTCCTTTTATTACTTGGCTTTTCTTAATCCAAAACTGCGTCTCATCTCACCCTTTGCTTTTTTTACATTCTGGGAATGTAAAGTCTGGGCCAGAATATCAGCAAGAAATGCAAAGCAAATTTTTGTTCTTGTTATATTTGTTGTCTTAATTTTGTTTTAGAGAAGTTGAGGTTTACAGAAAAAAATCAAGCATCAAATACAGGGTTCCCATATACCACCCTATTATTAACACTTTACTTTGGTGTGGTACATTTGTTACAACTGATGAAAAGCACATTTTTATAATTGTGCTATTAAGTATAGTCCATGACTTAACTAGGGTTCACTGTTTCTGTTGTGCAGTTCCTCGGATTTTTTTAAAAAATTCTTGTTCTAATAACATATGTACAACCTAAAGTTTCCCCCTTTTAACCACCTTCAAATATATAATTCAGTGCTATTAATTACATTCACATTGTTGTGCTACCATCACCACCATCCATTACCAAAACTTTTTCATTGTCCCAAATAGAGACTATACATTTTAAGCCTTAAAATTCCCTATTCCCTACCACTATCCCATCCTCTGGCAACCTATATTCTGGATTCTGACTCTATGAGTTTGCTTATTTTAGTTATTTCATATAATTGAGATCATACAATGGCTTATTTCACTCAACATGAGGTCTTCAAGGTTCATCCATGTTATCACATGTATCAGGACTTTATTCCTTTATATGACTGAATAATATTCCACTGTGTTTATATACCACATTTTGTTTATACATTCATCAGTTGATGGACACTTGGGCTGCTTCCATCTTTTGGCAATTGTGAATAATGCTGTTATTAACATTGGTGTGCAAATATCTGTTCTAGTCCCCGCTTTCAATTCTTTCGGATATATACCTAGAGATGGGATTTCTGGGCCATATAAAATTCTATGTTTAATTCTGAGGAACAAATGGTTGCACCATTTTGCATTCCCACCAGCAATGAATGGGGGTTTCTATTTCTCCACATCCTCTCCAACACTTATAATTTTCCATTTTTTAATAGTAGCCATTCTAGTGGGTGTGAAATGGTATTTCTTCATGGTTTTGATTACGATTTCCATAATGGCTAACGACATTGAGCAACTTTTCCTTTGCTTTTGGGCATTTGTATATGTTCTTTGGAGAAATGTCTATTTGAGTCTTTTGCCCATTTTCTAAAATTTGGCTTGTTTGTCTTTTTGTTGATGAGTTGTAGGATTTCTTTATATATTCCAGATATTAAACTCTTACTGGATATGTAGTTTCCAAATAGCTTCCCATTATGTTGATTTTTGTTTTATTTTCATGCTAAAGTCCTTTGAGGCACAAAAGTTTTTAATAGTGATGAGGTTCCATTTAGCTATTTTTTTCTTTGTTTCCTTGTGCTTTAGGTGTAAAGACTAAGAAACCATTGCCTAACACAAGGTCCTGAAGATGCTTCTGTACGTTTTCTTCTAGGAGTTTTGAAGTTCTGGTTCTTATATTTAGGTCTTGATCAATTTTCAGTTGAATTTTGTACATGGTTTGAGGTAGGGGCCCACCTTGATTTGCTTGCAAATAGAGATCCAGTTTTCCCAGCACCATTTGTTAAAGAGACTATCCTAGCCCTCATGTCAAAAATCAGTTGTCTATAAATGTGAGGGTTTATTTCTGAACTCTCAATTTGATTTCATTGCTCTATATGTCTGTCTTTGTGCCAGAACTTAAGCTGTTTGATTACTGTGGCTTTAGAATAAGTTTTATGATCCTCCAACTTTGTTCTTCTTTTTCAAGATGGCTTTGGTTATTTGAGGACCCTTACCTTTCCATATAAATTTGATGATTGACTTTTCCATTTCTGCAAAGAAGGTTGTTGGATTTTTATGGGGCTTGCAATATCTGTAAATTGCTTTGGGTAGAATTGACATTTTAACAATATTTAGTCTTCCAATCCATGAGCACGGAATGTCCTTTCATTTGTTTAGGTCTTCTTTGATTTCTTTTAGCAATGTTTTGTAGTTTTCTGTGTACAAGTCCTTTACATCATTGTTTAAGCTTATTCCTAGATATTTTATTCTTTTATTTGTTATTTTAAATGAATTTTCCCTTGATTTCTTATTCTGGTTGTTTATTACTAGTATATAGAAACACTGCTGATTTTTGTGTATTGATCTTGTATCCCATCACTTTGCTAAATTCATTTTTTTTACTCCAGGAACTGTTGTGGGGTTTTTTGTTTTGTTTTGTTTTGTTTGTTTTTTAGGGTTTTATGCATATAGGAGCATGCCATCAGCAAATAGGAAACATTTTCCTTCTTCCTTTCCAGTTCAGATACCTATTATTTCTTTATCTTGCCTAATTGCTCTGGCTAGAACATCCACTACAATGTTGAATCACAGTGGTGACAGTGGGTATACTTGTCTTGATTTTAGAGGGAAAGATTTATGTCTTTCAACATGGAGTATGAAGTTAGCTGTGGTTTTTTCATATATGCCCTTTATCATCTTAAGATAATTTCCTTCTATGTCTGGTTTTCTAAGTGTTTTTATCAAGAAGGGATGCTGGATTTTCTCAAAGACCTTTTTCTACGTCTATTGAGATGATCATGTTTTTTTCCCCTTCATTCTATAAATGTATCTGCAGAGAGCAGATAATTTTTAATTCATCTCAGAAGGTTATGCAAGTTTTCCACAAGTAATAACCTAAAAGTCAGCCATTTGAAAATCCATTGTAAACAGGTTTCATGATATACATTGTTCTCAGTTGTTACTATGTATCTTTATTGCAATTTACATTTGTAAAGCATTTTATAATTATCCAGCTGACTCTGGTGATAACCTTCTAAATTAAAACTCAGCCTCTGTAATGGATGTTTTGACCCCACTTGCCAAGTCCACTAGCAGGAAATGAGTGAAGGCCTTTGGTTGAAAAGACCCTTTCTGTGTGTTTCTAGCAAGTAAACTGTCATCACTCTTAATTGAGATTTGAGAAATGGGTAGCAAAACAACAGTGAATGATGGTATTTGCAAATTAGTGGAAGCCAAGTGAATTTTTGCCTGGAGTCTCCCAGACTGAAAAAATATATAAAAGGAAAAATCAAAGTTAGCAGAATCTTTCTGGTTTCCCTGCTGATTTTCCATGAAGTGAAAGGCACATATTTGATTCTGCTTCCAAGTCCCTGTCTTTTTGACCCTTTCAGAGACTTTGTCAAAATTTGAGATAAGCTGTTATAGTGTAGCAAAGCAATCTTTGAACTTACTCTACTGATTAAAGTAATGGCTCATCCTGTGTGTTCCCCTACTAAGCCCCTAATATAGATTTTTTCTTTTCCAGGGAATTATTTCAATTGCTTCCAAATGGGGGAAAAGTTTTTTTCAATTTTCCTCACTTTCAACTGTGTGATATGGGCAAAATCATCAATAACCATTTCTGTCAGTAATTGACACTCATGGTTATCAATGAGCCTATATCAAGCTCTGTTCTCAGCACATTGTTCTTGTGTCTTTATAAAATGTAAGTACATTAGGTCAGTGCAAAAGTAACAAGCTGTGAAAGAATGTTACACAACAGATGCTTTATTCTCATCATAATCATCTATAACATACATGTCTAACAATCTGAGTTATTGAACAGTTCTCTCTATACTAAGTGTAGCATATGTTTATATTTTATTGAGGTTTCCACATATTTAATATAATGTCTTTTTGTGAGAGCATTTAATATATGCCAGACACCGAGGGATTTCTATCAAGCACCAACTAGCAATACAACTGGAAAAAGACCTTGAATAAAAGGGGGAAAAAGTAAAGACAAATGAGTTTATATGGCTAGGAGACTTCAAAGTGAGTCAGGAGGTCATCTCAGAGGTAACGCTTGTACATGTCTCAGCAGGATCTCATAGACTGCCAAAGTAGATACTACCCCAAATAATGGGGCTCCTGAGAGCTCTGGAGACACCCAGGTCCTACAGTCATAGCAGATAGCTCTGGAGTTTGGTGTCTTGCCAGTGGGCCCTACTTTGAAGTTTGTGCTCCCGAGTGTGACAGAGTTGTGCTCAGTTGTGACTTCTCTACACATGCCCCTTCAGTCCCTTCTATTTGAACCTATAGTTGGTGCTGGAGGTGGTAGGTGTATGCCCAAGAGACTTGAATTTTTGGGCTGTCCATGTGCCAGCTGGGCCCTGAGCCTCAGCAAAGTTGCAACACCTACTCTCCAATTCATTGGACTCACCCAGGACAACTAACAAGGAGGTGAGTATGGACAACCACCATACCAAGGAATGGAGAGAGTCTACAACTGCAAACAAGAGAGTCCCATCCATCGGCCATATGGGGTCAAAGCCCCCTCTCAATTAGAGTTGGAGTGGGCATCACCATCTCAGAATCCTCAGGAATGGGGAATAAAATATGGACTAGAGTGGACTTACTGGTATTCTACTATAGACTTGTTGTGATTCTAGCAATGGAAGAAATTATATCACTGATGTGGAGACAGTGGTAACTGGAGGTGCTGAAGGCAAGGAGAGGGATAAAGAGCTGTGATATGGGGGCACTTATGGGACTTGGAATTGTCCTGAATGACATTGCGGTGACAGATACAAGGCATTATATACCCTGCCATGACCTCCCGAATTGAGTGGGAGAGAATGTAAACAACAATGTAAACTATAATCCATCCTTAGTGGTAATGCTCCAAAATGTATTCATTAATTGCAATAAATGTACCACACTAATGAAAGAAGGTGTTAATGTGGCAAAGTGAGAGGTGTGGGGAGTAGGGCATATGGGAATCCCTTATATTTTTTTATGTAACCTAACTATATTTTAGAAAAAATAAAAACATATTTAAATATGTATATATATATATATATATATATATATATGCCAGAATACATAACATAGTCTGTTTTGGCTTAAAAATTTGTTAAAATCATCCAAACCCTAATTCTATATGGAATCATGATTAAAAACCTGTTTGTCTTTTCATATTTGTATATACATAGAGAATCTGTACATATATATACATATATATAAAAATTAAAATTTTCTCTGATCACTCTTCTACTAGTTCAGTAATTTTCAGACAATATTACTTTCAACAAAATAATGTGATATTTATTTTTTTCCTTGACTAATTTGTTCTTTACTTCAGTGGTACAGAAGGAAGGAAAGACAAGATAATCCTTATATAAATGAAAATTGATCTAGCATCCTTTTTCCTCTTTCTTCCTTTCTTACTAGGTCTGTGGTTAGATCCAAGAAAAGGCTGCATACTTTTATGATCAAAATTTCTACTATGGCTTTACTCAGTCCTGTTCAGTTTTAATATGGGGTAAGATATCCTTACAAAACCAAATATGTTCTCTTTCAAAATTAGATTTATTTCCAAAGCTAATATAAAAAGGCTCATGATTTTCAGTGCAATTTTCAACCATGGAGCTCTAAGAAACACTTTTTAAGTTTGTGTGCCATGTCAGGTATATGGAATAGATGTTTCCCATACCTTCAGTAGAAATAAAGAAAGAAAAGAGAGTTTCAGGAAAAAAATCAAACAGAAGTCTCATTTTGACAGATTTAAAGTAGCTTTTAGCCCCCAAATGCTTTGGAAATGGCCCAAGCTTTAAATTACCATTATTCTAACCTCCCCATGCAAGGAAAACAAAGCATAAGGGAATCCTAAAAATCATGGTGTAGTGTTTTAAAAACCTTACATTTTGCCTCAGTTATTTCCAATTCCTGCATGACTTCCCAGCACTTCTGCATTACTCTTACCCTTATTCTTTTCTGGTATGTTTCACATTGATTTTTTTCTATTCTCTGTTGACTGCACAGTCTGAAAAGGCTTTGACCTTAAAGTCAAGGTCAAGTTTGCATCCTGGAGTATACAAGAAAGAAAGATGGAGAGGAAGAGAAATTAAAACAAAACCATCTAACCAAGAAAAGCTATGGGGCAAAATATATTTTCTGAAAGAAGAAAAAAAAAAAAAAAAAAGAAAAGAAAAGAAAGCAATGTCTCTCTTCTGGGGTTTCTTTGTCTTCTAAATTTGGCATTCAATGTGAAAAGCATTAATATGAGTGGCTAGTGCAAGGAGTGAAATTTTCTTCAAGTATTATTTGTGGGGGAACTAATCTGGCATTAAATATTCCTATCACTGCATAGAATAATAAATCTGATAGAAGGAAATTTCCAACCACACTATTATGCTCAATTACTGTACTGGAGAAAAAACAAGAACTACATATTATGGCTCCAATGAAAGTTTATATAAAATAGTACTGGAAAAATATGTTTAAAAGCCATACATTTGAATAATCTTTCAGAATTGTTGCAGGTTTCATAACAATTTTTTGTAACAATCTCAGGCTCTAGCTATAGTCATTGTATGGGTAATTCCATTTACCTTGCCAGTAATTGACTCAGGAATGGGAATGTGCTACAACTCACCAAAGAGATGTGAAGGATGATTCTAGAAAAAGAGGGAATGAGAAGAGGCTTTCTTCTCTTGAGTATTATTCCCCTTGGATGTGAAGCTCAGAACTGACACAACCTTCTTGCTACCAGTTTGATAATGAAACCAACTCAAAGCATAGCAGAGTGGAGAAAAAGATAAAAGAACTTGTTATCACTGAGGCACAGTATCAACCAGCCCTGAGATCCACCCTACCTTGGGACTTTGCCATGTGATACATTATTATCGCTGTTCAAGCCTCTTGGCATCTGGGTTTCTATATTTGCAGTCAGTAGCATGCTAACTAATTCTCTTGGCTTCCTTCAATTTCATCTACTTTTCTAGTTTAGGCTTTCAGCAGAAGAGAGACTCCAAAGATAACGTGGTTATGCTCTTATTAACTTGGAGCTTTCTGCCACAAACATAGGGAACAGGATAAATTTATGGAAATAAAACAAGGTAATTTAACAAGATGGAAATATTAATTTCTGAAATTATCTTTGAGAAGTTGCTTGGCTTTTTCTGACAAATGCAAACAGTTCTTTCAAAACTGTTCTTTCAGATTTTCCTTCCTGACCTCTTAAAGGCATTTGGGTAAAGCCCATAACTTTTTGCTTACTTTCAGGTATTATATAACAGCCTTATTTTTCAAGAACTAACAAATGTCTAGTCCAATCAAATACCAAACTTCAATCTCTCCTCCAATTCAATGCTTCTCTCCTCCTCACCCCCAGCTCAGGTTTGTTGTCAAATGACCTTCTGTCAGATGTTCAAAACTGGCTCTTTCACCTGACCAAAGAGTGGAAATATTAAATACAAATGAGTCAAGAGGTCATTCCAGAGGTTATGCATATGCACATCTCAGCAGGACCTCATTGACAGCCACAGTAAATAGGGCCTCAAACAGCGGGCCTCCTGAGGGCTCTGGAGAGATCCAGACACTGTAGGCAGGGCAGACAACCTCAGGAATTCAGCACCCTGTCAGCGGGCCTTACTTTGGAATTTATGCTCCCCAATGTAACAGAGTTAGACTCGTTTATAATTTTCCTACACATGGCTCATCTGTCCCTTTTATTTGAACCTATAATTAGCGCTGTCCCAGAGACTTAAATCTTCAGTCTGTTCATATGCCAGTTGGGCCCTGAATCTCAGCAGAGTTACAACACCTTCTTTCTAGTTCATTGGACTCGCCCAGGACAACTAACAAAAGGATGATGATAGACAATGCCCGTCTCAAAAAAACAGAGAGAAACCACAACTGCAAGCAAGACAGTTCCATCCATCTGTCCCACAGGATCTAAGCCCCGTCTCAATCAGAAATAGAAAGGGCATCACCATCCCCAAATCCTCAAGATTGAGGAATGAACAAATCTAAGGGAGGAATGCAATTATGGACTAAAGTAGACTTATTATTCTAACAATGGAAGAATTTGTAACATTGCTATAAAGGCAGTGGCCACCAGAGGTTGTGAAGGCAAGGAAAGAGAAGAATAGGTGTAACATGAGGCATTTTCAGAACATTGGTATTGTCCTGCATGACATTGCAATGATGGATACAAGGACGTTATACATTTTGTCAAAATCTTTAAAATTGTGCAGTGCAAAGTATAAGCTATAATGCAACCTATAGGTCATGGTTAGTAGCAATGCTTCAATATGTGTTCATCAATTGTAACAAACATACTACACTAATGAAAGATGTTGTAAATGGGGAAAAGTGTGGCAGGGGGAGGGAGTGGGGTATATGAGAATCCCCTATACTTTTGATGTACCACGTATATATTCTAAAGCTTCTTTAAAAATAAAAAATTAATAAAAACTGGCTCTAGCAATGGAAGAACTTTTATCCTTGATGTGGAGGCAGTGGCCACCAGAGGTTCTGAGGGGAGGGGGAGGGAAAAATAGGTGTAATATGGGGGCATTTTCAGGACATTGGAATTGTCCTGAATGACGTTGCAATGACAGATACAGGCCATTATATATCTTGTAATAAATAATAAAATTGTGCGGAAGAGGGTTTAAACTATAATGTAAACTATAATCCACACTTAGTGACAATGCTCCAACATGTGTTCATCAATTGTAACAAATGTACCACATTAATGAAGGATGTTGTTAATGTCCTAAAGTGTGGGAGGAGGAGGGAGCGGGGTTATGGGAATCCCTTACATTTTTTATGTAACATTTATACAATCTAAGTATCTTTTTTTTTTTTTCTAAGTATCTTTTTAAAAAATAAAAATTTAAAAAAAGAATTTAATTAAAAAAAAAAAAACTGGCTCTTTCATAAGCCTCCTTTGTTAATGCTTTGGAGACAACCTGCAGGTACCTATGCATTACAGCATTTCCTGGTGTATGTAACACATTCTCTGGCTAATGTCTTGTAAGACCCTTCACTCCTGTTACTGGAAAGTCTTTGGAATCGCTTCACCCTAGCAAGTATCCCTTTTTTGTAAGGTCCCCTCAAGACAACTTGTACCAGCCTATCTTCCACAGCATCCACTTGACCCACAGAAAACAAATACATCTTTTCTCCACTGTATTCTCAAACTGCAGGCACTGCTGCCTTTCTGGCCTTACTCTCTGCCACTTAGTGCAGCTTCAGTCTGTCTCTCCCCTTCTGTTGCTCCTGAAAAGAATCTGGCCTCAGTCTCTTTGCTGCTAAAACTCTAGACTTGCCCTGTAAAGTAATGTAACAGTTAACCTTGCGGCTATTGAGATCTCAAAGACTTAGTACCAAAGGAAAAAAAAAAAAAAAAGAATGTAAAATATTGCATTAATAATTGTTATATAGATTGCATGATAATATGTTGGAAATATTGGTTTAAATAAAATTCATTATTAAAATTAACATCACTTGCTTCCTTTTAACTTTAAAAAAAATACGGCTGTGAGAAAAAACTAAATGACATATGTGATTCACATGATATTTGCATTGGACGGCACTGCTTTAGAGCCTTGCTAATCTAAGTGTTCTCCTCAGACCAAGATCATTGGCATCACCCAAGGTGTCTCTTGGAAATAAAGACTCTCAGGCCCCACCCAGATTTACTTAATGAGAATCTGCATTTTAACCAGATCTCCAGGTAAATCTCTGATCTAGAGATAGCTACTTAATCTGGGTCCAGGCACTAAATGCTGCTCCTTAAACAAGTTATCAGTTCATTAGTAGAAATTGACAGTGATTGTTAGAGATGTTTATAACAATTTGACATCACTATACAGGTGTGTGATCAGTGAACATTGTTTTTGTTTTGTTTTGTTTTTGTTTTTTTGTTTTCTTTTAGGAGGTAGCGGGGATTCAACCCAGGACCCCATATGTGTGAAGCAGGCGCTTAACCACTGAGTTACACCTGCTTCACGTGAACATTGTTTTTATTTCATTTTTATAGAAATCCATCTTTATTTAATTTTAAACAAGTATCAGTCCTGATGGATTGGAAATTAAAACAAGTTGCTCTTTTATCACAAAAAATTTGTAAGCACTGCTCTTACGGACACATTTCAAACTCTCCTAAGAAATTGCTCACACTCTTCTCTAATAAGAAGACCTTCAAATTAGTGTGCTTCAACAAAGCACTCATCTGGAAATAAGACAGCAATCTTCCTTTCTGGTAAGCACCTCCCTCCTTACTGTCCTTTCTCCAAAGGGTTTCCTGTAGTCTCCTCCATAGGTTTGAAGTGTCAAACATCTTTCTGCCTTCCCATGCCACAGTGCTCGATGCTCCTACAAATTAAGGAATCATTCCTTAATGAATCTCCAGGCTGTTAAATGCATTATTGATGTGATGATAGTTGACAGCTGAGCCACATTTTGGCATGTCCTATGAGGGGTAAGTCTAGTGCCTCTCTTTAGAACATGAGAGAGTTGTCACTAGTTGCCCCTAACCTTTGGACTTTAGCCCAAATTCCAAAGCAATATGAAAATTTCCATTCCACATCCTAACAAGGCCAAGAAGTCCCAATTCTCTGGGGAACTGATTTGAGGCTTTAGAAATTTCTGTTTTTTCCTATTGAAACACTCCTTCACATTAGCTGAAGTTGTCCACATTAAAGGGCATATTTTTCCACATTAGTTGAAGTAGTCATGGAAATCGATTGAAATTTGAAAGGTTTTAGTTGAAATAATATATAATCTTTCTGAAATATTATAGCTTATGTGTCTTCTAAATTTAAAGGAAAATCCTACAGGCAAGCCCAACATATTCTATTAAGATACGGATATATCAGTTTTGTGCAAATCACATGTTCATGGCAAATGGGCATTCATACCTCTTTTTGGTCAATTTAATGTCCATTCACCATTCATCATTTAAAGCAAAATGAAGAATAACTTCCGAATTTTCCATTTTAACAACATAAACACAGATTTTCATGTACCAAATATATGTAAAGAAAAATGCTCCTAAGATTTCAACTTATACCCAGACATTATTAATATTAACTGGAACACAAATTAAAAAAAAAAAAAACAGAAAATTCCATAATTTCTTTATAGCTTTGCATCATACCATGACACTTCTGATAGATTTATAATATAAGCAACTGAATTCAATTTTTTTTCAATTCAGTGGATATTTATTGAGTCTTTTATGTGCAGTAGGAACTCTAGTACACCCTAAGGGAACAAAAATTAATAACACATGGTCCTTCCCTTGTAGAACTCAGGGTCTAGCAGATTAGACAGACTCCTACACTGACAATCCAAGACAATCTGGGTGGCTATAAGACAGCACTACATGCACAATTCTGTAGAAGCAGAGGGGAGGGGTTCTTCACTCTTTTATTTTTTAACTTTGTTTTATTAAAGTTTGTCATTCATATATGAACATTTATAAACAACAAGTGTATAGTAAAAGTTGTAAACTTACAAAACAAACATGCATATCATCATACAGGGCTCCCATACATTATTCCACCACCAACACCTTGCGTTGCTGTGAAACATTTTTTTTACAAATTATGAAAGGGCATAGTCAAAACGTTACTACTAATTATAGCCGATATCTTACATTTGGTGCATTTTCCCCCAATCCACCCAGTTATTGACACCTGTATTAGTATTATATACTTGTTATAGTTCATGAAAGAATGTTTTCATATTTGCTCAGTTAACCACAGTCCATCTTCCACCACAGGATTCATTGTGTTCTACAGTCCCATGATTTGTACAATCCATTCAAAGTGTATGCTCATATTCATCACAGAGTTGTGCTGTCATCATCTAAGTCAATTTTAGAACATTTTCATTACTCTAAAAGGAAAAATTCCATACACTCTAAGACCTCCCTATTGTTGCCCCTTAGAATTGATACATCTTCTTTGCCATTGCTTCAAAAATATTACAATATTACTGTTAACTATTGTCCATAAGTTACATTAGTTGTAATTTTCCCATGTATTGCCATATTCTTAATACTTTGTAAAAGAAGAACATTAATCACAATCTTCATCCACCGGCAAAATCATTATGTTATACAGTCCCTACATTATTCTCTAGCTTCCTTTCAATTGAAATATTACATCCACAGGCTACCCTTTTCAGCCACAATCACATTTGTAAATAAGCAGTGTTAGTTAAACTCACTATAATGTATTACCATCAACTCTATTCATTTCCACACTTTTACAATAAAACTTATTAGAAATTCTATATACTGTAAGCATCAGTTCTATTCTCAACCCACATTCAAATTCCTAGTAATCTATACTCTAGAGTTTACCTCTGTGAATTTACTCATCAATTTAGTTCAGAGTAGTGAGACCATACAATATTTGTCCTTTTGGATCTGACTTATTTCACTCAACATAATTTCTTCAAGGTTCATCCATGTTGTCATATGCATCCTGATTTCATTTCTTCTTACAGGTGAATAGTATTCCATTGTATGTATATACCACATTTTGTGCATCCACTCATTGGTTGATGGACACTTGGGTTGTTTCCCTATTTTGGCAATTGTGAATAATGCTGTTATGAATATCATTGTGCAAATGTTAGTTTGCGTCCTTGCTTTCAGTTCTTCTGAATATATTCCTAGTAACAAGATTGCTGGACCATACAGCAGTTTTATATTTACTTTCTTGAGGAACCACCATACTGTCTTCCACAAAGGCTGCACCATTCTACATTCCCACCAACAGTGAAATAGTCTTCCTATTTCTCCACATTCTCTCTAGCACTTGTAGTTTTCTGTTTTTGTAATAATGACCATTCTATAAAGTATGAAACGATATCTCAGTGTAGTTTTAATCTGCATTTCCCTAATAGTTAATAATGTTGAACATTTCTTCATATGTGCTTTTTGGCCATTTGTATTTCCTCTTTGGAGGAAAGTCTATTCAAGTCTTTGGCCCACTTATAATTGGGTTGCTTATCTTTTCTCATTGGGTTGTATGATCTCTTTATATAACATGGATATCAAACCCTTATTGGATATGTGGTTTCCAAATATTTTCCCCCATTGACTAGGCATCCTTTCACATTCTTAACAAACTTTTGGTGGAGAAAAGTAGTTAAATTTGAGGAGATCCCATTTATCTATTTTTTCTTTCGTTGTTTGTGCTGTGGGTATAAGGTTTAGAAACAACTGTCTACCACAAGATCTTGAAGATGTTTCCCTACATTTTCTTCTAGGAACTTGGTGGTTGTAGCTTTTATATTTAGGTCTTTGATCCATTTTGACTTAATTTTTGTATGAGGTGTAAGATAGGGGCCCACCGTCTTTCTTTTGGATATGGGTATACAGTTCTCCCAGCACCATTTGTTGAATAGACTGTTCTGGCCTGCTGGGTAGGCTTGACAGCCTTGTCAAAATCACTTTGCCATAAATTTGAGGATCTATTTATGAACACTCACTTCTACTCCATTGGTCAACATATCTATCTTTATGCCAGTGCCATGCTGTTTTTACCACTGTAGCTAAGTAATATGCTTTAAAGTCAGCAAGAGTCCTCCAACTTCTCCTTCCTTTTTTAAGATACTTTTTGCTATTAAGGACCTATTACCCTTCCAAATAAATTTTATAATTTCCAATTCACACACAAAAAAGGACTTTGGAAGTTTTATTGGGATTGTATTGAATCTGTAAATAATTTTGGGTAGAATTGACATCTTAACAATTTTTAGACTTCCAATCCATGAATATGGAATGTCCTTTCATTTATTTAAGTCTTCTTTGGTTTATTTTAGTAATGTTTTGTAGTTTTCTGAATACAAGTCCTTTATGTCTTTGGTTAAGTTTATCTCTAAATATTTGATTCTTTTAATCTCTATTGTAAATGGGATTTTTTTTCCTGACTTCCTTCTTCAATTGCTCATTGGTATGGTATAGAAATGCTACTGATTTTTGCATATTAATCTTGTATCCTGCCACTTTGCTGAAATCGTCTATGGTTCTAGTAGCTTTGTTGTGAAATTTTTGGGGAGTTTTCTAGATATAGGATCATGTCATCAGTAAATAGTGAAAGTTCTACTTCTTCATTTTTATTTGGATTCCTTTTATTTCTCTTTCTTGCTGAATTGCTCCAGCTAGAAGTTCTAGCACAATATTGAATAACAGTGGTGATAGTGGGCATCTTTGTCTTATTCCTGATATTAGCAGAAAAGCTTTCAGTCTTTCTCCATTGAGTACAATGTTATCTTTGGGATTTTCATATATGAGATCATCTTGAGAAAGTTTACTTCTATTCATATATTTCAAAGATTTTTCATCAAGAAAGGATGTTGGGTTTTGTCAAATTCCTTTTCCACATCAACCAAGATGATCATGAGATTTTTCTTCAATTTAGTAAAGTGATATTTACATTGATTGATTTTCTTGTGTTGAACCACACTTGCATACCTGGGATAAAACCCACCTGATCATGAAATATAATTCTTTTAATGTGCTGTTGGATTTGATTAGCAAGTATTTTGTTGAGCATTTTTGCATCTTTATTTATTAGAGAAATTGGTCTATAATTTTCTTTTTTCATGTTATCTTTATCTGGCTTTGGTATTAGGGTGATGTTGGCTTCATGGAATGAGTTTGGTTGTATTCCCTCCTGTTCTATTTTTTTGGAAGAATTTGAGCAAGACTGGTATGGATTCTCCTTTGAATGATGGGTAGAATTCACCTATGAAGCCATTTGGTCCAGGGCTTTTCACCTTTGAGAGGTTTTTGATGACTATTTCAATCTCCTTACTTATGATTGGTTTGTTGAGTCCTTCTATTTCTTCTAGAGTCAGTGTAGGTTGTATGTATGTTTCTAGGAATGTGTCCATTTTGTCTACTTTGTCTAGTTTGTTGGCATACAGTTGTTACTAGTATCCTCTTATGATCACTTATTTCTATGGGGTCGGTAGTAATGTCCCTCCCCCCTCTCATTTCTGATGTTATTTATTTATATCTTCTCTCTTTTTCATTGACAGTCTAGCTAACTGTTTGTTGATTTTGTTGATCTTTTCAAAAACCAACTTTTGGTTTTTTTGATTCTCACTTGTTTTTATTGTTGTTGTTGTTTGTTCTCAATTTCATTTATTTCTGCTCTAATTGTTTTTATTTCTTTCCTTCTGCCTACTTTGGGATTGGTTTGTTGTTTTTCTCTAGTTCCTGCAGATCTTCAGTTAGGTCTTTGATTTTAGCTCTTTCTTCTTTTTTAATGTACACATTGAGGGCTATAAATTTCCCTCTCAGCAGTGCCTTCACTGCATCCCATAGGTTTTAATATGTTGTGCTCTCAATTTCATTCATCTCAAGATATTTACTGATTTCTCTCGCAATTTCTTCTTTGACCCACTGATTGTTTAAGAGTGTGTTGGTTAACCTCCATATATTTGTGAGTTTTCTCTTTCTCAACCTGTTGTTGATTTCCAGATTCCTTCCATTATGATCAGAGTCAGTGCTTTGAAAACTCAATCTTTTTAAATTTATTGAGACTTGTTTTCTGATTCAACATATAGTCTATCCTGGAGAAAGATCCATGAGCTTAAAAAGAATGCTCTCAATGTTCTATATACGTCTGTAATATAATATTCAAATTCTGTTTTCTTATTGTTCTTTTGTCCAGGTTCTCCATTAAAAGATAAAAGGGCTGGTGTGAAGTCTCCAACTATTATTGTAGAGACAACTATTTCTCTCTTAAGTTTTACAAGTATGTGCCTCATGTACTATTTCTTCTTGGTGAATTGTTCCTTTTATTAATATATAATGTCCTTCTTCATCTCTTATAGCAGTTTTGTATTTAAATTCTATTTTGTCTGATATTAGTATCACTTTTCCACCTCTTTTTTGATTACTGTTTGCATGGTATATCTTTTGCCAACCTTTTACTTTCATTCTATTTGTGTCCTTGTGTGTAACGTGAGTGAGTCTATTGTAAACATCATGTAGGTGTCTGAATATTTTTTATCCATTCTGCCAGTCTGTATCTTTTGATTTGAGAGTTAATGTTAACATTCAATGTATTGTAAAAGCATTAATAACTTTGCCCATTATATCTTTTGATATTCCATTGATTTTAATATTATCAGTCATTTTACCCCTTTTGTTACCCTTACTAATAATATTCATTTCTGCATTTCTCCAGGCCCCTTTCTCCTGTTTTTTCCTTCTAGGTTGGAGCACTCCCTTTAGTATCTCTTATAAATCCAGTATCTTGGTGACATACTCTTTTAGTTTTGGTTTGTCTGTGAAGACTTTGAACTCACCCTCAGTTTTGAAGGACAGCTTTGCCAGATAAATAATTCTTGGCTGTAAGTTTTTCTCTTTCAGAACCTTTAATATATCATTCCACTGCCTTCTTGCCTCCATAGTTTCTGAGGAAAATTCAGTACTTAGTTTTATTGAGCATCCCTTGTATGTGAGTCATTGTTTTTCTCTTGCTGCTTTCAGAATCCTCTCTTTATCTTTGGCATTTGACATTAGTGAATAATACGTGTCTCAAACTAGGTCTATTTGGATTTATTTGTTTGGAGTGCATTGTCCTTCTTAGACATTGATATTTATGCCTTTCATAAAGGTTGAGAAATTTTCAGTCATTATTTCCTTAAATATTTTTTCTGCCTCTTTTCCATTCTCTTCTCCTTCTGGGACACTTGTAACACATTTGTGTGTTTCATGCTGTCATTCAATTCCCTGAACCTTGTGTCTTGGCATCTGATTTTTTAAATGTGTTTATTCTGTACGCAGTTATGGCTTTCTTATTGGTTAGCTTTTTATTAAAGTTTCCCCCATTCCTCCCCTATGAATGTTTGTTTGTTCTTTTGTATTTTATTTGCCTCTGTATATTTTTAATACTCCTTTTGTCTTCTCTCATTGCTATTTCCTGAAGGGCTACTTTTGGTAGAATTATCTTCCTGGAGAAAGCCTTTTGTGCTCTGGTTTCCCAGTCAAAACAGACTCATGGCTTTCTCTGCCTAGAGGAGCCTGCACCAAATCTCAGTGTGTATTTCTGTCTTTCTCTCCCATTTCTCAGCAAGCTCTGTTCTTTTCCCCCATTTCCCAATAAAATCTTTAAAACAAAAACAAATAAACAAAACAGGCTCAGGGACCTATAAAGGGAGTGTAGATCGATTCCACTGTGCGCTGGTGAGAGACCTAAAGGCCTCCAATCTTTTCTTTGATGTCTTCCCAATCTAGGCTTTCCTAAAGTACCCAGCAGGTTGCACTCTTTATCCAGTTGTTCCCTGATGCCCTAAGGTTATTTTGTGCCTTTGATTCTCAACTGATTTAGTTATTTGTGGGTGTGTGGTTGAGACTGAGGTAGCCCACCCACTAGGTATGAAACTGTTGCACAGCTCCCAGCCCCTGAGATGAGTTCTCTGATCAACTGCCATCCTCTGTGCTGCCTCCACCCCCTTGAGGTGGGTGGGGTAACTCTGCCTGCATTGTCTTGAAAGAGAGTGATCAAACAACTTTTGGTTTCTCTCTGTCCTGGGGAACCTTGGGGCCAAGTGTGCAGAAGCCTTTGAAGGTGGGCTGGGTGAATCTACCACACTGTCTGTGAGAGAGTGTGCACTTCCCCTCTTTCCAGGGAACATTGGGGTCCAGTATGAACTTGCCTGCTCTGCACCAAGAAAGTGTTCAAACTGCACCCAATTTGCACTGCTTCTGGGTGTGGGGGCCTAACAGAGGCTTTCTAAACTGGGCGTGCTGGATCTGATCCCTACCTCCTTGGGGGACCAGTATGTTTTTCAACCACCCTTGCTTCCACTCCTGCTGGGGGTGGAGACAGCACAAATGTTGCTGTCTTCTTTGTGACTTGAGCACAAACCTCAGCTATGCTCAGGATTGGAATCCAGCTAGTCAACTTTGCCAATCAACAGCTGTAGTTGGTGCCAGGCCACTTCCCCTCCCCTGTTTCTGGGAAAGAGAGCTTCTTCTTTCAGCAGGGGAGTGGGTCCAGAGGCAGCCTGCCTTGACAGTGGGGGATGGGCAACCACCTCTGTAACATGGGGGAATCTACTCACAAATCTTCACCGGAGATTTTCAGTCTCCTTTTCCTGTTCTTCCCTGGATGGTACACTGTGTTCTTCTGATCTCTGGAGTCCCCCCAAAAGCTGATCCAGATAGATCCTGACTGATAATTAGTTGCTGTGTGGCATGAGCTGATAGAGCTTCCTACTCTGTCACCATCTTGGATTTTCTCTTGGGTTCTTCACTCTTAACTGGATTTGGGAAAGGCTTCCTAAGGATGATGATACCTGAGCTAATACTAGAAAGAGTCATAATAGGTTTCTCCAGTTTAAAATATATATATATATATATATATATATATTTGAAAAGCATTCCAGGCATGAGAAAATACTCAAAAGGCCACTAACAGAGTCTGAAAGTCCTAGAGGTAAATGAGATAAAATAAGGTTGGATAACAGAGAGACTAGGTGATGAAAACCTGTAATGCTGCATTTTATATTATTTCTTTTTTCTACTAATTATGATTTAGTTTGCTTTTCTTTTTCTAGTTTTAAGGTGGAAACCTAGGTCACTGATTTTAGATATTTCTTCCTTTCTCTTATAAGCATTTTAATCTAAAAATTTCCCTCACGGCATCAATTTAACTGAATCCCAAAATTTTTATATAATATGTTCTCATTATCATTTAGTTAAAAAATATTTTCCAATTTTTCTTGTGAGCATTTCTTCTACCTATGGGTTATAGGGAAATATGTCATTTAAAAAAATTTAAAATATAAGGAAGTTTCCTTGATATCAGGTTGTTATAGATTTCTAATTTAGTTGCACTGTGGTGAGGGGACAGACTCTGTAAGATTTGTCTTTTTTAGTTAATTAATAATATTCAGGGACAGCATATTATCTAGGTAAATATTCCATAAGTTCTTTAAAGGAATATGTAGTTCCTGCAGTTGTTGGGTGTAGTTTTCTATAAATATAAATTAGGTTTAGATGGTTGATGTTGTTCAGATCTTCTGTATCTCTATTCTTGCTGATTTTTTTGTCTGCTTCTTTTCTCAGTTACTGGGAGAATACTTATAAATCTCTAACTGTGCCTTCCTGATGAATTGGCTCTTTTATCATTCTGAAAGTACTCTCTTTACCTCTGGTAACACTCTTCTCTGGAAGTCCACTTTGATATAAATATAGCCATACCAGCTTTCTTATGCATAGCTTTGGCATGAGTTATCTTTTACCATTCTTTTATTTACAATCTCTGACACTGTATTCAAAGGGTTCTGTTGACTTCAAAATTCCACTCAGGATGAAGAATTTGAAGGAATGTTGCTCCTTAACAGGAGCAAGATGTGATTATCATGTGCTTATCATCTCTAATGCTATTTATTCCATCCTATAGATCTGGGTTCATTTCCCTTCAGTTGGATGAGCTTCCTTTATCATTTCTTGAAGTTTAGCTGTTTTGGTGACAAATTGTCTCACCTTTCTCTTTGTGAAAGTGTTTTGTCATACAGGCCTGCTAAATATGAATTCTCTTAGTCTGTGTTTATGTGAAAATGTCTTTATTTCACCTTCAGTTTTGAAGGATATTGTATTAGTTTTCTATTGTTGATGAAAGAAACTTCTACAAACTTGGTGGTTTTAAAAACAATACAAGTTTATCTTCTTACCATTCAGAAGTACAATGTGAGTTTCGCTGGGCTAAAACCAACCTGTTAGCTGGGCTGTGTTCCTTTTGGAAGTTCTAGGGGAGACTGTTTCCTTGCTCACTCCTGCTTCTAAAGGCCACCTGCATTCCTTGGCTTGTGCCTTCCTTCTTCCATCTTCAAAGCCAACGAGGTTGGATCTCTCTGATCCTTCTTTCATAGTCATGTTTCCCTCTGACCACAGTTGAGAATGGTTTCCTGCTTTTAAGGACTCATGTGATTATACTGGGCTCACCTGAAAAATTTAGGATAATCTCCCATCAACATCTGTGCCTTTAAGCACATCTACAAAGCCCCTTTTGTCATGTAAGGTAACATATGCACAGATTCAGGGAATCATGGTGTAAACATGCTGGACAAGGGGCATTATTCTGCTTACCACAATATTTAATCTGAATATAAAATTCTGGATTCACAGATTTTCCCCCCTTTCAGTACTTTATTTGTTATTTCATTGCATTTAGGCCTCCACTGTTTCCAATGAGAAATCAGCTGTCATTTGTATCATTGTTCCCCTGTATAATGATATTTTTTTTCTCTTTAACTTTGGTTCTCAGCAGTTTGTATATGATATGATTTTGTGTAATTTTATCTGTAGTTATCATATTAGGATTTGTTGCGCTTATTGGATCTGTAAGTTGATGTGCCCCTTGAAATTCAGGGACTTTTGGACAAATATCAATATCAAATATGTTTTCTACTTGATTCTTTCTCTTCTTTCTCTGGGATTCCAATTCCACCTATACTTGACTAGTCAATATTGAGACTAGTCATTGGAACTACCATGCTGCTTGGTTCCATCTCCCTGAACAGTAGCAAGAAATTGTGCCCAGGGAGAAAGCTAGACCCATCATGGGACTAACTTCTCAGGGATCACAGCCTCCATTGACTGTTTTTCAACACCTGGAAAAAATTGTCTCAAGCATTCTGTTCAGTTTTGTAGCTGTTTTTAGCAGGAGTTCTGTATTTGTACCAATTACTTGTTGCAGATGGAAAGAGAAGTTGCCAAGATTACTTTTTAAAGAACAACTTAAATTTTAGGGTCAGAATAGGAGATCAACTTTTCCTTTACATTGTTACCTTTGGTTCACGTCACCCAAGAAATCTTTCCAATTTGTAAAACTCATAAGGAATGTCAAAGATAAGGAAAGATTGAGTATGGGTCTAAATGTAGTAATTTTGTGGCAATAATAGATGAAATTTTCACATATCTTATCCCACTTATCATTCTTACATCAAAATTATTGCTATTCTTTCTATTATAAAACAAAAGTCATTTTTACTAAAAGTCTCCCATAAACAAATTTAGGGACAGCCAAATTGTTGATTCAGCCCATCTATAATTTGCATTTTGTGCTGCCAACCTAATAAAGCACCTTTTACCTCTTTCTTTAACCAAAAAAGACAATAAGGTAAAATGCACTGTCCAACTTTCAAATAGCTTATGGATACAGTACATAGATTTTATAAAAAGGAATCAACAATACAAAGTGGTTTCATCCAGTTTGTAAAACACTGTGCAGCCCTCCCCACTAAATGCTGGGACCTTTGACTAAGTAGGCAACTGCTGAGCACCTGTTTTTCACAAAGCATAATGCTAGCGGCTGTGGGGAATACACGGCTGTTTTTTGTTTGTTTGTTTGTTTTTTGTTTTTTTTGGCTTAGCCAAAGAACAGACTTTGGAAACAAATCTTAGTTTAGATATTGGTTCCATTATCCAAGATACTGTAGCAATATAACCTTCCAGTTTCAAGTCTGCAGTATTGGTCTAAACATAATTACTCTGTAGAGTTACTTTAAAGTGTAAATGCCATGACTTCTTCCACCACCTGTCCCCCTAAATCTTTCTAACCTCTGCTTCCTGCATAGATAAGTGGCCTCACAAAATCCTTCTACTACCATTTATGATTTACAGCAGCTCAAGTTGTCTCCATTTGGAGTAAAAAAAAGAGTAAAAGTTACTACACGGGCAGAAGGGTAAGAGAGTAGACCATATTACACAGCACTAACAATAAAATCCAGTGTATTGCTACAGCCCTTTGTGTCTCTAAAAATGTCCATTAACGTTATTTTGGGGCGATTCCTGCAGTCATTATGACTGTGGAAAAAATATGGAAAACATAATAATATCCATTGAAAAATAGGGAAACTGAGGTTTGGTGGGCTCCATTCCATAAAGTAAGGAAAAATTGAGGAAGAAGGGCTGCCTTATTCTCTCATAACTGATAGTCTGTGTTTGGCACAGTCACCAAAACATATGCCTATCAATTGAAGCATTTTCAATGCCTTGAAAATTCCAAGAAAATGCTAGAAATAAGTATATCTGAATAGTATTTTTCATCATCTTTTAAATATTTCTCATTAGGCTGTAATATACACAGACTCTCCACTGAGAGACAGAATTATTCACAATAAATCTTACCTATAAATTCGTATTTAAAACAATTGAGTCCATCACAGCCATATTTGTTTACACTACTCTTGAGGTATTTTCCTTTTACATCTCCATGTAACTCATAGCCTGTTAAGAAAAACAAATTTAAATCAAAATCTCTAACTTATCAAAGCAGGTAAAGAATAAAAAGCATTCAAAACAACAACAATCAAACTACCAAGAAACCTCAGTTAATGTTTAGAGAATGTCATAGACTAAGAGGGAATGGCATGGAGAGGGGTTATGGAAATGACCTAATTTCAGAGAAGGTGCATAACTGAGATTTTAGTCCAAGTTTATTGTTTAGTATCTTATTAATTAAGTAATTTTAAGTTTATACTTTGGAATCATGGGGGAAAATATTGCAGCATAATGTGTTTGGGGCCAAGGCATGATGCTGACACATTCAAAAAGTCCAGGACTTTTATAAATAAACACTGCCAATGTTTATTTCAAAACATCTGAGAACAAGGGAAATACATTGACTTTCTGAATGTTTCAGTTTGGAACTGTTTGTGCTGATTCATCATTATTTATGGATCTCTTCCGAGACACAATGGAGTGTGCTCAGTATCTGCCAAATACACAGATATGAATAATTCTGGAAGGAGAATCACATTATAAAACTTATTTTTTTCCTATCCAAAACACTGCCAAAAATATCTGGAAGAATAATTTTCTCTATAACTGTACATAATGACTTTTACTTTGAGGGCTTATATAAATAACTTTTTCAAAGAAGAATGTTATTTATAATGAATCTTGTTTTATTTCTCATATTTGGAGACAAAAGATTTTTTTTTAATTGCTAAGACTTTATAAATTGGGTTTATAAGGCTAACTCCAGAAGCTATTTCTCCCTACCTTAGAGAAACTGATTTAGTGACGAATTTAACTTCATGTACCAAAGAGCTGGAGACATAGCTTATACTAGATAAGAAGTACAAATTCGCAAAAATTTCTTGGTTAATTATGTTTTATTTCAAAGGAATAGATTATTTAAGTTGAAAAGTTTATCTATAATTAGTATTTTAAAGTATTTGGACATAATAAGCATTTGTGTACAGTCTCAAAAATATTTTCATTGTATCATTCAGTCTATGTCCATGTCTAAAACTAAGCAGAAATTAATCCTCAGCACACTCTGAATTTTTCCTTTTGGCCCTAACTCCTTAAGAATTTTTTTGCTCTCAATTATTTAAAAAATTCATTCTTCTATCACATTTTCAAAAAGATAATTTGATTTGGAAATAACCTAAAAATGTGACAAACTTAGATGAAAAATTTAGTGCTAACTCATAACCTAAAATCAGATCATTTATTAACTATATTTTATACAAAAACTGCACATCTTTTAGAAAAGATAATTTATAAAGCAGTCCTTTATTTTCATAGTACAGGTTGTCATTTTGGGGGGGGCTGGTCTCACAAGAGAGAGTTGGGAAATTTTCTCATAAGAAATGATACAGGAACTTAGTCTAGGAGGTTGGAGAAGAAAGAGCCTAGAATAGCATTCCAGATAGTGAGAACAAAGTGTTCAAAACCAAATAATAAAAAAAAAGAACATTCAGTTCAAGGAGCTGCAAACTGAATTTTTTTCTTTTGCTAGCTAATGTTTTTCACTGCAGATACTAACGTTTTATGAAAAGACCTAGATTGTCCTTTGATTGCCTTATTTGGTCTCAATTCATAGCTATAGGGAAAAATAAATCTATGTCTGAGGGCCAGATATTCATTAAAAATTGTGAAAATTTTATTCCATCCAATCAAAATGTTTTTCCTTTGGGTCCTTTTTTGATGATTAAGTCCCTGTCCTCTGAGTTCAGCAATAGATATATCATGTCAAAGTATACCAAAATGTAAAATTCTTCTTACTACAATGGCTAAAATTAAGGACAGTGTCATTACCAAGTTTTGATGAGGATGGGAACCATCTGGAACTTTCTCACATTGTTAGTGGCAGTGTAGAACAGTACAACCACTTTGGAAAACAATTTAGTTGTTCCCCAAAAGTTAAACATACCCCATTACCCAGTAATTCCACTTTTAGATATAAAACCAAGGGAAATGAGTGCACACACACACACAGACAATGATTTATATCAAGAATGTTCAAGAGTTCTTACAACTCAACAACAAAGGGACAAACAATACAATTTAAAAATGGATGGGGGGGATGGATGTGGCTCAAATGGTTGGGTGTCCATCTCCCATATGGAGGGACCTGGGTTCGATCCCCAGGACCTCCTGGTAAAAAAAAAAAAAGATAGGGAGCGGATGTAGCTCAAATGGTTAAGCACCTGCTTCCCATGTATGAGGTCCCAGGTTCAATCCCTGGCACCTCCTAAAAGAAAAAAGAAAAAGCCAACTCTCATTGAGGAGTGGATGTAGCTTAGTGGTTGAGCACCTGCTTCCTCTGTATGTGGTCCTAGATTCAACCCCCAGCACCCCCTAAAATAAATTAAATAAATAAATAATAAAAATGGCAAAGGACTTGAATATACATTTCTCCAAGCAAGATATGCAAATAGCCATCAGGCATATGAAAAGATGCACAACATTATTAGTCATTAGGGAAATACAAATCAAAACCATAATGAGATACCACTTTACATCCAGCAGGATAATTATAATGAAAAAAAAAAGGGAGATAAGTATTGACAAAGTTATGGAGAAACTGGAAATAATGAAGTTTAAAAATTGAATTAATATACATGACTGGTGGGAATATAAAATGGTGCATCCTCTGTGGGAAAGTTTGGTGATTCCTCAAAAAGTTAAACGTACAAATACCATGTGAACCAGCAATTTCATGTCCAGGAGAATACCCAAAAGAATTGGAAAATACGTGTTCACTCAAAAAGGTATACACAAATATTCATAGCAGTCCTATTCACAGTAGCGAAATGGTAAAAACAATCCAAATGCCTATCAACTGATGAATGCAGGAAGAAAATGTTGAATAACCACACAATGGAATATTATTCAGTCATAAAAAAGAATGAAGTGCTGGCATATGCTACAACATGTATGAACCTTGAAAACATTATGCTAAGTGAAAAAAGCCAGACACAAAAAGCCATATATTGTATAATTCCATTTACATGAAATATCCAGCATAGGCAAATTCATAGAGACAGAAAGTAGATTAGCAGTTGCCAGGAGCTGGGGGAATGAGGGAATGGGTGATTACTGCTTAATGGGTATGGAATTTACTTATGGGGTGTTGAAAATGTTCTGGAACTATATAGTGATGGTGGTTGCACAAAAACATGAATGTATTAAAAGCTGCTGAATTGTAGAGTTTAAAATGGTTAAAATGGTGAACTTTATGTTATATATATTCTATCACAATAAAAAATGAATGGTCAGAGAATATTTATTCATAATAATCCCAAACTGGAAAAAATCCAAATTCAGCCCATCAACTAGAGAATGGATAAGCATCTTGTCATCCAGCCACACAATGAAATACTATTCAGCAATTTTAAAAGAATGAATAAACAATAGATAGCATAAATAAATCTAAAAAAAAAAAAAAAAAAACTATGTTGAATGAAAGAAGCCAGAAAAAAAGCATATACTCTATAATTTCATTTAGCTCAAAAATAGGATAGAATTCAGAATGGTGGTCTCCTCTGAAGTGAGGGTATTTCTGGAAAATAGCGTGGTGGAACTATCTGAGGTGATGGAAGTGATTTATGTCTTTATCTGTGTAATAGAGATATTTAAGAAGTAATCAACTTGTACTTAAGATTCAGTCATTTTACTGTGTAGAAAAGTGTACTTGAATAAAGCACTATTAAATATAAATATTCTCTGTTAACCTTTCATTAAAGGATCTGGTGACTGCAAAACTCCTAAATATTTTTTAAAAATCTAACCTTTATCTTTGAGAACATCTTAAAAATTAAAACAAATTGTGACTTTTCAAAATATTAATCAAAGGGCATAAAAGTTCTTCATATCAGGCCAAGCCAATTATTCAACTAAAAACAGTCAACAATGACTACCTTCTCTTTGAAATTGGATGGTGAAAATTGGGAAAAGAATCAGTATAAACATTATGGTAAATATTAGTCAACTGTTTGATTAAATCTTGACTAAATTTACCAACAAACTGGTCTTGTTTTCTATCAGAGAAGCTCATTTAAAGTATATTAAGAAAAAATGTCAGGGTGTCCAAGAAAAAAAAAATATCTGAGCCTTGCACAATACTCTGAAAGGGCCAACTGTGGCACTCAGGTGTGGCCTTAAAGAACACAAGAGAATGGAAAGATTAACAGCAGATACAACTTCAAGACCGTCTGTATTTACTTGGCCTGAGAGGAGAATTGGTTGACGTAGGATCCACACTCATTTATGAACAGAAGTTAATGGTTTGGCAAGACTCTCAAAGGCATTAAAGAAGCCAAATTAAGGACTGATTTTAATCTGGATAAGATTTGGATAGGCAAAGAATGGCTTTCAAACACTTTCTGTACACTTGTGGTTCAGTCAGAGACACAGAACCTCTATGAGTGATATAGAATAAGGAATTTATTTTAGGGAATAGATCTTATATGAAGGTGGGAGCTGTGAAGATGTCTAGGGGAGGCTGTTGCTTCTATGTCTTGTAGTGGACCTAAAGTTGCCTTAGGTCAGTGGGACCAGCATTTGGGAAGAAATGCTGAACATGAAGCAGGGAGAGCATTGACAAACTAGAACTCTTAAGGACAACTGAAACTTATGGGCTCAAACTGAAACTTGCATCTAATTCTCACCACCTCCAACCGTGATGATGTCGGTGATCTATAGAAGAAGCTAGTACTCTTCCCCAGTTGTTGCCTGATGCTAACAAGTGATCTGGTAGATCAGTGACAGTGTGTATAAGCTGCAGTGCTGTCTGGCTTCCTACACTAAGTTTTAGACCATAATGAAAACAGTTCATTTGCCTACCAAATCTAGGACAAACTTTCCTTTTGGCCAGCCTTGCCTTGGAACAATACAGGGAAGGTAATTCTGAAAAGTGTAGTTCTAGCTAGGTTAAACTGACAGTTAAAAACAAACAAACAAACCCACTGCAGTTAGCAATGTTAGAGAAAAAAAAAAATCTTTGGACAAAGATTACCGCTGGACATCTAGTCAACCTAGGCACCCCACGGCAATTCCTAGGTTTCATTTGTACTCCCCAATACAACACTATTTTTCACTGAAAATTAAGGTTTATCTTCCCAGACACCAGGGAAAACCTCCCCCTGCCTCTTTTTTTTTCCATTTTGAACTTATCTTCCATGTCAGTGGAGCCCTAATTCTGATCCTTTAAGTTTAAAGGTCACTGAATGAATGAATCCCAGAGTCACAGGGATGGAAAACAAAAAAATTAGAAGTGGGTCCTAAGGGGTAATCAGGAAACTCATTATCCTTCGCTCCATCCCTTGGTTCCCAGACCTAACCTTTCTAACTATGGGAGGAAAGCAACCGCGGTACCACTACCTTGCATCAGAGACAAGAGCAAAGTTAAGCCATTCAGTCCTATGATGTGGACAATAGAAAATAGGGCCAACACCCCACCATGCCCCATGCAGTGTCTCTCTTTCCAGTGCCCTGCATTCCCATGACACCGTGTTTTTTCATCACATTAAAACAATGCAGTTAGAGGTTGGGGCAGAGGATCATCTGCCTCTCTTCCAAGAGGAAGATGGAGATAAAGCAAGAAAGAAAAGGCTAGTGGAGTCAGAACCCAGATGGCAAACAGATGGCCACCATCTGATTTTCCAGAGGGAGGGGGGGAATAGGATTTTCAGTATTCAGCCCCTGGATTGGGAAAAATAAGGTGGAGAAAAAACAGGCAAGCAGCAGTGTAGGAGACTGTCTTATTTTCCTAGGGCAGCCCTCACAGTGTACCACAAACTGTGTGGCTTAAAACAACAAAAATTTACTGTCACAGTTCCGGAGGGCAGAAGTTCAAAATCTAGTTGTCAACAGGGTTATGCTCCCTCTGAAGTCTGTAGGAAGAATTTGTTGAGTACCACTTTCCTGGCTTCTGGTGGTGGCTTCTGGCAATCCATGCCATTCTCTGCCTCAGTTATCAAATGCATTCTCCCTCCTGTCTCTCTGCCTGTCTGTGTCCAAATCTCCCCTTCTTATAAGGATACCAGTTATATTGGATTAAGGGCCCACCCTACTCCATATGACTTCATTTTACTAATTCTGCCTTTAATGGCACTATTTCCAAGTACTGTCACATTTAGAAGTACTGGAGATTAGGACTTCAACATATTTTGAGGGGGACACAATTAAATCTATAACAGGGATTGACAGAAAACCCTACGGAAAAAAATCCTGGCCCACAACTCCAAAGCAAGAGCATCCTGTGATTCAAAGCCTACCTAAGCTGGAGACCAGCATGAGTGTGATGGTAAGAACCACAGTCCAGAAGGTGTCCCTGGCCTCACCCTGTGCTGACTGGTCCCTAGCATACATGTCTCTACCAAGGGAACTCCATTAGAAGCTCATCCTCTGATCCCATTCCACCTACACCAGCAATAAACAGAGAAATTGGTCCTGGGCTCTGGGCCACAGACACTGCATTGAATATCCCTCCAATATAATATGCACCACACTCTGCTTGGCTCTGCTCTAGGATTTCAGGTTTCCTCTGCTGAAACACTCTTCTTCCAATATCGATGTTACTCATTCCTTCACTTCCTTGAGTCTTTTCTCAAATGTTAAATTTCCAGGAAATTCTGTCTTGACCACCCTATTTAAAATTGCAAAGCCTCTGCCCTCCCAAACACACACAATTAACACTCCTGATTCTCTTACTCTGCTCCATTACATTTCCGTAGCCCTAATCACACTCAGTAGAAGACTGTAGAATTTTATTTTGTTTCTTTTCTGTCTCCCTCCACTAAAATATAATCACCATCTTCTCTTCTCTCTGGCATATTCCTTATCCTTGTGACAGCACCTGGGACAGAGTAGATGTTCATTAAGTATTTCTTGAATTACTTGTTGAATAAATGCGTGAATCACCTAGACTGTCAGTTCTGAAGTGTCAGGGACCAGCATTCAGTCATCTTTGTATTCCTTGCAACTAGTGTATGTGTCATGCCTGGCACATACATCATGCTCAGCAAGTACTTATTGAATGCATGGATGTATTGTAATTTTAATCCCAAATTAAAATAGCTGAACCTGTATTCTAGATTGGCATGGCGATTCTTGCAAGGAATAGGGAGTGAATCAGAGGAAGAAAGATATAAGCTACTACTACTACTAGTACTGTCATCAATAATACCCATAATACTTGCCAGTTTGTGGTAATGCCTATGTATCAAGCATGGTGTTTGGAATCTATTATTTCCAGTCTTCACAACTAAGATAGGTATTATTAACTTCATCTTATAGAGGAGGCCATAAAGTCTCAGAATGTCAGAGAGATGGTAAAGACTGAGCAGGAATTCAAATCTGGGATGGACTGACCCTAAAGCTCAGGCACCACTCTGCATAATGCCCATTTTGCTCCTCAAAACTGGAAACTGAACAATATTTCTCCTCCCATCATTTTGGTGTGGGAGAAATAACAATACAGGCAGCTTTTACCACCCAATTCTAATGCATATTGTGGCCTTTGGAATACAAGGTAACGTCATATGAAAGGGTTGCTGTTCTCTAAGACAAAATAACATAAACATTAAATTGGGAAATGAGGTGAACAGAATTCCATGAAGCAATTCAAGAAAAGTTTCCAAGACAGAAGAGATATACAGAAAATGTTCAAAAGGATATAAAGGATCTGGAAGGGAAAAGGCACCACATAATCCAAAGCAGGAAAAATGGATATAGCCCAATGAAAAACAAGAATATTTAATTAAGCTGAAATATAACTTATATTCTTTCTTTCATTCATTCATTCATCCTCCCAACATATATGGTGCAATTTCTACGAGAAATGTGCTTTTCTGAATATAGAGCAAAATAGAATCCCTTCCCCCATGGAACTTATATTCAAGTTGGGGGAGACAGAAAATAAAATTGAGGTAAAGTATATTGTACATTAGATGAGGATAATGCCAAACAGAAAAATAATGCAGGGAAGGAGGTTGGGAGGACTGGGTTGTAATGTAAAGAGTGTACCATTTTACTCTCTTTGAAGCTTTCAAAGAAATTGATACATTTAGGGCAATTTTGCCAGAGTTTTGTAAAAAAAACAAAAATTCAACCTTGAGCTCTGTTTGACTACAAGATTTTCTATTTCTTAAATCGAAGCTGGCAGTTCAAGGGGGTGATGCACTGTGTTTACGTATTTGAGGCTCTTCACTGATTGCTCTGAGCAGAGAATAATAACAGAGCTTTAGCCAATTTTCAGACTGAAGAGGATCATGGGAAAAGAGATTTTAAAAGACATGATGCCCCATGGATTCCCCATAGTTGATGAAAAATAACAGTGTCCCATTAGGTCGGTTAAAATCCTATCTTGACCACTAAGTGTCCTTGTGGTCTTAGCACACAGACCTGGGTCAGGAAAAGAAGAAAAGAAGCAGAATAAATACAGATCATGAGTAACAAGCTTCATCATTCTTGATGGGTCATTTCTAGAGATTTACACAATTAAGGAAAGTGGAAGAGCAGAGTGGTAGATGTATAAGGATTTCAGAAAATCATCTTGTGTAGGGCTCTATAATTACTTAGAAGCTTAATAAAAATTGACATCTATATGGACACTATCTCATGGTTGAAAAAACAGCTGAAAGGTTGAAAAGCCCATAAGTAAATGAAAATAAATGGGTAGGCAAGCCATACTGGGAGGAGTTCTCCGCGTTGGCATATGAAGACTTCTTATTTAGCGTGAGAGCTCTATGACCAAGCTATTACACTGGGATAAATAGATTGGGAATGAAATGTGCAAATGAACTAAACTGGCAGGAGTTGTTGGAAAGGTAGGGAACCTTATAAGAGAGCTGTTTCTATTCAGATTTAGAAAAAAGCTGCTTCTGAACATCTGTTTTCAGAATACAAAGTGGTATCACATGGGCCAGAATACTAGCAAGAGGCCACAGTCGTGAGTGGAAGAAGATTGACTGGCACAGACAGGCAGGGAGAGGTGTGATGTTAGCTCTGCTTGGCGAACTGATGATTAACAATGAAGCAATCTACAAGCACTTAAAAGATATAAACACCAAGTAGAGTATAAAATTATTTAGCCTGCTACCCAAGGGCAGAGAGTAACAGGAAAGAGTTAAAGAAAGAATAGCCACAGCCAAATACTTTCTTTCGAAATCATGAATTATATTGGTCATTTAGGCTCAGAAAAAAATTTTTCTATACTTCATACTCCTATTTCAAGATCCTGCTCAAATGTCACCATATTTTTGTAGGCTTTTGACTCCTTTTCTCCCACATCTCCCAAGGCAGAATTAATCAAGCCCTGAAATACCTTCCCATGGAATTGAAGAAAAGTTCCTATTATAGCACTGATCATGCTGTATTTTAGTTTTGTTTTGTTTTGTTTTTGTTTGTTTGTTTGTTTGTTTTTATTATGGGTAAAAATCAAAATTCTCACAATACATACAAACATTTGCAAAATGATATATAAATATATATGCATATATGTGTATTTGCTTACAAAAATGTTATTTATATATATATATATATATACATATATTTTAAGAGGTGCTTAGATTACCCAAAATATTACACGGAACCCACTGGGATTCCCATGTTGCCCACCTCCCACACCTTTTGATCTCGATTACTAGGATATGAGTTTCTAAGGACAGGGTTAATGTCTTATTTAATTTTGTAACTTCAGCACCTAGATTATTGCCTGACATATAAAATTGTGGGTAAATTAAGTAGTATCCTTACACATTGACTTGGGATTTAATTATTAAATTTATCATTTGTTACTTTGATCTGTCCACATAATGTTAAAAAAAAAAAAAGACAGAGAAATATTTTATGTGCTGATATGAAAACATTACCATTATATACATTTTACATAAAAAGGGCAGGGTATCAAACAATGTGTATAGCTTGCTACTTTTTGACTAGGAAAGACAAAAATAAGAATGTATTCATATTTGATATTGTTTCTATCAAGAATATCTGGAAGCATACTTTTAAAAGCTGATTACAGTTTACTTCTCATGGGAGGGGAGAGAAAGAGTGATGAGAGCAGTGGTGAAAGCAAAATTTTCACTTTATACATTTTTATATTGTTTTGATTTCTTTTATCAAGTGACTATATCTCCTATTCAAAACATTTTAAATTTTGAAAAAAAAACTAATGACATTGGGAGTAAAACAACAACAGTAATGACACAAAGGCTATGTAGAACTCCATGGCTAATTAGTTTAAGCAGAAAGGCTTTGTTTGCCTGTTTTAACAAATGGATCCAATTCCAGTTATGGACCAAGTTGTTGTTAATGAGTTGAAGGGAATTTTCATTTTCTCATGCAAGTCATGGTAATCAAAATTCTTTTGAAAGGCTCACTGGATAGGGTGACTGCTTCGCTATGTTTCTGTTAATTGTGCTACTAAGGGCAGCATGCCTTGAGGATCCTCCATCTGTTGCATTGAACCCAAGACAATACCTTAACATATTGTTAGAAATTCAATTTTTTAAATAATGAGAATTAGTCTCTCCTTGAAGGAATGCTGGATACTAAAATAGATTTATATGAAGTTTTCATTTGTGTAAACTAATTAGTGGTTGCTTCCTGGTCAATTATCTCAAGCAAAATCTTTCACACACACACACAAGATTTATATATATATATATATATATATACACACATACACATATATATACATATATAAAAATTATATATATACATATATATATCTGAGTAGCACATACCAAAGAATACTTTTCAAGAAGTTATAAAAACATAACTCTCACACAAATGTAGAATGAGTGTGTGTTAAAGTTTTATTCAACTCATTAATTTGAGAACCCATTGGACAGGTGAAGCTGGTTCAAAGAAGAAGTGAGGAAAAGGGTTATATAAGCATGGGAGAAAGAATGTTTGAGTAAGTTTGGGATTAGGCACAGAATTGGTTAATATATCCCACAGGGCAATAAAATCTTTGGGGTTATCTTCTCTATCAGACAGAAATCATTTGCATCTCTACCAGATAAAAATCTACAAACAAACATGTAACTTTACATAAAATGGGTTTTTAATCAATAGTTAGATGTATTCAAACAAAGGTATTTTCCCCTAAATAACTAAATAATCTTTGGCCAGCCAGGCCTGTTAAATAATGTTCTAATATGACATTGAAAAGACATGCCACCTTCTCTGCCTCACATCCAAGTAAGGCAAAGTTTTTTAGCAGATTTAGTGAAAGTAAAAGTGAAAGACTAGTGTGAGCTAAAACTCCTATCTATGCCCCCAGGACCAAAGTGAAGAAGTAATTATAAGACAGTGAAGGATGCTATATTAGATGTTTTAAGAGGTAGGTCTCTTCTACAAGTATTCTCTCCATGTAATGAGCTAAAGGAAAAATGAGAATTATTATTTAGTGTATATTGCATATAATATGATGATGCTGAGGGTGAGGATTTGGCTGATACCATTAATGAAGTTAGTAATAAATATGACTTTATTCAGTGGTGAAATGCATCAATAATCTTTTATTTACTCCTTGAGATGGGGAAATATCCAACTCACAAAACACCCTGAACAGTAGAAGTGTATTTTATGTTTATGCAGACTGAGAATGCAGTTTTAATACATGGGAATATCCCAACAAACCAACCTTGTCTTTCCTTGGTAATTGCAAAGCTGTTCACCTTATAGCTTCATCGGCCCAAAGTAAATCATAGGGCTGATCACCATTAGACATATTTTTTGATGCAGTTAACCGAGATACAGTCAGTTCTCTCAATTGTAAACAAACTAGTCCTACCAAAGCTCAGTCAGAGTTCTTCAGGAAAAATAAAGGGCCATAAAGAAACAAGAAATCTGGAGTTATGTTGACGAAAAGATAATTTTTTTTCAAAAAAAAAATGTAATCAATATTTTTCCAAAAACTGATACAAGACATATTATCAGGATAACTAAGTGAAACTATATAGCTAATTCTTATAATAATAAATTGGTCTAGGAAAATTCCTAGAAATCTATTAAATATTCAATTTATAAGCAATCTTTTCACCCTTGAAAACCATGGGCTAAGCCCAGAATAAGAACAATTCTATTTATCTTTGTCTGAAACACTTACTAGTGATTTTTTTGCATCTTTTTCTTTTTGCTTTGTTTAATATCCCAGGGAATTTTTAGTTGGAAAGTTTACAGTTGGCATGAACATTCATTTCCTACTTCCCCATAGAAACATCAGAGACATTCTGTCTGTATAGGAAATTTGCCTTTAAAAATAATAAAAAAGAAGAGCAGTTGGTTATCTAAATATTTCTCTTATAATGACCAGATGATTTAGAAAGGAGAAAATGTGAAGAGAAAGCACATGCAATTTGTATTATTTGAAATTCTATAACACTACAGTTACTATAGAAAAGAAATCTGAACCCAAAAGAACTGTCTCCAATACTACTTACTAATACTACTCCTTATTTTCTTACCTATCCATTAAAAGCTGATATGTACCATTTAGGAAAAAATAGGTACTAGAAGGAAAAAAAAGAAAAGACCACTTAACATCTTCAAAATAATGTTATTATCTTTTATATTTCTCTATGCCTGAGGCAGACTTTTTCTTTGTTCTTTTCACAATTGGTCTTTGAATAAAGCCTAAGGAGAAAGACTTTACTTCCCTATTGAGATAAGGCTATTAATTAACTGGGTTTGCCAAACAAGACTGGCAAAGTAAAAGACTATGCAGGGGTCAAAAACGCAAACGTTGCAAAGTCGTAACCGTGACAGCAATGCAAGGGACTTTAAATGTTCGAGAAGTTACTAGTGCTAGAGCTTATATTTGGGTAAAACTCCGAGATTATTTTAAGCTCGCAATGCTGGCAATCAAAAACTAGGCTTTTGGGTTTCCTTATGCTGTATTGTTAGCAAACTACATTTTTACTTTTCTTTTTTAATTCTTGGGGAAAAAAATCTCAATATCTGGCCTTGATTTAAAAACAAAAAACTATCAAACAAGAAAAAACCTCTTTGGAGAAAGATCGCAAAGGGCCTAACATGCTGGGAAAGAGGATTTTCCCCGCTTGTGCTGTGCTGCCTGGAGGGAGAAGAGCTTGGAGGAGTTAAACACTGGCTTGGGATCAAGCAGAAAAGGAAAAAGAGAAGTCTCCAAAAGAACTTCTATTCCTCCAAGCAGATGGGGCTGAAAACTGCCTCTGGCACACACCCATTCTCAAAGAGGCAGCCAGGAGCTCAAAAACCAGCAAGAAAGTCCATAAAAGAAGCAGAGAAGGCAAGTTTTAGTGGGGAATTAGGGAGGAGAAAGTATGGAAGCTGATCAGAAAGGGAAATATAAAAACGTTAGCAAAGTTTCACATATAATAGAGAATTCTTACATGCGCATGAGTACCTTCCAATTAGGAGATGATAATAAAGAGGCAAGCCACATGTACAGGAAGCAGTTTCCCTAGTCAAGCAAATGAAGGTAACAAATTTGGTTTGTGACCTTGAATATGAGAGCTTATGTCCTAGACCATTAGAAGTTTAAGATAATGTTATACATCATGGGAGAGGAAAGGTTCTGAAATATATAAGGGATTTGAGGAATCCTTTCATCTCCCAGACATAGTAATTTTATCACTTATCTTAGTCTTTGTCTATGAAATTTCATGCATTTATCCTATTTAACCTATATCCATTATGGTATTCAGTAAGAGGCAATGTGGTTTGGTGGTCAAGTCAAAGAAATCAAGACTTAGGGGTCAGATTCTTGTTACCTGTTACAGTAACCTTAGGAAGTCAAATCTTAAGCACTTAACCTCTTTTCCAAATAGTAATCATCTCCTATATCCATAATGGGTCCACATTTTAGACAAGCATTTTGAATCCTCACATTGAAGGAGTTTAAGTGAGAAGAAAAGATAATTTGTATGTTTTCAGGATCACTAAATTTCACCTAACTGAAAAACATATGGTTCCAAAACAAAATCAGATTAAAGGCTTATGCCCTATTAAAGCCAGTAATCTTGGAATAACTTAGATTTATATTTAGATTAGTTCTTTTTTAAGTGGAAAGAATGATCTTGGGTACAAATTCTATTCTCACTTTTTAAGAGGGAAGAAAAAGCATTTATTTTGGAATACTGGTTTTTTCATGTTTAAGACTTCTTAAAAATGAAAGAGGGCTTTGAGAAGAATGCTATTGAATACCAGGAGGCTGGAATGTGCCTGCTGTGAGGAATGACATAGGTGTGGACATAATTTGTGAATGAAGAAAAATATATCTAGATACATCAAAAATTAATCGGGTCTTTCAGGTTTCTCAGTTTCTGGGCAGAAGAGAAAATTTATTTTGTTATAGATTGTAGTTGTAAATTAAATAATTTCACCAAAGTTTTATCTAAATATAAAGATTGGCTTTGAAAAAAACAAAACAAAACAAAAGAAGAAGGAAGAGGATTAAAAGGTAGATTAAGATGAAAAGAAAGAAGAGCAAAGAGAAGGAGGGCTCCAAAGCGTTGGATTTTCAAATCAGACTGCATGATTGAATTCAAAATTTCCTTTCCTCAACTGATTTTTGTTGACACTGATATAACAAGAGGGTGAGAGCATGTAGTTTAAACATTGTTAATGAAGTGTGTCAACACCTTCCTCTCATAAATAAGCCACGGTTGACATGGGAAAATGTGGCTTGCAGTTATACTGAAATACCCACACACTTGGTACATGCGAAGAGAGACAGGAAACTACAATTTATAGTGCACCTCCTCAAGAACAGGCCATTGACACAGGTGACAGCATTTACCTTCACACTAACTTTTTGAGGCAGCAGTGATTATCCCTGTTTTGAGGAGGAAAGTGCAGAGGCTCAGAGATGGTGTTTGTCCAAGATCTCATGGACAGGTCAAGGCAGAGCTACAATTCAAACCCAGTTCAGCTGGACAACGGAGCTTTCTCCCTTTTGTTAACCACCTGCTGCCTCCATGCACCTTACTGGCTTCCAGTAGACATTTGGCTTCATTCAATGTTTGGTGAGATCAGACCCCTGCACAGGCTGAGCATCCAAAAAATGTCTTATTAAATACCAAAGCAAGTCTTTCATGTTAAGGGCCCCTGGTTCTCAACAGTCACCTATACTGACAGAAGTTTTAAAGGAAACTTTAAAAGCCTTCCTTTCAACGAAGCTTAGCTTTCAAGTCATATTGAGTATGAATCCTGAAAAACCTGCTTATATAGTTTAGTGTCTTTCACACAAACTATATACCTCCAAACACTCTAAATAATATATAGTTGACAATACTTAGTGCCCCCTTGTCAAACTGTCAGTGAGCCTTGTCCATTTTTTTTGTTTAGCATTTTTTATTCCAAATGAATTCCATCTGATTGCACCTTGTAGAAGTTTGAAAGAGTGTGTGTCACTCTTTTACTATAACTCAAAATCAAATGAAAACCAAGTATCTTAATTTGCCAGGGCTGCTGTCACAAAGTACCACAGATTTGTTGGTTTAAACAACAAGAATCTATTGCCTCACAGTTTTAGAGCCTGGAAGTCCAAAATCAAGGTGTCAGCAGGATCATGCTTTCTCTGAAGTCTGTAGAGCTTTGGTGATGGCTTGCTGGCAGTCCATCATCCAATCTCTGCCTCCGTCACATGGCTCTCTCTCTCCCCATCTGTAGCCCACCTACTGGGTCCAGGTTCCCTCTGCTTATGAGGACACAAGTTGTACTGGACTAAGGCCCACTCTAATGCAGCTTGGCCTCATCTTAACTAACAGCAGCTTCAAAGATCCTACATACAAATGATTTCACATTCACAGGATCGGGGATTAGGACTTGAAAATGTCTTTTTTGGGTGTGTGTGTGTGGGGTCCCGATTCAATACATAACACCAAGTTGGCTCATCAGTAATAGTCTAATATAAAAGACCAAAGATAACCTGAATGAAGTGTAATATTCCTGAAGAACAATTAAAAAAAAAAAAAAAAACTTCAATTCAACCCTGATGTGCAGGCCTGATAAAGAAAAAAAGAGAAACTTGTTAAAAAAAAAAAAAGGACATGACTCCTTTGACTTCAAAACCATAATGATAGCTGCTTTATAAAAGGGTTTGACTTCAAGCTCTCTCACTTACCCTCTGCACTCATCTGAAGTCTCTGCACCAGCAGTACCAGTATCAACGGACAGCTTGCACTTCTAGTGCAACCAATCAGACCCCACCCCAGACCTACTGAATCAGAATCTGTGTATTAACAAGACCCCAAAGGTGTTTCTTATATGCATATACACATTTCCATATGCACATTCATATGCATGAATCCCTTGAACCTTGACAAGTTGCTTATCTTCTCTGGGATTAAGTTCTTTCAGTGTATAGAATAGAAGAGAGATTTCTTTTCTCTTCTATAATAATAATTCCACTAAAAATAAAAATGATGTAATAATAGAAATAATAATGGAATAATAATATAAATAACAATCCCACTTAAATATTTCCACTGAAGTATTATCTAGATACAAAGACTAACATTTAAAAAAAAAAGAATGGGGATGATCTTAGACATTTTTTCCATAACAAGCTGCATGACTGAATTCAAATGTTTGTTTCCTAAACTGTTTTGATGTCATTCATAAAGCCAAAAGGTGAGCAAATGTGTTCACTCATGTATAAATAGGGATAATATTGACCACCCTACAGGATTGTGGTGAGAATTAAATGAGATAATGTGAGAACAGTCCCTGGCATATGGCAACAAGTAAAAAATAATAGGTACCATTAATAACCATTACTACTAATTTTTGGATCAGAGCCCAGTAGATTAACTAACCAATTTAACTAGCCTCCTAATGAATTTTATTTTCTCTTCTGCCCTTTTAAAACTTTGTGGGTATATAATCACAGAAAACTTAGCTCTGTATTACTTAATCTTTTAGATGCATAAGTGGTGACATTAGATAAAGGAAATATAACTCATCCTTCTCCAAATATACCAGACATTGAGATCCTGATTCTACATTTTCTTGCAACTCAAAAATAAACATTACAATATTCACCAGCACAATTATAATTAGAATAGGAAATGCTCAAGTTGTACTCACACTCATGACAGTCATCTGGTTACCATTTCCTTAGGGTTGTCCCTCATGTGACAAACCCAGCACTGTTTGTAACCATCTACATGGTTGCCATTTCTAATCCTAGCCTCAGAACTGTGAGCCTTATAATATCACTATGTCATTTTAGTAGTTGTGGGTTCCCCTGGTACTAATGGTATGCAAAAGGTGACGTGTATGGATTGTGTAAAAGTTGTCACATTGCACAAAAACATGTTCCCAATCCCACAAGCTGCAATATCCATCTAATAATATACTCATGTCACAGAAGTACATAAATAGCATTCATTTGCACATCACGGCTTCCTTGCCGTAAGATTAGCTCATGGGAATGTATGTGAATGAGTGATCTTATGTCATACAAGATGATTAAAAATGAGTGGGTCCCTTTTAGAGATTAGTGGATGCTAAATTATTTCATTCACTTGCTATTCATGATGAATAATAAATCACTCTCAGCTTCTGCTGTTCTATTTATTTATTACCTGAGAATGGTTAGAAGCTAAATACTGTGAGATAGCCTACCCAACAATAAGGGACTGAGGAGATGAGACATTCAACTCTTAATACATTTTTTGGGACTGACAGCCAGATTTTTTCCAAGGTTACCCATAAATCCATTTCCCAGTTTTCTTTTAGATTTCTGCTTAGAACATCCTGGTGTTTTAAGAGCAGTTGGAGAGTCTTTAGAGATCAAAAAGTACATTAAGATAAGCTAAAACTTTCTAGAACTGTATGACTTGAGCTTCTATTTGGTAGGTGTCTGGAGGATTCTTTTCCTTATTAGGCATCTGGTTAACTCTTCACAGAATGTACAACACACCCAGCCTTTCCCTCAAAGAATGCAATTAATCAGTGCCTTCAGCTGGTGTTCATTTAGTGTCTACTACATACTCAACATTCCTAGAGGAATTTTGGAAGAGAATAACATAAGCTGTTTTCTTGACTCTGGAAGAGCTTAAATTCCAATTGTGGAGACAATATTAATATGCATAAAATAAAAAGAGATTCACAAAGCACCCTTTGTACATGAACCTTGGGCCAGGTACTATGTTAGGCATATTCACAAACACTATGTCATCAAATTTAATCATTACAAAATGTTAGGGTAAGTCTTATCACCATTTTCAGATGAAGAAATTGAATCTCATAGATATGATTTGCTCATGTTTAAACAGCTGTTAAGTGGAAGAACTGAGATTCAAAACCCTCTTAACTCCAAACCCAGTACACTTCCTGCAATCCCATATGTTCCAAACACAATATAGGAGATAATTAAGTGCTAATTAGTGTGGCAACAAGACTGAGTTTTGTAGTTCAGGGAAAAGAGTCTAGAGTTGTCAAATAAGCCTTTGCAGATATAGAGTCTACACTGAGTGGGCCTTTGAAGGGTAGAAAAGATGAAAGGATTAAGAGAAGAAAAGCAACATCACAGAGGCAAAAGCACAGAGGCCAAAGAGTAGGCCAAGTCTACTCTAAATCAGACTTGATTGGACCATATGAATTGTGTATAGGACTAATCAATTGGGTTTCCCAAGAATATGGAGCCAGATAATGTAGGGTCCAAGTTAAGCAAGGGGACATGATATAACAGGAATGAAAACTAATGGAAGGTATTGGTTAGGAGCGTGACCCAAACAAAGCAATGCTCAGCTTAGAAGAAGGACGTCGAATGGATCCTTTTGCCCCTTAAAATCCTTTAATGGATACTTATCACTTTCAGGTTAAAGCCCAAAGAGTTGAGCATGGCACACAAGGCCCTCCAGGTCTTGAATTTCACCTGCCATTTCAGCCTCATCTTTTACCACTCACCAACCAATATCAGTGCTTCTGCTATACAGTCAGCTTGCCCTTCCTGGAACTGACCATGCTTGTTTCTCACCTCCAAATTTTGCGAATGTTATTCCCTTTGCCAAGACTTTAGGAAAAATAACTAGCATTCATTGAGCATGAGACTTGCCAGACTCCATCTAAGAAATTCACATTTATTAGCACTGTTAATCCTCCACACAATCTTATAGTGTAGATAGTCCATCCCTTTTATAAATGAGACAACAAAAACTCAGTGAGCTCAGATAAATGCTTAAAGTCACTCAGAGTTTGTCCAAGCCAGAGTTTAACCCAGGGAATGCGAATCCAGCTCCCGATCTGGCTTTTACTCAAAGACTACAATCTACTATACTACTTCCCCTCTCCCTGGCTATGTTTTTCCCACTTGTTCTCTTGGCAAAATTCTAGGCATCCTACAAAACTCAGCTCAAGACTCTCTACCACTTCAAATGATTCCAATCTCTCTCCTCTCTGTTTTATAGAGTTCTGTGTTTGCCTTGGTTTTAGCCTTTACTGTATTTCACAGGAAGTGTTTTGCATCAGAATTTGTGCCTCTCCCATCTTGAGGGCAGAATGTCTGGTTCATTTTGGACCCAGGCATAGAGCTTGCTGCAAAGCACACACTCACTAAATCCTGTTACGAGAATACTTGCAGGTGGGAAGAGGAGAGCATGAGATAAATAATTGGGAAAATTCAGAGTAATGAGGAATTAGGCCAGTATTAGGCAGTGAAAGAGATATAAACATTTTGACAAAAAAATCTACGGGATACGTTGACTTGTTGAATAAGATTATAAAGAAGAATGAATTAAAACAATTGACCTATTCCACAAATATTCATTGAAACCCTTCTGTGGGCCTAGCACTGTACTGGACACTTGGATAACATGGAAGTTTCCAGTGTGGTTACTGAGGAAATAGACACAAGCAAGGAAATCCTTCTGGATAGCTGATTTGGTTGGGGCCATGTATTGAAGAAAAGAACTGAATGTTCAAGTTGTTTTCACACATTTACAAAATCTTCAAAATGACGACATCTGCATTTTTTATTTTAATTTGAGTTTTGGATTTTGTGTCTTTTTTTAAACAAGAAGGTAGATGTATATTTGTCGATGAGCGAAGAAAAACTCATTTCACCAGGGTAGATTTTCCATAGGTGGCAATGTAGGAGACTGGTTTTGAATGAGCATTGGTTTGGTGGCAGCATAATCAAGATTGCAGGCTTATTAGTGTTCCAGGGTTCTTATAATAAAACCCAAATTTTTTGCTGTTTTACATAAATTTGCAAACCAAATTAAGGAAACTTTAACCCACATATGGGGGGGGGGGGGGAATTAATACAGTCTATATAATTATATCCAAACCCAAATTAAGAGGCTATTATGTAGATCATATGCAAAATAGATTAGTAAACCTTTCAATTTAATCAAGTCCCAGGTGAAGGAATATGAGCTATAGTCAGTGGTGTGCAGGTAAATGTTTAACAACCGGCTCTCCAGAGGAAGAAAAAACCTGATATGTAGGATTTGCTGATTTTCAGGGTGTAAATACTCCCAACATAACCATTTTCAAGTTAGCAACCTGACATCACTGAACATTGAGTAGGAAAGAGATATACATAATGGATCCTTGGGATCCAATGTATACCAATTCCAGAATACAAGTGGCTTCATTTGAAGATTCAGACTTCTAACATCCCACTTACTGAGCTTCTAAATTTAAGAACATCTTCTAAGAGATGGACCCTTTCACTGGTGAAAGGAATGACAGAGCCCATGGGACTGGACATTGCTAAACAATTTCTGGAATTTGTGGCTTTGTTGGAGAAGAATCAAAGCTCATAAGCAAAGAAAAGTAATTCTTTCCTCACTGGATGGTGTGTAGTGGAAGGACATTTGCTCACACAATAAGAACGAAGGATTCCTCTCTTGGAGCAATCCCTTCTAGCCCATCACTCCTGTGTGGTCCTAGATGTAGACCAAGTATGGGGTGAATGCACAGGTCACTATGGGGCGGGGGAGGGAAGCAAGTCCCTGACGGCATTGTAATTATGTGCTTACCCATTTGTCTCCCCTCTAGAGTCTGCATCCTCAAGATCATTATATGGGTCTTACTCAGCATTGTATCCCCATCGATTATCCTGGCACTCAGCTGACCCTGGATTCATATGCATGTCGAATGAGTAAACGATTGAGCTTGCAGGGGAAAACATTACTTTTAGGACAACTGCATTGCTTTCCTAACAGGTACATTGTGAGGATTACACATTGGCAGATGGAAAGCCTATTGAAAAATGAAAGAATTAAATAAATGCTGGGTATTATTATTACTATTATACCTCAAAAGAATCTGCTATAAACTAATTAAAGCAGTATGAGCAGTTCCAGTGAGGGTTATTTGTAATAATCTCTTGGAGATATAGAAGTCTCCTGGTGATGTGGTAAATGCCTGGAAGTACTGCCTTCTAAATTATTGTCAAAACATGATATATTGCCGGTTTCAGAAGCTCATGTGTGTCAAGTACTCCAGCCCCTGGGAAAATAAGAAACTTTGTGATGGTTTCTAAGATGCATCTTCTGACAGCAACTCTACCAGAGTGGTTTTCTTGTAAAATTTTTCTGTTGAGATTATTTTTCAGCTATTTCTTTTAAACTTCTATTAAACATTTAGTTAAGTTCTACTGCATTCATTTGATCAAATAATGAATGTCTGGTCCATTGGTCATCATTTGTTGGTCTATTATGTATTAACTGAAAGGTTTCCAAATGTGGGTGGCAAGCAGATCAGAATCACCTGGGGAATCTTTTCAAACTACACACATTACCCAAACATGATGTGTCCCTTTCCTCCACACGTTGAGAATCACTGTTTAAGAGGGTGGTCTGTCATATCCTTTAAATCTGGATGGAGAAACAAAAAGATTGGGGACCACTGATGTGAAATAGTTTAAGTATTTATAGAATGGAGTTATATGTAATGTAAAAGGTTAGAACTGGAGGGCATCTTGTAGAATATGTAATACCTTCCTTTCACCTAACCAATGGGAAACAGACCACTCAGAGAAGTTAGTCTACCCAAAATCTGATTTCTTGCTCCTTTTGACAATGTTCACCACACTGTGTCCTCTCTCTTCGCTGATGGGTTCACCACAATAAAGTTCTCAGTGCAAATTGCCAGGGTATGATATTCAGGGCATGATATTCAAACTGTTATTTTAACTATTAGTACCATCCTCAGTGGTGCTTGGTTTGCTTACACATTGAATTGTTAGAAAAACAATTAAAGTCTGATGTTAATTTAATTTTCTTCCTCTATGTTATTCATCTTCTTGACCCAATTTCCTATTCTTACAGCCATGCTTGTGTCACATACCCAACCTTCCATCATTAATCAGTGAAAGTAACCACCTTTCATGTACTGAGAACAGTGTTACTTCGTGAGGATACAATAGAGCATAAAACAGATCATATCCCTCCCTTCACAGAATTTACAATCTAATAACCAAGGAATTAAAATACAGAGTGATGCAAGTGCTTAATAGGAGAACTACGGATTTCTATGGGAACCCAGAGCGAGGATACTGTACTTATTATCTATTGTTGCATAACAAATTACCCCAAATTTCAGTGGCTTAAAACCACAAATATTTATTACCTCACAGTTTCTTTTGATTAGGTATCCAGGAGTAGCTTAACTGGGTGTTCTGGCTCAAGGTCTTTCCTAAGGTTGCAACCAAGCTGTCCACTCTCTGTGGCTACAGTAGAAATGAAAGTCCAATTGGAAATGAGGCATGAACTGATTCCAAACTTACTCATGTGGCTTTTAGAAGGCCTCAAAATATTTGTTTCTAAGCTCACTCACATGGTTGCTGGCAGATCTCCGTTCCTTGCCAGGTGAGCCTTTCCATAGATGTTTGAAGGTCCTCTGATGATTGATGACCCAAGAAAGGGAGATACAGAGAAAAGAAGGTTACTCAAGAGAGAAGCCACAGTCTTTTTGTAACCTCTAATCTTAAATGGCATCCTATTACTTTTGCTGTATTTTACTCATTACAAGTGAGTTGCTAGGTCCAATCCATACTCAAAGGAAAGAGATTGCACAAAGGTCTGAATATTAGAAACAGGAGATCATTGGGACCATCATAAAGACTACCTAAATGGGCAGGAATTGAAGGTATATGTCAAAGGAACCCCTTCCCTACCCCCTGCAAGGAAGTGGCATCTGAATGAACTTGAAAGACTGAAGGCTGAAAGGAAGTTGACAGGCTAGAGAGGTATATGTGTGTGCATGTATGTACATGCATTTATTCAAGGAGGTTGAGTAGCTGCACTGGGGAGAGTCTTTAAAGCAGATAGAACAGTCTGAAAAATAGCACATTCAACTGGAACAAAGAAGTAGCATAGGAGGTAGAGCAAGGTAGAAGTTGAGGCTGACTGGATAGGCAAACCAAAAGATGGGTCATGTTCTCACCCACTTGCTTTCTTTTGTTCCCCTAAAATTGCCTCTATAGTTTTGTTATTAGATAAAGATAGATTATTGAAGGATTCCTCTATCAAGCTCTTTCTGACTGCAAATAAAATAACCCCCAGTTCAAATTGGCCTTAACCAATATGAAAACATATTAGGTGACATTGAGCTAGAAGGTCTTGAAGCTTGACTGATTCAAAAGCTCAAGAAGAGTTTTTTCTACCTATCCACTCTGCCATCCTTACTGTTAGTTTCATTCCCATGGCATTATATCCATGCACAATAATGTCCTGTGGAAAAAAAGAGAAACCCTCTCTTCCTGAGTTTCTAGCTTAAGATAGAGAACATCTTTCCCAGAAACCCTCTAGAATTCCTCCCCCATCACTTCCCCACCCCCCTCCCACTTCTCAGAGGCCAGGGTTAGATCACAGACCCATTCCTGAGATGGCCATTGGCAAGAGGAATGGAACTACTTTAACTAAACAACTGGAATGGGATGATGTTGGCACATCAACCACAAACATCCATTACAGACAGCTTCATAACTGGACCAGATTAGTTTAGCCCTTCCTAGAATTCTTTTCTATTCATTCATGCCCTGGACTTTAATCAAGGGCAGTTCAAGTATAAGTCATATAAAATCTGCTTCTACAATTGACTGTAAAACTCTTCTTGAAGGCCTTTTTTCTTATGTCACTTGGGGGTCTTTTGAGTAAAGCCTTGCATAAGAAACTCCTTCCAGAATTAAAGTTTCAAAATTAAAAAATCTCCTGAGGATAGTTTGTATCTTCCTTTCTGAGAACAATAAATACATAAGTGACCATGTTTCCCTTTTTACAATGGCTGTCAGGAAACTCTAAGCCTGAGTTTTAAGTAAATGACAGACTTCTATTAACAGTTGTAAATTATGAGTGGAACTATTTCCTGCCTGTTTTTGGGGATTCATTTTCTGCTTCTGTATCTATGTATCCCATACATTGACTGATGTCTCCAGGCCTCTCTGGCTCAGCATCCTGTCTTTCACCCTTTGTCACCCCAGTTGCCACATCACTGGTTGCCACTAGAAAGGCACAATATTAAGCATTTGGAGAAACTTATGTTACTGAAGATTGGTGGAGGATGATGGAGTCACAAAGAAAACTCAACCAAGGCAATGCACATCATTTATTAATTTAACTCACCTGTGACACCAATTACATATCTGTTTTTCCCCTCACATTTCTCCCATTTCTTCAGGAGCAACAAAAAATTCTCTCCTTGGTGTGTGTTTGGTACTTTAGGGATCAGTTTCATTTATTTAAGCATAACTTTGGGATTTCTTCTTCTACTTTGGCAGGTCATCAATATACTCCAAACACAGTTCTCCCCAAGAGAAATCATGGCAAATAACATTTTCTTTATCTTCTTATATGTATATATTTTATTAAAGTATTGTGAGTGTCTTTCCTTCTAAGCCACCCAAAATTCTTTTTGGAAAAGGCAAATTATAAATAAGTTCAGTAAAGTTTTCCAACAATGCCATAAAATAGGTCATTGGCTACAAGAATAATATGCTTAGTATCAGAAAATGTATAGCGCACCAAACCCTTGGCAGATTATCTAATGGATGGTCATGTCATATATGGATTTCATACCCTTATCCTAATGTTTACAACCAAGATGTGAGATCAATTGAATAAAATATTAGACATTTTGACTACAAAAAATACTTTTCACACATTTGGAGAGCACGATTTAACAACTGCTTTGAGATAATGAATGTGTTATAATCTATTTGAAACACTCACGTATTTCACCATGCTATCATAGAGCATTACATTCAGGATAGAATCTTTACCATGATATTGAATAGCTATGTGACACTGCCTTAGTAGAAAGAGAGGTTTTTAAAGATGCTGAAAAGGTTACCTAACCCAAAACAATATTCTTGAATTATTCATTTTGCCACAATGCAGTGGAAAACTGATCACCACAGGTCTCCTTTTCACTGTGCTCCAACCATCCTTCATTGTTCCATTTAAGAGCTCAGCGCACATCCTTGCTATTCACAATCCTTTTCTGGAACCCAGTGTGAGTATGAAAGCCATCAATAATTAATTTTTTTCTACTATAGGTGGTGATGATGTTTCTGTATCAGCACAAAAATGATCCAGATGAATAATACCAACAATAAGACTGCTGCCTTAGATGTCCAGGACACATTTCCTCCCTGGAGCACATAGTGTCCTCCTATCTATTGGTTCATTTGTCCTTTCAGAGAAAGCAGATGCTGTGATGTTTTTAAGACAATAGAGCAACACAAAGGATTAAGCCACAGTCATCAGCAGAAAAGGTAAGACTAAATAAGAAAATGTGTAGTGTCTACTTTAACAATTGCCTTGCATCAAAGACAAGATTATGTGTTATATCTCTTTTGGAAATTCTCAATTGTACTGTGGAAAGTAAATAAATACAATAAATTAAACTAACATTGGCATACATTTTATGGTTTTCCAGTGCCTCCTTCTATTCTAGCCTATCTAATCCTCAACACCACCTTGGGCAAGAATATTTTATCTCCATTTTCTAGATGAAATTGAGGTTCTGAGAGGTGAACTCACTTGCCTGAGGTTGTAGAACTAGTAAGTGGTAAAGCCAAGACGCAAATCGAGATCTTCTGACCCTGAATCAAAATTCTTTTGTTGTAATACTTCTGACCAGCAGTTGATAAGAAGGAATTTTATCCACTTTTTGAATCAGGCATGAACTCACAGTATATCATAACATTGAGTAAGATGAGGGGATGGAAAATAATTAGTACAAATCATTACGGCTTTAAGCTCAACTGGGCAACATGAAAGCAACTACTATAACAAGGTGTGGCAATTTTATATTATTTATGAATCCCAAAAAAGAGACAAATTATGTTTGTAAACTGGTCTGTTCCTCTGAGTGTGATAACCTTTGGTTGTATTAAATTCAAAGGTTTTAAGTTTACTTCATAAAAGATTAGGGCTTTGATTCAATCATGTCAGTAGGGTGTGACACAGGGTTGAGTCCCCACTCTCTTGGTGGGCTGATACAAAATGACACCCACTCAGGAAGACACAGAGGAAGAGAGAGCGCTCCATAGACATGGAAGAGGAGAGAACTTGGTTAGTTTGGTCCTGCCATGTGGCAGAAAGGAGAAGGCTCAAACAGCTAAAGCCCTGGAAAGAGAGATGAGCCATTTGCCTGACAGCCTATAGCTGTCAGATTGGGAAGAAGCTGGGCCCACTGAGCCTCAAGAGGAAGAGAAAGTCCTGAGGGACAAACCATATGCTAACTTGCAGCTGAGAGAAAGGAAGCCCAAAGCAGAAGGCTGAACCCTTGCAGAGATTACCCACCATTTTGCTTCAACAGGGAGCAATTGACTTTGGTGAGAAAGCAGTCTTGAGTTGGACTCTGGGGCCTTGTAACTGTAAGCTTTTACCTAAAATAAACACCCTTTATAAAAGCCAACAGATGTCTAGTGCTTTGCATCAGTACCCTTTGGCAGACCAATACACAAGGTCTGGTTTTATTTACATATAATAAAAAACCCTAAAAGCAACTTTGATGTTCGTTTCTCCTCAAGAGTGGCCAGTCTGACTCCTAGAAAAAGAAGTAAGTTGGTTTTCTCATTCCAGAAAGAAATGTAAATCAGGCATGAGCATAATTAGCTAGATAACAGTTTAAACATTGACATACAGCCACAATGCTAAATATTAATTATGTTAGGAATGAGCAGGTTCAGCTTTGCTCACAGTTTCAGAGGGTTAAAGGGGAGGCAGGTTTTAGCATCATAACCATTAAAGCCATAAAGAAAAGGGGAAGGTGCATGCTACCCAGGCCATGGACATGTCAGGGGGGACTTATAATTACAAAGCTATAAGACCTGGGAGTGGAGCCATGAGACACTGAGAAAGGTTGGGCAATGCTTCTCCCCAGGCACTAACAGTGATTACACTGGGCACCTCCTGGAGCCAGGCCCGGTCCGAGCCACTTAATGGACAACACCTTTTTCAACTCCACAACAACCCGACAGGATGTTACCACATTTTGCAGCTGAGAAAGCTGAGGTTCAGAGACGCAAATTTTTCCCAGGTCTCAGAGCTAGTTCCCAGTAACTGAACTGGGGGATTAAATTAAAGTCTGAACCTCTTCATCTCCCCACTGCTCTGACAAGGTGAGGTACGGTTGTTCTAATGGGAAAACACTAGGAGCTAACAGAGAGTTCAGGGACTAAGAGAAGGGCCATGTGACAACTCTCCCTACACCCTGTTTTCCTGCAACCTCCATCAAAACTAAGGCATTCCTTCTGATTGCTCCTCCTACTCCCTCCCAAGTTCTTTTCTCTCCCACAGTCTTAAAGGAGAGAGAGCAGAGAAGAGAAGTAAATAAAGCTTTTCAAGCCCCTCCCTTGTCCTCCACTGAGAGACATTATTCAAGACTGGCCAGCGAAACTGTGGCTTGATCCAAGGTCACAGCAAGGAGGCTTTCCAGGGGGCCCCCTTGGCCGCCATCCCTAAAAACCCTGCAATTTGGCAGCCCAGGCTTCCAGGCACATGTGGAATGGATTAAGTTTCTAATCATAACACAGCAAAAGCTGTCCTCAAATAAGGAAATTGTGAGAGAAACTATCCAAATTAGGAAACCAACCTGGGCAAAGCAGAGACAGCCTTGAACCTTTACGCAAATGCCCACATTTTTCTCCTCTTGCCGGAGACTGTCAATTAAGCATTCCCTAAACTGACAGAATTTTTCACAAGGCAACCTCTGTTTTTGGAGAACATGTACCAGGTTTATTTATAATTGTCCTATTTCCAAACATCAAATTTGTTATTTTCATTGCTACTTTTTTAAACTGGGAAATATTCACCACAACCACCACCACCACCACCACCCAAAACACACAGAAAGACTCTGGTACTCTAGTACTCGTGACATTATTTTCTAGAAAGATCACCAGGATCCTGAATCTCAGAATCCTTGGCGAGATGATTAGCAGAGCCACCTCTACTTCTGCTGGTTTCAAAGTAGTTGTTTATGCACACTCTTTCTTAATTGTTGTCCCGGCTTATAGCCCTAAACCTTTTCATTTGAGATATGGATGATGCAACTTCAGCTTAAGTCCTAGGCTCTAGACTTGCCTCAGTATCCTACTTCACGCCTCAAACCATAAGTCTCACTCTAGTTCCTAATTTATTTCCCAAGGCTATGGCACCTCCTTAATTAAAGACATACAAGTCAACAATAATAAACACCTAACAGTTATGACATTCATTATCACCTGTATTTCCCACAAAAACTCTATGGGGCAAGTACTATTATTTTAATTTTCCAGTTGAAAATACTGAAGCACAGAGAGATTTCATAACTTGCTCAAGATCACATAGGTATTAAATGGCAGAGAAGGATTTTGGCCTGTAAGAGTTGATGCCTGTTCTCGCTCTCTCTCTTTTTACTTGGAAATAGTTTCAAACTTACAAAAAAAAATGATCAAGAATAGGAATAGTACAAAGAACACTGACATATTATTTACCCAGATTCACCCTTTAGCTCCTGTAATATTTATCCTATGTTTTAGTTTCCTGGCTGCTAAAGGAAATGCCATGCAATGAGTTGGTTTAAACAATAGTTTATTGACTTACGATTTTAAGGCTAGAAATCCAAAATCAAGGCATCATTGAGGTGATGTTTTCTCCCAGAAAACTGTGGCATTCTGGAGCTGGCTGCCAAAAATCCTTATCTCTTGGCTTCTCTGTCACATGGCAATGCACACGGCGATCTCTCCTGGCTTCTCTTTCAGGTTCCATTGACTTCCAGGCATCTGGCTATTCCCTCTACAGCTTTCTCTCTCTGTGTGAAGGCTTTTAGGAATATCATTAAGAGCCATATTGGAGAAGCAGATGTGGCTCAAGTGATTGGGCTCCCGTCTACCATATAGGAGGGCCAGGGTTTGATTCCCGGGGCCTCCTGGTGAAGGCAAGCTGACCCCATCAGAAAGCTGGTACAACAAGATGAAGCAACAAAAAGAGACACAGAAGAGAGACAATAAGAGATGTGGCAGACCAGGGAGCTGAAGTGGCGCAAGAGATTGAGCACCTCTCTCCTACTCCAGAAGGTCCCAGGATCTGTTCCCGGTGCTACCTAAAGAGAAGACAAGCAGATGCAGAAGAACACATAGCAAATGGACACACAGAGCAGACAGCAAGTGCAAAAACACCAAGGGCGGGGGGGAGGGTGGTAGAGTAATGACTAAATAACTCTTTTTGAAAAATTTAAAAGAGCCATATTAATTCAGCTGGGCCACTCCTTAACCAAAGTCACCTCATCAAAATGTCCTAGTTACAAATGTTCACACCACAGGAAAGAATTAAGTTTAAGAACATGTTTTTCTGAGATACATAGCTTTAAGCTATCATACCCTATTTGCTTTATCATTTGTGCTCTCTCATCTTTCTTTCTCTCTATATATACATATATATAAATATATAAATACATATACACACATATATACATATATTTTTTGTATATTGTATATAAGGAATATTATACATATGGTTTTTTTTGTTTGTTTTTTTTTTTTTTGCTGAGCTATTTGGAAGAAAGTGGAACACATCGTGTCCTTTTTCCCTTAAATAATTCAATGTGTATTTCCTAAGAATAGGGATTTTTTTTTTTACATAATCACTGTACAGTAATCTAATTCAATAAATTGACATTGATAAAAAATTTTAATCTAATCTACATCCAGAATCCCATTTTTCCAATTGACCTGAAAATGTCCTTTACAGCATTTTTTTCCCTAGTACAGGATTCCATTTAAGATTATATATTGCATTTAATTGTCATGTTTTTTTAGTTTCTTTTATCCTGGAACATTGTCCACAGTATTTCTTCATCTTTTACAACACTGAGATTTTGGAAAAGAACAGTTGTTTCCTCCTAATTTGAAGTTTTTCTGATGATTTCTCATAATTACACTTGGGTATATATTTCTGGCCAGGATACTCTGTATGTGATATTGTATTCTTCTCAGAACTCACAAACTGATGAAAATACACCATGTTCATCTGCCCTTCATTGGTGATCTTACGTTCATTACCTGTTCAAGGTGTTGTCTGATTTCTACAATTGTCTAGTTACAATTCTTCTGAAACTAATGAGCAACTTATGGGGAGTTGGTTTAAAAACATGAAAATATCCTACCCCTCATTAAAATTTCTCCCTTAGACTTAGTACCTGTTGATGAATTTTGCCTGGACCAATATTGTCTATGATGATGGAAAAACAATGATTTTCCCACTCTATCAGTCCCTCCACATTTATCAGTCAGCACTGGGTATTCTACAGTAAACAAGAGCCCTCCCTTTTTAAAGAAGATTGTGGGAAATGGCATAGTAGGAATCTCTAGTAATCAGTACTTCCACCAAAATTTTGAACTGGCAGGAAGTGTCTGAATAATTATTTTTGGAACTTTGAAGTTCAGTGGAACACTTTCATCATCCAAGAAAGAACCAGGATGAAGAAGCTGGTAAACTGTGGTAAATATCACCTTCCATGTAGGGGCTACCATCCTCCATCCCCAAAATACATGGCAGGCAGCTATGGGCACTGCAGTTCACTGCTGCCATGATGGGTTATAAGGACTTAGTCTCCAAAAATTGGGTGTGTGTGGTCTGACTGCTGATCACTGCTTTCCATAGCTATTTTTGATCACCGAGGGGGCCAGCATGGAGGGCAGGCATTTCGATCTCTTTCCAGCAGAAAGAGATCTTTCCTGCTTCTTTCTAGCAGAAGCAGAGGAGGAGTCTTAAAGAGACAGTATCATTTTTTCTCTCTTTCTTTCTTTTTTCCTTTCTCTTTCTCCATTTGGGATCAAAAACAGTGTGAAAAGCTCACAAACTGATGGCTCCAGCTCTCAACAAGAAAAAAAATTGGCAATACCAGCAGAGAGGGAGATTTAGATTTCTAAAGTTACAACAATACAATGTTCAGAATGCCCAGTTCTTAACAAAAAATTACAAAACACACACCCCACCCCCCAAAAAAACAGGAAAATACGGCCCATGGTAGGGAAAAAAAGAATTTGACAGAAACCATCCCTGAAGGAGCTCATATATTGGAACTATTAGTCAAAGATGACAAATCCTATCTTAAATATGTTCAATAACCTAAAGAAAACCATGGACAAAGAGCTAAAGGAAACCAGAAAAAAAAGGTCTGAGCAAAAAGAAAGAGATAGACATAATACAAAGGAACCAAAGAGAGATTCTGGAGCTGAAAGGTGTAATATTTGAAAAAAATTCATTAGAGGGACTCAACAGCCGATTTGAGCAAGCAGAAGAAAGGATCAAAAACTTTAAGACAAGACAATTAAAGTTATCCAGTGTGAGGAGGAGAAAGATAAAAGAATGAAAAAAAATGAACAGAATCTGAAAGATCTGTGGGACACGATTAAGCATGTTGAAATATACATCATAGGAGTCCCAGAATGAGAGAAAATAGTTGAACACCATATATCTGACAGGGGATTAATAATTAAAATATATAAAGAGTTCCTGCAACTCAACCAAAAAAAAAAAAAAAAAAAGACAAACAACCCAATTAAAAACTGGGTAAAGGATTTGGGTAAAAGATTTGAATAGATATTTCTCTAAAGAAGATATACAAATGGACAAAAGCACATGGAATCATATTCAACATTATTAGAGAAATGCAACATTAGAGGAATGCATAGAGAACAGCCATTAGAGAAATGCAAATCAAAACTACAATGAGATAACACTTCTCACCCACTTGGATGACTACTTTAAAAAAAAACAACAGAAAATTACAAGTGTTGATGAAGACGCAGAGAATAGAAACCCTCTTATGCTGCTAGTGGGAAGTAAAATGATGAAGCTGCTGTAGAAAACAATTTGGTTGTTCCTTAGAAAGTAAAACATAGAATAACAATATGAACCAGCAATTTCACTATTAGGTACATGCCCAAAAGATTTGGAAACAGGGACTTCAATAAATATCTATATACCAATGTTCATAGCAGCATTATTCACAATAACCAGAAGACGGAAGCAACCCAAGCGTTCATCAACAGGAGAGATAAACAAAATATGGTACAATGGAATATTATTCAGCCATAAAAAGATATGAAGTGCTGATACATGCCACAACATGGATGAACCTTGAAGATATCATGTTCAGTGAAATAAGCCAGACACAAAAGGACAAATATCTTACTATTACTCTTATGTGAAATACTTAGAAATAGCAAATTCATAGACACAGAAGCAGAATAACAGTTACCAAGGATTGGCAGAAGGGAAAATGGGTATGAGTGTCTGTTTGGGATGATGAAAATGTTCTGGAAACAGATAGTGGTGAAGTTTGTACACATTGCCAATGTACTTAATGTTGCAGAACTGTACAGTTAATATTGTTAAAGTGATATTTATGTTATGTATATTATACCACAATTTATTAAAATTGTTAATATAAAAGGTTATTTTAAATGGGCCCTCCCTTTTCTTCCACCTATATACTTATTTGTCTATTTTAGCTATTTATTATCAGTACAGATTGATGAATTCCAATTTTCTTCAGTGGTTTATTGTTCTAGTTTTGGGCATGGGAACCACTTCGAGCTAGCTCTTGCATCCTTATGACATACCCCATGATTTTTTTTTTTTTTTTTTTTTTGCAGCACTTCCTTATTCTATGGTATAATAAGATGTTTTATGATCATCTTGACTTTTCCCTGCCTCAACCCTAGAGCCAGCCATTTCTCTGAAGAACCCTGATTCTTTCAATAGAGAGTGGTACTAGGTACTGAGATCTGGGCACTAGGTATCCTCATTTCTACAGGGGTGTGGGGTTTTTTGTTTGTTTTGTTTTGTTTTGCTTTGTTTTGCTTTGCTTCTAAGTCCTTTCAGCAGACAGAGCTAAGAAATACAGGCATGTATATTTGCAAACACACTCTTGTGCTTACATATATACACATATGCATACATACGCACATTTATATGAGCACACATACATATATACACAAACATAAAAATTTTGGAAATCAGAAGTTCACACCAATGCCTCCAGTTTAAGCACACTATCTTATTCACTATACAATCTTTTCTCCTGTGATTTCACAATGGCTGAAAATAAAGATGCAAGGTAGACCTTAAAGTGACATTAGAGAATGTTCCCTCTGTTCTATTTGTGATCACATTACATTTCCCACTCCCTGTTCTGGTGGCAAAAAGTCTGTGTCCTTGAAGACTCAATTTTGTCTTTGATCCATAACTAAGCTCTTTCTTGCAAGACTGTGATGAGGGTTGTAAGGAAAGGAGTCTAGATTTTCTGCTAGAATTTAGAGTTTGTGACTACCAATTGTTTTCAAAACTTTGAAGTAGTTCATCTCAAATACATCAAATCCTAACACAGCAGCTAGTCTCTCCACCATGGTCTGTCTACCATGTAGGCAAAGCCTCTTCTGGATGAGGATACAAGAATCATGGTGGCAAAGGATGATGACAGTGTCCCCAAATCTTTAGACGCTGAAGTGTAGGGGAAGATTCAGTCCCCAGAGGTGGACACAAAGTGGCTCAGTGACCCTGTGCCCTGGTACCCCAGATATCCCTTGGAAGAAAAGCTTTAACTCAGTGCAGGAGCAAATAGTCATTGAGTATTCAGGCAGCCTCCCAGCCAACTCATCCAAGCCCAGCAACACAGTCTAGAACTAAATGGAATAAACCAGCCTCAAGGACAGTGACCTGAGTCCCATAAACCATAATTGGATGCAACATAGGCCTTCAGAGGAGTCAGTTTTACTGGTACTCATTGGTTTTAGCTTTCCTTTATGGCAGTTGTGTTAAGCAAGCAGTACACGATATCTTTGTAATCAGAGATCTGAGTTCTACTCCGAGCTCTGCCGCTACTAATAAGCTTTTGAGTCTTGAATTGTAATAACTTCTCTGAGCCTCAGTTTCTTCATTTATAAAATGAAAAGACTGCAAGATTACTGTGTGAACTTGAGCCAATGAATATAAAGCTCATGGCAAATAGTAGGATCAGATAAATTTAGATATTATGAAGAACAACATAAGGAGTCATTATACCTTAGTATTTTTCTTAGAGTATATCCCTAAGCAAAATAGTCTGAGGTGCCTTACAGAAGGGCCTGGAGTCTAGCACCAGGAGAGAAGTGAACTAGGCAAAATCCACATCCATTCTTCTTAGGTTATTGCCCAGTGTCGATCAGCTAAGAACTAACAAGACTGTTCCCTATGCTTATCAGCCAGAATTTTACAGCAATATAATGGTTTGTATTTTAGTCCTCTGCTACTGAGTTTTTAGCTGCTTTCATAACTGAAAGCATACAAATTCTTGGTCAGTTTTCCTGAGAACACCTGGAATATTGCATTTTCTTTGGAAATTTAAATTGCTAGATATGGTGTAGCCAAGGGCTGAGACTCAATACAAGCAGTCCTTTGCCAAGGTATTTTTTAACTGGGCCTGCTGTCATCACAGGCAGCATTTCTCCCTCAAAGAATCTGCATTCTTCCAACTTTCCCTGCTCAGGATTGCATGTCAACAAACCACCCAGCATGACCAACTCCCACTATTCCCCAAGGATGATGGAAGTGAAAATACAGCTTTTGTTCTTTTTCCTGCTCAGTAACTCAAAGACCAGAGCTGTGGGTGGATGTTGTTATGGCATTTTAATATTGAAGCCCTGGTCTCCTATCAATGCTGCAAAGGAAGGGAATGTCTGCAGCCTACAGTGTCAAAACCTCTCCACTCTCCAAGCACCATTGCTGTAACCCAGGAGTGGCAAACCCAGATGCCTCCATGGGCTAACCCAAATCTGTCAGCTAAATGTAAGGTGGGAGTGGAAGGGGCTGCTCAAACAGGGGAGAGCATACTCCACCTAAAGGCAATGACATTGAGTTTATTTTCAAACACTCTACTGGCCTAAACAAATGCATCTGCTTATCTCTCACTCCTGCCCTAGGCCAGTGATTGCTCTTTGTAGAACTTAATATAAAGGAAAAGATTGGCCTGGGAATTTAGAGATGGGTTCTATTGGTTCTGCCACTAAATGTCTCTGAGATTTTCTGAAGTTATTTTATTTCTCTGGGCCCAGTTTCCTCTCCAGTCAAATGAGGACATGAAGTTTCAGGTGAACATAAAGGTCTTCTACCATTTTATTTAGTCTTAGATTCCAAACTGCTCCCAACCTACCTCTCCAATTTTTTCTTCTACCTAGAGGCTGATCTGGATTTTGAGGAAACTGAACTTAAGCAATTCAGGGACCCCTCTTTAAGAATTATAATATGAAACTATGACTACAGAAGTAGGTTGATAGCAATATTTATTTAAAATGAGAAAAGAAAACAACAAACATCAACTTTAAAAAGCCAATAAACACCAAAAATATCACAAAATCCAGGGGGAAAATAACATGAGATTTATATTAACCATCTGCTTGACAAACCTCTATAAATGCTTTTACCCTATGTTTTTGGCTGTAGACTGGTGAATTGTCTCTTCTTATGACAACAATTTTGTAATATTTTGTGTAGAGAGACTAGAAAGATTCTGTTTTTCCTATAACACTAATGATCAAAATTTATTTACTATTAATGATAATACAAAAAAATTTCTTTCAGCTTCATTATTCATTATTGGCAATGTCATGTGCATTTTTAATATTGTCAAATTTGGGGAAATCCTCTATTGAGTGCCATTTATATGTGAGCTGTAAGATTCCAGGCATTCATGTTTCCCTGATCAGAGACTAATCGTAAATACTCCGAATTGATGATGTTCATTAACCAGGGCCTTGGGAGGATCTTTGATCCTGTCACTCCCCACCAGATACTCTACAGTGCCACCCCCAACCCCACTGAACTTCTCAGGTGTCCTTAACTCACAGCACCCTTCCACAACTCTGCGGCTTTGCAAATGGTGATCCATGTGTTAAATCACCCTTCCCACCCCCGAGGCACTACTATATTCCTTCTTCCAGGTCCAATAAGATTAAGCCAACTCTCCTTTGCTCTTTCCCATCCACCCAAAGAAGAGAACAACTCCTTCCCCCTCCACCATCATGTTACAGCTCTCTGTCCATTTGTCTGCCTTCCCTACTAGACTCTGATTCCCTTAAGGGAAGGTAATGTATCTTTCCATCTGCCTAGTGTAAGTCCTGGTCAAAAAAGATGCTCAATAAGTGTGTGGCAAATAAAAATTGCTCCACAACACAGTTTGCAAGAAGTGGTACAATTATTTACCCTTCTAAAACAAACCTTATTCTTCTGATTTCTCAATTGTCAGCTGATGATAACAGGATTCATCATTTAATGAGGCCTCTTCATCCTCCCTTGGGTTCAGGCAGTCCGTGGAAATGGGGGGCTCACCCTGGGGCCATCCTTCAGCACTGGTTGCCCTAGCGATGGTTCCTCCCTCTGCTGCTCTGAGGGTGGCAGAGCTGTAGTCATCTCCACGCCCCTTTGACTGATCCTCAGACCACCTTTCCCCAGGCTCTCAGGGTGCCAGCATTTGAGGGCAATCTCCAAAAGCACCTAGATAGCCATCCTCCCTCCTTCTGAGGTACAATCACCTCGGGGAGGTACAAGTAAGCAGGGAGCACATTTGTGCCAACTGCAGAACATTTCAACCTCATTTCCTTCATGGGTTTAGAAGTCTTCAAAAAAGGGCTGGGTAAAGCTGTCATTAAATCTGTCCATCCCCACAAGCCTCAGAGATCAAAGGAAATAGGAAGAAAGGAAAGGAGGAGGGTGGGATAAAGAAAAACCAGTCTTGGGCAAATAAGCCCAGAAACTTAAGAACACTGAAGTCTGATTGTCCTTTTTCTATAAATGAAGTATACAATTACTTCTTCATCCATTTTCTAATAAGTTTGCTCAAGCAAAATAATAATAATAATAAGGTACCAGCTAATTTCTATGTTAAGTTAATACATTAGCCTGCCCAAAATGTTTATTGAATCAATCAATCAATGACCTCTCATGGTTAGTTCATTATCATGGCTCTGTTTTTTTTAAAACTACATAAACCTCAATCAGGGAGAAATAAAACAGTGTCCATCTCCTCACACCTATGTCACTGTGTAGGTAAAATCAATGATCACAAGCCATTCCCTTACTGGGAAAATAGACAAGACTTGGTTATTTCTGCTATGATGATGGAGTGTCCTCCTCTGCTTCAGGAAAGGGTTTTATGTTTCCTCTGCATTTTATAGAAAGTGATCAAGCAGAAGAGAACTTGTTTCTGGCTCCTATTGGCTAATTTCAAATTGCAGTTATTTACATGGGGGAAAACAAATAAAACAAACCCATTATTTCCGTAATCCAAACTTCATTAAGCAAGTCTGTATTACAATGCCATAACATCCCTGATCTAGGGGCAATTATATGTCCAGAGCAAAACGCACCCCTGATCAAATGTATACTTTGAAGCAAGGTTGATGTTTGTAATTTAAGGAAACAATGGAGATTTCACTCCCTCACATCATCTGGTTGTTAACGTGTGTAGCAGAACAAAAATAACCCACCAAGCTCTTTTCAATATTTAGCAGGACTTATTTGAATTCTTTACCCTCCCCTCTCCCTCTTTTTATAACCTGCAGCAAATTACCAGTATTGATAAACCATTAGAAAATAAAATAAGAGACAATTTTATTGACAGCTAGACGGACTAATGCCTGGGTTGTGTTGGTTTTGAGCAATTGAGCTTTTTGTATTCATTAAAACTCTGCAAGCAACATGTGTTAAATTTTTGATGTATGCAGTGTGCACTGAAGTCTTTATCTACATTAGCTGAGACACCAATTTGCACCCCTGTTGCACCCTAATAGGCTGATTTATTGTGGCTTCCTAAGGCTTATTAATGTAAGAGCTTGGAGTTTTTTAGTGGCCTAAATCAATTTCATTTTTGGATACAGCAGAACTTGTCAAGGTCCATGTCTCTCATTTCCTCTTTTGTCAATGCAGATGGATGGTGTGAGCTCTTGTAGTGTTTGCAGCAGCGAGGGCACTTGACTGATAGGCATGTAAGCTGGAGACTACTTGGATATCTGCACAAACTCAGTGAGTGGAATGACAGAAATACCACAGGATTCCAGAGCTGTCTTGGTTGTGGGGTAGGGTGGGGGTGGGGTGCTGTGGAATGCCCATAAAAATAAATAAACACAAATAAAAACAAGAAAACTAAAATCCCACTGACAATAAGCAATGATCTAGAGTGGCAATGCTCACTTTCCACCGTGATTAGTAAGTCATTGACCAATCTCCTCTGATGCTTTTTAATTATCTTTCTCCTTTATTTGAGCATAAACCTCTGTAGGTCCCATCTATTTTGTTCAGTGATATGTCTTAAACATCTAGAATAGTGTCTGAGTTCAATAAATATTATCAGTGGATAACCTTGCACATAAAAGGGACAAAAGGAAATAAAATCATTAAGCAATGACTTTTTAAAACTAGTTTCTATAACTATTAGGATGTGGAGCTTTTGAGAATCTGATGAAACCTATGATCTCTTTCCCCACAAAAATGCTTGGCAGTTCATGCACATTCAATTTTCCAGCAATTTCAGGCTTTCCTAAAAACCCTTGGGCAGACCTCTGAATAAGATCCCCTCCAGTCCACACAGTGCCAAAATACCAGATTGTTTAATTGCTGGATTTGGGGTAGGGGTGGGGGAGTGAGCGGAGGTTGGAGAGAGGACAGACTGATCCAATTGGATAGGATGATTCTTTGCTTACTGTTCCTAGAAGTATCTTCAGTCAATCAAGCAGACCATCCAAGAATTAATTTGATGTGCTAATCACTGTTCACAGACCAGAAAATAGTAAAGAGATAATGAGCAAATTTGTTAAAACCTCATAAAATTTTCCTTTCCTTCCAAATTTGTTAGTCGATTTGTTCCCTAGGGTTACTGAGTTAAGGAATCCTTTGGTGTAGCTTCCCCCTTATGGAAGGAGTTCAGAATATTCAAGAGCACATCTTCCTATCCTGCAGCAGATTGATCCTAAAGTTAAGTTATTCCATAATTCTGCTATTTTGGAATCGTTCCTTATGTGAATCCCAAAGACCTGTGAATGCTCAGGTGAATCTCAGGAATCACAGGAGAAATCATCAGCTCCCTAAGGGATGCTGTGGGATAAATATACTGCTGCTGAATTTGGCAAATTTGGGTTATTTAGATTACTTTTATTATTTTCAAGGTATTTCTGAGCCAATATATTAATTGATTAGATCTACTGATCCATGTACAAATGTTGATGTCAGCATTTCTTTATTGCATACTGTATAAGTTATGTTTATTTTTGATACATACTTTTTAGTCCCCAGAAGCCTGAAAACTACAAAGTACCTCTCATGGCACTCATAGGTGATTATAGTTGTGTTTCATCTCATACTAAGAAAATCTGATATAGAGCCAACATTTTCAATCAGGACTACAAAACAAGTCATCATGAAATCCGGACACTTTGGCAGAATTCTGATGAGTAATATGCTGACCTAAAATTTAGGAGAAAATTTAATTTATAAAGTTAGTACATCCATCAGAAAGCTCTGAATGTTACTTTCGTAACAAGTGGGAGTTTTTCATATTCAGGCAAATGTACTTCAAATTTTAGCTTTGCCACTAAGTAGTTGGGTAACCTTAGGTAAATTGCCTAATTACTCTGGTCTTTGTTTTCCTCTTCTTCAACACAAGGATAATAATACTTATCTTTGAGGTGGTGGGGAGTATTAAGCAGAATGACATCTATAATAGGTGCATAATGTATGCATCCAATTACAGAAGTTGACTTCTTGCAACCACAAAGGAGTACAAGTTAGAACTGAATAAGAGATACAAAGGAGATCACAGGCTGGTAGGGGCAACTGGTAGCATATTAGTGGACCTTCCAATCTTCAAAACCAAATCAACTTTAGCAAAAACTACAGATTTTGTCTCTCAAGACTGTCTCTTTTTTGAGGAGCTAGGCCTGGGGGAGAGGGGTAAGTAAGATTCTAGTAATAGAAGAGGGTGGTGACAGGGACTATGGTAGTCTATATTTATGCCAGAAAAATTGAAACAATTGAGAGAAACAAAAATTAAAAATAAACTTAAGTTCTCACTTATTTGACAATAATCAATTTAGATAAGTTATTTTAGAAGGAAAGACAAGTACTATTGAGTCCAACTGAGCTATCAGTATATGTTCTTAGAAGGACAAACACTGCAACAAATGCTTAAAGTGAATGGAAAGTACATCCCATTCAAAACAGAAGAAACACTGAGGGCCCCAACTTAGAAACTATTGGATTGATTTTTTTTTTTTTCATAACACTAAATTTAACCAACTGGGATTCTTTTTAAAATAGCATTCTATTCAAACTTTCAAAGTGAAAAATTTACATTTACTGGGAAATTTTCACTTTGTCATAGGAATGGAACTCTCTGTCCCTCAGCTTACTTACTCTTTGAAAAGAAAGTCCTTATTTATCCTGGATCAAGATCCACATTGTCGCAAATATATCTCAGACATGAATGAATGGAACATGCGTTGGTTGAAAAGCAGGAAATGTTTTTATTACCAACAGGAATGCCCAATGGTGAATCTTCTCTGAAGGGATGCCACTAATCTTGTCTATGAACATGTCAGGGGAAAAGGAATAGTTGTTAAAATGACTGGTGTAATTAATGCTATTGTTAAGGAAGGACTTAGTTATCAAAGGATAAAAGAGTCAGCAGCAAGTTTAAGCAATGAAACAATGTGCCATGGGCAGTTTTTCAAATTCTTGCTTACTTTAGGAAATTATGATGGGCTAATCAAAGAGCACTGTGATCCTATAATAGTCAGAGAGAATAAAGGGAGACGTGAAGGACAAAAAAGTCCAAATAACTCATTTCTAAAACAACAGCTAATTCTGTTGCTAAGAGTATTCACAGGTTAATTAGGAAATCTGTTAGTGATGAGGCCGGCACATTTTTATTTCTAGAAGACACTGTTCATTAACACAGGAGCATAATTAATGGTTGTTGAATAGTAGCAGGACTTTCCAGCAGGGAGAATGTTAGATGTATCTTCTTAGCTCAAAGAAAGGCAAGTCTCCCCATGCTTGCCCTACCCACCATATTCTTACAGCAACAAGAAAGTAGCTTTGTCACTGCTTGTATCTATTGTCTACCTATGAAGTCACCAGATGGAGAAAGATTCTCATACTTCTTGGGTATTAACCTATTCCACTCCTTTTTCTTTAGTGAACTTAAAAAGAAAGATATTGACTGTAAAATATTAATACATTGTATGTTATATCATTGTTAGTGCTTTTGAATGCAAGAAACAAAACCCAAAATTAAACAATAAAGAATTTATAACTGATTTAATCAAATGTTAAATACCAATTTTAAGACACACCATTATTTTATGAACCACTAAGGAAAAAAAAGATTGCCAATTAAAATGAGTTCCTATGCTTTCTAATGACTTAAAAACCATTTTAATTCTGCTTCTGGGAAGATAGAACAGACATATTTTTTCCTTCTTCCTCCCACTAAGTAATTCCAGACATTATATGGTAAACAAATATAGACTTTGAAGTATGGAAAGAAGAAAACAGACCTGATAGGGATCTCATGGTCCCAGGAGCAAAACTCTGGTGAGTTCCATGGGTTTTCTTTTAGCCTTGTATATCTCAGAGTTGGAGCTGAAAAAACCAGCCATATATTTAAATAAGATCCAGTTTCTCATAACATAGTATCCATAATATCCAGACTTCAATCAAAAATTGCTTTTCACTATGAACCAGGCATATCTTGAATCTAAATGAATAAAAAGGCATACATAGATGTCAAAACAAAGATGACAGAGATTTTAGAATGATATAAAAAGCAGTTTTAAAGCAGCCATCATAAAAATGCTCAAAAAATATAATGAACATGCTTGAAACAAATAAAACTTTAAAAATTTCAGCAAAGAAAACTTTAAAAAGAACCAAATTAAAACTTTAGAATTGAAAAATACAGTAAGTGAAATAAAACAAACTCAATGGAAGGGGACAACAGCAAAATGGAGGGAACAGAGGAAAGAATCGGTGAACTTGAAGACAGAACAATAAAAGTTACCCAGTTTAACAATAAAGAGAAAATAGACTGGAAGAATATTAAACAGAGGCTCAGGGACTTTGGGGACTATGTTAAAGTACTAACATTCAAGTCATCAGAGTCCCAAAAAGAGAAGAAAAAGAACGAGGCTGAAAAAGTATTCAAATAAATAAAGTCTGAAAGCTTCCCAAATTTACCAAGAGACAAAATAATTCAAGAAGCTGAGTGAACTACAAATAGTATGAACCCAAAGAAATCCACATCAATAAGCATCATAGTCAAACTTCTGAAAGCTTTGCGTTTTAAAACAAATAAAACTTTAAAGGATTTTTTTTTAAATCCTGAAAGCAGCAAGAGAGAAATGATACCTTACCAACAGAGGAAACTATTTAAATGATAGTGCATTTAGCATCAGAAACCATGAAGATGAGAAGCAAATGGCACAATATTTTTCAAGGGCCAAAAGAAAAAACTGTGAAACCAAAATTGAGTTATTCTCAAATGAAGGAAAACTAAGAAAATTTGTCACCAGTAGACTACCCTAAAACAATGACTAAAGGAAGTTCTCTAAGCAGAAAGGAAATTATTTTTAAAAAGGGAATTTTGGAACATCAGGAAGGAAGAAAGAGCACAATAAATAATGATATGGGTAAATGCAATGGGCTTTCCTTCTCCAATTGAATTTTTAAATATGTTTGATGGTTGAAGCAAAAATTATAAATTATATAAATGGATGAACTGATCCTAATAAGGATCTGCCAGAGTTATATTTAAAGTAAAAATGCACAAGATTGCTCAGCTCTTTCAAATTGCTACTTTGCACAAATTAGGGCCTAATTTTGACAGGTTTTCCACGTAGTCAAAATATATCAGAAAGCTAGATTTTTTCTGTGGAATTCCCTGATATTTAAAATATGTTTCCAAACTATTGTTTTCTACACTATACCAAGTAGCCCATATATAGCTTGGAAACTAACAGATTTCCAGTACAAAGGTGTTCTACAATAACTTAGATCTGTGAGGGAAACTGAATAATAACAGCTTCAAGAATACTGGAGATGTAGTCTGCATCTAGTCCTATGCACCTGAGATGCACAGAGATGACATAAATGAGACATAAATGGCATCCAACCAGGAAAAATGGAACTCATGCTGATGGACCCATACCTTTACCAATGGTCAGACTGCTTAGAGGTGGTAAAGCCAATGAATCCACTGAATGTAGAAGTTCTAACTTGGCAAGCCATCTTTGATGGCCCCAGAAGAACCACTAGGAGTCATTCCAATTGATGATGACTCTAACCCAACCTCAGCATCTGATTTACTTCAGTTTGACAACCATTCTCTTGTCCATTCAATTCAGTTCCATGGCATCCCTTTGAGCATCTCCCTGATCTGTGGTCCTACACTGTCTGGTACTCTCCTTAAGTCTTCATTTAATTGTCACCTTCTAGCTCTGACCCCCTTTTACTTTCATTACTTCTAATTTATTCAGACCAACAATTGTAAACTTTGCCTACTATTTGCCTTAACGATTCCATCATTCTAATTTTCCCTGTAATGCCTCAAGGTAAACATCTGTCCAATTTCTCCAAACTTAACAAACTTCACAAACCAAAATGAGCAATTTTGGATTCATAACCTAAATAGCCAGGTTCTTATAAGTGTAGGTGGCAGAAAGAGAAACATCCCTTCTCAAGCATGATTTTCTTCCTTCCTTCTTTTCTTTTTTTCCTTCCACTCTTCCCTCCATTCTTCTTTCTACCCACCCTCACTCCATTTCTTCCTTCTTCATCTCTTTCTTCTAAAGAATTTTCATAGTTTAAAGTATTTAAAATATATTGGAAATTTATGTTATTCTGAAAAAATGTTTTTCAAGAAAGAAAAATAATAGAATAAAAAAACAAAATCACTCATGTTTCCACTATCAAAAAAAAAAAATCACTGTGAACAGTTTGATGTATTCTTCACAGTTTTTCTTTTCTTTCTTTCTTTCCTTTTTTTTTTTTTTTTTTTTTTTTTTTTCTTCTATTGCCGGTTCTCTTTATTGATTAATTTTCTTAAGTTTTAGTTATGGTGTTTATTTTTTGTATGGTTGAAATTATCAAGAAGTTTTCCTAACCTGAAAAAAAAAAGAAAACATATGTATGACACTCCAGATTTTAAATATATATACCATTGATAATTATATATAGCAAAGAGTTAAAGTAAGAATATATATTATTCTCTTTAGACTGTAATTAAAAGCAGAAAGCTTTTTAGTAATTTTTACACCCTGACACTTCTTTTAATACAGTAGGTACTCAATGAAAATGTACAGAATGAGTGAATATCCAAAAATATAAAAACCCATCACTTTAAGATCTGTTGTATGTACAGTGACAATTTCTTCCACATATTCCCCCAGTGTCTTTTATTTTTTCCATTTTATCTTCAAAGAAGCTTTAGATTACAGAAAAGTCACATAGAAAATAAAGGGGATTCCCATATACTCAACACTCTTCCCCTTTTTCACTCTCCCCTATTAATAACCTTTTACATGCAGATGGTACCTTTGTTACAATTGATTTACAAATATTGAAGCATTGCTACTAACCATGATCAATGGTTTACATTTTGGACCATATGCTTTTATATATTTTGAAGAAATCTAAAATGGCCTGTATCCATTATTGCAAGATCATGAAGGACAATTTTAAAGTGCTAAAAATGCCCTATGTTCCATCTATTCTATTAATTTTATTTGGCTATTTTGTTGGCTTCATTTTTGGAGAGGTTTTGGATCACAGAAGAGTCACAACTGTGGCAGAGGAGGTTCAATGGTGCGGAATGTGGGTGATGGTGGAATGTGTAGGGAGGGGTGCACCTGGGGCATACCTCTAAGGCATGTGAATATGTTCAAGTGTTTGTGGGGCATTGTCTCTATGGGTGAAGACCCACACAATAACTGAAAGAATATTGAATTCCCAACCTGGGGAATCCTGCTACACTCTCTAATAGAGTGGCAAGAATCTCCCAAGTACAAGTGCAGTGCCTAGTGAAGGAAGACAGGCCATTATGCCAGGCACTTGATATTGATGATTGTACTTACGAACCTTTTCTTGTGAAATAGAAACTTAGCCTAGTATTATATATTTCTAAGAGTTACCTCTTGAAAGCCTCCTTATTGCTCAAATATGGCCTATCTCTAAGCCAAACTCAGCATACAAATGCACTGCCTTCCTACCTGGCATGGGACATGACTCTTGAGGATAAGCCTCCCTGGCACTGAGGGATTATTACCAAGCGCCAACTAGCAATGCATGCAGAAAAAGACCTTGACCAAAAGGGGGAAATATTAGATACAAATGAGTTTTTATGCCTAAGAGATTTCAAAGTGAGTTTGGAGGTCAATACAAAGCTTACACTTATGCACGTCTCAGCAGGATCTCATTGACTGCCACAGAAAACAGTATCTCAAACAGTGGGGCTCCTGAAAGCTCTGGAGACATCCAGACACTATAAGCAGGACAGACAAACTCAGGAATTCAGCACCCTGTCAGTGGACCGTAATCCAGAATTTATGCTCCCCAGTGTAACAGAATTAGATTCATTTATAGTTTCCTTACACATGGCTCTTCAGCCCTTTCTATTTGAACCTATAATTAGCACTATACTTGTTAAATACATGTCCAGAGACTTAAAGCTTTGGTCTGTCCATGTGCCTGTTGAGTCCTGAATCTCAGCAGAGTTGCAACACCTACTCTCTGGTTCATTGGACTCACCCAGGACAACTAACAAGGAGATGATGATGGACAACGCCCATCCCAAGGAACAGAGTCTTCAGCTGCAAGCAAGATAGTTCCATCCATCTGCTTTATGGGACCTAAGCTCCCTCCCAATTAGGGGCAGAGTGGGCATCACCATCCCAAAATCTTCAAGATTGGGGAATGAACAATGGACTAAAGTAAACTTACTATTATTCTATTATAGACATTATTATTCTAGCAATGGAAGAACTTTTATCATTGATATAAAGGCAATGGCCACCAGAGGTTCTGAGGGGAGGGAGAGGGAAGAATAGGTATGATATGGGGGCATTTTCAGGACTTTGGAGTTGTCCTGCATGATATTGCAATGATGGATACAGGCCATTATGTATTTTGTCATAACCTACAAAATTGTGTGGGATACAATGTAAACAATAATGTAAACTACAGTCCACAGTTAGTAGCAATCTTTCAATGTGTGTTTATCAATTGTAACAAATGTACCACACTAATGAAGGGTGTTGTTAATGTGGGAAAGTGTGGGAGGGCTTGGGGTTGGGCATATGGGAATCCCCTATATTTTTTACGTAGCATTTATGTAATCTAAACCTTCTTTAAAATATGTATAAAAAACCCAGATACAATTAAGTGCCTTTCTCACTAACTTGAATGTTATTTAGTGCTGCTTAGCCTGATTTAGATTCTTATCTGCTCAGGTTTGAGTAGAAGAGTTCATTTCATCCTGAATCTTTTCTCTTTCTTCTAAAAATTAGTATAACATCTGGGGGAATTTAAACAACTCCAGGATTTCAGCCCCTTCACAGGTGTCAAAGCCAAGATCAGGAACATAGTAGGTGCTTGAAACACATTTGTCTTTTCAGTTATCTGTTGCTATACCTGCTACTCTTTTAGACAAGAATACCTTGATTTTGAAGTGTCTTTAGAAATCTATGCTCTTGTTACTTAAGAATCCAGATTCTCCCTGTCTCCCAGTGTGGGAAAGATGGGTGACTTTGAAATCACATGTCCACTGAATAAAAAGATATTTAAAGCATTTAGTGTTTTCTTCCAATAGGATAAACGCCTTAAGCAGCAGGAAGAAAATTTCTCTTCTCAAAGGAAAGGCACCTCTACCCCAAAACACACACACATGCATGCACACATGCAGGTACTTTACAAGAGGGACTGCCTGATTCTTGGTGGTTACATTTCATTCCTCATGTTAAAATGGCCTCTGAAAGTCAATTGTTTCAAACAAAGCTTAGAAATACAAAGTTTTCTCCAACTCAATTTGTAAAATTTATCTAAAAGGAAATTAATGAGATTTTAAGGAGAAATTGAATTGTTTTACCTTTGCATCCTTGGGTGGTTTCCCTTAAAAGTTATTAATCTCAGAATTAAACAGAATGTATATAGAGATAAATTCCCTCACATTGTGATGGCCTCCAATAATCAAGAATTTAGCAGACTGGGCTGGTAATGGCACTCCTGTTCTCATCCTTACGGACTCTTTGTTTACCAGTTTAGCTACTGGGTACTCTCCATTAAAATATACTAGCAGGCAAAAATGACTTTGCTATATCTGACAAAGCGGCAACATGCATTTATTTGATCTGTTAATCCCAAAGCTAACGTTTGAGTGTAGTGGGTTTTTAATCGAATCTTCAACATGCTGAGTAGCCAGCCCAGTACCTGTGATCCTTTCTGAGTTATAAAGGCCAGGCTTGATTTGCAGCTCCTGCAGCAATTTCATAGAACCATAGAATTTTAGAGCTGGAATAGACCTTAGATTATTTGTGACTTGACCTCTTATCCACTTTAAAACCATTGCTTGAAAACATTGTGCTCTATAACTTTCCTGTTGCTAAATCCTTATGCTTTTTAAAAGAAAAGAAACATCTGCTCTAGATGCTTTTATGGGGCAGCTTGTTAAAAGGTTGTTTGGTGAAGTCCTTTTATGCTCAAAAAGTTGGGTGAATTTTAAAGCCTTTTCACAAACACCGAACAAGAAATTGTTTACTGAAAGTGAGTAAATGTAGAGAAGCAGAAGAAGGGAAAGAAACGAACATTTGTTAAGTGCCTAATAGGTGCCAGGCAACTTACTTATATCAATTCCTCTGATACTTGCCTTCAAAGATAATTATTATTGTCTCCATTTTACAGATGAAGAAACTGAGACCCATAGACTATAAAGTCTTGCTCAATGTCTCAGAGTTAGTGAATGGCAAAGCTAGGATTTAAACCCAGATCTATTAGGTTCCATATATGGCCAGTCTGCTTATTATACTAAACCATTTCAGTGAGTTTTATTCAAATGTCTAAATAGAAAAGCATTTCATGAGCCTTCACATGGATGGCCACCTGAGCATGGTAGATACTTCCCCTTAGGTGAAACTTCAAAGGAATTTGTTTGAAAATCTAACGGAAAAGGGCTCATATTTTCTTTTAGTTGGCTGATTGATAAGTATAACTGTGCTTTGTACAATGCTTCCTTCATATCAGATAGTGCTGTTTACTCCCTTTAGAAGCTGTGTAATGATGTTACTCAAGATGCTACTTTCAAATTCTAAAAGTACAAGGAATGATGAAGACCAAGGGTAGAGGCTGAGTTTACACAGAGATTTCTGATAACACTTAACACAGGAACAAGCTTTACCTTGAGGTTCTAAATGATGACTCTGAAGTCAGCATTATCCACAGTCTGGCCATTCCTCACTTCTAATTTCCACCAAGGATGAAAGAAAAAGTGACCCCACCCTCCTCCTAAAGAGAGAAAAAATGGCAAAATTAATGGCATTTTCCATTATGCATGCAGATCCAGAAATAAATAATAAATACCATTGCATTTGCCTATATTATTCTGCAAACTGATAATTACTTGCTATATAATTTGGGGTGGATTATACCGCATTTAATTTTGGCCCACTTTTGCCTCAAAACTGATGCAAACAAGACCATTGGGCTCAGTCCAGAAGACTGTTTAAGAAAAGTAAAGGGAAATCAGCCTAGATGTTGAAAATATATAGCTGGTCTCCAAGAGACACTAAAAATCAGAAGTTCATAGGAAGGTTGAGGTCATTGAGTATGGATTCTGCTCCAGAAGTCATTGTCAAATAGGCACTCAATCTCAATATTTCTTTTTTTTTTAAACAATTTATTGAAGTATATCATTCATACATGAACATACACAAACTATAAGTATTCAGTAAACATTGTGAATTTACCAAACAAACATGTATAACATCATACAGGGCTCCCACACATCACCTGCCTCCCCCCTGCCCAAACACCCTGCATTGTTGTGAAACATTTGTTAACAAATCATGAAAGCATCATCAAAATATTACTGCTAACTATAATCCGTATCTTCCTCCCCTATACATTTTTTAAGGATTTATTTATTTACTTACTTTTATCCATTTTTACAACCAGGGGGCCCCCCCCCCCCCGTTTTTGCTGTTTCTGTGTCCATTTGTTCGGCAACTCTCTGTGTTCATTTCCTGCCCTCTCTTATCAGCCTTCTCCCCCTGTCTTCACTGGGATTCGATCCTCAGAACCTCTGATGTGGGAGAGAGACATCCTACTGCCTGAGGCCACCTTAGTTCCTGGCTTTTTGGTGCATTTCATCTTAGCTCTTTCTTGTGTCACTCTCCTGTTATGTCATCATCTTGCTGAGTGGCTCGCAGGGCCTGGAGGCACACCCAGGGCCTGGCGGCTCACGCTCCCGGGTCCTGGCTGCTAACCCGCGCACGAGGCCTGGTGGTCCACGCACCTTCTATATTTTTCTTTTGTTTATTTTTACCAGGAGGTCCCGGGGATCCAACCCAGGTCCCTCCATATGGGAGATGGAGTCCGACCATCCGAGCCACATCCGTCCCCCTGCTATATCTCTTAAGGTTGACCAAAGATACCCAAAGTTACTGTCTTTTCCCATACAGGATGGTCATATAATAAATAAGGCTTAGTTTATCACCAGCATTCTAAAAACCAGACCTAGGGAGAAAAACTAGGTCTGGGGACACATGCATGGTTTCTAATATAGTGAATATTTAGCCTACCCTGATTACCACAAAATCAGGACAGCGATTCACATCAATATTTCTTTAAGCTCCTTTATTCTTCTAAGACAACGTCATTCCACAGGGTTCTTACCAGCATGATTAGGAGACAGTGCTAAGGGCTCTGCAATCTCACGATTGTTTATGCTCTATCAATGAAAATGACTGTAGCTAGGTTACTTAATTACTTTCTTTATCATTGACACCTCCTTTCCCTGTTGCATTCACCTCCTTGGTTCTAGGCTGTGTCTTCCTGGACTAAGCATCTGATTATGTAATCACCCCAAACCCTAGTCAATTTGTTTCTTTTTGTCTTGGACTCCTCTTTCTTTGACCACGTGCCAGCTTGGGTTCTGCTCATCTCCAGGTCTGGAAATATGAATGTCTGCCCTTTTTACTCAGTGAGAGAAAACAATAAACACTTAATGGTTTCTGCTTCTGGGATTCAGTACTCACTGTCTTTGAAAGGGTTACTTTCTACTGCTTATGCGAGTAACTTACTTGATTTAGGATTACTTACTTTACTCTTCTTTCATCCTTTTAATTGCTTTTTCAATACATCCAGCCAAAGTTAGATCATGTTATTAAGGAATCTGGATGTGTAACTGGTAAGCAGCAATTTATTTTTCTCACCCTTTGGAAGTGTTTCTTGTTGATGGTTTTCATTCAGTGACCCAAATAATAAGTGTTCCTGTTATGTAATAGATGAAACAAACAAGAAGATTCTTCCTCAGGGAAACTAGAGCTCACACAGAATGGTCATAGTTTTATTTAACTGCAAATGATGAAGTAGAGAAATTCAAGTACAACACTATAGAATGCTAGATAAGAACAGCCACTAATTAGGAAAAGAGAGAATTTCTTCTTAAAAATACCTTTTAAACCATTTTGACTCTGAAATAGAAACAGAACACTAGAATATGGAAACATTCACATTTGTGGTTTTATTGGGGAGTATTTAGATTCTTCAAACACTAAGCTGTTTTTTTTTTAAAGTTCTTGACTCAGCAAAATAGGGATGCATTTGGCCAACCACTTATTCATCCTTCAATTTAAAACCTTCTGTATTCCAAGGGAAATTTAATCTGTACATTTCTGATTCACTTTTGCTTAACTTGTCAACATGTTAAAAGCTGTTTGAAATAGAAGATTTTGGATTCTGATGCTTACATAATTTTTATCTTTAGAAACAGAAAGCTGTGCTTTTGCAGAAAATCAACAATCTGATACCTTTCAGGAATATGGATCATATATCATAAAAATTGAGAAATTTCAGGGTTCAAGTAGATCACAGAGTGATTGCAGTTACTTTGAATTTCAATGCACAGGGATACATACACAAGCCAGTCTTAAACTTAATTTTCAAAGAAATCATATAATTTAAATAGTGATTGAAAAAGTAATAAAGCTCCTAACATTCTTTTCCTTGCAGGGCTACTATGCAAGGTTGTTCAGGTTGTGTACTGCAAAATCCTGGGAGGCACCATTCTCAAAAACAGCACAACCATTCATAGTGAGTCTGTTTCCTTGCATTCTTAATTCTTGTTTACTTATCTCAACTCAAGATCCAATCAAGAGCATCATCTAGGACTATCACTAAGCTGCAGCAATCTTCATTGACTAGATCAAAAATTTCTGCCCTGACTTGCCAAATATGTAAGAGCTTGCCCACATTCACACGTATTACTCTGATAAAGTTATAGTCAAATTTTTATTTAACTTCATATTTTATTAATTACTAGAGGTATGTGTTTTGAGAAGTTCCTTTACCTCTCCCAACCTTTGTATCTACAGATGAAAATCTGGGATGACTTTGTCTGCCTCAGAGGATGTTGGTTGTGTGTAGTTGACCAATATAACAAGGTTGGAACACTGAGGAGTGCTCAATGTGACTAGCCTACAAAGTAAGTCAACAATGTGTTCTATGCTTAGAGCTGCCAGTCAGAAAGGGGGAGCAGATCAGAAGCTTTTGGGAGGTGGCCAATTGGTGCATCAAAATTGTTTTTGGCTAACCAGTGGTAGAATAGAGACTTGTGGCAGGCCTTAATTTTGAAATGGAGGAAATTGCTAGGGACAGTGGGTGAAAGAGGAATGAATCAGAAACTGTGTATACTGAGGGTCTGAAGGCATCTCCTTTCACATGAGACCTGGCTCACCCGGCTAGGCTGATGTCAGATTCTTAAAGGGGCTGAAGTGGAGAAGACAATTGTGAGACTTAAATTATACGATGCATTTAATGTCCCCAGCACAGTGGCTAACTTGATATGAGATTAATGGATATAAGTTTCCCTTTAGCCCTGTTTTGGACTTGGATTCCCTTCATAAGAGCCAAATAGCATCCTGGAGGACCTAGCACTTAAACTCTACTTGCCAGTCACAGTAGGCATTTGTTTGTTGTTTCTTCTGATCTGTCCTGGGTCGCTTCATTTTGTAGCCTGCAAAGAAAATTCTAGAATTCTAGAAAAAATTCTAGAGGGGCTGACAATCATGAGATCCTGCATCAGTCACCACAGGGGAAGACCCATGAGCCAAGCTGACCAGAGTAGCCTTTCACACTGGACACAGTGATTGGTCTAACAGTCAACACATGGCCCAAGCAGGGCCAATCAGAATACTTGTTCAGGAGCAAAGTGGATGCTGAAAGACAAGGGATTCTCTGCATCTGAGATTGCAAGCTGAAAGGATCTCCTAGGCCAGAAGCTAATTGGGGGCCAGAACAAAGGAAAACAGAGTCAACAGCGGAAGATAGAGACAGATACTTAGATTCTGCTGTGCCTGAAGTCCTGGACTTTTCAGTTACATAACAAAATTAATTATTTTCTTTTGCTTAAATTAATTTGAATTGGGTTTCTATCCCTTAACACCAATAAACCTGAAAACTTTGTGGGGATGATTCCTGGCTAAAGAAGAGTAGAAAAACTTTACCATGGAATATACAAGAAAGCACATCATTTTCAACCTTTTCACTATACATAATATTCTAAACTATTTTTGAAAAACTAAATTAGGTTTTTCTGTGCTTGTAGCTGTGAATTGGTTACTGGGATATTATTTCAGAGACACCCCAGGGACACTCTAGATGACCACAGTACAATCATTCTCTCCTTGAGATGGATAGGTAAAATGGTGAGTGCTCTCCCAGCCCTTGAGAGGACCACTGGCTGCTGTGGGCACAGACACTGGTCCTTATCAGTCTCAGGTGCCGTGGCCATCAAGAGAGCATGCAGAGTTGAGAGTTGATCTTGGGACAGGGCAGTGGGAACTTCCAAAGTCAATGAGCTAAGTTAGAGTCCAAATGACTTGTATAAGTAAAGTAGGCAGACGTCTGTATCCAGAGCCTGAGCATGGAGTCAAGAAATGGGGAAATCAAGAAGTTGGAAGGAAAAATAAAACAAAACAAAAGTTGGAAGAAGGGGCCAGCAGATTTTGCAGGTAAGCAGGAGTAAACTTGCACCTCATGGCTGATTTATGTGCTCTCTAAGTTACAGTGTAGGATGAGGACATGGAGTTAAAAGGCCAGGGGAAGGGCAGATATCTAGGCTATATGTCGTTAACTAGGCTATGATCACAGTTTAACCATACAAATGGAACAAATAGTTACAGGAAGTAAACATTCACCCATTTGCTAATTTATTAACACTTTGTTTTTCATTACAGGCAATCATATATCAAGCATTTCCCATGTACAAAATATGGTGCTAGGGGCTGCGGTAGAAAGCACACAGAAGTGGTCTCGTTCTAGGAGGCACGATCTAATTAGGGCTAACTAGACATGTATACAGGTACTACCACATAAAGCAGTGTGTGGTGAGTAAACATTACCCCAAAGGTTTACACAGTAAAAGCCATGAAATTTCTAGGGAGGCAGTCATTCTCGGGTGATCAGATGAGCTTTCCTGGAATTGAGAGTGTTAAAGTTGGGCAGGTTGTCTCTAGGATGAAGGGAGCCACTTTGGTTTGGAAAGCAGATAGGGCTTTATCACTCATTAGTTATGTGGTTTGGGCAAGTTCTTAACTTTCCTAAACCCCATTTTTCTTCCTTTGTAATGGGGGAAAATATTGAAAATACTCAGAGTTGGAGTCAAAATGAAATAAGATAACTAATGTGTGACCTGATAGTAGCCCAGAAGAGGTGAAGGCATCCCCCAGTGTCCCCTGACCCCGAGCAGGCAGGTAAAGCAGCAGGATCTTGATACACACAAAGGACCCAGGCAGCAGCCCTGGGCTCAAATAGCCTCAATGCAATACACACATGCCAGAGTATTTCTGGAGGAGCAAAATGGCCAATAGTAGCAAGAAGAGACCCTGTGTTTGGGAATAAGGAGCAACCCAGCAACTAGTTGGGCAGGTGGATCAACAACCTTTTCCAGTTTGCTTTTAAGTTCTGGAAGGACAGAAGCAGTTCTAAGGACCAGATTCCCCAACACCTCCGCCTACCCTGAGAGCCCAACATTTGGCAAGACATTAGCTCCATCCCCCAAGAACTTAGATATCACTCCAAGGAAAATGGGGACAGAAACCCTGAATTAACTGAGATTAAGTTCCAGGCACTTAGGAAGGGGTGCAAATGAGAAATTAAGCAGTTCTAGAATGTACAGAAGGTTATCTTGTTTGCACACTGGAGTTTATGAATCATGATTTATGAAAACTCATTATGTCAGGCACTTACACACATGCATCATATGTTTGTTCTCTTTCTCTTTCTTTCCTCTTTCCCCAATATTTTGAGGAATGGATATGATTCTGAATGAAGTCGATGAAAGCAAAAGCTGTCAGGTATAGATACCTTTTACAAATCTGCCTGCATGGCTATAAAAATAATTCTAAGCACATGACTCTCCTGATAATAAGAAAGTTGTTTTATTGCCACATAGAAAGGACATCACACTAAACAAAATCATTTCTATATATTTCCATCTGTGACTTCTCATACCAGAGAATTTGACAAAATTGTGACTCATCTGTGACCAATTTTTGGAAGCTGTGAAAATGGAGCCAGGTGTCCACTTATTCACAAGTGGAGCATGTGTACTCCAGGGAGGTGGAAATGTCTCTTCTCATGACATTTAAGGAAACGACAGAGACAGGTATCACTCACTGGGGGTTCACTGGCCAGCGGCTTGAAGTCATGTCACTGTTGCTGAGAGCAGGGACGGGACAGCTCCCAGGGCTCAAGGAAATAGGTCAGGGCTGACAGCCGCAGCTGGTTAGCATCACCTTCCCCACCCCACCTCCACCCCACGCTCTTCTGGCTTTCCTGCCTTTGCTCTTGTTTCCCCTCTGACTGAGAGCATCAGCTCCTCTTCCTTCCTTAGTTTGACTTCCTCCATCCCTCTCTCGAGTTTACAGAAACACAAATCTAAACTGCCTCCCAAAATAGAAAAGCCAAACAAACTTTCCATGTTGATAGATGGAGGGAACATTGAAAGCCTTATTCCTGGTTTCTCTAAATTTAACTTTTTTAAATCCTAGATCCAGAGTTTTTGTATTAGACTGCAGTCAATTTGGCACCTGCTTTAGTTTCCTGAGCTTGATTTTAATACAAGCAGATAAGAAATGCTACCGTAATTCTGAAAATTTCCTCATTCCTTACATATGTCATTTTTTATTAAAAAAATGAAATGTTACAAATCAGTTAATTTTATGGATACCGCACCTTTACTCTTTCAGAATGAGAACTTCTCTTTCATCTAAAAGGTGTTCTGTTTCCTTCACTTAATAAACATACCCTTTTAAGAAGTATTACCATATTTCTTAGTCACTAGGGCCACTGCGATTGACCTCAGTTAGTGCATAGTGCCGAACTAGTTTTGTGTCACCTGGGAGCGTGGGCTCTCAGTCCCCACACTAAATGGCCACAGAGCCCTGTGTTGGCCTAATCAGTGAGGCATCTGTCTGTCACACCTTGTGCAACAGAACTACACAGATGGAATCGCTGCATCAGTATCAGAATTTTAAGAAACTATAAACGATTCTAGGGGGAAAAATAGGACAGCAAGTTCTAGAGCAAAAGAAAAAGAAAAAAAACGGGCCTCAGAAACAGAATCAAGGAAGCAAATGATCAGTAAAGATCTGAGTAACAGGTATGAAGCCAGGAAAGGAATGGAAGAAGCTGTTGGGAGGAAGTGAGGTGACAAACGCAAACTGCCTATTGACATTTGGAGATCTGTGCCTTTGCAGTCTTGCAGTCTCTTGGATCAACCTGTTTTTATTGGCCCTCCATTTGCACAGTAACTTTTGCTCTCCGGGCTTCTTACAGTGCCCCTGTGATTGTTGACGCTGACATTGACACCATCTTTATCCTCATCACAGATTGCTGAGTCTCACTGTTGGGTCCCCTAGCAGTCTCCCTCGACCTTGCTGCTTCCAACCTGTCAACTGTGATGGAGAAAAAAAATGACAGGTAGCAGCAGAGCACACCCACATACCCACACCCACGAACTGCGGCAACGCAGCCCAGCCCAGCTCGTGAAGTCAGCTGCCCTAATTTCGCCTGCACTTCTAATTCAGTGTGTCTGGTGTTGAAGGGATTAGCACCACTGTCCTCTCACATACTAAGGTGCCTGGCTTTTGGGAGGAGTTATTTTCAGCTCCTCAGTCAAAGAAAAATTCACTTGTTTACCAAATCACAGCTGTGTCCCAGGTGGTATTTCTAGAGGTTAAAAAAAAAAAATCCATTCTCCACCCTAGAGCCAGAGTGACTTTTTAAAAATGCAAATCTGATCGTGTAACTCCCCTTCAGCAGCTTCTCATTGTCCTTAGAAAAAAGTTCAAAATGCTTAACAAACTCTACAAGGTCCCAAGGGACCTGTGCTTGCTCACTCCTTCTGTCAGTCCCCCCTCACCCTCTAAGCACCACACCAGTGCTTCTCCAGCTGTGCAGTACCCAGTCCAGGTGTCAAAGCAGCCCAACCCTCTCCCAGCCCAGGGCTTTTACACACGCAATCACCTCCACCTGTAAAGCAGCTCCTCCATTGCCAAGAAAAGCCTGTTCATCCTTCAGATCGCAGCTTAAATATTAATTCCTCTCAGAAGCCTGTAGTGACACCCCCCAAAAGACTAAATCCCATTGCTATAACTACCCATGCACTGCCCTTCTTCCTTAATATCCTTCACTTCCATGATTACTTATTCAATGCTAATCTTTTTCCATTAGAATATGCTCCATGAAGGTAGTAACTGGCTGATGCAGGTTTTATGGTGCTTGAAGTTTCTGTAATAGCCACGGAGGGTTGTTCTTTAAGGGGAAAAAAATGCAAAAGTATCTTACTTTGCAAATTTTACAAAAATAGTATGACCATTTGAACATGTTAACTCCTTTCCTATAGCCTAGGAAGCTACTGAAGCACTTGAAGCTTAAAGTTTTGTAGGTTCATGGTGAATCCACCTCTGAGCTGTGGCTATATTTGTCTTGGGCGCTGAGTTATTGTCTTTATTTAGAGATTAAGTATGGTTTAGGGAGTTTTATATGGGTGCCAAGTTAAAAAGGGGTGGAGTGTGATGGTTAATTTCATGTGTCAACATGGCTAGATTATGGTGTCAAGCAAGTACTCTACTGATTGTTACTATGAAGGCATTTCATAGGTGGATTGCATCTGTAATCAGTTGATTGTATTTAGAACTGATTACATCTATAATCGAAAAAGGAGATTGTCCTTAGGATTGTGGGAAGTCTCCTCATCCAATCAGCTGGAGGCCTTAAAAGCCAGAACTGAGGTTGTTAGAGATCAGAAAGAAGAATTTCTGCTTTCCACAGTGGCTGCACCATTTTACCAACAATGCATTAGAGTTCCAGTTTCTCCTCCCCCTTTCCAACACTTGTTATTTTCCATTTTTTAAATAATAGTTATCCTTGTGGGTATGAAGTGATACCTCACTGTGGATTTAATTTGCATTTCCCTAATGGCTAATGATGATGAACATTTTTTGATGTGTTTATTGACCATTGTATATCTTCTTTAGAGTAATGTCTATTCAAGTCTCTTACCCATTTTTTAAATAGTGCTGTCTTTTTGTTGTTGCAAGAAAGAAGAATTTCTGCCTCAACTACAGTCAACTTCCCCTGAGGAATTCAGGCTCAACTTCAGGATTGCCTTTATTGGAGTTTACAGCTTGTAGCCTACCCTAAAGAATTTGAACTTGCCACTTGACAGCCCTCATGGCCATGTGAACGGATATCTTATAATAAATCTCTATAATAAATCCTATAATAACTTTTATATATACATCTTGTTGGTTCTATTTCTCTGGAGAGCCCTGACTAATACAATCAGGGATCTTTATGTTCATATCTTTAAGAAAGTACCCTGGCTTTCATCAAATTCTCAAAGTGATCTGAAAGCCCACAAATCATTACCAATTACTGAGGATCAGTCCAGGAAGGCTCAAGGAAGCAACAGAGATATCATAACATCTCAGAGAGATCAGGGTTTGAATCCCAGTCCTGCTTCTTAGTAGTTTAGGATCTTCACAATTTACTTAACCTCTTTGAGTGGGGCTAATAATGCTTCCTCACAAGGGCCTAAAACATAGTGCACATCCAATAAATGTTTGTGTTCTTCTTCTCTTTTCTTATAAATAAAGTTTCTCATTGCTTTAGTTTTATCTCTGTACTGAAGGTTAAATTATTGAAATATAATGCTTTCATTAACCCATCCATTCATTTGAAAAGGATTTATTCAACATTTACCATGTGCCATATACTGTGCTTGGCACTGAACAGGGGTAGAGTGGGAATCAAAGATGAATAAAATAATTTGAAGGAGTAAAGACAAATCAAACAGACTGGAAAAAAATCAAGAAATTGTTTTAAAAATCTCCCACCTCAGGATGATTATGTATTCTCTAATAGACAGTACTTTGTCTACATTATTGCAAAATATCCAAATACAAATTGAAAAAGTTAGTCAGCCATGTGGCTTTTTATCCAGAGGACACCAGGCACCCAGAAGTTTTCAAGTATTCAGGTATTCAATGTTATGTAGACAACCATTTTGGTGGTTTGGAATTTTCTTTTTCAATGGAATGGAATTACTTTGGGAACACACAGCTTTGGTAGTTTCATATTATAAAAACAAAAAACAAATCACCTATCTGTGACACAGACCTAGTACAACTGGTCCTTGCAAACAAACAAACAAACAAACAAACAAACAAAATGAAGTATTGATAAATTATAAAAATAAGTGAGCCTTAAGAGCAACATAATATTATTCAGGTTTAGTCTTTCTCAGTCTCTCTCTCTCTCTGTCTCTCTCTCTCTCTCTTTCAAACACATATACACACAGACACTCACACAATACATGTTAGCCTTGCTTCATTCACCCTCTGCCTCCCTTGTCTACCTAGAATCCATCCCTTCCATCTTTTCCAGTTAGGTAAGACTTCCTCAAGCTCACAAGTGCTGTCCAGTGCCCCCTGACACAAACCTAGGGCTGCCAGATAAAATAAAAGATGTCCAATTACATTTGAATTTCAGATAAAAATAAATAAATTTTTAGGGTAAGTATGTCCAAATACTGTAACATACTAAAAATTATCCATTGTTTATCCGAAATTCAAATGTAACTGGACATCCTGTACTTTTATGTGCCTTTAGTTCTGGCAACTCTGTCCCCCCTCCTTCCTGGAGTTGTGGCTCATGGCCGAGTTGCCAACCTTGGGCCTCACTGTCATTTCCACCCTGGCACGTCCCAGTTCCCAGGCTTGCGAGTGTTCTCTAGACCACTCCCTCGAAATTCCTGTCCTACTAAGCCCTGTCTTTGGAGCACCACCCACTGGAATTACTCACCACTGGGCTCTGCAGGGCTGTGCAGCTTTTCCTTCTCAGGCTGCGGGCCTCCTCCTCACTGGTGACCTCTGCTGTCACCAGTGGAGCCCCTCCCTACCTGGGTCCCCTCCTCTCTGACGTGTCTGAGACAGGGCCCTGCCCCTCCCCATGGCTGCCATGACTTACTACAAACAAATTGCCAGATCTCCTTGATAAAGCCTCAACAGGACAATACACAAATGTTTACATTAGCCATGATAAGGATTAGTTGCATTCACAAGCTAAAATGATCATCAGAATAAGGTCAAATGATGCAGTCAAGCACAGGCTACTTATTCCTAGAAGAAATGTAACTAAATGGGAAAATATTTAACAAACCAAAAAACAAATTAATTACAAGAAACATAATTTATCTCAGAGCTTGTAATTTAACCACGTAAGCTCTCATAATATCAAAGCTTTTTTTATTTCCTCTAAATTTATCAAGGTCTTATTCAATTGCTATAAATACCTAAAGACATGAACAAATTAACACATAAAGTTGCAGGATTTTAGCTGATACTTATTCATGAATGCATATTGTTGTGATCAGGCAAATAATGACTCAAGACATTGATGAATTTGGTAGAAGCGAAAGAAAAATACAGCACGCTGTTAGAATTCTCTGAGGATGACAGAATGGAATCTTTGATAAACCCAGTTCTGAGTGACCATAACAATTATTGTATCTCTGTAATTCTTCCATGAGAGATATCAGCAAATGTTTAACCAGTAGGTTTCATAAAACTCCTATGCCTCAAACACTTCAAAGCTAGATTAGCACTAAAGAATGCTGGCTTCTTGGAACTCTAATCCAGGCCCTGTTTCTCAGATTCAGTCTCACATTCTTATTGGCATTCAGTCTCACAATCTATTGCCACTCAAAAAGGACTGACAGTTTTTCCAAGCATTTGTAGGAATCTCAAGTTACAGCTGTTCCGGGGTCTTCAAAATGAATGTCTTTTATTTTGATGGAAACATGCAGCATGTGTTGGCTCACCCAGAGTTGGAGCAGTGGTTATTTTTTAATCCCTGGCCTGCTAACCCCACTCGTTACAGATCATCCGTACATAGCTCCTATTCATTAAATTCTTTGCTTTCACCAAGCAGGCAGTGCCCCTGTGAGTTGTGAACTGCACTTAGCCTGAACACAGCTGGACTGATCCCAACAAAAGACTCTGAGCAAATGCCTAAGGCAGACAATGAGGCTGAGAGGCAAAGGCATGGACAGGCCCTGCAAACGGCTGTTGAGAAAAGGGTGGCATTTACACCGCCTACGTGTAGGAATGCTCACTGATTTCTGCTGAGCCCGGATAAAACCTCAGAATCCTTCCTTACACAGCAATCTAGTCAGTCATTTCCTATCAATCTGGAGCAGGCATGCACTTCAAAGTTGTCTTCTCTGTTCAGACTGAGGTTGACAAAAAAGTTGGGCCCTGGAATAACACTATAACCACACCACCACCAAAATAATATTTTTAAATTATTTGCTGTATTTTCAGGAACTGGCCTGTATGCATATATTAACTCATTTATTCTTCACAGTAACTGTATGATGTGGATGCTACTCCTGTATCAATGTTTAATAACTTGCTCAAAGTCATGTAGAACCAGGTTGAAAATCAGTATTCACATATAGGCCTACCTCCCTCTTGTACTCTCAGTCATTGAACTAACAGCTGGACTAACATTAAGTGGGGAGAAATAGACAGCTATTTATGTTGTGTGACTTCAAGGGAAAATGGACAAATTCTCTCTGCTCACAACATCTTCAAGCTCCCTCTGCAAAGATATATATATTTGCTTTAACGAGAAGATAACTGGTAGAGTGGAAAGAGAATGAAATTCACAGTCTCAGTTTGGCCACTGCAGAGCTGCCTGACTTGGCCTAAGTAGTTTAGCTTCACTGGGAATGATTTCAGTGATACCTACCCCTACAAGATGGTGTGAGCATTAAATAAAACATGTGGAGAAACACATTTTGAAAGTGGAATGTGGTATGCAAGGATTAATTACAATTCTTAAGATCCAGAACTAGATAATCACACTATTTCTCCCAGAAATATTTGCATTTAGGCAATGATACTTACTCTGAGGTTGTGAGTGGAGTTGGGAGGGGTGGGAGTGGCGCTTTGGGAGATGGAACACACAGGGGTCATGGGGAAGTGACATGTGGATTCCTGACCATTGCTGGAGGTGGGGGATGGAGGCTGTAACTAGGGGCTGCAATTTAGCTAGAAACATCCTCCCCAGATACAGAGACTAGATTTGTGTACTTCCTTTGTCAGAAAATTCCCAGGCTATCAGACACTTTCTAATTAGCTATTGTAAAACACAGATGGGATAATTAGAGAGTAGTTACTATTTATGAAGATGAGGACACAAGCACAGGATCCTTTGGGAAGTGTCTAGGAGTCTGAGGGGGACAAGCACTAAGAAACAAGTACAGCTACTCAGCTCAGCCCCTGGAGCGTGTGGTCTGGGTAAACCAGGGAAGGGAACTCTTGAAGTTCTTCCACATTCACAACACCCCTTGTGCAATAATCTCATGGGTGCCCCATGGAGTCTTATCTCCATTTTTAAACAAATAAAGCACAATCCCTTAGCAGGTTGTTCAAGCCCTCTGTGGTAGGCACCTAACCTCTGTGGTCCAGTGGCATTTTTCCCTCTCTCTCTAGGTACTTCTCACACTCTCAGGGGTGCTTTGATTATTTGAGCACTTATCTCCTAGAAGAGATAAACGTGCAACCTCCTTGAGGGCCTCAGACATTTTTCTGGATCCCTCACAGAGCCTTGTTTAGTAGATTCTCAGTAAGGTGAACTTAATTGAACTCCAGTGAACTTCATTTGAATTAGTTGAGCTCATGACCTTCTCAGGTAAGGTGGAAAGGTTTCTCTGTTGTCTTCCACCCCTTCTCTCAGACCAGCTGTGTCTTGGTGTGCCCTCTCAGTGAATGGAATACCATCTTTCTAGATGCTGGGAATTACCTTTGGAACTATTTCTCTCCTACACCTCCAACCTTCATCTAGTCCATCACTGAATCCTCTTGATTTTAATTTCATGCCCACCTCAGGAAACCAATCCCTCCTTTCTCTCTCTGCCACCACAGCCCTTGCCCAAGTCATTGCCATTACCTAGATTGCTAGTATAGACTACTAAACAATCATCTACCTCTATTCTTTCTCTCCAGTCGGTTCTCTACTCTAAAGCTAGAGTGAGTTTATTAAAAATAAAACAAAAAGTGGAAAAATACAAATATGATCATACTGCCCCCTGGCAATACACATTAAGGGCTTCCCATCACCATTAGGCTAAGGATAAATACCCTCAATGTAGCTCATGAGCTCAGCATGGACCCTCTCGCCCTGACCCCTCAGGCCACGCTTGCTGCCAATCTCTAGGCTCCACTCGGATATTCTAGCCTTGCAGTACTGTGGGCACTCCTAGGTTCCTTATATTTCTGGAACATGCACACATGCTCTCCTCAGCCTGAAATGCCCTCCGTTGGAACCCCCACCCTCACCTTCCATCTTCCTATACTTAATTGATACCAGTAAATGTATTCCTTCTTCATGTTATATCAGGTCTCATAGCTATCCACTCTCCTAAAATACTCTTCCCTTCCTTTTTTTTTTACCGGGAGGTACCGGGGATCGAACCCTGGTCTCTCCATATGGTAGACGGACGCCGAACCTCTTGAGCCACGTCCGTTTCCCTCTTCCCTTCCTTTTTAATGGATATCAGAATTTGTAAGTGTATGGATGTGATTATTTTGGTTAACATCTTTTCTCCTGCTAAGGAATAAGAGACCATGTCTTCATCAGTTGCTGTCATCTTCCCAGGGCCTAGCAATGGGTGTAACACACGATAGGGATCAAAAACCATTTGTCATTGAATTGAATGTTGAATGAATGGGCACCACTAGCTCCTCAAACTGTTGAATGATGGCCTACGGAGCAGTCACCTCTCACTCTACCCCTCCCATTTGGAGTTTATTCATTTCTGGTTCAGAAATTTGAGGTATAATCTACAATGACCTTTCAAAGGTGGGTGTAGGTCAGAGAGAGACGCGGAATAACTGTTGACATGTTGTTTTTTTAATTATATGGAGTATTTTAGAAAAGATAATTAATTATAGGGCATCATTTAGAATTGTTCCTGTCATGCAATCTTTAGAACTCTGACTGTAAGGGCATGTCAGAGGTCAATCTTCAACCATTGCATCAGCTGCCTCTGTTACAGGCCAGAAAGGAGGCTACACAACTCTGTTTGAAGGCCTGCTGGGATGATGAAGAGGCTCATGGCCTCCATTCGACTGTGGAGCAACTGCATTTGTTAGAAAGCTTTGCCTTATCTTGTATTGATATCTGCCTCCCTGTACCCCCACCACCACCACCACCCACTCCACATACACCCATGTTCCTGGATCCACATACAAAATAACCTTAAATGCTCTTCCATGTGAAAACCCTCCAGTTATTTGAAGACCACTGACAAGCCACATCTGAAATCTTCTCATCTATATTTTATGCTTTTTCCAGCCTTGATTTTTTATTTATAGCCCACATCTTGCTATTGCATTGCATGCATTCTTCTAAGCTGCCTTAAATCCTGCATCAAATAAGGCTATGTATAAATAAACCCTTGTCTCTTTTCTTTAGGTAACAACTCAAATTCCCCAACTTGACAGTGTCCTCACCAATTGCAGTTATGGTCGCTGATCTTTCAGCCCTGGGACAGGGAAAAGAGAAAGGGTTAGCCCCAAACTGATTTTCATCTTCAAAATCTAATGCCAGGGGAAGCGGCTGTGGCTCAATCAGTAGGGCTCCCGTTTACCATATGGGAGGCCCCGGGTTCGGTTCCCAGAGCCTCCTGGTGAAGGCAGGCCCGCCCGCACGGCGTGGTTAGCTGACCCAGCGAGCACAAGCATCAAGGGGGGGATAAATGAGTAAAAAAAAAAAAAAAATCTACTGCCAGGTCCATGGCAGGGTCTCTGGGTTTAGTGTCTTTGGGTCAATAGGTACAAATTGGGAAAATGAGAGAAGGTCCACACTGCTATTTAACAGTATCATTTCACAAAGCAGTTATTAGTGACTGGCTCAGGTTTAGAAACTTCCACCCCCACCCACCCCTGATGCTTGAGATGACACCTGGCTTCCTACGTAAGCTACAGATGAAGGCCATAGGAATAGAACTTCCTTGATGCCCTCCATACTAATTCAACTCCCACACACACATTTATTGCCCACTTGCAGCATTTGCTTTTGAAAGCTGTTCTCGCGACTCTATCTTAACCCATGCTTTTCCACTTTCACCTAGACAAGTACCAGTTATCTAAATATCTTCCATCTTTCCCATAGAGCTAGCACCTTACCTTCTGGGCACAAAATGCTCAGGTCACTTCTATCCTGAAAATTATTGGTAGTGAAATAGTTAATATCCAGTTTTAGCCCAAAGCTAACATCCTAGTGCTTTCTGTTTAATCATGAGTAAATCTGAAAAAAAAAAAAAAAGGCATGGCTTAAGCAAGATAGATCCAAGTTTTGTGTGGGGCCTGAAGCTTATATATTTTGAGGGAGTAGGAGCTCTTCAGGTTAAAGAATTCAAAATTATGAATAAAAAATTAGGTACAGAAGCGACTACTTAGGATGAGGCAAGAAAATGAAAAACTCACAATTTTTTTAAAATTGACAAACACCACAAGCATCAGAAAATCCCCCAAAATAACATAGGATTTTAATTTATTAATTGCTTGACCTATATAACATTTATCCCTACTTTTTTTTGGCTGTACTTCTTAAATTGCCTTTTTATTTGGCAAAGATTTTGTAAAGCCATTTCTATACAGAGAAAACAAAGACCTTTCAGTCTGTCTCCCAGTATAGCTGATCCAAAAATGTATATTATTTATAGTTTAGAAAAGTTTTAGCTTCCTAGATCATTATTGGTAATATCATATAAATCTGTGAACTTTTTTTTCAAATTTGGAAAATCACTACCAAGTTTCTTTCATATATGAGCTGAAAGATTTCAGACCATTTCAAGTTTTCTTGTGCTCTGACTAATCTTAAATCTTCTTTGAACTGACAACATCCATTAACCAGTTTGTCACTGATGTCTCATCAGAGTGGTATATTATGAGTTTTAGGTTATCTCATCTGATAGGAGAGATGTGCATTTTGACTGCGCATTGACAAGAATTGGATCCCCTACTTGCAATTTTACACATTTCATCACTGGAAGAACTTTCCGCACACTAACTCCTGGCTCTGTACATCTCAATCCTTTTCTCCACTACCCACATTTTTCCTATGCCAGGTGTCAAAAGACACATTCACACTGGGTATCATAATGCTGGGTGAGGCAGCACAGTGGGTGGAGGGAGTTCCTAGGACTACTGGCAGTGACTTACCTATATGTGGAAGTGACTACAAACCAAATAGATTATATTCTTAAACCAGAACTCAAGCACCCTAAACTGGTGCTTGAATGTCAATGGAGACACTGTGACTGAAGTAGGGACTGAATAGAAAGAGACAATGGTCTTTTAAATGTGTGTGTGTGTGTGTATAATATATATATTTTAGAGAAGTTATAGGTTTACAGAAAAATCATTCATAAAATATAGAATTCCCACATACCACCCTATTATTAACACCTTGCATTAGTGTGGTACATTTGCTACAATTCATGAAAGGACATTTTTATAATTGTACTATTAACCACAGTTTATGGTTTCACCTAGCGTTCACTGTTTCTGTTGTACAGTCTATATTTTGTTTTGTTTTTTAAACTTTTGTTCTAATAACATATATATAACCTAAAATTTCCCCTCTTAACCACATTCAAATATATAATTCAGTGCTGTTAATTACATTCACAGTGTTGTGCTACCATTACCACCATCCATTACCAAAACTTTTTCATCATCCCAAATAAAAACTCTGTACAATTTAAGCATCTACCCCTACTCTGGCCCTGGTAACCTACATTTTATATTACAGTTTCTGACTCTATGAGTTTGCTTGTTTTGCTTGTTCTAATTATTTTGTGTCAGTGAGATCATACAATATTGGTCCTTTTGTGTCTGACTTATTTCACTCAACATGATGTTTTCAAAGTTCATCCATGTCGTTGCATATATCAGAACTTCATTCCTTTTTATGGCTGAACAATATTCCTTTGTGTGTGTATACCACATTTCATTTATCCAGTCATCAGCTGATGAACAGTTGGATTGCTTCCATCTTTTGGCAGTTTGTCAATAATGTCGCTATGAAAAACCAGCGTGCAAGTATCTGTTTAAGTACCTGCTTTCAAATCTTTTTTGTATATCCTTAGAGAGAATCATCTTAACCAACTTCAGTTAAACATCTTACATTCCCAAGTTGTTCAAAGCCTGGGATCATGGGAAGGCATTGCTAAGCCACTTCCTAGGGCCTGGGAAAGGTCTGGGTAAATAAGGGGCCTGAACCAAAGCCTCATTTGCTTCATGGTAAACCTCCCTTTGCTGTCAAAGTAACTTCACAAGAATCTCCAAGGACTGCCTCGTTTACCCGACACTTAGAATTTGACTTCTGTTCTCCCTTCTTGTAATTCTGGAAGGACTAACTAACCACTTAATACAATGACTTTTCCCAGTCTTTAAGTCTTCTCAAGCTCTCTGCCTCCTTTCTCTGAAATACTTTGGCCTCTGACCTAACCCCTTCCCGACTCATCTCCTACCCTACTCACCCACTGACATGTCTCCCTTTCTGGTCTATGTCCTTGTGTACTCCCCAGCTGTGAGTATTTCCCTAAGTTTTGTCTTCTCTATGGAGCCCTCTTCCTTGGAGATCTCAAACACAGAACTTCCTCCATCACCTTGGTTTACATGCTTACTGTCTCCTTTTCCCTAGAGCCAAATTTCATTGCCTGCAGACGTCTTCCCAACACTTCAAGCTGATGTCTTTCCCCCAAACCACCTCTTCCTTCTTGGCCTCGCTGAATATATTAATGATGAGAGATCATTGCTGAGCCCTTGACCACCTCTCTCTTGACCACCACTGCCCTACTTCTAGACTTGTGACTCTTAACTACATAAATGCCTCTCAACTGTTCTAGAGACTCCTATGGTGTACTGCTTTCCCCATTCTTCCACCCAGATGGTTTTTCCTTCTCCTCAGAGTTGCAACATACTTTTTTATTCCCCTTACAGCATTTATTATATATTATATTTCTTTTTGTATTTATGTAGCAATAATTAACACCTAGTCTGTGTTCACAAAGTGCTAAGCAATTTGCATTAATTATCTCATTTAATTCTCACAATCACCCTGTTCCTGATATTATTAAGATGATTATTTTTTTCTATTTTCAGTAAAGAACCCATCCCTTAGAAAAAAATGAGTAATTTGGTCAAGGTCACATAGTAACTGACAGAGCCAGAATTTGGACCCAGCTCTCTGACTACAAATACATGGGCTTAATCACCAATAACAAACAAGAAATAAATAATACAAACTGCTCTTATTTATTATACACTTACTTCATGCTTTATCAACTTCAACATTTACCCTCTGAGGTTGAAACTGTTATTATGCCCTTTTTATAGAAGAGGAAATAATGGCCCAGAAAGTTTATATCATTTCCCTAAGGTCACCAATCATATTGGTAGAGCTATGATTTGGCCCAGCACCCATTTTTGTAACAAGTTACCATCTGCTCTGCAAACTTCATCATTATTATCTTGGCACCTTCTGCTATTCAGTGGCCTCCCTGAAAGCAGGGGCCACTTCTTAATCATTTTTTCAATTTCTATTTTGAAATAATTTGTACTTTTGAATAATTTCAAATTTTTTTAAAAAAAAATTGCAAGTATAGCATTAAAATCTTTTTCTGGAACCATTCTGGAACCATTTCAACATGCTGCCTATAACCTCTCAATATTTTAGTGTGTATTTTCTACAAACAAGGATATTCTACATTTCTACAGTAAAGCCATCAAAATGGGGAAATTAACACTGATACATTACTTCCATCTAATCTCAGGTCCCAATCAATTTTCACTCACAATAATGTTATTTATAGCAAAAGGATCAAGCCTAGAATTAGCTGTCTGTGTCTTTAGTTACCTTCAGTCTGGAATAGTTCTTCAGCCTTTCCTTGGCTTTCATGATCTTGACACTTGTTAAGATTTCAATACAGTTATTCATAGACTGTCCTTCAATTTGAGTTTGTCTGATGTTTCCTTGTAATTATATATACACACACACACACACACACATATGTCTCAGAAGTGATGCTGAGTTCTTCTATTTCAGCCTATCAGGTGGTCACAACTTCTATTTGTCCCTTTGGTGGGAAGGTTAACTTTGATAATTTGGTTAAGATGGTGTCTCCAGCTTTCTCCAAAAGTTATTTCTTTTTCTTTTTAATCAAAAAGTAATTTGTAGGAGAAAATTATTTGAAACTATGTAAATATTTCATTTTTTCATCAAACTTTAACCCACTTAGTTTCACCCTCTTAGCACCCATAGATGACTCTTGGCTTAATTAATTACTACAATCATTGCCAAATGGTGATTTTCTAATGGAATTATTCCTTCTACATAAATCAATTAGCATTCTCTCCTCTTGATTTATTTATATTAGTAGGGATTCATGGATCCTACTTTATTCAATGTGTTATAATCCTTTACTAACATTATTTTGAAACTCAATTATCTCAGATTTGTGTGAGTACCTTCAAAGTGGCTTCTGTGTCCTTTTGACATGCTCCCATCATTTTTGAGTACTTCCTTACATTCTGGCACAATAAAATATTGCAGGTTTGTCTCATACTTTCCCTGCCCTAGTCCTAGTATCAGCCATTTCTCCAAAGAAATTTGTGGATCCTCTTAGTAGACAATGATTTAGAACTCAAGATCTAGTCTTTGTGTGTGCTCATTGCAGTTAGGGTGTTATGGCTCCAAGTCTCTCTCAGTGGACAGAGCTGGGAAATATATGAATGTGTGTGTGTGCACATGTGTGTGTATATATATATACATTTGCATCTATATTTCTACATTTCTATGTTTCTACATCAATATATATATTAAAAACAGTGAGTTCACCCCAATTCTATTCCATTTTTCTCCCTTTCCAAATTTCATCCTCTTTGACATTGTGAAACCTGGCTCCCATTATCCTCAATGTATTTACTTATTGGGTCAATCTTCCCATTTTGTAGCAAATCTCCTGCTGCTGCCACAATCCCTCCCCATCGCATGGAGCCCCAGTCCTCATGAGATCCTGGCTTTCATTTTTCCACTCTGTTATTAAGAAAGAAGTTTTGAATTATTTCCCAATATAGCTCTACTACTGCATGAATTTAAAATGATTAGTCTCAGTTTTTCTCTGCCCAGGTTGACTAAAGTCTACCTGGGCAGAGAAATCCCATATGTGATTCTTGTGGCCCATGAAGCTGAACTGCTTTCTCAAAATGGAGACTCTACTTCACTCTGAGGGTCCCTCTCTCCCTGCCCACCTATTAAGAGTCCCTCAGTCTGAAAACATGGTTCCCTTACCATCTATCCTGATCCAAGATAGTTTTCCTTTTCTGAACTTTTCAAAATTGTAAACATATTATAAAAGAATTTATATAAGTCCCTTCGCAAATATTATATTTCAGTGCTGATTTATCTTAAAACTAAGGTGCATGCAGATGTGATATGATTATACAATAAATAGGTATGCATTTTATAGAAATCAATTTCATTTCTTTTATAGTTTACTATAAAAATATTAAAAACAAGTATATTTTAAAGAACATTTGTTCTTCAGGCTTTAAAGGGTATTGGAGGGGAAGCAGCTGTGGCTCAATCAGTAGGGCTCCCGTTTACCATATGGTTCGGTTCCCGGGGCCTCCTGGTGAAGGCAGGCCCGCCCGCGCAGCGTGGTTAGCTGACCCAGCGAGCACAAGCAGCAAGGGGGGGATAAATGAATAAATAAATAAAATCTTTAAAAAAATAAATAAATAAATAAAATAAAGGGTATTGGAGCCAGCAAACAAAATTACCTCATCCATATTTCTTAGTTTTACACTAAAACTTCTGGGATATCTGTGAAGACCTTCATTGGAAATTTCAGTGACTGTTTAGTGACTTCTACCATGGAACTTCAGGTCCAGCTCACCAATATTCAGATGCCAGTAGCCTAGTTTTCAGTGCTATCATTCGTAGATTGTATAATAACAATTACAGCTCACATATATTGTTACACTTGTTCTTTGCAAGAACCCTCTGTGGTAGACAAGACAGGAACTATAACATGATTGCCAAGCTCACACATCTGCTGAGTGACAGAACTAAATGCAATCCCAGGTCTTTATTCACCCCACCACATCACGCTGTCTCTCCAGACTAGATTATGTTTGTAATAGTTTTCCAATTCCTCAACCCCATCTTCTTATGTTGTGTATCCAAACTCCCTTTTACCTAATGAGGTAGATAAATCAAGCCAATCAAATCTAAACCCATGGGGAAAAATGCCTTTTGAAAAGGTGCTTTCTTTAAGACAACTAGCTTATTCAAAAAAGGTATTTTCCTTTCAATTAAAGAGCAGGGTACTAAAGAAATTCCCAACCAAATTATATTCAGAAATTAGAAAACTCTCCTGATATTAATTATAGGAGGTTTTTTTAAAAACTGGCAAAGTAGAGTGAATGCTTTTTCTTTGGGATTACATTTATATGTGAAGAAAGGGTAGTAAATTCCATTCATAGACTGTTTCTCAAAGGTGACTAGACTACAGCCATGGAAATATAAGGAGGGGAAAAGGTAGCTATTTGATGGTCATTGCAAAGCCCAAAAATATCACTTCAGTTTTTGATAAATCTACTAATTCTACCATTTTTGGCTACTGCAAATTCAAAGAATTCTATGACTTTAAAATCAATGAAATTATCTTTGAACATCCACTTCCTCTTTTTAAGTAATATTTATTGTGCTTTATCATTATAAACTTAACACATGCTCGTTGTTTTTTAAATGCAGAAAAGTCATAAAGAAGAAAATTAAAATCACATACAACCTTACCACCAAGAGATAACTATTGAAAACTGGTTTCTTTTAAATATCTTTTTCATGCATTTGTATGTTAAGTTTTATTTTTACAAAACTGAGATCATACAGTGGAGTTTTATTTTTGGCTTTCATTCAGTTATATCAATAACCTCTTCCCATGACATTCAATTCTATAATGTGATATTAGTGAATGAATAATAGTCTAAACAATGTATGCTAATTTACTTAACCATAATTTATTTAACTCTAGTATTAAAAATGTTGATTGTATTTTTATTTATCACTACTAAAAAAAGCAATGGAATAAACATCTTTGCATATAAACCTTTGTCTACAACTTTGAATAGATTCCAGAGGTAAAGTTAGTACATTTAAGGGCATGAATTCTTTTAAGAATGTTGATTCATGGGAAGCGGCTGTGGCTCAATCAGTAGGGCTCCCGTTTACCATATGGGAGGACCCGGGTTCGGTTCCCGGGGCCTCCTGGTGAAGGCAAGCCCGCCCGCATGGCGTGGTTAGCTGACCCAGCGAGCACAAGCAGCAAGGGGGGATAAATGAATAAATAAATAAAATCTTTAAAAAAAAAAAGAATGTTGATTCATATTGTTCAATGTGTTTTCAGAAATTTCATTCCAGTTTATATTTCAATCAGCTGATTACTAAAGAACCTTTAGTAACACATAATATTTCAATTTCGTTTAGCCAATTTGATAGTTTAAAAATTATATATCATTGTTTTAATTTGAATGCCCTTGACTATTAATAAAGTTGAAATGTTTGCATTCGTTCAGTGAACATTTATATATGGGTGTGTGTTATCTTCTGACTTGTGTCCATTTTTCTAGTGGAATATCATGATATTATTATTTTTTAAATATATTTTATGTATTAAATATAATAGTTTTGGAATATTTGTTGCAAATGTTATTTACTAGTTTGTCATTTGTTTTGAGTTTTTATGTAGTCAAACCTTTATGGTTCCAACATGTTAAAAGTATTAGAGTGAGCATGTAGGTAAATTGAATAGTTTGCCTAGAAATCTGTTGGAACTTGTGGATAAACAGTTGGCAGTAAATCAAGCTAGGTTGGGAGTCCAGCAACCCTGTATCCAATGATTTCACTGCTAGTTTTCAAGAGTGGCAAATTATACAAAAATACTTTTTCAAATTTAGTCTTCTGTAGCTTTTTGAATGGCGTTTCAACTGACCTAGAGCCCTTTGCAAACTTCCTTTCCCTCTGGACATAACATTATTTCCTGGTTATAAGAATTAGATATTTCTGGCAGAGCCTCAAAAATCTTCTGGGGGATATCAAATGCCTACTGCCAAAAAGCATTTTAATAGCATAAGTGTAAATGAATGTGAAACATATGGACTATATTTCATCTAAATAAACAAGAACACAAAGTGAAAAAATACTTGGCCAAATAGGTTTGGGATTGTATGGAAGGAGAAATGAGTTTAATTCAAGGCCAAAATATAATTCATTTACCAGTTGGAAATCAGATTTCAAAATAAGCTAGGTCAATACTGGTCATAAGTATCAATAATCCCTAAGAAAAGACAGGAATCTTAGGAATATTTCTCTTCAACTTACTTTCCAAGTTTCTTAGTGGAAATATTTTTTAAAAGAGCAAAAGCATACAAAGTATATTATATTTCCTTTCATTTCAGTCCTGCTACTGTGAAATATTAGGGTTCACATCAAGGCAAAAGAATCCTCCACATGCTCATTCCAAGCTGAGCCAGGCCAAATGAGTAAAGGAGAGGCTGACACTGGTAGCACGGAATAACCTTCTAGGAATCAAGCTGATCCAGCCAAAGCTGCCATCTGTCCACAGTGAAATCTGTCAATTGTGGCTATTTCTGAAATTTCCAGTTGTGTCCATAAATGACTCAATCTTACCTTGCTTACTCAATGTTACTTTCTTATCCAAAATCTTCTAGAGTCCTATAGTCATTTTTCTAAAAGGAAGAGAGAAGTATAGAATAGTTACTAAGAATGTTCATCAAAGGTAGAGTGTCATAGTTAAAAGTGGCATGAGGCTGGGCTTTGGAATCAAGCAAGCTCAGAGTCAAAACCTGCTGACACTTGCAAGGTGATTGGGGACATGTCATTAACATCTCTGTGCCTCAGTTTACTTATCTATGAAATGGGGGCCAATGTGTCTCCTGCCTTATTCATTGGGAGTGGGAAAGAGTTTCCAAGAAAATACACTTTCATTGGCCTTCATTGTGATTTTCCAAGTCACAACAGTCAAGCTTGTGAATGGGATTTGGGAGGGGAAGAGGGGCTGAGTTGCACATGTTATTAAAGATGTTGTGGTAATGTTTAGGTTTCATTTTTAGTTTCCAGGAGTAATCTACATTGCTTTTACATGAAACCATCCATATTTGCATAAAGCCAGCATAGTCAAAGGGTGTGTCCCCTAGTTTCTTAATTTACTTTTGTTATTTGGAATTACTTAGAAATAAACAGAAAACCACAGATAGAGAAAATTCCAGTCTAACAAAAATGCTTTCTGCCAGTTTCATAAATGTGAACAAACAGGGTTGGCCTCACACTCTCTCTTTCAGGCAGCAGAATCTGCAAGGGATTATTAAGTCAATAAGTTTTCAGCTTTGATAGACCATGTTTTTGCCAAACCCCACCTTCTAAAACTCAAATACTCTAGGTCATTTCTGTTATCATTATTACCTTAAGTATATCCATATTGTCTCTGATAACATAAAGCAAGTGGACCCCAAATGTCTCTTTCAGAAAGGGGAGGGAGCGGTTTAAGATAGGAATCCTTATCCTAAGATGTTTTATGGAATTGTCAGGATATAAAGAAATATCACAGAAATGTGAAGCACTTAATATTGGAGCATTGAAAATAGTATCATGTCACAAAATTATGAGTAATTTCTCTGAAAATTTTAATACATTTTTAACATCTTTACACCTCAATGTTTAAAGGAGGGGTTTTTTCTTGAAAATAACTGTACTTTGTGAGTTTTACCAGGTCTCAGAGCGAATGAAACCCAAACAAACCATCATCAGTTTTCAACTTTTTACTTATACGTAACTTAACAATGAACCATTATACATAAAACCATATTTTCCAAGATGAATATTTTATTTTTTTCCCCAGAAGTATATTTCTATTTTCATAATTATGTAGAGTATACTGTACTTAAGGTATTAAGAGCATAAGCTGTGAAGCAGATAACTAGATAAACTAGAATGAGCTCCGGAATTTTCCATGAATCCTTCCTGTGAACCTGGAGAAGTGCTCTACCTTCTCTGAGCCGCAATCTCAACATTCATACCCTGGGTTGCATGTAATACCTTTGGCTTAGAGAATATAGTCATAATAACTATACTCTACCCAAAAATATGTTAAGTGTGATTCATTCTGGCAGAAGGAAAAATTGATAATGTGCAGAACACTTACATAGACATTTTGTTGTTCTCCGCAGATTCTTTTCCCTTAAAATGCATATATAAAAAACTATGGTGCAAAGTGTAAAACATATTGTAAACTAAAGACCACACTTAGTATCAATGTTTCAATATGAGTTCATAAATTGTAATAAATATACCACACTTAGTGGAAGATGCTGTTAATGGGGGAAAGTGTGGGAAGGGCAGGGGGTGGGGTATATGGGAATCCCCTATGTTTTCGATGTAACATTTATGTAATCTAAGCTCCTTTAAAAATAAAGATATATATGAATATATAAAACATACTGGTGTAAGTCATTTTTCTTTCTATTTCTGACAGTTAACCCATTTCACTGTTTTTTTTAGTACCACAGCTAGAAGATCAGAGAGTATAGAAAATATGTGCATCCTTAACTTAAAGAGGTTTACAAAATATGCATTCCCTTTGCAAGTCAGAGGTTTCCATATGCATAATCTTAGACAGTCACATCACTTCTTCAGACTTTTTTTTAAGGTGGTTGGTTTAATTAAGTGATGGCTAATGTCTTTTCTGGGCTGCCTTCAAGAATTAATTTTAATAATTGTAGCATTATACAATAAATAAATCTATTAAACTGAAGTGAATGCCTAAACTAAGAAAATGAAATCTTAGAGATATCTGTGTAATTTAATTATTCTTACCATCTTTGACCATTACATCAAATAATCTCTCTCTCGCTTTTTAAATAAGCAAGTCTCACTATGTTTCTCATAAAATAAAGTCTGTAATGAGCACTGCCCAAAGAACTCAAGTTCCATTTCACTATAAACTTGGTCTGTCTGCAGGCTTTTTGGAAATGATTAAATATTACAAATGTAATCCACATGTAAGAGCGCACAAAATGGTTGAATAGTAGAAATTTCAATGAAACCAGAGAGAAAACTTTTTAGCTCAAGATTAGAGCCGGTGTGTGCTAGGGCAAGCCTGGCAGGTGGGGTGGCTGGGGTGGTAGTGTGGGGAATAATTGAGCTATTAGAGGACAGGAAAGAACTTGAGAAAAGGGTTTCTAAGTAATGGGGAGATTCTTCCAGGAACATTTAAACCTAGAGCTTTGCTCTTGGTGTCCTTGAAGCCAGGGAGGTTTCTATAATCCTTCCCACCACAGTTGAAGCAGGCATTTTGTAAAAGTCTCTGTTGCAGAAAACACCAGAAAAGAATTATCTTTAGAGGAAGAGAACTATAGCTGCAGCATTGTACAGCTTTGTGAAATGACCACTATAAAAGGAAATAACTAAAACAATAAAGAGACCATCAGTGGAACTCTGTAGTTGAGGCAGAAACGCTTTGTATTTTCAAGGCTAAAGGGTGACAAATGCAGATCAGAAGCCTGAGACCTCTATTCAGTCAAGACCTATGTTTGGAATCAAGGATGTATCCAGAGTAGGGCATAAAAAGCACATCAGAGAATGCCACAAAACCAATATAATGACAAAAGGAGAAAGCATAAGTAGATAAGCTACTACTGAAGCCTTAAGAAAATAACGTGTATCATGGGAACTGCAGGGTTCCGAGGCCAGGCAGCCATTCTCCCAGGCTCTTCCCCTCCCTATCCATGCAGCCTTGGCCAAATTTCCTCATCTGAACAAAAGGAGATACTATCTGACCTTTACTCCCAAACTGTTTTGTGACTTTGTGTGTGTGTGCGAGTACATCATGCACACCAAAAAGTGAACTGGTCATCAACAAGGCAGATGCTTTCCTCTAGCAAATTAAACCCCCTCTCTTAAATCAATGGTTTGTGGATATGATGAGCAGGCGTCTATCCTCCCCCTTATAAAAAATGTTTCCATTTCTTTGAAGATAGTTATTAAATCATTGCTCAGAACTCGGGTATCCTTAGGGGGTAAAAATAGTAAGAGTTTCTCACAAAATACCAATTGCTTTGCTATTCCCTCCTCCCATCCCCCAAAGATTCAATTAACATCAGGAAAAAGGTGGCATGTTTTTAACAGGTTCTTCACGCTGAATTGCTTAGAGATATACATTAGGCCTCCTTTTAGTAATAGGAAAAAATTATCTCGTCATGATTCAACTCTCTTTCCCACCTCCAGTGGAGGATTGCAATCAATCAGCCGGACAGCAAGATTGATTTTCTAATTAAGCCAGCATTTGTATCAGCTCGCGTAGCCACAGAAGGCTTCCCTACTGTAACTTCCCAACACATTCCTATTTGTATTCATTTACCTTCACATTTAAGGCACTTTCAACGTTGAAAGGGAAAAAAAAAAAAAAGAGTTAGATAGCCACTCTTTCCACACAAATATTCAATAGGATCACTAGCTGCTTTAGGGAAGAATTATGTCAAGTTATTGAGCAAAAGAGAAAGAGCATTGACAAGAGTCCATTTGGACTCTATTTGCCTCACTTGTGCATGAAGTTTGCCACCATGGCCCTGCCCCACAGGGGCTCAGCCATGGACGCAGCTGGGCCGGCCACCACAGATGGGAGATGGGCTTTTAGCATTTCTAAAAGCTCCATTTCGAGCATTCCTTGCCAAAAAAGGTATCGCTGGCTTTTGTGCCAGCCTCTGTGATCAGAAGGGCTCGTGATTTAATTTACTTAGGGGAAGAATATGAAACCCTGACCAGCTCAGCTGGATTCGGTGTCCTCTGGGACTCCGCAGGCGAAGAAAACTTACTTTAGCAATTCTGGATCTGATGTGCTGGTGCCTTTTTGCTCATGACCTTCAGTGTGGGCCCCGGGGGACTAAAAGTGAAATCAGTATGAAAAGCTTGCATCTTTTTTAGTTCATTGCTGGTACACCCATTACCTAATATTTTATTTAAAAGCTCAGTTTTTCACTGATTCAAAATGCTAAATTCAATTTGGAGAGCATTCTAACCTGAAAAGAGAAGACGTTTACTAATGTTCAATATGAAAAAAAGAAAAAAATGAGGAAAGTTGCTGAGGCAAAGTAACTAAGAGTGGATGTGTGTAATAGGCTTATTTAAGAAACAATTTGTTTCAAAAACCTTAAAAAAAAAAAAAATAGCCCTTCCTAAGCAGCAGCATCCGTATTTATCAAGAAGCTGCTGGTCTTTGGCAGCACCGCTCCACTCACTCATGTCTTGAGGGACTCTACAAACACAGCATGGACCAAAATGAACTCATCGTCCCTCCCTGAAACCACATCCTCTTTCTGACTTCCCTGTTTCAGTATGTGGCACCACTGCACTCCTACTCATTGGGTTCAAAACATGGGGGCCACTGTTGACTCAGTTCTCCCTTGACCCCCACATCCAATCAGTTACCATATTTAAAGAAGGAGACCTCTGGGCTGCAGCCAAAATAGTTATTATCTCTAATTTGAACTATTGCAACAGCCTCCTTCCTAACTTTTCTCCCTGCATCCAGTTTTTCCTGTTTACTATTCTCTGTTTCATTGACAGAGCAGTATTCCAATTATTTCTGAAGATCATCTTGAATTCCATCATTCCATACTCAAAAACTTTCATGGGCTTTGTACTGAATCCTACTTAGGCAAATCTCCTCCATTCAGTAGACCTTTCTGGAATTTCTCATATAACACCTATGGTTCAGAGATTCACGTGGGAGAATGGTGCCATTTTCAAGGCATTTGGAAATCGCATCAGAGTAGTATTTATTTGCCTCAGTGACTGGAGGTCATGACTATCGTTTATTAAGTGGGACATTTAGCATCCCAAGCTTAGGAAGGTCCCAGAACATCAGTGGCACCCTAGTGAAAAATATTCCAAGTCTTGCCAAGCAATTTTACTCTTTTGCCAAATGTACATCATCCTGGTTGTGATCCTATCCACCATCAAATAGTCCCATGGGCCACCTCTTCCAAGCAAACTGTCTTGATCATTAACATCCCATTCCCCTCTCCCCTACCACACACACACGCGCACGTGCACACACATGTGCAAGCATGAGTTGAACTTTCTCTTTCCTTTTCCTGCATCTCCCTTAGGGAACTCACCAGTCTGCATTTCACAAATAAATTGGGATGACATTATATTACTCATTTTTATATCTCTGATACAGCTTACACAATGTTTTAGATACATTAAGTGCTTAATATGTAATCTTTCAATCAATCTGGATGGGGATCTATACTGGCAATAAAAGCCAAAGCCTAGGGAGTCAGCAGAGCCTGCAGGACTAGGTGAGTAATAAAGGCAAGAGCCAGCCATCTTATCAGAAAGGGGAAGACAGAACAGGAAGAGAGAATCTGTAGTTCAGACAAGCAGTCTGAGAAAGAGAGGGCAGCAGTCCAGATGCAGAAATAAGGGCAAACAAGACATCAATGAGCAGCAAAAAAAAGATGCCTCACAAAACAAAAGAACAATTTCAAACTAAAAATTATCTCATTAAGTAGTCAAGAAACTGGGTGGCCAGTGGTCTTCACAGGTTGGACAGGAAGATTCACAGCAGCTGGAGGGGAGCAGCTGTATGTGGCACTGGAACTGAAGCGCAGCTGAACTCATGGTTTGCCCCAGGCTCTGAGATTTTATGTTGTTCCTTTGAGGCTGGGCATCAGTCCCAGCTCCATTAGTCTGAGCCCCTCAGGAGGAGACAGGCCATGGGGAACATGTGGCCCATGCACACACAACAGGCAGCAGTACCTTTTAAAAAGGCAAAGCCAGAGGATAGGCACATTGACTGTGTGGCAGTAAAATCAACAGTGCTGTTTGAAGGGAATGGTTTGGTCAGAAAGAGGAGAAGAGGCAGTGTTTCACACAGACTCAACCAAGCTGAGTTTGGCATAGGATCAACTGCTGAGAAGAAAGGTGACAGTTGGAAAGAGAAACAACACTTGGTGAATTTTGCTGTATGCAGAAGGAATGGGAGGTGAGAAAGGCTGAAAAGAGAATTCCATAGTAAAATTCCATAGTAAAAATCCCAGTGTCCTGTGCACTGGGATTGAGGCTATGGTAATAGAGAGCAGGAAGAAAATGAGAGAGTGTGCTATACAAAGGATTTCAAAGGAAAAGGTCTTGTGACCTCAACATGGAGAATCTCACTGGAGTGGAGACAACAGAGTCAAGTAGTCAAGAAGAAAGATTATAGAGAATAAAGAGATCCCTTGACTGGAAACGTCACACTCAAGTAGTATGACCTAGTCATAAACTGGGGAGAAAAGAGTTGGAAAGAGAGTTGAAAGAGACTGTGAAATTAAATCAAAGTTCCATTTATTTTTGAAAAGTAATAACCTCTATCTATAGCAAGAATAATCAGGAACAGTCATTAATGACTCTTTATTGGAGGGATATTTTGTTTAAAACACCTTATTAGAGGAAGTGATATTTGAAGTATGCCTCAAAGGATAGGGAGGATTTTGGTAGATAAAGAGGGAAGTACTGAGCATTCCTAGGTAAAGCAAGCATCATAAACAATAGCCCAGAACCAGGAAACTGCATTCCAGGGATATGGAGAAGACAAGTTTTATTGAACAAAAGAAAGAATGGATGAGGGAAGACGGAACCTGGAGGAGGCAATTTGCAGCACTGCATCTATCCAGTGGTGAACCATTAAATATCATAGAAAGGAAGGCACAGAAGTCATGTGGATATTGAGAAAATCTATTCACTAATATATTAAAAAGTTTATATAGTGCTATGGAGAAAGATAAACCCTATTTAGGTCTTAAAAATCACTTCTTTCCCTCTTTCTTCTCATGCCACCACCATTCCTATTATGATTCTTGCTTTAAAGTTCTGGGAAAAGGTAGAATTCTGCAAGCTGTTTGGACTTGGGCTGCTGCCATGCTCAGTATTTCCCTTTATCTTTGATAGTCTCAGTTGCATTCACAAAGGAATGGTGACAGAGTTAATTAGAGGAAAAGTTAATTAGAATCTAGATCTCCTAAAATTTACCCCTACCTTCAGCAATTCCTCAAGTTCCTAAAAGTGCTGCTTAGAGGAAAAGATTTGCAGTGAGGCAGAACTTCGTGGCTGTGAAAGTAATTCATAAATGATTACAGAAAAAGACGTGGTTTTTAAGTACAGGAAAGCTTAGCATGTACATTTACAATGGTTTGCCATTTGGGGGGTGACTCTAAATGTCAGAGACAGAAGGGCCAGGTTGCTGCATCAGAACTGACTCTTCATTCCCCCTCAGTGAAAGAGACCCAATCACTTTAGATAAGGAGAAAGGAGAAGAAGAGGCAGTTCTACAAAACTGGGTAAGGGAACAAAGATGAGTAAATTTCCTTACTCTCCTCTAGGCCCAATTTCAATAGTCACCTGTGCCATTAATTAAAATCATATTCTAATCTTTAACCCAAAGTTCTAATCAGAGAAGTCATTTCTGGGAACAAATTGGCATTTGGAGCACAAAGACTAGTGAGCTGAGACTGAAAAATATGCAAGACTATTTTTTTTTCCCTTTGACTTTCTTTTGCAAATATGTATAGGAAAATATGGTCACATGTACAATCCTCTGAAGAGTTCTACTTTTGCACTTGGACAATGAACTGCTGCCACTGATAAGAGAATGCAAGATTCACCCCCAGGCATTCATTTTGTTATATCCTAGAGCCAAAATTCATATCAGGGATATGTAGATGGAAAAAGAATTGCTACAGAATAAAGACATACATGGGGAGAAGGGAAATCTGGTTAATATAGAGCTTTCATGAAATGAAAGCAGGCAGAGCTTTGGTTGACTCCACTTCAAAGTTAAAACTGGTGGTCTTTGACTTGCAGTTTCCCCATCTCTAAAAGGAGAGTAATGATACCTGCTTCTCATGGTTGTTGTGGGGACAAAATGACATCAGATTCAGAAAGCTTAGCCAGTGCTCTGCACATATGTATTCTATAAAAAAGAATTGTCTAGGCAGGAACTTAGAAGACCATCAGAAAGCTCTTCTCAAAACAAGTTTGCTGTTGGGGTGTTTGGGGTGGAGATAAAAGAGCTTGCCACAATAACCAGCTTCTTTATAGCTAGAATCTTTTGCCTGCCACTCCCTCGAGTGAACTTTTGCCCTGGCACCCAACAAAATGAATCACTGTGCACCAAGATAAGTGCAAATCCAGAATCTATTATTGGTATCTTTCTTAATGCTTTCAACACCATCAAAAAAGCGGACCAACCAGCCAATTGGAGACCATTCAGCACTAAATAAGCATTTGGAATGGGGCCAAACCTTTAGCAAAATTACAATCTGCTTAAAATAGATGGTCTCAGAGGTCAGTTACAAATTGTCCCACCGAATGTCCAAGTTTCTATCCAAAGGCAATTTGGGGCAAGTAACTCAGACAGCTGCTTGGGGCATCATGAACTAAGTGCAGGTCCTGTTATTCCTTGAATAAGATGTGTGGTGCCACTGCTTCTATTTTAAAAGGGCCTCCGTCTACACTTGTCAGGAGAAGGCAAGGGCCATTAAACAAGTGTGCAGGGCTTACAAGGACATTTAGGGGAGAAAATAGATAAAAGGGGGTAGGAAGATGGCCTGCTCACACTTCTTACCAGGAGTCCTATTATGTGGTCTATAATGGTTCTTAACCCTAGTAAAGTGATTTCCTATTTTTCTCATAAAACAAGGGAAAACAAACAAAAGCCACAAAAGCTTTTTGAAAAACTAAGCATATCTTTTAAAAAATCAAATGGTTTTTACAAAATCCCATTTAGAGTAAAATAAGCAAGAAGACATGACCTAAATACTTCCCTTTAATAAATACACATGTTGTGAATATTCTCACTGCCCTGATTTTGTGATAATTAGGGTAGGCTAAACATTTGCTATATTAGAAACCAGGCATGTATCCCCAGACCTAGTTTTTCTCCCTAGGTCTGGTTTTTAGAATGCTGGTGATAAACTAAACCTGATTTATTATACGACCATTTTGTATGGGAAATGACTGTAACTCTATGTATCTTTGGTCAACCCTAAGAGATCTAGCAGGGGGACGGATGTGGCTCATATGGTTGGGCATCTGTCTCCCATATGGAGGGACTTGGGTTTGATCCCTGGGACCTCCCAGTAAAAATTTCAAAAAGAAAAATATAGATGGTATGCAGGCCACCAAGCCCCTTGCATTGGTGAGCCCCCCCAGGCCCCATGAGCGGGTGAGCCATCAGGCCCCATGTATGGGTGCGCCATCAAGCCCTGTGAGCCATGCAGCAAGATGATGATGTAACAGGAAAGTGACACAAGGGAGAGCCAAGAAGAGACAGGTCAAAAAACCAGAAACTAAGGTGGTGCAGGCGGTAGGACGTCTCTTTCCCACATCAGAGGTTCTGAGGATCAAATCCCAGTGAAGACAGGAAGAGAAGGATGAGAAAAGAGGGCAGGGAACCGGACAAAAAGAGTTGCTCAGAGAATGGCCACAAAAACAGCAAAAACGGCGGGGGGCGGGGGGCAGGGGCCCCCCCCCGGGGGGCGGGGTGAGGCAGAGGCTAAAAGTGGGTAAAAGTAAATTTAAAAAAAATCCCCCAAAAAAATGTATAGGGGAGCAATATACGAACTATATTTAGTAGTAATATTTTGATGATGCTCTTTTATAATTTGTTAACAAATGCTTTACAACAATGCAAAATATTTGTGGTTGGTTGATGTGTGGGAGCCCTGTATGATGTTATGCATGTTTGTTTTTAAAGTTCACAATGTTTACTGAACACTTATTGTTTATGTATGTTCATGTATTAATGATATACTTTAGTAAATTGTTTAAAAAAATAAAAATAAAAATAAATAAATACTCATATTGAAAAATAAGGGAGTTTATGACAAAAAATTTTGAGCTTCCAATAAACAACAATACATTTTTTAAAAGATTTATTTATTTCTCACCCCCGTTTTCTGCTATGTCCATTCACTGTTTGTTCTGTGTCTGCTTGTCTTCTCTTTAGGCAGCACCGGTAACCAATCCTGGGAACTTCCAGAGTAGGAGAGAAGTGCCCAATCTCTTGTGCCACCTCAGCTCCCTGGTCTGCTGTGTCTCTTATTGTCTCTCCTCTGTGTCTCTTTTTTGTTGTGTCATCTTGCTGCACCAGCTGTCTGCAGGGGCCAGTACTCCTGCACGGGCAAGCACTCTTGCATGGGCTAGCACTCCGCATGGGCCAGCTTTCCACTCGGGCCAGCTTGCTGCATGGGACAGCTTGCCTTCACCAGGAGGCCCTAGGAATCGATCCCTGGACCTCCTATATGGTTGACGAGAGCCCAGTTGCTTGAGCCACATCTGCTTCCCACAAAACATTTTGAAAATAATTTTAGATGGTAGATAGCTCTCTCTTTTCATTTCTAACAAAATAATAATAATGGTGACAGATATGTTTTTGCAGAAAATATGATTTTTTAAATTGCCAAAAACAGAACTTCCAGATATTGAAAAGACAAGTAAACTGGCTAATGAAACACTTTGGGGAAATCATTCCTATCTAGTGTTCTGTTTAAAGTCATTCTAAAATTCTCTATTGATTCATGGTAAAAATGAGGAATAAAAGATCCAGCTCTAGCAAGTAGGAATTTTTCAAATATTTTTAGAATTTTTTACTTCACCAAAGAAAAATTTCAATTCTTCTGTGAAAGCCTGCCCTAACCACTCCAATCCACACTGATTTTCTACATTACTGAACTTTTAGGGAAATACAGTTATTCCACTCCATTCAGGAGCTAATCATACACTGGTCTGCTGTGTCTCTTATTGTCTCTCCTCTGTGTCCCTTTTTTGTTGTGTCATTTGTTGTGTCATCTTGCTTTCTATTTTTGGCCAACTGTTTGGCGTGTGTTTGTTTTGTGCCCCCAACTAGACTGTAAGCTTTTTGAGGACAAGGACCATACTTATATTTAGTCTGTATCTTTCAGGCATTTGTCCAGTGCTGGGCAACACAGAAAGCTTTCAGTAAATACTGAATGAAAAATATTTTTGATTACTATAGTTTGAAGTGGAGTGTCTTTAATATGGGAGGTAATTTCAATTAGTATTAAATTCAACATGTGGGTATATTAGAATTACCTGGGCACTTTTAAAATATTCTTATGGTCCACCCTAGCACAATTAAATCAGGAAATCTGGCTATGTGTCCCAAGCATTGGGATTTTTAAATTTAATAACTTGCAGAATCAGCCAAAGGCAATTGGAAAATTCTAAACAGCTAATTTCATCAACCTCTGAAATTTTGACATACTTATATCAACTATTAAGATTAACCTAAAATAAGACAAAATTACTCAAATAATTTAGTCACGGAATCTCTTTGCACAATGCCTAAGACACTATCAGATTTTTACAATCTACTTTCTACTTTCTACACTGGTGAAGAACAGAACACATTCATTTTGGTGCCTATTTGTTCCAGTCATCATGCTAGATGCCTGTGGTAAAATAGAAAAACAGCCAAGACTTTGTCATCAAGAAGTTTACAAATCTAGGGTAGAAGGCAAATCTATTATTTGCAGATAACAGTAAATAAATAGGTTAGTTAGTCTGGTTATACTTCAATTGATCATATTACAGCTTATTTAGTTAACACTAATTCCTGAGGTTATACACAGTGATCTTGATTAGATTTGGGTATATCCCAAGCTTTCTCCAATGACTTACTTATCAGCCATCCTCTAAGACGGGGTTATTTTTGTAGATGGCTAGATTCATCTGTTGTGTGCTGATGCTGATTAGTTTTGCTTTCAGAAGAGAATTCTATTCCCGAGTTCTAGGGGGAAAAAATAGCATATAGAAAGTAGCTTCATGTATAAAATATATTAATACTACATGTTCCAGCAAGGGAGAAGTAACTAGGACCAGATATATCTTTCCTATGGACAACAAAACTAGAAAAAAATATAGTTCTAAAGAAATGGGACATCAGGCAAATAAAGGATTGTGATCCTTCAGATATAGGAACTATAGTTGGTGCCCCATCTTACTCCCTAGAGAAAGATTCCAGGCCATGGCTCAGAGAGGGGTAATCTAGACAGCAGGGCAGTCTATCAGAATTGAGGAAATGGAGCTGTGGTCCTGGGAAGGCAACGTGGCTAAAGGTCACAGAGTAGAGTACTGTGCAGAGAGAAAACTTCAGACATTTGCAGAGGAACCTCAAGTATTCATCTGAGCACTGCTGAGGAAATGAGCATGAGGAAATAGTGTCCAGAACTCACACAGGACCAGTCATAGTACCTGGTCCCCAAAGCCAGAATGTAAAATCTTGTAAATCATAGTTCATCAATTAGAGCAGAGGTTGACACACTGTGGCCCACAGGTCAAATCAGGCCTGTTGCCTTTTTTGTAAATAAAGTTTTATTGGAATACAGCCACACATATTTCTTTACACATTTTCTATGGCTGTCTTTGTTGTAGTTACGTTCAGTTCACCACTTTGGGACTTTCCTTTAGTAAGGCTTGAGATCTGAGAACCTGCAAGACTCTGAGTTCTCTTGAGGTGCCAGCTTCCTGTGCCTGGGAGATCTCTCTGTCCTGCTGCTTAGCCCTTCAACAGGCTTCTACGTTACACTTGACAAGGTGCTTCTGTACCCAGAGAGATCTCTCTCAAGCTCTCCTTCCCTGCCTCCAGTCTTCATAGCCTACCCTATACATTTGGCAAAGCTCATGGGAGAGAGTTATGGACAGATACAGACTTTCTCTATACCTGGGAGTGCTCAGGATTCCAACCCATTATGCACACTGTATACTCCTGTTAAAAGTTCATTAAAAGTTTGTCTGGGTTTTCCTTACCCCAATCTGTATTAGATTCCACTCCTCCTCCTGCTCTTCTACCAGGAATGAAAGCAGCACTGCATCTCCCTCTACTCTGTTAGGAAGGGCTCCTCTTTCCTGGAATTTGATTCATTTAGGTTTCTTAGAAGTCCTCAAATCCTTGGCAGTTTGGGGAAAAAAAAATCTATGATTTTGTAGATGACCCAACTTGTTCTCATTGTTAGGATGAGAGCAACGATCTCTTGGGATATTCTCCATCCTAACTGGAAGCAGATGCTTCAAGGAATTTACAGCTTAGAATGGGTAATACAATTTGTCCATTTGGCACAAAAATAATAAGGGTGGCAGAAGCAAAACACATGAGGCATTTGTACTCATTCAGACTTTAAATTAAACATATAGGACCTTCAACCCCAGACTTGTGTAACTTGATACTAAGCTAATAAATTATTTGCATAAATCCAGTGTTTTCTCTTAATTACAGTTGGTGAGACCTTACAGATCACCTAATCCAAAGGTTTCCACACATAGTTCAAATTATACCTATAAAATATATCAATTAAAGCATAATGAGAGTTGCTGCCATGGAAGTCCAGTCTGCTTTGGGTCCATTTCCCCACACATAATAATTCTGTTGTAATCAGTTTTTTTTTTTTTTTTTTTTTTTTTTATCTTTCATACTAATTTTATTTTAAAGTCTAAATTTCCTTGCTTTACATACACATAAATCAGTTTTATCAGTATTATTATAATAATCTTTTTTACTATAATCCATTATACTATTAATGTCAACTCTTTACTTCCCTCTTGAAAGTGTGTTTGAAAATACAATTTTGTTTTTAGACAACCCACCAACCCTTGCCCCAGCATGTCCTCCCTCCAGCAATACAAAAGTATTTCTTCTTTATCTACTTGCCTTTGTACCTCCATTCTGATTGGAAGTCTTATCATTCTATCTATCCTTCATATCTGACCTGCATTTTTCTGATAGATATTAAGTATGTCTTTTATCTTTAATGTTTCCCATAGATATAATGATACAACTCTAAAGATACAGACTGATAGGTAAATTTAAATATGTAAGTCCTTCAATTTTTGAAAATTCTCACCAATTATTTCTTTTTTTTTTTTTTAATTATTATGGGTAAAAATCAAAATTCTCACAATACATACAAACATTTGTAAAATGATATATAAATATATATGCATATATGTGTATTTGCTTACAAAAATGTTAT
>JAKSZT010053887.1:52238956-52339279 GCA_026826555.1 Tolypeutes matacus
CCCCTTTTATTCAAGGTCTTTTTCCAGTTGTGTTGCCAGTTGGCACTTGGGAAAAGTTTTCAATTAGCAATAATCGTGCCTCGGATAAACCTCATTGGCTACGATACTGCCACTGCACAAAGCTGCCAGTTGGCACTTGGTATTAATCCCTCGTTGCCAGGGAGGCTCATCCCCGGGAGTCATGTCCCACGTTGGGGGGAAGGTAATGCAATCATATGCTGAGTTTGGCTTAGAGAGAGGCCACATTTGAGCAACAAGGAGGCTCTCAGGTGGCAACCCTTAGGCACCCCACAACTGCAGGCTAAGTCTCATTTACAAGAGCAAAAACTCACAAGGGTAGTCATCAATTAAAAAAAAAAAACAAAAAAACATCAGTGGGTCATCCTATTTTGACAGGCACTGTCCCTACACTCAGAGGACTATTGCTGCTCCCTTGGAGATTGTGGCAGAGCTCTCCAGGCTAGGAATTCAGATTCCCTCATTTATTGTGTGATTATCCACCCATCGTGACCATGCCCCATCCCCCGATCCTTTGAATGATTTTGTATATCTTTCATGCATATTCGGTTGAACCAATCCCCTGTAATCAGTTTTTAATATTAGTTTCTGAGCTAGATATAATTTGAAATATCTGATGCTTTCAAAACTGTGAAAATCACAAATCTCCCTCTCACCACAAACATATATATATATATATATTTTTTTTCTCTTTGAAGAAATTAAAGCCCAGAGATGTAAAGTGACTCCCCTAAGGTCACACAGCTAGCTAATAGCAGAAATGGTACTAGAAACCCTCACAATCCTATAAACCTTCTTCTCTACATGCTCTTTCTCATTCTTAATTAATCTTCCTGTCCTAGACTATTGTAAGTCTAGGACTTCAGAGACTCATGTGACATCAGCTGGACCCAGGTGAAATGGTAATCACCAGTGTATAAATGATTTGGACACTGTAACTTCCCCCTGTGATTTAGTTTGCTTTCTTCCGTTGATTTATTTAGAATGTGCTCTGCTACTTCTCCCAACCTTGCTATATTTTGAGCACCAATAAACATCAAACAGATTAGACAGGCCTATTACTCAATGGGCACGTTTCTAAAAATGGTACAAAGGTAAAATTCCAGCCTTTGAGATGATTGGGGTACTTACAGGATGTTAGGAAAACATCTGCTTCAAAAATTCAGAGGTTCAAGAGTTGATGTAATGTTTTATTAGGAGCTAACACCACCACTAGTCACTGTACAGAAAATATTAAGCCATTATAGAGTGGATGAGTTTTGAGTACCTATTATATAGAATGGGCTTTACAGAGATTGGCCCTCTAATAGCCACTTAGAGTGAATACATTTTGCTTTTATTAAAAGAGAAAAGAACAGAGCTCACATTTATAGCTGTGCTCAAAGATAAACATGGGTAGGAAGAGGTTTTTTTCTTACCCACTGACCACTTAGCTTTGGACATACAGCATCCTTGCTCTGATATAATGTCACCTAGCCCCAAGGAGCAGACACAAGGTGGCAACAATTCAGTAGAATGAATTTTGAATTTTTAGTTCTCTTCATCATTACTATAGCAACCGTTTATGGACCACCAATTATGGAGCCAAGCATGGTGCACTATCTCATTTAATCTTAATAAGAATCTTGAGATATCAGTACAATTATTCTCATTTTACAAATGATGAAACTGGGGCTTGTAAAGATTAAGTAACTTCCTCAACATCATACATATAACAAATAGCAAAGCTGGGATTCTAGCCCAATCAGTTTAATTACAAAGTTTTTTCTTCTCACTCCTATTGTCATCAGTTGTGCAGAAAACAACTAGCTTAAGGTTGAAATAACCACAGTAAACAGAATAGTTGTTCTGGTCATTTCATACCCTCAAAAAGTGTATAGTCCCTGTATTAGGCAGGGTTCTCTCGGGAAACAGAATCAACAGGAGATATCCATCAATAATAAGAGATTTTATGAGTATCTCACGAGACCATGGGGATGCACAAGTCCAGGCTCCGCAGGCAGGCTGCAAACCAGGGGTTCCGATGAAAGTCCAATGAAAGGTCCTTGATGAGTTCCTGGGAGAAGTTGCCTATACAAAGACAAGCCGGGAAATTCTTTCTGAATGTTGAAATCACTTCCCTTTTTAAGGCATTCAACTGATTGGGTAAAAGCGTCACCCATTGTTGATGCAATCTCCCTGATTGATGCAGATGTAATCAGCCATCCACGCAGGAAACTCACTGATGATCGAAGTCCATAAATGCTCTTGTATTACAATTAGCCCAGTGCTTGCTGGAACAAACACCTGGACACAATTACCTGGCCGACTTGACACATTAGCCTAACCACCACAGTCCCCTTCAAGTGATCATCCATAATAGTGTCATTGGCGTACATCACAGTTGAGAATCATGCTTCTACTATTTCCTTTTCAAGATTTAATTATGCCTTCAGCATTTTCTTTGCAATGTTGTTCGCTCTCCATAGCTAATGGGATATGGGACTTTGCAGCGTTGGAATCTGTGGGCCTGAAGAGGATAAAAGATAAAATATAAGCTAGGTCTTGATAGGAACCAAAGAGTATTTCCAGTTTATGATGCTAAATTCACCATGTAGTCCTATATAAATACATAGATGTGCAGAAGTGGATGTAAGTTTTTGCACACATCTACACACACCAAAAAAAATAGGTGGAGAAAGGGATTGCTTTTGTCTTTTTGCTTTGCATTTCTGAGAAAATTGCAGTTAGAGTCATTATTTATTAATCACAAAATTTGGTGCTATATCTTTAGAATAGAAAAGTATCACTTGATTTTACATGCATATTCTGCTAATTTGGTAGGTTTTGCCTCTAAACTAAACTGTAAAGGGAAGGGAGCATACTAAACCAATTGCCCTACTTAGGCAGCTCCTGGCAGGAATGCTGAGATGGATTAACATGCATAACAGAAGGCGTATGTGACCCTGGGAGACAGTAGAACCTGAAATAGCCTTAATATCCTGTCAACTTTCATTACCAGACCTTACTGAACAAGAAAAGCCTATTTAACAATCTGTCTGGGAAGGAAAAATCCCTACCTTTTTTTTTTTAACCAGTATTTTTCATTCTTTTTTTTTTTTAATCCTGGGGATATTTTCTTCCACTTCACTTCTCACAGAACATCACTGTGCTAGACCAAGTTATATGGTAGCTGATTTCACCAAATTTCCCAGCATTTATGCTGCTCTACCACCTTTGCTTCTACCAACATGCCCTCAAATATCTAGAAATGCTGGGTACATATTGGACAACTGTCAGTCTGGGATCTAGCCATGTGTTTGGGTAGAAAAAAAAACAAAACTCTATTCTGATTTTTCTGGGTTCAGAATTAGGAAGGTGTTAGAACCAAAGAAGAGGGAAAGAATTAGTGAAACCGAAGAGTAAAAAAAAAAAAAAAAAAAAAAAAAAAGGCAAGAATATCCTGAATAAACACCTGGGCTTTCTCAGGAATACACAAATCCAGATGTCTTGTCAAGTTGTCAATTGCATATGCTTAAAACATCCTGAGGTAACTTGGCCTGCTCAAGGGAGGTGTTTATGGGGAAGTTCTAAAAATACCAGAGTACTAAAACAAACCAAAAATAATTGCATTTCCTTAGCTTTTTAACAGCACTCACAAGAAACAGATAATTCTTTTAATCTCAGGAAATGATTTTCCATTTTTCCAACTCAGATGTCATACCTTCAGTTTCCAAATTCCTTCCACTCACAAGACATGATTCAATTCCGTCTACTGGAAGAAGTTGAAATCCTGTGTTTAAAAAATCACTAAGCAATAGACAGAGATCTGTATTCTACCAAGGAGAGTTCTATGGCCTTGGGCAAGTCATTTCTCTCATGTGAAAGGGGAGGAGGAAAGCATTCAAATCCACTGAGTTATTATTTGCTCTACCATCATTACCTTATGTAAATGGTTTCTGACATTGAATGGTTTCCAATATTTCTTATAGTATTGATTCTCTATTCTATTTACTGAAAGCTTAAATTGATTTCACAAATGTTTATTGAGAGATTCTATGGGCCAAGTACAGTATTACACACTGCAAGTCATTAAAAGAGATATGAGGATGAAATATGATAGGATTTTACAAAATTGTTTTGTGACAAACCAGGTCTCCAAGTTTCTTTTCCCATGAAATTCAGAATAGTAGTTTCGTATCATATCAATGGGGCCACTGCATTTTCCACCCTGTCATGTCATCCTGACAGGAATTTCTTATACCTTGAGAAATTTCTCAACTCCTCTCAGTGTGATGTACTGTGACTTCAGTTCTCTGAGATTCTACTTCTTTCTCTATGAAATGGACTCAGTAAGTTAGAAGCTTAATGGGAAATAACAATGAATTGAGTGTCAGGAAAATTGAATTTGAGTTCTAGCCTTGGTATGGACTATTTGGACAATAATATTGGACAACTCACTTTGTCTTCAGGGCCCCATTTTCTTGATATGAGGAATTTGGAGTAGGTGATTTAGCTTATTCCTAAAATTCTCCTACAGCTTTTTAAAAAAGAGAGAGAGAAAAAGAAAGAAACCAAAAACAGGCATCTAAACCTATGCTCCCCAATACAGTGAGAGACTCGGCACATGTGGCTATTGAGCACCTGAAATGTGGCCAGTTAAATTGAGAAATGCTGTAAGATACACATCATTTCAAAGTACGAGAAAAGGGATGTAAAATAGCCCATTAACGATTTTTACTATTGATTACATAATGAAATGGTAATATTTTGGATATATTGGGTTAAATAAAAATACATTATAAATTCATTTCACCTGTTTCTTTTTACTTTTATTTCCATGCAGTTTCTAGAAAATTTAAAATTACACATACGGTTCACATTTGCAGCTTGCATTACAGCTCTAGTGGACAGTGCTGGTCTAAATCCTCTCAATTACCCACTTACTAAAGAGCCATGGGTTTAGTTGGTTTTTTTTTTTTTTTTTTTTTTTTTTTTTGGTAGCGTTAAGTAGGTCGTATTGTTCGTATTGTTCTGGTCTGCATTAAAGTTAATTAATTAATTAATTAGAAAGGCAGGCAAGCAAGAAAGGAGCCTTTGTGGATTCCTGGGCTTCACCTAGTATCCTCACCACCTGAAGCCACTAAGTCTTCTATTTCTCCTCATTGCTCCAGGGCCTTTATTATGCAGATGAAAGAGCAAGCCTGAGAACTGGCAAGGCTGGTAGGGTTTATACTAGAAAAAAGCAGACAGCTACTGACAAGAGAAAAACAGAAGCCTCTGAAAGGGGAAGAGGGCTCCAGGAGAGAAAAGAGCTCCTGCAGCTTGGAGGTGAATAGCTTTGGGGGAGCTTGAAGTACCCATCAGTGCTCTACCTTCTGAGAAAAAATGTTCTCCCTTCCTTCACCTCTTCATCCTTCTTCCTCTTTCATTCTTTCCTTTTTATCTTGCAATTCTTTCTTTGCTAGGCACTTTCGCATATGTATTTCATGTCATTGTAATAAGCCTATGTGTTCAGTATCATTATCCTCATTTTGCAATTGAGAAAACTGGAAATTAGAGAAGTTATATAACTTACCCAAAATTAAACAGCTAGTAATTATACTGGAATCAGATCTGAATCCATCTTTCCAAATTTCAACGGCTAGATATTTTCCATGAAACCACATCATGTCTGTATTTCAGCTATTGTCTCTTGATGAACTTACAGTATATTTTAAATTTGGCTAATTCTCTAGATGCTCAGTGAAGGCAGTTTGAAGGTTTTTAGAACGCTTCTTAAGTATGACAGGGCTAATTTTCAAAACTTCTCTTCTCACTGCTAGCTAAAGACTGTCCAAATATTAATCAGATTTAAGTACTTAGGCTAATAAAATAAGTAAGCCTGCGGCTTGTTTGACTGGCTTAGCCAAACCTGTGAAGAAACAAAATTAGCTGATACCCTGTCTGCCTTTCAGTAACAGATTTGGTGAAAAACACTTTATTTTTACCAAAAGAATTAAAATAAACTTAGTCAATTACAAGAAATCCATTAATGTGTGAAACTAAACCCTTAGAATCAAGATCACATATTTTCTGTAATTTTGTTTCAAGAGAAGTGGCAAAATATGTTTCTTTTTCACCTTCAAAAGCCACAGAAAAGAAGACAAATGAAATACATCCATTGTACTTATTTGAAATAAAGTTCCTCGGTGCTCCATCTATAATACCCCAAATGCCAACGTTAATCCATCTCTAAATCCGCCAGGCTTTCAGTTCATACCCTAAGGAAAGCATAAGTTATGCATACAACTGTGCCAGTTCAAAACCCACAACAGAAGCAGAGCATCTTAAAACTGGATTGGGAATTAGACTTCATACAAATCCCCAAATTGTGGATTTAAACATACATACGAGCTGTGTTGGTTTTTTTTTAATTTTAAGTAATAGTGAACACAGACAACTAAATCATTTTCATTATTATTTCATCTCAACCTACATTTTTCATCTGTGTCGTAAAATCCTACAAAGAAAGAGGAATTAGATATGATCTGCCTTCATAAAAACAAAGATGTTGCGAGAAAATGTAAATATACCAAACATGGACAGAAGCAGGAGGTGAAAATTGTTCTCCTTGACCAACATATTTCATTTGCAGAAGAATTCTCCCTGGGTTGTTTTAAATAGCATTTCCTCTAGTGCACTTAATTGTAATTATATAATTGTAAATATAGATTAGAATAAAGAAGAGTTATTAGAAATGACAAATCTCTAATATATCAATCAGAAATTAAGGAAAAGCATTTTTAAAATAATGAGTCATAACTTAGAAATAGTGTTCAAGAAGATTTTATAAACGTGTGTCTAACATAAAAGAAGGAATTTCTATGTGTAAATAAGTTTTCAGGAGCCCTGGAGATACAGTATATCTAGGTAGGTAAGTAGGTAGAGACATATTTTTTTCTTCCTCTTCCAATCAGAAAAAATATAATAAGGAAATAAGTATTTCAAAGAAAGAAAAGTCATAATCCAACTCAACACAAAGCAAATTTAGGTTTACTTCACCTTTGTAGCAAATAAAATTAAAATTTTTCATATAAATCATAATTACGTGAATTAAGTATGTTAAAGTGTAGTCATAATTTTAAAAAAAAAACCTCTGGTGATTTCTTTATTCAATGCAATCAGCCGCTTCCTCATTTATCTGCTGTAAATTCTTCATTCAACACATAATTATTGACCACCAACTATGTGCCTGGCTCCCAGTCTAACATACTAAAAAGGGCAGAAATGGTCCTGCAGTCAAGGAGCATAGAATATACCTGCGGAGACAGACAAATAAGTGAAGAAACTATTTCACTTAATAATTATAAAATGTGTTGAGAGTGCTACGAAAGAAATAAACATGGCATGTGATGGGAATAACCAGGGTCGCCGTCTCTGGGGAGGTGATAGTTAAGTTAAAATCTGAAAGACAAGGAGCAGTGTGCCCACCACTCAGAGAGAAAGAAAGAAAAAAAAGGGGGGGGGGGATTGTGAGACACATTTGTGGAAGAGGAACTGGATTTTAAAGACCCTGAGGTGTGAAGAAGGCTGGGGATAGTGAGGAAGGAGGTAAGGGGCCAGAGGAGAGGTCAGGTAGGCAGGGCTGGGATAAGGAGTTTGAAGTTCAGTCCAATCCCTATTTCTGAAGGATCTTGCATGCTGCCATGTGGAGAACTGATTGAAGAGGGTAGCCAGGCCACATGTTCAGAAACTATTGCATAATCCCTGAGAAAACGGTGGTAATTGGACTCAGTGGTTGCAGTGGAAATAAGAATAAGTTGGTGAACTTGAGGAGAGAAACAACAAGGCTGCTCATAGATTGGATTTGGGGCTTGATTAGAATTGTATCAAAGGTGTGTCCCAGGTAGATACAAAATCCAGATTTTATATAAACTCTTCTCTGTCTAAGAATTGTGTTTTCAAAATATGTGCTAGTTCGTTGTATGTGAAAATGAATTTATTTAACCTTCTCAAATACAGATCCTCAATACCATTTATAATCGAAATTCTATGTCATAAATATATTGAGTCAAACATGGAAATATACATAAAATATTCCTAATATACATAAAACGAGTCCTTATTTCTTTTTTTTTTCTCTTCAAAATCCTTAACGGCTTTCATCTGTATTTTTGTTGTTTTATAAAGCTGATTTAAGTCCTTACTGGTTAACCCAGAAATGACTAAAAGAATTCATTCAAATAGGCACTCCTTGGAATAAGTCAGTAGAGTACTCTAAATCTAAGCCATGGATCCAAATAACTACAGAATAGTTGGGATGGTAAGGGAGACCTGGAAAAAAAAACTTTCACAAAATAAAGGAAGCAAAAGGACAAGAAAAACAGCATTAAACATGCACATACCATAAAACTAGTGACTAAGAGCACTCAATTTCTGCACTGCACTTACGTGAAAGCTCTGAGATTCAGAAGGGGAAAAAATGATGTAAAAAATATTGCACAGAATGCTTTGTGTTGTCAAATTAATTGACTTCCATTTCTTTGTGAATGATATGACTTCATCAGGTTTCTAGCCCCAGTTGAATAATACTTGGAATTTGAGTTTCCAAAACTTATAAGTCACACAACAAAGCTCATATAAACCTACCAGTTTTTGCTTGGTTTGGGGGTCAAACATTTCCCTTCTGCTGTAGTTTTCACCAGCTCCTGTCAGTTTTCTAGATGATATGGGAAAATAAATTCTAGGTTTTCTCCTAATATTTTCCAAAGGATTCACCTGGGCATTGGAGCGTGCAGAACAGCAAGCAGCAGATTACTGCAGTGTACATTCACAGATAACTCACAAAGAGACAGAAAGATGTCAATGACCCACCACAATTACCTCACACAACCCCTCATGCAGAGATAAAGTACTCAGAAAAAAAGTTTCTAAACAAGCTTTCCTTGCAGCTCTCACCAGAGACATGGTTCACATTTGGTACTGTGTTGACCCACATGTAAAATAGATGGTTTTCTGCAAATCTACTCCTGTTTCTCTCATCTGTCCAATTTTTATTGAGCTTTCATACCTCACACACAAAGTAAGATGTGTTCTTTGACTGATAGGATCACTGTGATTATCTGTATAAATTTAGGTCAGCCTCATGAAATTCTGAATATTCCATATGGGAAAAGACAGATGCATAGAGACAGAAAGAGATTCATACTTGGGTCATATTTGAAATTATTTCTTCTCACCCTTTTTAATTTCTGTAAGCACTTCGAGGAGTACTAGTCATAACTAAAATTAAGATGGGCATGCCTGTGAAGAACCAGTCTCTTAAATCCCATTTAATCTGTAGGATTCTCACTCCCCTTCTTCCCTTCCCACCCACACTCTCTCCTTCCTGCAAGCACAAAATCCTATAATGGAAGGAGCCAGGCCTCCGATTTCACAGACTAAATATTAGGCCCAATTGACAACATAGTTTAGTAGCAGAAATAAAGCTTGACTTTGGTGTCAAATATACTTGGGTTCAAATTCTTTGTCCACTACTGTGGCTCAGGGACCTGTTGCAGCAAGTTATTTAACTTCTCAGAACCTCAGTTCAATACTTGGTAGAATGGAAATTACAATTCCTCTATAATAGGTTTCTTGTGAGGAATCATCTAAATAATATCCCTGAAAGTTCCTGGCACATGATAGGCTACCAGTGAATCTTATCACAGCAGAAGTCCCAGTTGTGTTGTTCGCTGCTGATGCTTACTCATGACTGGCTGCCAGGTAGGATGGGTCTGCCAGGAGGCTATTTGCTTCAGGAACTGAAGAGCCTCCTGGGAAAGAGTTCATACAGAATGAAACTGACAGACAGGTTTGGCCCAAGAAGAAAAAGGCTTAGTTATCTGGGGGAAAGCTAGCTTTGCCTCTCTGGTACTGCTACCCCCACTGCTACTCTCCCCCAGCTCAGCCCCTTTCAATTCTACCAGGGAGAAAGGAGACTCTGAAAAAAACAGAGAGCTATTTTTTTCTAGAAACATCTGGCTCATCCTCTTGTATGTCTTCCATTTTCCTTTCCACACACTTGTGGTCACTGGGCTGGCCCAGTTGCCATGAAAGTCTTTATTCTCTTGGCTTAGTGGGATGGCTTACCGAACCAACCCAAAGTTACAGAACCTGGATTCTGGGCTTGAGTTTCTAGAATGAGGTAAGCACCTGGCTCCCTCCCTGTATTTCCCAAGTCTGCATTCTTTGGGTAAATGCGCATTTACATGGACCTTGGATTTAAGAGTTTCTAACCAGCATATGAAAGTCCAATTTCTGATTAGCGATGTCACAGGACATGTCTCCTGTTACATTAACGATCATATTCCCTGGTGGGCCATGATGTCAAATTACCCCCACCCTCAAACAAGGAATCAGATACTCAGTAGAATTGTGGTGATATCAGGAATTAACTTTGGGAATTGGTCTAGACATAAACAGGAACAACTCTACAAAGAAGCTTAAGGTTTACAGGCTAACAGAGCCAACTCTGGACATCCAGAAATAGACCTTCCTCTTTTGCCACTTAGGTCACCTTTGTTTCCCCCATCCTTATTCCCCACCCTGCAGTGGCCAGTGTCTTTCAATAGATAAAAACACTACTGTTTTTCATCCCCCCAAAGCTAGTTCTTCTAGATTAGTGCTGTCCAATAGCATTTTCTGCAATGACGGAAATGCCCTGAATCTGCTCTATTCAATATCATAGGTATATGAGGCTATTGAGCACTTGAACTGATCTTTAACCTTATTTAATTTGGTGGGGAGAGGGGTGGTCAGAAAAATGTGTTCTGCAGATGCAGCTGAATTATTTTATTTAATTTTAATAAATCTAAATTGTCACTGGTAGCTAGTAACTATCATATTGGACTATGCAGTTCTAGATGGTCAGTATTTCAATAATACGAGACTCCATGTCCTTTCTGTCATCCAGTGGGCCCATTACTCTATTATCAAGTTCCAACTATGTGGTTATATTCTCTTTGCAAGCTCCAAATTCTGATGATGAGGAAGTTAATAGACAAATATTTATGGTGGAAGCAGCTCTGCACAACCCTCAAAGAATATTGAGAGGATTAGTTATAAATTTAACGCTAGGCAAGTTGTTTTGAGTTTCACCACTTGCAAGCCCTAAGAATAGAATCCCAAAGAGTAAATATTAATACTATTTGGTTGTTTCTACATGCCTAAAGATTTTCTGAAATTCCTTGGTTCCCCAGAGCATACCCAGTGGATCTTCTTCTATCATCCATATTGCCTGCCTGTCTGCCCAAAGTTTCACTCTTCCCTCTCCTTCTCCCTCCCCAATAGAATTAACTTAGGGTTACTCTTCTCTAATTCTTCAAGGTCAAAAGTGTATTCTCAGAACAAAAGCATTTTCCCATACCCTAAACCTCCTAAAACTTTGTCATTGACCTTTTGTTCTGAACAGAATCCATTCCATATGCTATAAGGTCCTCCGAAGGTAGCTCTGGTTGAGAAAAATTAAATAGTCCTCAAAATTTTTTCTCAAGGGGAGCAGATGTGGCTCAAGCAGTTAAGCACCTGCTTCCCACACGAGAGATCCCGGGTTCCGTTCCCAGTGCATCCTGAAAAAAACAACAAACAACAAGCAAACAAAAAAAAAAACAACTCAGGGGATCTGATGTGGCTCAGTGGTTGAGTGCTGGCTTCCCACTTAAGAGGTTCCAGGTTCAATCTCTGGCCCCAGTACCTAAAACAGAAACAAAACAAAACAAAACAAAATTATTCTCAAATTTCAGATACATATGAGAAGAGGACAGATTCACATATCCCACCTTAGACATTCTTATTCAGTAGGTCTTAGAAGCGACACAGAAATCTGAATTTTAACAACATCCCAGGGAATACTGATGCAGGTAATTATCAGAATTCACTTTCAGAAAACCTGAACCAGCTCAAGTTTCTTAATTCCATCTATTGTTTGGAACAAATGAATTGATAACAAGGTTGAGTGCAATCTAAAACATCTCCTAAAATACATAAACTGAGTTGCAGGCAACTTCTCTTGTTTTTGGTTTTCTCCTGAAACTTATATCCTGCACTGATGAGCTGGCATCTTTCCCAGGAATCTTAATTATGGTACATCCTAAAGCCCACATTAGAGACTATTCAACTCAAAACAATGCCACCATCCAGTTACCTCATCACCTTCCCACCTTAGGATCACCAACAGGGCCCATTGTACACAGGCACAAGTTATTTCTTCCCAGAGCTCCTCTAGACCCATTCAGGTGGGGGCTTTTCAGACACCTTTGACAACTTATGTTCTACCTCTTTTTCCCATCCAAGGGGACCCAGGCTTAATTTATCTGTCTGGACAATGATTCTATTCCTGTTGCTAACCTTGAGTTTTTAAAAGCTTCTACACATAGCACCAAAGCTTTTGATGTCAGCAATCCTGTGACAGGTAAGAAAAGCTTGTACATCAAAAGCTAGATTAGAAAGCTCATGAGCTATTGAATCCTTCATTCCTGCCTAGAGCTCTCAAAGGTTTCCTTGCTTCTAGAACATATTATTTTCTGACCTCCAGGGAAAAATCCATTCAACACATATTTGTCACCTACAAATCAATGTACAAATGAAGCACACTAACAGAGTTTTAAGAACTTTCAGAATTTAGGCTAACTTGGGTAGGAGTCATGATGGATCTCTAGGAGTATGGGAGGAGGGAGGCTAGGAGGAACTGTCAGAGACACTAATACTTGGGAGCTTGAGTAACCAATCCAATTGCAGCAATAGGGTCTGGGGGATCTGTTGAGTACATGAGAAAGAGCCGAAAGTTTAAGGCCCAGTTATGCTTTTGAAGGATACAATGGTGAGAGACTTAGGCAGCAGCAGTCATTCCGGGGGGGGATATATGTACATTAGGATCCCAGTAAACATTGGGACTAGTGACTGTTGTAGAACCCAATATGATTCAAGCTTGGTTTGAGATGAGGCAAGAAATTAGGTGTCAGAAATGCAAACTTGGGCAGAATACAGCAGCCAGCCACACAGACAGGATGTGGAGAAGGGAAGTAGTAGGAAGTGCTATGGCTAATGGGCTGCATAGTCACTCAGAGCTTGGTGCAGGTGGTCGGCAGATTAGAGGTCATGTAGCAGGCACCAAAGACAATCAGTGTTATAGCTAAGTCACAGCTAGTTCAGTGGACCTCAAAGATGGAAATTATTGAATTGTGAGCCCTATTCTGGGCTGGAGGCAGAGGCAGGAGAGATAGCTATAAAAATATACTTCTTTACTCTGTCAGAATTAGCTCAGAAACTAGTGTGTCACTAGCAGGACTGTCAGAACAAGGCTTGTGCCATTTGTGCTAATTGTGTTCCCCAAAAAAGGTATGTTGAAGTCCTAATCCCCAGAACCTCAGAACATGATCTTATTTGGAAATAAGGTCATTACAGACAATTAAAGAAGTTAAAATGAGGTCATACTGGAGTAGGGTGGGTCTTTAATCCAATAGGACTGGTGTCCTTTTAAAAAGGGGAAAATATGGGCAAGGAGACACAGACAGACCCAGAGGGAGGAGATGGCCATGTGATGACAGAGTCAAAAGCTGAGTTAGCCAAGGACTAATTGCCACCATTAGAAGCCAGGAGAGATGCAGGAAACAGTTTCTTTCCTACAGACTTCAGAGGCAGTGTGGTCCTGCCACCACCTTGATTTTGACCTTTTGCCTCCAGAATTGTGAGACAATAAATTTCTGTTGCTTAAAGCCACCTAATTTGTGGTACTTTGTTACATCAGTCCTAGGAAACTTAGACACTCTTTAAGACAACTGAGCCACACTTCTGGTGACTTGTATTCTGTTATATTAATGCAGTAGAAATCTCCACACAAAATGCACTATCTCTACCCACTCTGGTTCCACACACAGCTTTTCCAGCATATATACCTCTCATCATCATCCCAGATCCTAAGGAACCAAATGGACCCAAGCTGATATGCAGCATTGTAACAGTGCCCTAGCTTAAGCTCAACTGGTTTGGTCATGCCCTCCAAGTTAATGCTCCAATAGTATGGTTTTACATTAGTAGACTGCTGAAAGCAGATGCCATGAAATGAGTTGGATTAACAATGGGAATTCAGTAGCTTACAATTTGGGGGCCGAGAAAAAATGTCCAAATCAAGGCATCATCAAGGCAATGCATTCTTCTCAAAAGACAGGCTGCCAGTGATCCTTGGCTCCTCTGCCACTTGGCAAGGCACATGGTAGCATCTGCTGGTCTCTCCCTTCTTTTCCTGGTTTTGTTGATTTCAGCTTCTTGATTCCCTGTCTTTCTCTCTCTCTGTCTCTCTCTCTCTGTCTCTCTCTCTCTCTGTCTCTCTCTCTCTCTGTATTCATCCTATTTATAAAGGACTCCAGTAAGACGTTTAACACATCTTGAATGAGGTACATCACACCTTAACTGAAGTAATCTCATCAAAAGCCCCTATTTACAATGGGTCCACACCCACAGGAATGGGTTAACTTTAACAACATACTTTTCTGAGGGTACATATAGTTTCAAACCACCACAGGTACCTTCCTCTTAATTCTTTGCTACCACTCTTGTCTTCATTAGTTTTGACAGTACCATCCAAAGAAGTTACAAGCCTAGCATAGCTGGCCAACTTTCTGGAGGCCAAATTAAAAATGGTTATGAAAGGCTTTCAATGCCAACCAAACAGTAAATAATATAAAATAAAGCATAAGATCACCAAGGTAAAAATACTTCTTGGCTATAATTTGTGGAGACTTTTGGCCAAAAAAAAAAAAAAAAAATTGTAAAGGCAACAACAAATGGAAGAAATGATGGTATGGATAGTGTTTGAGCCAAACACTAGGATTTTTTTCTGTTCAGTACAAACAGACATCAATTTGCATGTGTTTATTACTTCTAATTTTCAAATACATTGGAAGTCACTTAAGAAATTGATAAATCCCTCTTGTGAAAGATTAAAGGAGAGAAAATGCTAACACACCATTAATATGCTCACCAGAAAATATAACTTGTTAATCATTGCTAAAGATAAATGACCATGTTAATATGACTGGATGGGAGGCTGATGAAAAAGTTTTCCTTCTTTTCTCACTTCGAATAATGGATGAAAGGGAATCTTCATCTGCAGTATAACAACATATATACATAAAAATAGTTTATATTTAGATGTAACAATATATTCACTAAATACCACCCTAAAAAGTCAATTTATTTGACGTATATAATATGATCTTCAAGAGATGACCAAGCAATACCTAAACATTTAAAGTGATTGAAGGGTATATTACAGGGGCAGTGTCTGGCAAAGGAGGATGATCCACTGATGGGCTGTTGTTATTGATGACTAGCCTTATGAGTCTTTGCTCCTGAAATTGAAACAGCCTGTTGTTATGGAGTGCCTAACGGTTGCCTACTAAGAGCCTCCTTGTTGCTCAAATGTGGCCTTTCTCTAAGCCAAACTCAGCATATAAATGTATTAACTTCCTCCCAGCATAGGACATGACTCTCAGGGATGAGCCTCCCTGGCAATGAGGGATTACTAACAAGTGCCAACAGGCAATATGACTGGAAAAAGATTTCAAATAAAAGGGGGAAAAGGTAAAGACAAATGAGTTCATATGGCTAAGAGACTTCAAAGTGAGTCGGGAGGTCATCCCAGAGGTAACACTTATGCACATCTCAGAAGGACCTCATAGGCTTCCAGTGTGGATATCACCGCAAAGAGAGGGGCTCCTCAGGGCTCTGGAGACACCCAGGTCCTATATCAGTGTGGATAGACCCAGAGTTTGGTGCCTTATCAGTGGGCCCTACTTTGGAATCCTTGCTCCTGAGAGTGACTGAGTTGGACCCAAATATGTCTTCTCTGCACATGGTCCATCTGTCCCTTCTATTCAAACCTATATGTGGTGCTGGAGTTTGTAGGTGTAATTCCAGAGACTGGAGTCTTTGGGCTGTCCATGTGCCAGCTGGGCCCGGAATCTCGGTGGAGCTGCTACTCCTACTCTGCAGCTCAATGGACTCACCCAGGACACCTGGTAGGGAGATGATGATGGACAGCAGCCATCCCAGGGAATGGAGAGAGTCTACAGCTGCAGGCAAGATAATCCCATCCATCTTATCCATGGGATATAAGCCCCCTCTCACTTGGAGGTGGAGTGGACATCACCATCTCAGACTCCTCAGGATTGGGGGAAGAGCTATGGACTAGAGTGGACTTACTGGTATTCTGCTATAGACATATTGTGATTCAAGCAATGGAAGAAATTACAACATTAAAGTGGAGCCAGTGGCTACTGGACACTTTGGGGGCAAGGAGAGGGAAAAGCAGTTGTAATACAGGGGCTTTTTCGGGACTTGGGAATTATCCTGAGTGACATTGCATCGACAGATATAGGCCATTTTATATCAGCATATAACATGCAGAACTGTGTGGGAGAAAGTGTGGTCTACAATTTGAACTATGGTCCATTCTTAGTGACAAAGCCCCAGGATGTGTATATCCATTGCAGGTAATGTGCCACGGGTGGGGCATATGGGAATCCCTATAATTTTTGTGTAACATTTATGTAATCTAAGTATATTTTTAAAAATAAAAAAATTAATTATCTTAAAAAAAGAGAAAGAGAGAGAGAAAGAAGAGACTGGTGCCAAGGAAACTCGAGGATCTCTGATAGCCAGCATCGGATTGTCATAGACTGGATGAAGAAAGCAATGCCTTGCTGATAGCTCAGTATTTGATGTCTCCTAACCTCAAAACTACCATTCTATAGTACTTGTCATAGCAGCCTGGCAAACTACGTTTCTTCAAAAGTTGTTTGAATCTGCATAGATTTATCAGTCTGTAGAGTTTTGGAATTCCAACAGCCTTCTTTAAACTTTTCCTATTATTGTCCCTTTCAGCTCAGCAGGCAGTGTTTCTGATGATATAACATTCTCAAAAATCTTTTGGCTTAGGAGAGTACAAACCAGTAATGTGGTGAGGGATTACAGATAAGGGGTTCTGAAATTTCATAAACCTGAGGACCTCTAACAGAATTTTCACCTAAATTTAAAATGTTTGGTTATAACTGGATTCTGTTAGAGATACATGGTGCTGTACAAGACACAAACACATTATGATCAAATAAATGGAAATTTTGGAATATTTCCAATTCTTCACAATATCTTTAAATACATTTCTATATATTTTCTTTTAAAAATGTGCATAAACTGAAAACAATTTCACACACTGAAATAACTGTTGACTTAATGTTGTCTGTTCAGTCAACAGGAATTCTGAAGGTCTCAGAGAGACATTGTTTCAAAGTATTATAAAAAGTCAGAATTTGGGATATTTGTGTTCCTGACATAGCTACATGGAAGCTTAATGGAAGTGTGTAAGAAAAGACAAGATAGGATCAATTCAATCTAAAAATCAACGTTCATAGCAACATTATTCACAATTGCCAAAAGATGGAAACATCCCAGGTGTCCATCATCTGACGAATGGATAAATTAACTGTGGTATATACACACTATAGAATATTATGTAGCTGTAAGAAGAAATGAAGTTGTGAAGGATATGACAACATGGATGAACCTGGGGGATATTATGTTGAGTGAAGCAAGCCAGACACAAAAGGACAAATATTGTATGATTTCACTATTACGAACTAAATATAACGAACAAACTCATGGAGTTAATAGCTAGAATATAAGTCGCCAGAGAATAGAATGTGGTTAAAGAATGGAAAGCTGAGGTTTAATCTGTGAAGAATTGGTAAAAACTTTTTTGTAAATTTTTGTATATGAATAGAAATAGTGAAAGTATATCATAAAATTTGTAATTAATAGTGCTAACATATGGGTGTAATAGTGGTTTGTTTTTTGTTGTTGTTGTTTTTTGAGTGATGAAAATGTTCTAATATTGATTGAAGTGATGAATGTGCATGTTGATGATTATACCAAATGCCATTGATTGTACACTTTACATAAATTATGATTTATGAACAAAAAAAATAATAGGCTGGGTTGGAGGAAAAATACATCAAATGTAAGATACAGACTATAGTTAGTAGTAATACTTTGATGATGTGATGATGCTCTTTCATAATTTGTTACAAATGGTTTACAACAATGCAAAGTATTTGTAGTGGGGTGATGCATGGGAGCCCTGTATGATGTTACACATATTTGTTTTGTAAGTTCAAAACTTTTACTATACACTTATGGTTTATGTATGTTCATGTATGAATGATACACTTCAATAAACAGTTTTTAAAGTGGAAAAAATAAAAGAATCCTGTGAAAAGTAGTGTGCCTCCCTGCCATCAGTAAATAGAGATGCTGTGACTTTGGTCTTGGATGGAACTAATAGAACCCATATTTCAACCATCCATTCATTCAGCAAACCTTTGTTGAGTGTCTACTATGTATCTGGCCCTCTGTCAGTTAATAGATATTCAAGTAAATAAGATGAATTCAGCCTTCTGTTAAAAAGACATGCTCCCAGACCTGCCATGAGTTGCTCTTCCATTATCAGCTGACACACTGAGAATAATAAAATAGAAGACAACATACGGATATGGTACAGTAGAGTAGAGAACAGGAGTGGTCAGTGAGATAGGCGGAGGCAGATCAAAAAGAGCCACTTTTGCCATGGCTCAGAGATGATGAACACTCAGAGAATTAGCTAAGGTTTTAAATTGAGCAGTAACGTGATCGTATCTTTATTATAGAACATTCAAAGATGGGTTTGGGGTTGTAGGTCATACCTGGAAGCAGATAGATCAATAATAAACTATTGCCGTGATCCAGAGAAATATGTAAGGCAGTTTGGTCTATAGCAGGAATCCTGGGGATATCAATACATGGACAGATCCATGCATATTTAAGCGTTTGTATCCCCTGGACTCAGTGATTGAGTAGATGTAAGGGATGAAGAGAGAGAGGATGCAAGGATGATGTTTCACTTTATCTCCCTGGAACCCAACATTCTCATCTATAAAATGCATTGGATTTGTTACCGTAACTGTATCATATTACAAGATTGGTGTAGGGATCAAATGAAAACAATGAAAGCAGAATCATTTTGTAAATTGAAAAGCTCTATGTAAATGTATGTTAAAAACAACATCAAAAAGATGTTTGGGGAAAGAAATTCTTTTTTTGAATCTCAATTTCCTTCATCTCCAAAAATGGAGCAGAGAGGGTAACTTCTAGATGTAACATTCTATGACTCTATGATACTCTTCTTGACAAGGTAGAGTAATTTATCCAATCTTTGTGATGAGATTGAAAAACAAGCTTGTGATCAGCCACTACTATTTCAAAAAGGAGCCATTAATTCCTGCCCTGTTATATGATGAGCAGTTATTTGTCCATGCAAAGGATCTTTATTGTGCATTTTCTCTCTACACCAGGCCTGGATATGGGAATGTGATTAAGACTCAGTCCCTGGAATAAGCTTTTTCTAGACTAACATGGCTTTGTAGGGCTTAGATATAGTAGATCTTTGGCATATCCTGAAATTTCCTCTTTCTACCTTACAAAATATAGGTAAGCCAGCCCTTACAAGCTCTCAGATAAATGCCCTCTTGCTTTCCATGGAAGTCCTGTCCTCCCTTGTTCTAGACCTATTCACATCTGCCTTAGGTAATGATGATGGCACAAAGATCTATTCCTGGGGAGCGGCTGTGGCTCAATCAGTAGGGCTCCCGTTTACCATATGGGAGGCCCCGGGTTCGGTTCCCGGGGCCTCCTGGTGAAGGCAAGCCCGCCCGCACGGCGTGGTTAGCTGACCCAGCGAGCACAAGCAGCAAGGGGGGGGGGATAAATGAATAAATAAATAAAATCTAAAAAAAAAAAAAAAAAGATCTATTCCTAAATTAACATACTTCAACAAAGGGTACAGAAAACTAAATTTATTGATTGTGTTATTAAATTGCCCTGGCCATTATAGCTGTACATAAAGCTGTATTTGAAGTTTGACCAATTAATCCCTCATTGATTTATCCAGAAAGAGTAAACAGAAATAAAGAAACAAGTTTACTGCTCTAGCCTGTGGCCTCAACAGGTAAATCATTCTACAGTAATTCAGGGACCAAGAATATTCTAGTTGTTCCCCAACTTTCCTTTTCAGCTTTAGTCTGACCTTAAACATTTTATGATTCCTCATTTCCCTGGACTCACCTTCTCCTCAAGATTTTATTAAAGAAAATAAAATACACAAAAATATACACTTTAGCATTTCTCTACAGGGTCAGCTACTTGATGCCACTGTGATCGAGGAGAAATCCAAGACTCCAGATATTTTTTCTGGCTGGGAATATTACAATCCTTTGCATTTATATCACTCTTCAAAGCATTAGTTTCACACTTTGTTTTTTTTTTTAAATATATATATTTTTAGCATTTTTAGTTTTTTTTTTTTTTTTTAAGATTTTATTTATTCATTTATCCCCCCCTTGCTGCTTGTGCTCACTGGGTCAGCTAACCACACCGTACGGGCGGGCTTGCCTTCACCAGGAGGCCCCGGGAACTGAACCCGGGGCCTCCCATATGGTAAACGGGAGCCCTACTGATTGAGCCACACAAAGGGGATCCTGGGGATGAGCCTCCATGGCACCAAGGGATTATTACCAACTAGCAATGCATCTGGAAAAAGACCTTGACCAAAAGGGGGAAACGGTAAATACAAATAAGTTTTTATGGCTAAGAGACTTCAAAGTGAGTCTGGAGGTCATTCCAGAGGTTACACTTATGCATGTCTCAGCAGGATCCCATTGACTACCACAATAAACAGTGCCTCAAACAGCGGGGCTCCTGAGGGCTCTAGAGACTTCCAGAAACTATAAGCAGGGCAGACAAGTCAGGAATTCGGCACCCTGTCAGTGGGCCTTACTTTGGAATTTATGCTCTTCAGTATAACAAAGTTAGACTCGTTTATAGATTCTCTAGACATGACTCTTCTACCCCTTTTATTTGAACCTATAATTAGCACTACACTTGGTAAATATATGTCCCAGAGACCTAAGTCTTTGGTTTATCCATGTGCCAGTTGAGCCCTGAATCTCAGCAAAGTTGCAATACCTACTCTCAGGTCGTTGGACTCAGCCAGGACAACTAAAAAGGAGATGATGATGGACAATGCCGGTCCCAAGAAACAGAGAGAGTCTGCAACTGCAAGTAAGATAACTCCATCCATCTGCCCCATGGGATCTAAGCCCCCTCTCAATTAGAAGCAGAGTGGGCATCACCATCCCCAAATCCTCAAGATTGGTAAATGAACAATGGACTAACATGGACTTCTTATTATTCTACTATAGACTTATTTTTATTCTAGCAATGGAAGAACTCTTATCATTGATATAAAGGCATGGCCACCAGAGGTTCTGAGGGGAGGGAGAGGGAAGAATAGGTGTAATATTGGGGCATTTTCAGGACATTGGAATTGTCCTGAATGACATTGCAGTGACAGATAGGGGCCATTGTATATTTTGTCATAACCTACAAAATTGTAAGACACAAAATGTAAACAATAACATAAGCTGTAGTCCATGGTTAGTAGCAATGCTTCAATATGTGTTCATCAATTTTAACAAATGTACCACACTAATGAAGGATGTTGTTAAGGTGGGAAAGTGTGGGAGTGTGAGGGAGTAGGGCATATGGGAATACCTTATATTTTTTATGTAATATTTATGTAATCTAAATCTCCTTTAAAAAAAAAATAACTAAAAATAAATACAATAAAATAAGAACCACTATCTATTCTAGCATTTGCAACTATTTCTTAATTACCACTGGTAGTGGAAAAGCTACAACCTAGATGGGAGTTAAGAAGAAAACTTCTGTTTGGCAAAACATGACAGCAGAAAATCTTGAAGAAAACGAATTGGTGATGTAGTTTACCAGAGTAACTCAGAGGTAGAACTTTAAAGATATATATAAACAGAATTGAGGGAAATGACTATTCTAAACTTGTCCTAGTTTTTTGTTGTTGTTTTTTTTTTTAAGGATAACATCCGTTCCAATTATTTTTTCCAAGTATAGAGTCCCTTATTGTTTCTAGCTCATTAACTTTCCTCCGTCTCTCAGAAATACACATTTCACCACTGTTTTGCATATGGGAGGCATAAACAAAAGCAGAACATTTTAAGGCATGATCCCATGGGGCCTTCAAGAAGTTTGTATTTCACTGAAAACGCTGAGAATTTTTTACCCAGTTAAGGAGAACATCTGCTTCCTCTTAGCAACTTTAAATACACTTTGATCCTGACATCCTTCAATATCACCCACCCAATGTATTTGAGGTCTTCCTGAGTAAAATGGGAGAGCAAAGTGACATTTGAGTTAGGGGCAACATGCCACTTTCCAGGAGACATTTAACTAAAACCTCTGTTCAGCCATCAAAAAACACATTTTTAGTGCTGTTTACTCTTAGTTGTTCCTTAGAAACCTCTTTCTGCAATAACATTTAGCATCTATGTAGCATTTTTAAAACATTAAACAAATTATGCTTCAACAACTCTTGGTCAGGAAGTCAATTAGAGAGAATATAATTTGTAGATGGAAAACCAAGAAATTGGCTGGCTAAATTAGAATTCATGTTTCCCATTATCCCTATGTCAAGACCACCAAGAGTTTCCATATGTCACCAATGATTTTATTCAAGATCACCTAGCAATATTACTTTGTGATAAGTGCCTGTTACAAATTGAAAATGCTCCACCAAACACATTATTTTGGGTTCCTTTATATTTTAGTTCATTCCAAAAGTACATACTGAGTGCAGAGTAACCTTTTAAGCAATGCAGTTCATTTTTATCAAACCAACGACTGCTCTAGCCCACACAGGGGTCAGTCAATTACAATCTCCCTCATACCCTGTTTTTTTTTTTTAAATAAAGTTTCATTGGAACAGAGTCATAACCATTTGTTTACATATTGACAAGGCTGCTTTTACACTATAACAGCAGAGTTGAGTGTTATGAGATAATGTGGTTCACAAGTCTAAAATACTAGGTGGCCCTTTACAGAATAAGTTTGCCAACCCCTCTTCTAGCTCAATAGTTTCCAACCACCAGATCTAGCTGAGAATCTGGTTGAAGGCACAGATCCCACACCTTAGAGATCCTCATTCAGTACGTTGTTGGGAATGGGGCCCAGGAACCTATACTTTTAAAAACTCTCTTCCAGGTGGTTGGGTTGTACAACTCCCTCTGGGGAACACTGTCCTAGGTGATGCAGTTTAAGGGACAGAAAAAGTATTTTTCTAAATGGGAGGAGTGCTCATGGGATGAGATTAAGGAAAGGCTTCTTGGAGATGGTAGTCCTGCAAAATTTGATGGATTTAGACTGTTAGATAGAAAATCCATAATATATCCCAGGCAATATATTAGAAGAAAATAGTATGAGCCACAGAATGGAGGTGGGAAGGAACAAGGATGAGTGAAGTAAGGAAATGAATGTAGTGAGGAAATAGGATGAACAGAGGATAGGGTGACACTGGAGAGTTATGAAAGAAAAGATTTCATTTGTGTAGATTTGAAGATCAAAATGATAGATGTTATTGAAGGCTTATTGAAGACCAAGATCTCTGAGTTGAAGTAGAACTGACTGACAAAAGAGACTATCCCAAGCTCTTTGAAGAACAATGGAAGACATTTGTAATACCATGGCTACAAAATTAAAGCAATAATCATTTCAGGATTTGAACCTGCAACTTTAGCCTCATGCGCACCATACCCAGTGGCTCACAGTTGCTGACTTGCATCAGCATCTGCACCCCAGAGAAACAGCCACCACTCTAGCCAAATCAGAGAGATGACTGGAAAAGAGAGGTCATATAGTGCACCTGTAAATAAACTTTGTCACACTGAAGCCCATCCAGCTCTAAGGGTGATGAACCAAGGCAACCCGGCTACCATTCTTAAGGTTTGAACTTTTCACACTCTTTGCCAGTTCGGATGGAAACCAACTTAAAATCATAGCTCATAAATAAGAGTAAAAATAGGATAGACCTCAGAGATCATTTAGTTCTACCTTTTATACTATAAAATAGATGAAGAAACTGAAATTCAGAGCAGTTACATGGCTTAACTGAATCCAGTTCCCAAGGTCAACCCAAAGGTTTCATCTTTCAGAAAGAACCTGCGTTATAAAAATGGGTGAAATTTAATATTAAAAAATAATCTAGGGAAGCGGCTGTGGCTCAATCAGTAGGGCTCCCGTTTACCATATGGGAGGCCTCGGGTTCGGTTCCCGGAGCCTCCTGGTGAAGGCAAGCCCGCCCACACGGCGTGGTTAGCTGACCCAGCGAGCACAAGCAGCAAGGGGGGGATAAATGAATAAATAAATAAAATCTTTAAAAAAAAAAAAAAAAAAAATAATCTAGGACTTAGTACATGTTCTCCAAGTTTATTGAACAGCTAGCAAATGGCAATAATATAAGAACTATCATCTTAGTAACTGTTCTAATAGTGAAATCCTATTGAAGGTAAAGTCAAAAGAAAATTAGTCAAGATTAAAATCAATTTTGGCTCTTGAAGAATTGGTCCAAAATATATTACTCTCATTAGCAAATTGTTGCATTGTAATATTGACTATACATATATATTTTACTTCTTCACTGTTTTTGCTGAATTTAAAGTACAAAGAAATTGGAACTTGATTCAGGTTCAAGTACTGTTCCCTGATTGTAGGTAAATGACAACTCAGGTAACAGCTGCAATTGATTGAAAATGACATAGAAGCAGAGATGCTTTTAGCTACCTCTGGGCTCCCAGGACACTTAGAAATAATTCAGATATGGTTTCCTATCAGCCGAGTATTAGCAGCCTGTAAATATGTATCCCCATTCAACGTAATGGATTCTGACAGAGTAAAAGCCACCTGGAAAACATTTAAATGTCCTTCTTCAAGAGGTTGTTTAGCTACTTTTTCCCCGAGGGACAACCAATCAACAATACATTATTTAGTTTGTTAACATGTGGGATGTGTCAGGCTCTCGTTTTGTTTGGTTTTCTGTTTGTTTTAGTTTGTTTGTTTTCTGTGCTCTTCATTTGTCTTTCAAATGTAGAGTAAAAAGGATCGGTTACCTTGTCCACTCTCAAGCCATATGTAGATAAAAATGAGTTAATCTTTAATGAAGCAGAAAGTGAGTTATATAAAGTCAATTTCCTTCCAGGCTTTACGTGATGACTCTCGTTCATTTTATTGGGTCCATCAACCAAATGGTTATTTATTCATATATCCATCCAGCATGTGTAGAACACTGCTACGTGGAAAGAATTTTGACAGATTTGTCTATTTGATTTTTTTTTCTTTGTCTATTTGACTTTTCCCCCACTTGTAATTATTGGAAAAAGTGGAAGGAAAAAATACAACTCCAACGCTAGGCAGAGTCTGAGTGCTGTTTCGCATTTTGTTCTGTCATGGTATAATTCCTGCACTCTGGAGTGGGTAATCATTTTACCATTTCTCTTCCACCATTTTCAAAGTGCTCAAATAAAGATTTTAATGATTTCTTCTCTTGAAAGCTCTAGGTATTATGAAATATTCTATTTATTTATAAGTTAAACATAATTTTCCTCAGCTTGGTATTCTGTGTTGTCCTTTACTGCGGTGTTCTTTCCAAACTTATCTTAGCCTTGACTGGACCCAGCATTCAACTCAGGCTTGTCTATGCACTAACTTCTAAGTGTGTATCAGATGTACCCACCTCTGCATTTGGCTGTTTTCCTTCAACATAGAATGAACTCCACTTCCACAAAGACTATGAACCCTTCCAAGATTAATTTGAAATTCAGTCTCTTCTAGTGGCCTTCTCTGAGAGCCATAACAGACAACAATGAGCTCCTTCTCTTTATTCCCAGAACGCTGATTAGTCTATACTATTTATTTGACATATCAAATCCTGCCTTATACTATGAATTATTGCTTTATGTGTACTGTAAGCTCTATTGTAAACAATAGGGCGTATGTTTCTTTGTATACCCCATAGAGCTTAACAAATTATTAGATGGCTACATTTGCTTGAGTGGGCAGGGGTAGGGGCTGGAGCAGAGAAACCTCAGGAATGCTTAGAGAATTGCCAGAGGATATTTATTCTGGAAATATCTCCAGTAGAAAAGCATCCATGGCATCAACTGAAAAGCAAAATGTTAAAACATTGAGTCAATTAGTTAGTAAAAGAGTTTACAAAATTTCCGAAGTCACTGCAGTTGAAATTTAAGAGAGTTTTATGTTTGTTTGTTTGCTTGTTTGTTTTGTAAGAAGCTTGGGAATTAAATGATCTCCTATAGTTACGTAATGCAAACCTTGAAGTGAGCAGTATGTTTGTAGTTCAAAGAACTTTAGAAATCTTTCCTAACTAATTAACTCATTAATCATTAACAAAACCAGAAATCTGGAAAGATGGTTGCAAAAAGGAAAGCAAATGGTTGTAAGAGTAGCAATCGAAAAACCTAACCATAGTCTAGAGGTTGGGGGAGGGGTTCTTGTTTATTTGGTGATGCTTTGGGGTTACAGATTTGTTGGTTGGTTGTTTGGGTTTGAGAATGTTGAGTTTCTCTAGCTTACATTAGACAGTGTCTTGCTGAATTTTGTCCATTTGTGCAAATAGCACAGAATGCCAGCTTTTCCACGCTAGATTCTAGGGTTTTTTCATTTCCTATAGCAGAGTGGGAAACAAAGAAACCTTATATAGTGTTCTTAATGCTGAAGTACCAAAATGTGCTCCCAGAAACATTTAAGAGGGGGATGGGGAGACAGAAGGACAGAAGAGATGACACAAAAGCGAAATTCCCCATTTTAATAAATGAACCAAATCCTAGAATTAGAAGGAAAACACTCAAATTGGAAGCTAAATATGTCTGACAGTTTTAAGTCTAGGATAACAAGTTACAGATTCGGCTTAAAAAGAAAATCAGCATTCCCTGATCCTCCAACCTGTATTTGAAAGAGTGTGTATTTAGTGGTTTCTAAGAAAAGAAAAAACCTGATTTTGAGACACACAAACAGGGAGGTGTGGGGGGGAGTGGGTGTTCTCTTGCTAATACACAGCCCCACCGATTTATTTATCTTCAAAACAATTTTAAAATCAATTCAGTATTTCCTGGATAGGTTGACGTTACCCTTCTCAGATCAGAATGAAGACTTGAGCTGCTTGCTTGTGCTCATTAAAATTCTGTATACTATACTATGCAGGAGCGGATGTCTATTTTCAGGATGGCCATAAAACAAGGCAGTAAGTGTTCTTGTCTCTGGAGCCAAGGTGGGGAGAGCACAGGGGAGTCAGGAAGGACGAGGCCCACAGAGATGGGGAGGGAGTTGGAAGAGCATGTAATCTGCTAATGTTTACCAAATTCTAGCAATAAAAGTAAGTGTCAGCCATATACAGTTAATAAAGCATCCAAAACAAAGAAATGAATTCAAGGGTTCTCTAAGAACTCTAACCTGAGACCAGCCAGTAAGGTAATAATAGACAGTTTAATCTGGGAAAACAACTTTCCACCAAAGAGACTGAAAGCACTGATTCTCAGTTCTTCTTTTATCATTTTCATTAAACAGTTTTTCTTCTTTCAATCCATTTATAAAGGGAAATATCTGACACCCATTTTGGTATTATTTACATAAGCATGGAACCAGTTCTTCCAGTTGTATGTATGTATGCAAACATATGTGTACACATACATCTTTATATACACAGGTATATGCATGAATAGATATCTGTCAACGGAACTCCAGAGTCCTAACACCCATAGTGGAGGGACTCTCTGGGTGAAGCTTTACCTCTACCCTGGATCTGAGGGTGGCATTTGGTTCTGCTCTTTTGGAAAGCGGCTAGGGTGGTAATATAGAACGTATAGGGCTGAGGGAGCAACACTGCTCTCTTTCCTCCATTGTGAGATGGAACTTTGTGCAACTGTGGCATTCAGCTAGGCCTGCAGGAACTCTGAGGTCCAATCTCCGGTTGAGGGGACAAACCTTGCAAAAGGGGAGGCTACACCCCGTGCACAAAGCCACTGTCCTCGGAACACTCAGAGGACATACACACTGTACTCTCTTCAGTCCCGCCTGACGGGCAAACCAGCTGCCCACTGACAATGCAGAAATGACCTCAAATTCAGAACAGGACAATCACACACACACACACACATTGTTTTTGAGTATTCATATCAAGTATTCTTTCTACCCAGACAGCAGACATAGCCAACTTCAGATACTATTAAAATATCTGATATTTTTCTTCTTCTTCTTCTTCTAGCTGCTCTTCACAATAAACTGAAAAATAAATAAATAAAAAGCCAGTGGGACCATGCCTGCGGTAAAAAGCAAGACTTTTATTCTAAGAACAGGCTGACCTTTCAGAGTTCATTAGACACGTATCGCCACGTAAATTCTCTAATTCAAAGTTCTCTAGACTAAGACTCAATGTTCAAAGGCAACAAAGAATTGCCTAAAACCTCAACTTTTCTCCCACACTGAGTCAAGGCAAAAGGAAAACTGGCAGAGTTCTTCCAGGCGGGGTGAGCACTGTGCCTGCTTGGCATGGAGAGGCATCAGCAGCCTCTCTGTCCATGCCCTCTACGGTCAGGATCCTGTGCTGGCAGGCCTGGCCTGGCCAGGAAGCAGCCAGGAGGAAGGGGCCTCCTGCACTGTTGGAGTGTTGGGGGTGGGGTGGGGAGTACACCACGAGCAATCATGCCACAGAGTGGTTTAAAATACACCCTGGCCTTTAGCCTTGCTGCCCCAGGCTACATGATCCTGTGAAATGACAAGTGGGGTCACAGCCCAGGAGGTATGGCTTAGCATAGCCCCACGGCCCAAAGAACAAAGAAGGGAGCTTCATGCCATCTCTTTCCTGGGCCAAGCAGATTCAATTCTCAGCTCTGCCCCTTCCCAGCTATGTGACCTTGGGCAAGTCACTGAACATCTCTGTACTTCAATTTCCTTATTTGTAATTTGGGATAATAATAGTTCTTACCTCATAGGGTAGTTGTACGTATTAAATGAGGCAAATTGTCAAAGGGCTAAGAAAAAGTGCCTGGTACATAGTAATTGTATGTAAGTATTAGGTATGGTTATTAGCTACTTTAGCCCACCTGATTTTCCATCAACCTCCTCTTCCATTGTAAAGGGGGAATACAGGGGAGAACCAGGTTACTGTTCATGCTTTCACCCTGGGCCCTGGCCATCAATGACCTGGTGGTGCTGGCACTGCCTTCTAATCCCACCCCCACCTGCTCCTTTGTTTATCTAGGCTGAGTGGATGCAGCACTGTAGGTTGACTCAGCCGAAAGCCACAGACATCCTCATTATCCTGAAATAACCTAGTTAAGAGAGCCCATAAAAGATGGCTCTGGCACTATAAAAGAACCTGGTCCACTTACTTAGTACAGGAGTTAAGGTTCTGGAAACACCGTTTTGATTCAAATGCTGGGCCTTAATTATTATTAACAAAGCATTGAGATTTTGTTTTTCATTTTGTTTTGAGTTCCAATTGCCTATAAATAAAGCCCCTGCTTCCCAGGGAGATATGCCAACTTCCTGCAACCTGCAATGCACCACGATGTAAGGGAGATGACCAGTGGCACCAGAGCTTTCTGGATCTGAACTTGACATATGTGTTCTTATAACTAAGACTAAGATTTCCATCTAAAGAGCAATGTGTGAAGGCTGTTTCTCTACCCTATGCATATTTTCCAAACCAAAAGCAAAACCTATTATTTCCCTAAGGATTTTTGTATGGCTTCTGGGACTGCCCTTAGGCTATCTTTAAGCTAAGAGTTTGAATGCCAAAATATTGGCTTCTCAGGACTCTGGAGGAAAATAGGACAGAACAGTTGATTAGCCTTAAAAATCCAGGCCTTCACCATACTTCCTCATTTTGCAGGGAGGTAAAAGGCAGCAAATGGAGAAATATAATAAAAGTGGAAACCCACAGTTATCATTTATAAGAATTAACCTCTTGTTCTTCTCTTGATCTGAATAGCACAGAGAAACTATTGGACTCTGAGTCTCCTGGGAAGTACCAGAGCCCATGGGTAAAATTGCCGAAGAAAGCCACAACTACCTAATTCTGTCCAAGGCCACATGTCCCCCAAAAGGGATGTCCATCTCTGTACCTAACGATCTTCTCCTTTTCATCCAGGGTCATCCAAAAGGACAGAGTCTCCTCTTAAGCACTTGTGATAGATTCCATGTGCTCCTGGGTTAGAAACTAGAGAGGTAAGAGATGATATTTCCCTGACCCCGACAGAGCTTTGCCTAGAGTCAAATCTAACAATTGCTAATAAACTGATTCAAATCTTAGCTTCCCCACTTATAACCTGGGTAACATCTCTAAGCCTGTTTTAACATGAGTAAAATAGAAATAATAATGACATTTCACTCAATGGACTCTGAGGTAATGTAAGCAAAGAACCCATTCCATGATAAGGGGCCAATAAACATTAACTGCTGTTGCTAGAAAAGAAAAGAAAAATATGTGGTGACTCTTTGCATTAACCGCAGATCAATTAACAGCCTTCTAACTCTCTCCTAGGGTCTTTGATAAAAATACAAATATAGAACATTTTCCCTAACATTTTAAACCACTTTAATATATAGCAATAAAAAATAGAGGCATATGATTTTTAAAATTCAGTTAAAGGCTTGTTTTTTTTGAGAGCAAACTTTGACCTTTCCTCCCTTGCTCGGGACCTGTTCGTTCATCCAGTAATATATCAGCAAACCAAAATAACTGAAACCTATGCCAATAACACACTGATATCTAGGTGATTATTTTACTTGTTGGATTTGTAATACTAATTTAAAATTGAATGTCAAAATTTAAGATGTATAGTTTAATTGTAAAATTACGGTCATTAGCTTTGAGCTCGGCTTTCCTTCTTTTCCTCTTTTGTTTCATGGACTTGAGACTTTTTTATCTTTAAATTGGGAGCAGAACAAGATATACTCTCAAGCCATTTCTTGTTCTAACTTTTTATTATTCTATAAATTCTCCAAATATCAAACTCCATGTCACATGTTTAACAATTAATAAAAGCAGTTTTTGAGAAGAGGAAGTTGAAAGGCAATATGTCATCTCTAATACCAAAATGTTGTTTATTCCACCTGCAGGCAGAGCTTTTTCAGAGTTTTGTGAACCACAAAACAAGAGATAATCTCTACTCTCTGCAGCATGACCAAAAAGAAACCAAGGAGGGCAGCAAGGAGATTCCAGAAGGCACAAGAAGGGGAAGGGGTGGTGATGGTGGAGAATACTGGAAGCAGATGGTGTGCCATGCAGCTGAGGGTAAGGATACAAAGAAATGAATTTGTTTTCAAATATTTAAAGCCTCTGGTTCAGAGCCTAGGTATTTTCTAATCTTCACACACCACAACCTGTCAGAAACAGTGATAGCTCTTCATCTTCCCCAGCCTAGCTTTTTCTCACTTCCTTTCACACTTCCTGTGCTTCTAGTTCATATCACATTCTGATTACCACATGCACTATCCACCACTACACAGGACAGCATAGGAAAAGCAATCTAATTAACGATTATTCGTTTACAATTCTATAGAAGCTGTTTATCTGCCATATCAATGGGCAGTCTGATTTGGGGATTTCCCTGTTCAATAGGTTTCATTATCTCTAAAGATGCGTCTTTAAAAAAAAAAGTGTAGTATATTATATCCCACTCAACTGTTTGGCAGATCCCTTTAATCTAAAAATAAAGGGGAAAAGTACTCATTTAAGGAACCATTGTACTAATATCAATGTTTAGTGATCCTTACCTCTCTCTTTTATGAGGAACTCTTGAATCTGAAACAAGAATTCATTCATTCTATCAGCAAAGACTTATTAAGAGCCTAGCATTCTAACTATTTTGTCAGACATTATGGAGCATATAAAATATTGTCCCTGCTCTTCAAAGAGTGTATAATCTAATTGGAGAAGAAATTAAAATTGAAATAAATGTTTTCAGTTAGTAATTTAACTATGTAAAACTCCACCAGGACAATGTAATGAAACTTGTTTCACAACCATTAGGTGATTCAAAGTGATGAGAGTTCATGGGAAGGTAAGCTGTGCAATGTGGTGGGCTGAGAGGGCTTCCCAGGGCAGGTGGACCTTGTAAGTCACTGTAGGCATTAGGCTGGATGGGAGGAGACAGCCAGGCCCCAACTGAAGCAGGAGTAGGGAGAACACCAAAGAAATATCAGAACTGGCTACTTGAAAGTCTTGTGTAGAAGCTCTGGTTGGCTGGAGCTGAAGTTTCATGTAGAAGAGCAGGAAGAGAGGATAAGAAGAAAATTTCTAGGTTTGAGACAATTTAAAGAGACCAGAATGGAAGAAATTATAACAGTGAGGTGGAGCCTGTGGCCACTGGATGCTTTGGGGGCAGGGAAGGGAAAAGCAGTTGCGATATAGGGCCTTTTTCAGGACTTGGTAATTATCCTGAGTGACATTACAATGACAGATATAGGCCATTTTACATCAACATATACCATGCAGAACTGTGTGGGAGAGAGTGTGGTCTACAATGTGAACTATGGTCCATGCTTAGTGGCAAAGCCCCAGGATGTGTAATCCACTGCAGGTGATGTGCCACACTAATGAAAGATGTTTATGTGGGAGGTTGTGGGAGGTATGGGAGGTGGGGAACATGGGAATCCCTGTAATTTTTGTGCACATTTATGTAATCTAAGCATCTCTTAATATATATATATATAATAAAATAAAATTTTATAATGATAAAAAAATAAAAATAAAAAAAAAAAAAAGAGAGAGACCAGAGTACACCATGTTGCTCTAAATACATTCTCTCAGCCAAGAAAAAAATTCTAGTTAAGCGGGGGGGGGGGGGGAAGAGGAACTAAGAGGAAAAATCTAATTCAAGCTCAGAAGCTAGATGCCAGACATAAAAACAGGAAATGTTAACAATGCAAAATACGCTAAGCCAAACCAAAAAATAAAATACTGAAGGTGAATTAGAAAATAATTACTCCTTCTGCAGAAGAAAACAATTATTTTGTTTACCCTTTCCTTTCTTCTGAGAATAAAAGAACTTTTCTTTATTTCTGAATATTATTCCTCCCAGACCCCTACCTCTAGGACTTTGTTATCCACAGCAACTGCCATTTTCTTCCATGACCCAACTCTTCTGACCATAATTGTACAGTAAGGAGTGAGTCCTAGCAACATCTAAGTCAGAGTTTGTTCCTGAAGCCAACTACATCCTTGCTCAACCCTTGGCTTGGTTTTTCAATGTTTCTGTAAATAATATGATCATCCTGCTAAAAAAAATTCCCCCTTTGACAAAGCTAATTCAAATTGGATTCCTGTCACTTGCAACTCAAAGAATCTTATTAAATTTCCCCTTGAAGGCATTAAACCTCTCTTGTATTATAATCATTTGCAATTTTTCCTTCAAACTTCTATGTTGTGAAGCAAGAACTATGTCACACTCATTTTTGTATCACCTAAAGAACTAGGTGTGTGATTTTTACTACCAAACAGTATTAGTCAAGAAATACTAGTTAAGTCCCCAACTCTCAGTTGCTTGATACAATCTAGGTTTATTTCTCACTCTCATCAATGGGTACATTTAAAGAGGAGATGGGGAAGCGGATGTGGGTCAAGTGATTGGGCTCCAGTCTATCACATAGGAGGTCCAGGTTTCAATTCCCAGGGCCTCCTGGTGAAAGGCAAGCTGGCCGCGTGGCGAGCTGGACCGAGCCAAGAGCTGACCCACGCCGAGTGCTGGCCCATGCAGGAGTGCTGACCCATGCAGTGAGCAGGCCCAAGCAGAGAGCTGGCCTACTCAGGAATGCTGGCCCATGCAGGGTGCTGGCCCACGCAGGAGTGCTTGCCTGGCAGAGAGCTGGCACAGCAAGATGGTGCAACAAAAAGCGACACAGAGGAGAGACAATAAGAGACACAGCAGACCAGGGAGGTGAGGTGGCGCAAGAGATTGAGCGCCTCTATCCCACTCCAGAAGGTCCCAGGATTGGTTCCCAGTGCTGCCTAAAGAGAAGACAAGCAGACACAGGAGAACACACAGAGAGCAGACAGTGAGTACAAAACAACGGCAGGGGAGGGGATAAATAAATAAATAAATCTTTTAAAAATAAATAAATAAAGAGGAGGTGGCTGTCCTCCGGGTTGTGTTTCAGGGACTCAGGCTCCTCTCATCTTGTGACTCTACTCCCATGTCCAAGGAGCCCTTTACTGAATCTTCTGCAGACAGGGGCAAAAAGCAGGAAGAGAACTTCTCCTTCATTGCTTCAGCCCAGAAGTGGTGTACATCTCTTCTGCTCTCGTTTCATCAGTGAGAAGTAGCCACACAGATTCAAGGGATGAGAAACACAGTCCCTAGCTGGGAAACCAGTTCCCAGTTACAACTTACCCTGTGGATAGGGGGCATTCATCTTTGATGAAATATTAGCCGTCTTTTCCACAAAGATATTCAGATAATGTTTGTTAAATTTACCTTACTACAATAAGGAAAAAGTGAAAGAAAGAAAGAGAGAAATAAAAAAGGAAAGAAAGAGAGAAACCCTCTCTGAGTAAGGTGAAGAGAAAATTCATTGTGGGTTAGAGATGGGAAAGGTTGCTTCAGGGAGCAAGGATAGGGCATTTTGCTTGCATTTTCTTAAAAGGCCCACTGAAAACATTACAGATCACAAACAAAACTGTAGAGGAACTTTAGTGAAGTGGCAACACCTCTAATGTACAATTTTTAAAAATCTTCAAAATTAACCTTGGGATCTAAACAGCATAAGCCAAAGCTCATATCTACAGCTGCTTTTATTGTCAGTCATTCTCTTCACAGCTAGCAGTTGCCACAAAAAAGCACAGAGCAATCTGCCAAGGAACTTTCAGGGAAGGGAAGAGAGAAGAGGAGATGAAGACTTCTTAACCAAGGCCAGACACCAGTGATGGAGACTTAGAGGAACTCGGCACAGTGCCAAGGCAACTCTTCCAGCACCAAGGGGACATTTTCATGGACAGGGACCATGTTTAATTCATCTTTCGGTTTCTTCTAGTGCCTAGCACAGTACCTGACACCTACCAAATATTCAATAAATATTTGTCAAATAGATAAATGAGTGGAGCTGAGATTTAGTTATTACATCTTAGATGCAAAGTGAGCACTGGGTCTCAATAATTGATAGAAAAATGAATCTAGAACTAGGGTGCAAGGTTTGAGCAGGACAAACAAGATATGCTGAGTGCTGATCTTCTGTTAGTTAGAAATTGGTGTAATCTCAGATTCAGGAGCAAAGATAAGCCATCAAGCAGAGGTCAAAAGTATTTATCTATTTACATGGGATGTTGAGTCAGGAAACCAAGGAAGTTATTGCTTTAAAATTATTGTACAACTGAACTGGAAGAGGTCAATTTTAGTAAAAGATCTTGTTTCTTCCTTCAAGGGCATATATGCGCCACTTCAAAAAGCGGAACCAACTATGGGCAAAACTGTGAAGTGGCCCTTACCCCCTCTCCTCCCCTTTTCTCATCCTCCTGTGGCCAGTAAATGTGTTGCCTTGTCTCTAGTGGCTGGATATCTTACTCCCTGCCCCCCACACACCCCTCCCTGCCCCCTTACTGCCCAAGACTTCCCAGGACACCTCTTGCTTCAGATTTCCTTTTCATAAATATAGCCATCATGTGTCCAGTCACCCAGGCTCTGCTCTTGGCTGGTGAGAGCTACCTAACTTGTCAATCTGCTCCTGTGTTCAGAAAGTGCATTAATAATAAATTCAGGTAAAATATAATCTTATGGTTTGGAGCCTTGTGAACACAAGGCATTTACCCGATGGAGTGTCTCTAATCATGGAAATTTTCAATTTTCAAGTGAAGTAAGGCCACTGGGGACGAGATCATGGGGCAGGTTGAACTTTCCCTGCCTTTAAATCACACCGGGGGAGGCAGCCACTCTTTCTGTCTGATAGGGCAGCCTGGCTATCAAACCCTTTTAAAAACAGCAAATGTCCTGGTTGCATTAACCCCAAAAGACCTCTCATGGCAAAACCTCAGCCATAAACCAGTCAGAAAGAAAACCATTTCATCACCTGATATCTTTTTGAAAGGGTGCCTGAGTCATTTCCCTTCAGACTGGTCTGACTGCTTTATTTCTGGTTATCTCACAATGCTTCTTATAAATCAATAGTTGAAAACACATAACAGTGGTCCGGTGTGTTCCTTCTATACACCCTTGAAAACATTTCAGCCAGATACTCTAATGAACAAAATTCAACTGCACCAAGATTGTAACTGTGACCCAACTACACCAACTTCCACAGTTACTCATGGCTAAAGGAGGGACATTTTGTCTCAATCCAATGAATGGTTTAAAGGCACTGATGTCTGAAAAACACTACAAAATACCAGGCTGCCAAGTTAAAAGGAAAGTGTAAGTGTTGGCAACTCTAATGTAAGCCCATGAGTTTTACCCATTTTTCCTTCCCCATTCTCACTCTTCTGGCCTGAAATCTTTTCAGATACAATACAGGGTATAAATTATTTCATACACATATTCATATAGTCATATGTGTATATATATATACAAATACATACATTCATGCACATGTAAAGTGACTGTTCCTAAAACATTCCTCATGGAGGATGCCTTTTAAAATGTTTTTCTTTGAAATAAGAGTAGGTTATTGTATTTCTTGCAAATCATAGTTTATACATATTCAGCAATCAGCTCTCTAGAAACTCAACCAAATTAAGTTTTGTTTTTCCTCTTGAACTGAACAACAACAACAACAAAGACTCTAGCGCTAATGAGGAACATACATAAATCAAGCTCATTCACTGTACTCCATAGAGGAAGATAAGCCTTTAGGCCAGAGCTAATTGATAGATTATTGGGTTCATTTGAAAGTGGCCGATTTAACTTGCTCACTTATCTGGTACCTCATGAAACCTGTGCATCACTCTTAGCTAACAGAGGGTTTGAAATTAAACATACAGTGGGCTGTATGAAGCAACCCTGGGGAAACCAGTGCAAATGATAGAGAGGAGGCCTCAAAAGAGAAGCCAAGCAGACAGGCACTGTCCTCTACGAGCTCTCATACCTGAAAGAATCACTCTAGGTCCTTATAGTTTACAAATAATGGTCAGAGGGGTGGTGCAGAGTCCTAAAGAAAAGGTTAGGTCACATATGATAAACTCTGTCGATTAAAAAGGAGAGAAGAGTAATGCATCCTAGATAACTGTCTATTAAGAACAGCTTTCAGAAAGCCTTGGTAGATAAAATGCATTTTTAAAAGTCCAAATGCTGAAAGCACTTTATTTCTCAATAGTAACCAATAGATGAAATGTTAGTGTGTCAGCTAACTAAGATCAAAAATTGAGAATAATGGAGAAAGAAACTATGAATGGCCAATCATTATTTTTCAATACTCTAGGTTACTTTCAAATATCTAGAGTATTTTTAGTTTTAGAGGACCTGTTTTAAAAAATACCAATTAGATAAACATGTTTAATTAACATATTTAGGATATGTTATCATATTCTTCGCAAAAGAAGTATACTTCTGAAGTGCTTCAAGACATTTATTTCAGTCATTTATTCAAGAAATCACCTATATGATGCTACGTAAACTTCTTAATTCAGGGGATACAATGGTGGGAAGTTTTCCTCTCTCCTATACCTTCACTCCAGCCCCAATGCAATCTTGCTTTCACTAAAGGTCTGTATAAAAATTCCTTGTTTGTCACTCAAATTCTTGTAAATTCTAAATCAACTATTTTATTTTCCTAGACTGCTTTAAGCAGCTACCATAGAATGGATTAGCTTTTAACAATGGTAATTTATTAGCTTACAACTGAGACTGTGAGAATGTCCAAATCAAGGCCGCATCAAGGCAATGCTTTCTTCCCAAAAACCTGCCACCCACCCTTGTTCCTCTGTCACATGGTAAGACACATGGAGGCATCTGCTGTTATCTCCCTTCTCTTCTGGGTTTCGTTGAGTTCAGCTTTTTGCTTCTATGGCTTTCTTTCTTTCTCTCTGCATTCATCTCATTCATAAAGGCCTCCAGTAAGAGGATTAAGACCCATCCAGAATGAGGTAGGTCACACTTTAAAGTAGCCTCATCAAAAGATCCATTTACTATGAGTCCACATCCACAGGAATGGATTAACTTTAAGAACATGTTTTTCTGGGGTACATACAACTTCAAACCATCATAACTATGTTTATATAATGTAGCAATTGTGCCAGGCAAGAGTCTAGCCTCAAGAAATATCCAGACCGACCCAACACCATCCATGATCACCAGGAGCTCAGAGTCTAGCCCATGAGGATATAGGTAAATATAACTGCTACAGTAAAGTAAGTGCTGCGTTAGACCTATGAGCACAATGCCTGTTATAAGAGCAGAGAAATGACAAAAGAGAGTGTGGTTTAGTGTGTGTGTTTGTATAGGATATATGTCTGTATGTATGTATGTATGGGTACACATATATATGGATGGCTAGATTAGATGATTGATAGAATAGATAAATGATAGATCAATGAAGATGATAGATAGATGATAAGTAGGTAGATAGATAGATAGATAGACAGATAGATAGATGTTAAATGGATGAGAGAAAGCCATAAGTTTTTACTCCAGTGACTATAAAGTAATATTGATATTCTACCTCATGAAAATAAAAACATGGCAGAGTTATTTAAGATTATAGCTCCTAGTGTCAGACAAATCTCTATTGGAAATCATTCTCCATCACCTATTAGCTGTGCAAACTTGAAAAAGTTATTGCCCTCTCTGAGCTTCAGTTGTTACCTATAAAATAAAGATTATAGTAGTACCTAACACAAAGTTATGTTTGTAAGGATTAAAGCCCTACAGAGAGGAGACCAAAAATCATTGATTTTTTTTCTTTCCTTATTATTGGTATATAACTGTCCTTTAAAATGGTCTGTGCTCACTAGATATTCAGAATATTCTGTTTTTCATTTCAAAATTGGGTCTAAAATGTTGCCTTCAAAAAATGTAAACAAGGAAGGAGGTTGAGCATTTCAATTATATAGGTGAAAAGCACATCCAAAAGAACAAGCAGCGATGCAGCAGTAAGTACTCCAGGTTTTTTGGAAGCTATCCTTATTGCCCAGATAATTTTAGATTATTTTTTAAATGGAAAACAGACACACACACCAAAAGGCATAGAACAAACACCCAAAAATAGTTTGCTTCAGTTTTGCATGGGTTATTTTTATAGATTTATCTCACTGTGTGGATTTCATTGTGAATGAAATGAATCCCTGATATTGCTTCCATGGAAACCTGTTTCTTTATGATTGGCCATGTGGTATCCAGGCACTTCAACAATACCTCAAAGTACGAATACTGTTAATATTTAACAGATGCAATAAAATCTACCAACCCCATGGTATTTGTTATGCAACTCGCCGTTAATAAAGGGATTCACATTTTCTCACCCTCTAAATATCCTTGTGAAGATTCTTTTTCCCTTGTTAAAGCCTGACATACAGGGAAGGGGGGGGACAGGATATGGTGGAAGAAGCATACAATCTTGAAGGTCTGGTGAGATAAAACTTTATCAGAGTTATGGTTGTAATTATCTTCATTGCATTCACTCTATTTCATAAAAGAAAGAAAGAGATTTGCCTGAAAGGAAAGCTATGCCTCTATTTCTGCTATTTTAAATTTCATCATGATTAAGAAATTTTTATTTCATCATGTCACCTAATACAATTTATATAATCGTGAGCATAATGGTGTGATTAACTAAGCAAGATGAAGCAAATGATACAAACTAAATGGTCCAAAGTAGGCAATGTGTATTTACAAGAGTGTCCATGGGAAATGGAGATTTTTTGAAAAGCATACATAATCTGAAACTCCCAGTGTGCCTTGAATTCAAGGCCTTAAAAAGCATTCATACCCCAACCTCCCACAAAAGTCACAGTTTACAAAAGATTTAAATTTCCAGGTAATCATTTTCTCTACAATCCCTCACCAGAAGATTACTTCCTGAATACCTGAAAACAATCCCCATGTATTCAAAGTTTTACTTCCAGGGACAACGATACTGAAAAGCAACCAGGGTTTTCAATATTTGCATACATTATCATTCTAGTTAGGATATTATTTGAGTTGCTCAACTCCAAAGAGAGGATCAATCTGAAAGCTTCAACATGTATGTTTAGGTTAAAAACCTTAAAAATGATAAGAGAAAATGAGTACAGTCTGAGCTTGTATCTAAATGACTTTACAGAAATGTCTTGTTATCGTGCACAAAACCAATGTACACCATGTTACGAAATACTATTGCGCAAAATCTCTGGTCTTTTCTAAACCTGATATTTTCTGATAGCCCAGAAAAATAGTTGTCCATGCGTTTCTTGTAAATCTTTAAACTGATAAAGTTTGATGAAAAAGCAGGTTTAAAAATATATATACAGTAGTATCTCAGCTATGCTAAATTAATGAAAATTTATAAAAGACTTTAAAATCATATACCAAAATATTAGCTGTGTTTATCTCTGCGGGCTGTTGATCTTTGTGGGGTTTTTTTCATTTATACCTTTCTCTACTTTCCACATTTCTCACATAAAGAATGTGTTTTTGTAAAAGGAAAAACTTTTTTTCTAAAGAAATCATCACAGCTCTTTTAATATTTCTTTAAGAACAATAAAAGCTTAAATATGTAAAGAACCTTACACATTTTAAAGTACTGCACACCCATTACCTTATTCCATGCATATGATAGACTGGGAGGAAGATACAGAGGATGGAGCCTCATTTGCAGATAAAGATTCTGAGGACCAGGGGTTAGCCAACATGGCAAGGTTGTAGGGGACACATGCATCAGAGCCAGGAGAAAACATCTGGTGTCTTGGGGTCCCCTGTCCCCCAACACTTAGATTACATATAAGTTAGTGATGCTGATCTTTTTTACATCTTTTAAAACTAAGTTTAAAATCCATTTTCATGTAAGGTTACTGCTCATATACACGAGTAAATCAGAAAAAGGCCCCTCTTCCTCCTGGCAGACAGTCTTGCACCAAAGCACTCAATTGGTGCGTGAAGTCCGCGTTGGATTCCATCCCCTACTTACCCCTTAGCCAGGAAGCCTCGTGCAATGAGCAGCCTTCACAACTGTATTCCATAGGCCAGTCCATGAACTGTCAAACTGGGGCTGCTGCTAACTGGAGAGGAGCTAGCAGTTTGACTCCTTGTCAGTGAAGTATCCTTTGGTTGATAAATACACATACATACACATCTGATATATAACAGAGACAAAATGTGATTTGGGGATCCAGAGGTAAACGAGTTATTTACCTAATTAAAAGAAAAATGGATACCCACCTCATAGAGTATTTTAATGATTGAGATAATATATATCAAGCACAAAGCACAATGCCTAGTACATAGTATCATTCAATTAAATGTTGGTTCCCTGCCATTTTCCCCTACTAATGCAGAAACTATTGAGATAAAACTGCTGCTACTAAAATAATTTTTTAAAAATCCAATTCCTTTTTGTCATAAATCCTAAAGCCTTCATATTTCCCCATATATAGGAACAAACTCTATTCCCTCGCCCGCCATCATCCTCTACACTACATGCATTTGAGAGTCCCAGGCAGTATGCCATAGACACTAAACCCATCTGGAAGGACTGCAAATTAGTTTTGCGTGAAATGTTAGTGCAAAACTCAAAGCCAGATCTGACTTTACATTTTATAATGAAACTAAAATTTGGCTCATGTTCACAAACTTCTTTGCCAGCATTTGCTATGGGCCTGTGGTTGTCATTAGCCCACGGATTTGAACCCATCTGAAAGGCAAAGGATAACAGATCTGCTTAGAGCCAGGCAAAAGTCAGGCATATCTCCCAAATGTCACTTTGAACACTGACCCTGAAAAAATGAGCAGAAGTTGATGCACAAGACTGTGCAGAAAAAATCTGCAGAGTCATTTCTTTCCATGAACTTGGGTCACAGCCCTTCCTGCAATTCATCTGTGTCTTCCAAATGAGCTCCAGAGACAGATGGGCTATTTCTGAATGTTTTTCATGGTTTCTGGGGTGGCCATGAGTTCTCTTCTTTCTTATAGCTTTTTAGTTTAAAAATTATGAATGTGTAGAGAATCCACCTGCTGTATCTTGACCAAATAAACAAGCAGTGGCAAGAAGACAGCTGCTCTCTGTTACCGCTCCCAATCTTGGCGTCCATTACCATGCTGGCACAGAGTGACACTGTTTCCAAAATGCCCTTTATTCTTTCTCTACGGCAGCTGCAGCATTCTCAGAAAGTCGGAACGTGCAATCTCACGAGTAGACAATGGCCCCCATAGTGTTTAGATTTTAATAACATGGCATTTAGCCAGATTTTTCTGCCCCACTACCATTTTTTTTTTTTCATTTATTTTTATTGTGGGTAAAAATCAAAATTCTCACAATACATACAAACATTTGCAAAATGATATATAAATATATATGCATATATGTGTACTTGCTTACAAAAATGTTATTTAGGAGGTGGGCAACATGGGAATCCCAGTGGGTTCCGTGTAATTTTTTGGGTAATCTAAGCACCCACTACCATTTTAACATAGACCATTTCTAGGGAAGGAACACAAGGCAAAGGTCTAAAATGTGGTGTCTTAATATATGACAATTTGTGCAAATCAGACAACTTTGATCATCAAAGCAAGTTTGGAAATAATGGAGGACATTATACAGGCACAGGACAAATATACAAATGAAGCTACCCAAATCAGAATGGAAAGGTACAAAAAAGCAACACAAAATTAAAGTGGTTTAAAACTGGAAATTAAAAATAAATTCCTTTAAGTTTAAGAACAACATGGAGGAGGAAAGCAATAACAGAAAATAGAAAGTTTATGTTCTCTGTGGTGCCCTCTGAATTATAAAAACCATCCAGCTGATTGTACCAGATGGGGCTAGAGCCTCTGGGGAGATGGGGCAAAGAGAAAAACAGGGCTCTGGCTTTGCCTCTATCCATTGATTCACCCAACATGTATGCCCTCTGCATATGATTGACATTTTAGTACTCATGAAGGTTAGGACCAATGTGCCTCTTGGCAAAGAACTCCAAATCTTTGAATCCCATTTCACCTATAGTCATAAATAAATTAGTGTCACTATTGTGATGTTTAAAAAAACTCAGAAATAAATATATGAATAGTCTTAAACAAATTTCCCTCCTCAGAATTTTTGAAGCACTCTTTTGGCTCTCACAACTTCTAAGCCTGTTGTGTAGCTGTTTGTACACATCCTATCAACCCTCTCACACACCTTGGAAACTGATTCCACATCAAACTACCATTTTGTAATCCCACAGATACTAATACAGCATCTTGAATAAAGAAAATATTTCAAAATGTGTTCAATCTTCATACTATATCCATATATTTCCCTAAGTTCGAAATTAACTATTTAGGAGTAGTTTCAGCATGGTTCTGTTTTCCCCTCAGCATATCTCCACATTCATTCATTCCACCATGGTAGACACCAAGTACTTCTCTAAGTTTATCCAGGATACCAGAGTAAAGACAACATGTTCTCTGCCCAGCAGAGTCCATTTAGGGAGACAATAAAATGAGCAAATTACTCTAACAGTGTAATGATGGTTAGTTTTGCTTCTGAAATGGCTTAGGAGAAGGGTGATGGTGGGACTTCAGATCAGAGGTAGTCTGGAAGATTATATCTTCCCAGACAAGATATAATCACAGAGAGGAGGCTAGACATGTGCATGGTTTTTTTGACTCAGAGAGTCTGTCTATCAAGTTCAAGGCTGATTCCCATGTGCTGACAGGTGCCCAATATTTCCTGCACAAAGAAAAAATGGGTTGGGACAGGCAACCTTTGAGCTATAAGCTCTTTAACTGGTCTACAGAAGCATAAATGTGGATGACAATTACTTTTCTTGAGGTCCCGTCCTGCTTTCCAGTTCGTCTTTTCAAGGGAACCCCTCCCAAGAGGCAGGCAGGCCCAGTGCAAACTCGCCATACCATCTGAGTTCCAAGAGAGGTAGTCCAGTAAAATATAAACTAGGATGACAGAGCATTGTCTGGATTATTTCTGCTGTATTCCTAGTATCTGCACAATGTCTGGAACATAGTAAAACACACAAGAGAATGTGCTGAATGAATAAATAAATGAGGGAATCATGAAAGGACCTAAAGCAATGACTCTAAAGAGGAGAACCAAACAAATAGCTCCAAAGACCAGAGGCCACACAAAATGAAGAAATTCTTCTATCTTCTCTCATTATATTCAGAATAGAAACTTAGTTCAAAACTGTTCTTGGCCTTGGCCCCTGCCTTCAGGTGAATAGGGGAGCAATCTTAGCTTTCCCTAGAGGTAGGAGTGTGTACAATAAATTCATTTTAAAAGTAGGCTAAAAAAAAAAGGAAACCAAAAAAGCTTGCTCAAAGTATTGCTAGGAATACAGTAGAGAAAAGCAGAACAGCATTTCAGACTTAAGGTTAAAAAGACTTCTTGGAAGTGGGGCTGTATTAGTCAGCCAAAGGGGTGCTGATGCAAAATACCAGAGATTGGTTGGTTTTTATAAAGAATATTTATTTGGGGTAGAAGTCCACAGTTACCAGGCCATAAAGCGTAAGTTTCTTCCCTCACCAAAGTCCATTGCCACGTGTTGGAGCAAGACAGCTGCCAACATTTGCCAGGGTTCAGGCTTCTTGGGTTCCTTTCTTCCCGGGGCTGTGTTTATCTCCAGGCTTAGCTCCTCTGGTTCCTCCACAAGGTCAGCTGTAGACTATGAGGCTCTCTAGGCTTTGCTTCTCTCCACAAGGCCAGCTGTAAACTCTCAGGTGAATGGCTTGTCTCTATCCCAGGGCCTTCTCTCCAACATCAAAACTCCAACATCAAAAACTGCTCCCTCTGTCTTTTGTCTTGCCTTTTATATTTGATTCCCCCACGCACCAAGGGGTGGGGCTGAACACCTACTGATGTGGCCCAGTCAATGCCCTAATCATAACCTAATCATGCCCAGATTAACAGATCAGTTTACAAGTATAATCTAATATAGATTTTTGGAATTCATAATTACATCAAACTGCCAAATGGCTACATTCCACCTTCTGAATTCCAAAAATACATTACAATATTCAAAAAACCTTAAATCAGTAACAATTCAAGTACAAAATCATATCATAATCATTTTAAAGAAATACAGGTCGCCTTGGGGCAAAGTCCTGTCTGCTATAGACCTCTGAAACTTACAAAACCATTTAACTGCTTCCAATACACAAATGGACAGACAAAGAATAACCATTTTCATTATCATAAGGACAAATTGGGATGTTAAACATGAGTCATGGATCCTGTACAGTTCAGTAAACCTACAGTGCATCCTCCATTCGATTTCAAAGTCTGAGTCATTCTTAAGATGATGGATTCTTCTCCTTGGAGCCACATGGGAACCCACCCTTTCCACAGGCTTGCCCAGTGACCATTTTCTTGGTTCCACCCTCATCAAGCATCTGAATGTCGACCAAGCTCTGGACCTTACCCTCCAAGCGTTTTGAGGTGATTGCCACACCTTACCCAATCTTTGGGTTAGAGTCTTAGCCCCCTTAGTACAGTGAGGTGAAGACAACATTCCCCCTAACCTTTGGCACAGGTTCAACCCTCGCAGAGCAACGAGTTGACCACCTGGCCTTCCCTAACCTTTGGCATATAGGTTCAACCGTCTCAGAGCAATGGATTGACCACCTGGCCTTCTCTAATCCATGCAGGACAGAAGCACCCCTCTCAGACCTATGGGGCGCTGACCTTAACTGCCCTAATCTTTGAGGAATGTGCTCCACCCTCCCTGTACTCTGGGGCAGCAAAACTCTTCCTGAACATTGGGTGGCAACATCCACCTTCTTCAACTGCTGGGGCAAACTCACCCTCTCTGTACACAGGGGTGAGAATCCTTTCTTGGCCCAAGGTGATGTCTTAATTCCAGATCTCAGCTTCCATGGGTTTGATTCTCAGATATCTCAAGTCTGTGGCTACAGGAGACAACGTTTTCTTTCAAGGCACACATAGAAACTTTCATATCATTCGTGCGGCATTTAAGTTTCAAATTTGAAGACTTTAGCTCATCTCTTTCTTTTGTAACTTTATCCAGAGTATCTAGGAGGAGCCAGCCAACATCTTTATACTTTTTGACTCCACAAAATTCTGTTAAGGTGCTGAAAACACTCTCACCCAGATCCTTGCTTCTTATAAGCTTGGAAGTAGGGGAATCCAGTGATGCTATTTTGTGTATCTCTATTGCCAGCTCACACCATAGACTGTTAGCAACCTCTTTGTTATTGGAAAGGGAGTCATTAGTACCCCTGAGTCCAATTAGAGTAGAAAGCCAATAACAAAATGCCCAGAGCCACCTCAGACATCCCATGTTTAAGACTCTGTTCCTCAAGAACCACTCCTGGTACCAAGCTGTATAAATGTTCTTGTATTACAATTAGCCCAGTGCTTGCTGGACCAAACACCTGGAACGCATTAATTCCATGTCACAATATTTAAGGATGTCAAATTTAAAAGTGAATATTACCCAAGGACTTCTACTCTATTCTGTGGGGAATTAATGTGTTTCCGGTTGTATGCAGGGGAGTTGAACATTGTTAGGTGGAAATATGCTTGTCTGTTACTGTTTTTACTTCGAGACTATGTATGGTTTATGGTATTGTGTATCGTTGCCGAGTTCACAAGGGGTGCACTGTGATGGTTAGGCTAATGTGTCAACTCGGCCAGGTAATTGTGTCCAGGTGTTTGGTCCAGCAAGCACTGGGCTAATTGTAATACAAGAGCATTTATGGACTTCGGTCACCAATGAGTTTACTGCATGGATGGCTGATTACATCTGCATCAATCAGGGACATTGCATCATCAATGGGTGATGCTTTTATCCAATCATTTGAATGCCTTAAAAGGGGAAGTGATTTCAACGTTGAGAGAGAATTTCCCAGCTCATCACTGGACAGCCAGTTTCTCCCAGAAACTCACCAAGGACCTTTCATCAGACTTTCAACGGAGCCCCTAGTTTGCAGCCTGCCTGAGGAACCTGGACTTGTGTATCCCCACAGTCGTGTGAAAGACTCTTTTAAAATCTCATAATATTGACAGATATCTCCTATTTATTCTGTTTCCCACAAGAACCCTGACTAATACAGGTGCCATTTGAGCTATTTACATTTCATGCAAACCTCAAAGCCTATCTTTTCACTTGGACTTAAAGAGGAAAACAATGAGAAAGGTAACTTCATGCTTTCTCTTGTAAAAAATGAAAGGAAAAAATAAAATACAAAAGAAAGCAAAAACAACACAGGAAGAATAATTGTCACAGATAGACAGTTATTTAAAAAATTAGGCTTACAAAATAAACAGCTGGATTATTCAAGAAGGAAAAAGTTCCAAAGTTTCTAAAAGAAGTGACCCTATCCCAATGGACATTGATGCTTCCTCGACCCCCCCACCGCAACCCCTGCCCCATGCAGGCTAATGAAGTGGCAGGAGGCCTAAGGCCATGTGACCTATGGCCCAGGAGGGATCAAAAATCCCTGCAGCCAAGTTGGGCATGTAGGGTGTGGCACCAGATCCACCTACTTTTTAATGAGCCACTTCAGCAACAAAACCAGAAGCCCATCCTCAGATTTTCTGGAAGGTACAGGACCCTCAGGTCCCTGAAGGACCAAAAGAGTTTGCAGAGCAAAAATGGATAAGATTAAATTTCCTACCAGCTCTGCAGGGGATGGGAGGAAGGCAGCCAGATTCCTTTGAACATAAAGAAACACAACACTTTCTGCTCCCAGGAGTTAAGGAGCAAATTCATAACCATTTTACAAGTTTGACCAAGGTTCAAATTTTCCTTTTAAAAAATAAAAGCAACACCTCTTAAAATATGTGTATATATATATATAAAAAATAACATTTTTGTAAGCAAATACACATATATGCATATATATTTATATATCATTTTACAAATGTTTGTATGTATTGTGAGAATTTTGATTTTTACCCATAATAAAAAAAAAAAAAAAAAAAAATAAAAGCAAGCCCCTAAATCTTTGTAAATGAACAACAGACCTCCACAGCTGCAAGGTGCCCATATTTACCTCAGACACAGCAAGTCAACCGGAAAACCAGTCAAGCTTGATAAATTCACCCGATTTCTAGCCTTCCCGGGACTAGAAGAATGCCTGTATCAAGCAGTTTCAGTTACTGGCCTGGGAAGACCCAAGGACTTCCTCCCTCTAATAGACATTCAAAAAAAAAGAAAAGAAAATCCACTCACTTCACTTCAAGATATAGGAACACAGTAGCTAATGTTTAAATGATCTAACAATGCATGTCAATGTTAAAATTCATGTTATTCTTTTGTATTGTTTTCCACAGAATATTTTAAAATGTCTAGGGGTAACATGCATTTGATAACATGCATTTGATTTCACTTTTCTAAATAGCAGGTATTCATTGGTTCCTGAATGTTTCATACACTGTAGAATTTCTAGTTTATTGTGTGTGAGAGAAGCACATTTTTAAATCAAAACAGAGGGAACTGCAAAATGAATTCCAGTGAAACATGAGCAGGCAAGCACATCCAAGTAAGTTTTGTTATGACTTATCAACATTCAAGGGATGGGGGGAAAAAAATGAAAGGAACGTATCCAATTGTTAAATCAAGACTTCCCAACTGCCCTCTCCTGTAGTCAATTTGCCAAATGCCTTTTCTCTTCTCTAATCCCATTTTTCAATATCTCATGAGTCTAACCTGACTGATGACTTAGCTACATCAGCCTAGAATCATTAGGACAATTAAATGAGAGCGTGTTGGTGGAGAAACAGGCTGACTGAGCTTGACGGTGCCGCAGGCACCTGCATTCTGAAACATTGTACTCCGTAGTCTTATTTCAAGTGCTGGGATCTTGTAGGGGTGGTTTGACTTATTAAAGGGAACACATTGCCACTCAGAAGGACTACTCAGGACACTGAGGGGGAAAAAAGTAGAAAATCTAGGACCATCTGACAAAAATAGGATGACTTGTCACCCAAACCCTAAGGCAGCTCACACACATAGTGCCGTTTTTTTAAACATGAAAAAATAGATTCTGTCTCAACGGCCTGGTTCTGTTAAGACAGTGACTCCCAGGGAGCCCTTCTTTCTAGAAGGATCTATGGACTCGTTGGCATGGCTGCTCAGGGCATCCCGCTGAGGGGCAGAAGTGGGGGCTGAAAGCCAGCCATGGTGTGTTCACGGCCCTGGGTGCCTTCCCAGGGGCTGAGCAGCCTGCGGGAGGGAAGAGGCCTTCCCTAATTGGGTGCGCAGGGCGGCACATTTACGCCATTTGTGGGAAGGGGACACCTTTTCCTTATCCAAAAAAAGGCACCCTATATGCTAACAGATGGCGACATGGTTGGTAATAGTCTGAATAATAATTTTTATCACTTTTAGGAAGCTTCTTGAATTCACTTTGGCTCCTGAGGGTCTCTGCTCCACACACCTGAACCCTGGAACATTGGAGCTGCTAGAAAAGGCTAACTAGGGACTTGGTTTCAGCCCTGGGTTTCCTTCAGGATAAAGCAGTTGTGCAGAGAGGAGGAAGGGTCTGGTGTGTATAGTGTGTAATAACGTCAGCATGTTTGAGGACAGACACTGTGTTTTATCCATTTATAGCATTCCTAGGGCCATGCACCCAATTAATACATGGGACAGGAAAACATTCATATCTATTTTATTCTTCATGATGCTTGGGTCTTTAGTAAAAGAAAGCTGGTCCAAATATGTCTTTAGTTTTTATATCCACAAAATTCAGTCCTATATTAACTTGGCCAATAAGGCATATGTGTGAAAATTTGTCAAAACATCTTATAGAATCATAGAACCATAGAGCTGAGTATTGCAAGCCAAACTGCCTATTTTCAAATGAGGCAACAGACGTCTAGACAGTCAAGTGATTTGTGGCAGGCTGCATAGCCATTTGGAGGCAAAGTCAGAATGGGAACCCAAAGCACCAGACCCCAAGCCCAAAGTCTTTCTCAATGACTTTGTGACTTTGTCAGTGGGCACGTGTACTTCTAACATAAGACTTTTCCCCTGTATTAGACATTGACAGCCTTCTCATATTCTGAGAAAGTCTCAGACCATCCCTGTGGTCCCTCTGAAAGTACCATTTCCTTTGCAGTCCCAAACAGTTTCATATTCTTATACCCTACCACACATTACTAGAGTCACCAGGGAGCAAACAGACATCAGTCCCATAACATTTAAATATATAGGTCCCAAAGAAAATACTAGAAGCCCGTATTTTCAAATGCTTTGTGAAATGAGCCATGAAATAAACAAATCAATGATCACTGCAATGATCACCGTAGAGAAGGTGAATGTGTCACATGGCACACCGAGCATTGTAAGGTTGAGGACAAAGCAGAAATAAATCAGGAAGCTGCCATGGAGTCATAAAAGAGTGGACTGGCTTTGCAAACATCTTAGATTTGACACACGGAGGACACCTAAAACAAGACAGCCAGGGTGAAATAAGAGTAATCTGGAAAAATTGCTTACTACTCACCTAATTTCACTCTTGTAGAAAGCATTCAGTGACTGCTAATAAACAAAGAGGAAATCTACCCTAAAGAGTACTGGATTCAAAATTCAACCAGTGGAACAGCATTTTAAAAAGTATTTTATCTGGAGAGTAATTACAGATTTTCAGAGCTCCATTTCTAATAACTGGAATGGCACATGTGGCTGGTAACTCAAAAGAGAAAAATATGTGAAAACCATTATAACAGATGGAACATTTAGTCAAATAGTAACAAGCCATTCCTTCCTTAGGCAAGTGGTTCCAACTGGATAATTGTGGTAGGAAATATTCATGGTCAGGGATCCAGAACCTCAATCACATTGGGTCACACAGGCATTTTTGGCTTGGGATGAACTTGAAATACAAACTAAAGAAAAACTTTACAATGAGTGGCAGACTTATGGGCTCAAAATGTTTAGTTCCATTTTCTCTTCCAAAGCTTTCTGGGAAATAGATTTTCATGATACTTTGGACAACATGATGTTCTGTCTTCTGTATATTTATTAGAAAGTTCAAATTGGACTAACCAGCTAGGAAGCAAAAGATTATTTTATTATACCTTGATAACTTTGTGTTTCTATTCAATATTTTCTCAACTGGGAATACTAGTGTTTTGATCATTTTATTTATCATCATTTCATATTTATAGAATGCCAATGCTCAAGATGCTACACAGAAGACATAAAAACGAGCTATATCAGCAAAGTGAAGGCCAATTATCCAGTGAATTTGGGCAGCTATCTAAAATTGGAAGCATTTCTATCAGCAGGGTTCTAAGCATTATTTTTGTAAAATGTCTTGGGATTATGGAGGAGGAAAGAATTGGGGAGATTAGGAAGAAACTTTCGTAAATAGTGTCTATAATTTAGTTGATTATGGTTTAGACACTATAAACCATACTACTCAGTTTATAATGATCAAGAATGTTAAGGGAAAGAATGGAGGAGAAAAAGAGACCCCTTAAAAAACAAAAATTGGCTCCATATTTGAGCAACAAAATAAAAAAAGAAGTATTGGATTATAACTCAAAGTATAAAGTAAACACCCAGGAGTTTGTACTCATATAAACAAATATTAAATAAATCAATCAGTGGGGGAGAATAGACAAATCTCCCATGCAGAATTCCAAATAATTTGCGTAGATAGGCCGCCATCGAGGAGGTGGAACATAATTCCCCATTCTTTAAGGGTGTGTTGTACATACTGACTTCCTTCTAAAAAGTACAGTATGAAAAGGGAGATTAAAAAGGTAACTTTACAGTGGAGAAACCTGCCAAACACTACCTCAGTCAGGTTATTCAGGTAAACATCAACAGTACTAAGCCATGCTGATAGTACATAACCATACCATGATGAGATGAGAATGGCACTATACTATCCATCTGTGATCTTCCTCCCAAAAGCCATAACCCCAGTCTAGTCATGAGAAAAGCATTAAATACATCCCAAGGGAAGGACATTTTACAAAATTCCTCACCAGCACTCCTCAAAACTGTCAAGATCTTCAAAAACAAGGACAGTCTGAGAAACCAAGAGGAGTCAAGAAAAGCCTAAGTAGACAAAGATGAATGAAGGAAGGAAGGAAGATTGGTTCATTAATAATATTAATAATAGTATACTGATAAAGTATAATTGTATTAGTAATATTGGTTCATTAATAGTGACAAATGTACCATGCTAATATAAGAAGTTATTAATAGGGGAAATTGGGTGTGGAATATATGGGAACTCTCTTTACTATCTTTGCGTTTTTTCTGTATTTTTCTAAAACCACTCTAAAATTAAAAATTTATGTTTTGGAAGATTTGCCAAAAGAAAGAGTGAGTACAAGAGAAAGAGAGAAATGGGTATTAAAAGGAAAGAGGTGTTAATTGTAAAACCTGGAGCTCTCAACCCAGTGGAACCTAGTGTGTCAGCACTGGGAAAGAAGTCAAAATTAATCTCTAAATGCCGAGGAGAACCATTTGGAACAATGTTAAGAATAGCTGGGGGGATATTCATAAGTACAATTAGCACCTTGACTGACCAGGAGCCAAAAATAAAAGGCAAGGGAGAGCAAGTAATCCAGGGTCATAAACAGGCCCTGCAATGGCATCTAAAACGAGGTCAGCAACCAAAGAAAGGGAAGTTTAGGTAAACGGGGTTTAGGTGTGTAACAAGCATTCCTTTGTTATGTGTTCTTTCTGAAGAAGTTCTTCAAACTTGTTATTTTGACTTTGTTGTCATTTTTACAAAGTTTTTTATGCCTAGTTCCAGGCCCTGCTTCTCACTACCATGATTTTTGCCTAGTAAAAGAGGACCTAATAACAACACTTCACATTGCTGGATCTGACCATTCTTCAGCTTCAGCAGCAGATTCTTTATTTGGAGGGACTGAGTCATCCATTTCTCAACTTTCTCACCAGCCAAGTATTTTTAACTTACTGTCAGCTATGGAGTGAACATTAGAGCTTATAAGGAAAAACATAGTCTCTTTCCATTTTCTTTTGATTGCTGAATCCAGGCATGCAGTACATCAAAAAGTAGGGTCTTTTTATCTGAAAATAATGTTGGCTTTCACATTTGTCTCCATTTTGTTAAATGCTCAAAGTGAGGCTCCACTACTCTGAAAGGGGACCTGGTGATAACTCGCCTATACTACCCTAAGTAGTGTACTGGCCTTGAACTTTGCGGTAGGCTCCAGGGATGGAAGTTTCATAGAGACAGTCGCATCTAGCTCCCTATACCAGGACACCCTGCCCAGGAAGGTGAGCCTCTGTGGATCTTTTCTGGTATACCTCAAAGACCTGGGACTGGAACAGACAAAGCTTAATTTCTGCTTTAGAGCCACTATACACACTGATACTTAAGAATGAAACTCCTTGAAAACAGAGTTTGTTTCAATATCTGAAAGAAATTGTCAAGGTTCCATTTGATTCTCAGGTCTAAACAGCAAATGGAAGTAGGGAGGCTAAGAAAAAGAGAGTGGCATGCTTATCATTGTCTGTGTATGTGGGAAAATGACAATTACAAGCATTTAAGCAAGACTTTTTCTTCTCCCTTGTGAGACAGGTAAAGGATGAATTTCATGGTCAGAGATAGAAAGGGGTCTGAAAATGAATGGATATTACAGAATGATGACATTCAGATAATAACAGTTCTGTGTAATGCATTTAAAACCAGAAAGAAGAAATTAGCCCTGAGATAGGAACACCAGGGAAAACATCAAAGCCAATTAAGACAATGATCAACAGAGATACAAGCTGAGCACATACCTGATGCCAAGAATTGTAAGCACAAAGGAAGAAGATGGAGGTTAAGTGAGAAAAGGTCCTCTTTACAATTGTGACCAGAGTGCAGTGAAAGGTGGGGAGGCTTGGAGACAAACACTGAGGCACAGTGATGGTCAATGCAGAAGGAAATAGGGAAACCTGAGCTATGCAAGTTTGAAGAAAAGCCCACAGTGCCCAGTCTGTCCTCAGAATCTTTGTGGACATTTTGAATGGCAAAGTCAAACCCATGTCTATGAAAAGAAAGCAAATATTTATAGGGAACACTTATAGAGCAATTATTATGTACGAGGGCTGTTCTAAACATGTAAATATACAAACTCAATCTTTACAACAATCCTATGAGGTAAGGACTTTTAGGGCTCCTGTTTTATAGATGAGGAAACTGAGGCAAAGGGTGGTCAAGTGACTTGGCCAAGGTTACCCAGCTGATAGGTACTATCTTAGCCACTACCTGCTGTTTCATGTCCCACGAAACTGCCTGCCTCCAGGGAAGAACATGTATATAGCTGTGCTGTGGTCTAAAATAATTATTGTAAAGTTCACCTTTGGAGCCCACTTTCTTGCTCCATCTTTGTTCTTTCATGTAATCATTCCACAAATATCTCCTTAATGCACACTCTGTACCATGCACTGTAATGGGATTTGGGGATACAAAACGTCCAAAAATCCATGACTTCCTGAAGCATACATTCCAGTGAGGGCTAACAAAGAATAAATAAAATTAAGTATAATGATAGCCATATTAGAAGGTAATAGGTATGGTGGAGATGAAAAAAATCAGAGAGAATGGACAGGGTTGCTAACTGCAATTTTAATAGTGTGGTAAGAGAAGGCCTCACTGAGATCTTTATAAAGGGGGTGTGGGAGCAAGCTACGCAGATAGCTGGGGAAAGATCATTCTAGATGGAGAGAAGAGAAAGCGTGACTATCTTGAGTACAGAAAGGCTTAAAATATTCAAGACACAGCTGAGGGGACTTTGGCTAGAATGGATTTATATATGAATAAGTCCCTAGGCCAAGCCTCAAAATGTTGATTACTTTATATACAAGTGAAGTACAAGCAGTCTCCAAATAACTTACACTTCACATAATGTTCTTATCTAGAAGTATGCCCCTCCCTATATTATTCTTCTAGAAATAACTCATAGGTCACCAGTTCCTCTAGGATTCCACTTTAATTTCTTGCTGTAAGCAGTACATGCCTTTTCCAAATTCCTTAGGCATTTGCCACTTTCCACCTTGTATTGATTAGAGTTACATTTATGTCTTTCCTTCCCTCTAAATTCATGTAAATTCATCAAGGGCAGGACATGGACCTCGTTTATTGTTTTATTCTCTGCAGAGTTTAGCCATGCTAATAGTAAGTGTTCAATAAATATTTTTTGAGAAGGTTTGAGTATGTGCTTTCTATCAAATTAAGTGTTATATTACAATAATAGCAATAACATCACAGCCATATTTTGTTGCAAAGAGGAATAGCATACTTTCTTGAATTTTTGGTTCCATAGTATTTCGAAAGCTTTTTGCCAAAATACTGCAACTCATCAATTAGATTTCAAACTATGGTGATCTTAAAGAGTAACGTTTTCCCACAGAACCATAAACAAAAAGAAAGGTATTAATTTCAGCAACTTTGTGTAAATAAGTAAAAACGGCAGATCACGAAATATATTTGCTTATATAATAAAAAAATAAAAAGAATAATATATTTGAATATGTCAAGGAGATAAAATGTTTTAAAACTAGGCGGCCCAATATGGCATTGACCAGTGGGTTATGCTCTATTATTTTCTAACTAAAGACTCATTCAATAGGATGTCATTTTTTAAAATATATTTTTATTACAGAAGATACAAACTTACAAAACAATCATCACGTGTGGAATTCCCATACAACATCCCTCCACCAACACACTATATTGTTGTGGAACATTTGTTACATAATTATGAGATAATATATCATTAAACTATTACCACTAACTATGGTTTATAGCATATATTTAATATATTTTTCCATAACCCCCTATTATTAACACAGTATAACTTTGGCATTGATGCAAGAATATTATAGTATTGCTGTTGACTATAGTTCATAGGTTACATTAATTGTATTTTTCCAATGCCTCTCCACATTCTTACCACCTTGCAATAGTGATATACGTTTGTTCTAGTTCATAGAAATACAAAGCACAATTCTCATCCACCTCTGGGTTCACTATATTGTTCAGTCCCTAGATTATTTCTCCAGCTTTCTTTCAAACAACATTTACATCCATAGACTACCTTTTTCAGCCACAATCCCATTTAAAACCAGCTGCGTTAGTTCTACTCACTATAATGTATTACCATCAACTCTATCCATTTCCACACTTTTACAGTCAAGTTAATTAAAACTTCTACATGAATTAAGCATCAGTACCCCTTCTCAGCCCTCTTCATATCTCCTAATAATCTATACTCTAGGTTTTAACTCCATGCATTTATTCTTTGTATTTCATTCATATTAGTGAGACCATGCAATATTTGTTCTTTTGTGTTTGGTTTATTTCACTTAGCATGATGTCTTCAAGGTTCATCCATGCTATCATTTGTGTCCCAATTTCATTTCTTCTTATAACGGCATAGTATTCCATTGTGTGTATATGCCACATTTTGTTTATCCATTCATCAGTTGATGGACACTTGGGTTGTTTCCATCTTTTGGCAATTGTGAATAATGCCACTATGAACATCAGTGTGCAAGTGTCTGTTCACATCACAGTTTTCATTTCTTCTGGATATATTCCTAGGAGAGGAATTTCTGGATCATATGGCAGTTCTATATTTAGCTTCTGAGGAATCACCAAACCATCTTCCACAGAGGCTACATTTTACATTCCCACCAACAGTCTCTGGAAAAATGTCTATTTAAATCTTTTGCCCATTTTTAATTGGATTGCTTATTCTTTTATGGTTGAGTTTTATGATCTCTTTATATAGAACAGAAGTCAAACCCTTATCGACTATGTGATTTCCAAATATTTTCTTTCTTTGAGTGGGCTGCCTTTTCACCTTCTTGACGAAATCCTTTGAATCATAGAAGTGTTTAAGTTCGAAGAGGTCCATTTATCCATGTTTTCTTTTGTTGCTTGTGCTATCAGTGTAAGGTTTAAGAATCCACGACCTACCATCAGGTCTTGAAGATGCTTTCCTACATTTTCTTAGGACCTTTATGGTTCTGGCTTTTATATTTAGGTCTTTGATCCATTTTTAGTTAATTTTTGTGTAAGATGTGAGATAGGGGGTCCTCTTTCTTTCTTTTGGATATGGATATCAATTTCTCTCAGCACCGTTTGCGGGATAGACTGGTCTGCCCCAGCTGGGTGGGTTAGACAGACTTGTCAAAATCACTTGCCTATGAATGTGATGGTCTGTTTCTAAAGCATAAATTTGGTTCCATTGTTCTATGTGTCTACCTTTATGCCAGTGCCATGCTGTTTTTACCACTGTAGCTAGGTAATATGATTTAAAGTCTGGAAGTGAGAGTCTTCCAACTTTGCTCTTTCTTTTTAAGATGTTTCTGGGTATTTGGGGCTCCTTATCCTTCCAAATAAATTTGATAATTGTGTTTTCCATTTCTTTAAAAAATCCTGGTGGAATTTTTTAAAAATATGGAAAACTTTACGAATTTGTGTGTCATCCTTGTGCAGGGGGCATGCTAATCTTCTTTGTATCGTTCCAATTTTAGTATATGTGCTGCCAAAACGAGCACTCACTAGGATGTCTTTTTGAAAGGGTAACACAGAATCTGACATAGAGTTGTTAAGATATTATAGCTGATGATTCACTACCACACAGCTTTCAAAAATCAGAAAGTATAGAGACAATGTAGTACAGAATACTACAGAATTTAAAATAATTTCCTCTCAATTCCTCCTTATTCCTCTGATATAGAAACTGCTCTACAATGTCATGTAACTGATCTGAAATTGACCAGGCAGACATTTCAGCTCCATGATGATTACTGCTTTTAAAAGAGTAGAAAATAAAGGGCAAAATCAAGTTCCAGATTGAGAAGGAGCAAAAAGAAACCAAAACTTGATTATTCCTGCAGAAGTCCTAGAACTGGAATTTGTAACACACACACACCTGTATCACCACTCCTGGCTTGAAAAATCCCTTCTCTTGAGTCAGAGGTTTCAGTCCCGTAGAGTGAGTGTCTTGAAGTCACATGAAGAAAAGAACGGCCTTGTACCCTTTATTTATATGTACATATATATATACACACACATACACACACACACATAATTATTTTCTGGAGTCATTTGATTCTTTTTCCAAGTAAGAGAGAATTTGGGGAGATAAATTCCTCATTTGGAATTGTTTCTGCCTTCTATGTCTTTCTGGGGACATGACTCAGTTGGGGTGCTTGGGCCTCTATGTGGAAGCTTCATTGGAAGATGCTGGACCTTGGCCTTTGAAGGGCCACTCTACAGATTCCCATCTAGTCTCCAGTTTAGCAGACGATCACGGTTGATGGTCAGGGCTGGGTGTCTCAAAAGGCTTCCGCTCAATGACCCACAGATCAACCAGGACTTGATATCCTGGTGCAGAGGAGTATAAAGGGACAACAGATGCAAAGCTCTGGCTCTCAGACCCTAGGCACTTCTTAGCCCCAAATAAACACAATTTAATACTCTCTGTGCCACCCCAGGTTTCAAACCATGAGTTTCTTTGAGTGGAGACTATTTCCCCTTTTCCCCTTCCTTTTTCTCAAGCCAAAATCTCTTCCTCAATTGTCTGGGACATATTTTTTTTTCTCCAAAGCCCATCCTAGCTTTTTATTCTGACCATCCTCAGTCATTCATGCAATAAATATTTCCTGAGTAACTACCGTGTGTCTCACTCTGCTAGGTTTGGAGCATAATGCTGAACAAGGCAGATATGGACCTTGTATTCATTAAGGATAGATGGCAGGGTAAGAGCTGTGAAGTGTAGGGGATGATAACCCTTGTTTGCCAAAGGGATGCTGATGCAAAGTACCAGAAATCTGTTGGCTTTTATACAGGGTATTTATTTGGAGTAAAAGCTTACAATCCCAAGGCTGAGGAAGTCCAACTCAAGGTACTTTAAGGGGTACTTTCTCACCAAAGTCAGCTGCCCAGATTTCAGCCTTCCCCTCTGGGCTTCTTCTCTCAGGCTCAACTGTTCTGCTTTTTCCAGATTTCAGTGCAGGCTGACATAGGGCTTGTCTCTCAGGGCTTCCTATGTCAGTCTTGGCTCTCTTCCTAAGGTCAGCTATAAGCTATCAGGCAAAATGATTCATCTCTCTCGGGGACTTTATCTGTTTGAGCTTTCTCCTTTCTGTCACATGGCAGGATCAGAAATGATAGAGCTCTCTTTTCCTGTGTGTCTGTCGGTCTGTGTGAATGTCTGTTTATATCAGACCCACCAAGGAGGTCAAATCAAAAAGCCCTCAAAGCAATCTTAACAGGTAATCTAATCAAAGACACCTCAGATTAATTTAATGCAATCAAAGGAGAATAGATTATTTTACAAACATATTCTTTCTCTTTTTGGGATTCATAAATAATATCAAACTACCACAACCCTCAGTCGACTCCTTGATACAAGAAGGCATGTTTAAAAAGGTATCACACAACGAAAGACTGGTAAGCACTGACATGAAGTGACATCCTCAGTGAGAGGTAAAGGCTATGTCAGAATCACTAGAGGGGATTCTGTAAAATCTACAAGCCCCAAAATAGCCACCATCACTTCCAACTGCTCCCTCCCACTCCACTTCCAATGCTACCCTAATCATCTCATCTCCCACCCAAGATAATGGCAAAATTTGTATTTTTCCTTCTCAGCAATCCTTTTTCCCCACCCTACAGGCTGATAAGCATGAATGGAGCTGGGGGTGGGGGAGACAGCATACATTTTTTTTTCTGCATTTCCAAAATTGGTTTATGACATTAGCACAGTCAGACACTTGAAGAAAGAAAAAAAAAACTTTTGGAGATTATGACGATTTGGCTTTGACTATCAAAAGCGATATCCTGGAGGTCTCAAAACAAAGCGTTCATAGAGTAGGAAACCTTTAAGAGGGAACGAGATGCCCAAAGAGCGGTTTTCCCACCGTTAAATAAGAGATAAGAGTTTGAATGGTGAGTTGGAGATAAAGCAGATGCTGAGGCCCTGAGAGGAGCCTGATACACTGCCCTCCCTCTGGACTGAAACAAGGAGGACCACAGTTGTCTCCACACCAGAAATCCCAGGTGAGTGGGGGCAGGGGGTTCTCCAAGTCAAGTAGGTCCTTTCCCACCTTCTCCCAATGTGGTTCAGACACTGCACAGCACACAAAAAGCCTCAAGTCCCACATGAGGCCAAGCTGTAAATTCACAGGGGCCAAAGGAGGGATCTGCATAGCAGAACGCCACTGCATCCCCCAGAGTCTTGGTTTGGCCGGGGTGGAGTGTGGAACACAGCCAAGAGCCTCCAAACATTTGGAAAGACTAAGAGTCATAGAAGTGACTGAAAGGGTTCTTTTCACTCAGGGTTGTGGGCCAGAGGGTACAGACTGCATAGACTCCTCAGAAAGAGAAAACCAAAGAGAAAATGGAAGGAGACTCCACCGTGGGAACCAGCAGGATCATAGAGGACAGGCAAAGCAGATGCCCTTTCATTGTGAGTACTAACCTACCAGGAACTGAGGGGAAGCAAAGCGAAGGGGCAGAAAGTTCTGATCAGACTGAATTTTAGACCGGAAGAGACTGTGGTTTGAACTAGTAGTGAATGTTGTCAAAGTGACAACATTAGGTTTTCCAAAAATAAGTGCTAGAGATCTTCAGTTTTAAAGGAAAAAAAGTTACAGCTTTGCACATCCAAGTTTGTGGACCATTGTTATTCATAAAACTCATGCCTTTTTTACTGGTACAGAAGAAGAAGGAAATTTATTAACAGCCCATCGCAGGATCAGACAAACCACACAACAAATCTAAATTACCTTCTTCCTCAACACTTCCTTGAAAAGTTCATGGCAAACTTATATACAAAGATAGTAATGGGTGACCTACTCAAGCATTTCATAATAAGAAACCGGACTGATTAATTGAGTCAAAGGCCAGTGCAAGGTCTTTCTCCTAGTAAAATTTTGGAGTAAATAAATAATCCATAGCTATTTCTAGTAGAGTTAATAGGAATGTTGGAAACAAAATAACAGTTGTGAACAAACCAGAAGTGACAAGTAGGTTTATATCACATGTCTACTCTCTGGATTTGCTGCAGGAAGTTTTTAAGACACAGTAGTTAGAACACGGATTCTGGAGTCAGGGAGCCTGAGATTGAATTTAAATTCTGCACCAATAAGCACAATAACGTGTATGAATCTTAGATGTATTAATTATGATGAATGAAAGAAGTGGGACTCAAAAGACTACATACTTTTGATCCCATTTACATGGCATTACATCTGTGATTCCATCTATATGACATTCTGGAAAAGGCAGAATTGGAGGCACAAAAACAAAACAGTGGTTGTGGGATCTGGGGGTGGGGCCAGGGGGAGACTAGAAAGGGGTCTGAGGAATTTGCAGGGGAGGAAGTGACAAAATGTTCTATATCTTAATTGTGGCGGTGCTCACACGACTGCATTTGTCAAGACTCATAGAACTGTATATCAAAAAGAGCACAGTAATAAAAAGAATCATAAAAAGATAAATAAATTTTTAATCCCATTTTTGCCACTTAATGGCTAGGATGACCTTGCCCTGATTACTAAAATTTTTGTGTCTCACTTTCTTTACCTCAAAAGATAAATAGTAGCACTTTCCTCATAAGACTGTTAGGAGGATTGAATGAGTAAATGTTAATAATGCACTTAGAACAGAGCCTGCCACCCCAGAAGGCCTTAGTAATGATAGTTATCGTCACCACCGTCATCGTGATGCCTGGTCTGTGCCAGGTGTGGCACATTCTGCTGTGCCCTGCCCAGATTCCCTGTTCACCCTTATACCCAATGTACCCAGCCCTCAGATGCTGGAAATTTCAGCTGTCATCCCTCTCAGCTGCATTCCTCACTAGAAATTTCCTTTTGGCATAGGTCACATTAGCCAGACGTTGGCCATGGATGGCTCCTGAGAAGGCATATAACCTTGGGCTGATGTGGGGATACAAAAACCCAGCCCCTTTGCCAAAATTTGGGACAACTTTGAAGTGCCACCGCAGTTCCAGAACTCCCTGTAGGTCTGGTTTTGGTCTCAATTACAGCCACATTATGAGTCAAGCTCTGGTCATCTGTGACATCTTCATAGGCAGTGAAGAGAGTAAGTGGTCAGACTCTGGAGCCAGCCTGCCTGGGTTCACTTATTGGCTTGGCTATGGTCAGTGATCTTGCAAGACACTTAACTCTTCTGTGTCTCATTTTCCTTACAGGATTCTGGCAAGGACAAAAGGAGCTAATGATTGTCAGAGCATTTCAAGCAGTACCTGGAATATAGGGAACATTATGAATTGTTAATGCCTGCTAGTAGCAGCCCATGGTGATCTAGCTTTTTTCTGAACTTCTGTGACATTCATCGTCTGATCATTCATTTGTCACTTAGTTTATTGTACAATATTATTTCTATTTTTAATGTCTATTTTTGTTTTTGTTTTTGCTCCATCCCAACTAGAAGTATTAGTCCCATTTCTTTCTTGTAAACTGAAGAGATTGCAAGGAATTAAAAGCTTTGCTCAAAATCACAGTCAGACAATGACCTGCCAATTTGTTTCCAGAACTTGGGCTTTTCTCATTACACCACACCAGTTTTATAAGGAGCTGTTGAAAAACCTGCTCTGTATACATATTTATTTATTTAAATGTATTTAGTGTGGAAAAGATAGACCTCAGTAAGAAGACAATCATTTACCAATTGAAAGAGCCAATCTTCTCCCCACCACCACCACCACTATCCATGTTTCCACCAAGTCATGGGTTGTCTGACCTCTGAATATTTTCAGTAACAAAGAATTCACAACTTCCTGAGGCAGCTTGGTTTCGGGAAGCTCTCTTGATCAAAAGGGGGCTTTATTAAGCCACTCTTTCTAACTGCTATTTTCCCTTATTTTTCCTAATTCTGCCTGAGGAGCCACACCAAATAAAATAAATCCTTCATCCACACACTAGCCTTACAAATATTGTACAACAGTTATTATATTCTTATTCTTGCTTCCAAGCTAAATTATGCAGACATCGTCAACCAATCCTCCCATCCCAAGGTTTCAGTGAGCATTCCTCTGGACACAGCCCAGTTTGTCAGCATCCTGAAATAAAATGCCTGAATTCAAACACAGATCCAACACACCTCTGAATAGAACAAGTCAGGAAAAAATGACACTAAAACCTTCTTTGCTATAAATACTGTTCTTTAACTAATTCAGCCTAGGAATCCTTCCCTTTTTGGAAGTCATGTCACCTTGAAGACTCATGTACAATTTATTGCCAACTAGACTCACCAAATATTTCTTCCAAATATCTTCCCTACTTCCACCCTTTCCTATCATTGGTTTCTTTATGATTCTCCACTTAAAATTTGTTTGGGTAAATAGAGCCCATTAGTAAATATATCAGAAGAATTTGGTCAATTAATCTTCATCTAAAATATTAACTCCTCCCAACTTGAGTCCATTTGGACATTTCATCAGCATACCATTTAGATCCACCTCCAAAATATTCATGAAAATAATAATAATAATAATAATAATAATAATAATAATAATAATAATAATTCATGATGTTAAACAAGAGAGTGACATGATCGGATTTGCATTTTAAAAAGATCACAGGTAAAAGCTATTCTGGGGACTCCTGCTTCCACAAGGAAGTGGGGATAGTTGACCTCTAAGGTGTCATCCAAAACAAAAAGTCTGTGGTTCTATTGCTTAACTAATCAAGAAACCCAAAGGAAGGTTATCGTCTTCAGCAGGAGTTGTACTTTCCATCCTCTCATAAAGTTCTCTAGATTTATCCCTCCAGTTGTGTGTGTGCTGGGCAGTGGGTGGTAGAGGAAAGGTAATTGCTAACCTCCAAGGATCCCAGCACCAACCCCTGCATGTCACAGTAGAATAGGGTCACACTGTCACTGACAGTCTACACACACAGCAAGCCGGGCTGCTAAGAACTGGAAAAATCAGTGAGCCTAATTTTTAAGCTGTGAAGCACACAAGCATCAGCTACCAATACTGAAAGAATAAAAGAAGTTTGAGGAAAATATGATTAAAATTTCATTTTTTACCAGGCATCATACTGTCAAAAAAAATCCCAGATCATTAGGTGGTAAATTTAGGATTTCTTATGTCTCTTGTTAAGAAAAAAACCCATAACCTGTAAATAAGAATAAGAGGATTAAAAAAAAAAAAGAGGATAATTGTACTTTCTTTCAATGTCATACTGAAGCAGTGTTTAACAGGCCCATTCAAGGATTACTCAGGCATCTAGAATAATCTGCCTTTGCTTGATTTTGCTAGTTAAAATAAAAATTAAGAGCTGTGAAGTTCCATGTTAACTTGTAGCTCTGTGTCTGGTACAGAAACAATATCTTCTTTCCAAAAGAAACAATAGCCACAAATTTTATGACTTATTGTATGTTCATATCAGTTTTCTTTCTAAAATAGCAATCTAATTTAACATGACTTTATTAAATACCCAGTTCTTCAAATGCCCTTTGACCTGGCTTTATAATCTTACAGTTTCCTTAATTAATTAATGCATTGAATAATATCTATATTTATATGAGAGTCATGTTTTAACTTTTTGAAAATTATACTTCGACATTCTTGGCACTAAATAATTGGGTGTCATTCTTCACTCTACCTTGTCCTGCTGCTGAATTTAAGGTTTGATCCTTGGGAGTGATTAAATTTTTTTTTTCCCATAGTATGTCTTTCCTCTCTTCTCTTCCTTTGTCTTATGATGTTGATATCAAGTAGAGCAGGACTAGGCAGATTTGTAGATCTTTATTCCCAGCATTTGAGAAATCAACAACATATTTGAGAGAATATTTATACCTAGGGAGGAAGAAAAGTAGATATACATATTTTTTCTCCATTCAACCACTTCTTTCCTCCATTTTTACTCCTTAAAATTCTCCCAAGGCAAGAAAAATACTTCACAGAAATGTCTTCCAAGTTGTGAGGGAATTCTTGTCCATATGCATAAATGGAATATGTGGTTAAAATCGAATCAGAAGGTACTTTACTACTTTGTCAGTGTGTTGGCATCTGGACTTGACAGTCTTGTTCAGTCCTTTTGCTTTCTTACACCTATGAGTTTCTTACCTGTGAAATAAAGGTGTGTGGAGCCCAGTGCTGGCAGTGGTAGAAGAATGTTTTTATGGTGGTAGGCTTTACAGATATATAAAAACCAATACCAAAAATAAAGGACTTAATTTTGGAAGAGTTTCTTAATACCTGAAAGAAGCCAAAGTTTTTCATTTGTTTCTTATGGAGATTTTATTATGCTTTCCTATAAAAACAAGTAATGGTATATACACAACTTGTCACCTGAATTTTCCCACACCAGTTTGAGAATATTTTCCCTCATTTAAAAAGAAAAAAGAATTTATGCCCATTTGCTAGATTTATTTAAAAATGAATACAGAGAGGAAATGAAAACCCTGATTCATTACCATCATGCTAATTCACAGTTGAATTGCTTTTTTTGTCTAATGCCATTTGGAATCACTTGGTCTTCTTAAAGTCTGTTATCTGAGTTTGTGCGGCTTTTAAAAATACAATATTGGTTTTAATAATTTAAATTTGAGCTTATTTTGGCTATAAACATAAATTTTAGCTCCTTTTAAACTGGAAGCATTTCCTGTTTCACAGCCATTCAACCAATACATAATGTGCTGTTCTTTTACCTGGATGGTATTGGATCTGGGAACTTGAGTGACTGCCATCAAGGTACATCATGTCACACAGTACAGTTCTCAGGTATGGGATGTACAGAGACTGCCATTAATATTGCAGCACAAGTCTTTGTATTTCTTTGAATTAAGTTGGTTTCTGAAAATATCTCCAACAGATGCTCCTAGGTCAAAGAGCCTCCTAAAGCTGCAGCTCTAGACAAATCCAGAAGATTATTCTCCTCTAGCAGTTGTCTGAGTCCCTGTGACAGTGCCACGGTTCCATTGCCTGGCTCGATGGTGGCACATGGTGGCCATGGACAAGGGGATGGGAGGTGGTGAGAAGCCTGGCTCTGCGCACTGCTGAGCCAGAGCCATCCCTGTGGCAGAGGCCTGGACCTCAGTTCTCATCACCCCAATAACCCAGGGGCTGGGCTCTAAAGAGGAAGGGGTTGAAAAGAGAATTGCTGCCTAGCATTTATTAGATGAGGTGTCTGAAGATGATTCAGATTGTGAGGAGAAGCAGTTTTCTCTCTCATTTCCTGTGATTTCATTTATTTACTTAATTACTTCAGTCCCACCTCATTTCAAAAATGATTGGGGGAGGCTTGCAATCCTTTAAGGAGTGCTCCACTGAACATGCGCCCAGGAAATGATTTGCTTCTCACTGTTCCAGGTCTGTTTTTAGCTTCCAAGCAATTAAGCAGAAGCACATAAACCCTCCCAGGCTGAGCCTGCACCCACAGCAGCCATCACCTCACAGCGAGAGAGGGAGGGAAGAGGAGGAGAGGGCAAGTTAACCTTTTCCTTGCCCAGTATAACAGCTTTATTTCAGATGGAACCCAGTATGGGCCAAAAACAATGAGGACCCCACATGTCTGTTATTCCCTGACCTTTCAGCTCTTTTGGAAGGAATGTTGCAGGAAACGGATCCTTCTCTCTAGAGGCAGCTCATCCTTCTTATCAACAAATAGGAAAGGAGCAGAAGGTGTGATTTTTCAAAACAGCATATGCAGTCACACATTCTTAAGACATTAGTGGAGAAGGGGTTATCCATTTCCTATGGAGGGGTACAAAGAGAGCAAATTGTGTACTCAGAGGTACAATGCACAAATAGAAGGTAATTTGGGTCAGTATCTATAAAAAGCCTAAGAGGAGGGTGGGCAGGGGGAAGGGCTGTTCTCAAGCTGCAGAAAGAGGGATGATTTTGTTAATTCAGCCAATGTTTATTAAGCACGTCTATGTGCTAGCAGCACAGAACACAAAGATGAACAGTAAAAAGACTTGGCCCCTGCCTTTGAGGAGCTCCCAGTTTCATCGATACATCAATGAACTGGAACTGCCAAAATCTTAACAAATCCTAAACAAAACAGCACTTGAAAATCCTTAATGAAAGGACTAGGTTTTCTTCCAGTGTTGGAACTTATCATTCTTTGGTGAGATCTCTGGTGAAGCAGTTACTTGTCTGGCATTCAGTGTCATGATATGTGAAAAAGTAAAATATCTAATCACTAGATTCTTCTTCAGCGTGGAGAGATGTCCACCAATGAAAGCCTAAGAAATTGAGATATGCTAACAGATCATGAGATTTATGTCTTCCAAATGAAGCTAAATCCCAGATTCTCTCACTTTCTCTCACTCTCTCACCCTAGCTCGCTTCCTTTCCTCACCTTCTTCCCAGGCCCCCTTTTGCTATTGCTTTATAGGTCAAGTTGCATGAATTAAATGCATATGTGGTATAACTACCTGGACCTCACTTTCAATAACATAAGTGTTATGACAATAACAGTTTAACCAAAATATTGCAGAAGATGGTTTTAATGAGATATCCAGGAGATAACCTGCTCTAGAGTCATGATTTTAAATATCTTAATTCCAGAGAAAGACTATGAGTGAGAATGACTAAGCATCTTCCTAATTCATGCATGGCCAGGGAGCCATGGCCTTGTGGAGGGTCCCTCCCCACCTGCCCCATACCTCTGGGTTTGGACCCCCATTTCCAAGCAGTTCCAGCACTCCATTGGATCATCATTGTCAAGTACTCGTAACACTACCATGATGAGTAATGGCATATTTGAAAAAAATCTTAAGTTAATTTCAAAAATCTTTTCAGGATAATTCCAAAGATTGGATACTTGTGATCTTCTTTATTTATAATCCAGAGTGTTGTTAAAATCTTCAGAAGGGAGGCAAAAATTCTGCCTGAAGTATAAGAGACAACTTCACAGAATAGGTGATCTTTGAACTTAGCCTTGAAGGAGTGGTGTGGAGTGGACTCCAGGTGAGTGGTGGAGTGGATCATTATTGGTGGCAGAAGGGCTAGAGCAAAAGCATAAAGATAGTCTCCTTTATTAAAGTAAAATCACAAAGTAAAAGAAACCTGCCTTGGCCATTCTGCTATCTCCTGGTTCTCCCCACTTTTCTTGTCTCTAATCCCTGTATCACCTGGCAGGTGTTTCATTGCTGGCATGCCCAATACCCACACCAGACCAGCTCCAGGCAGGAGAAGCCCAGGCTACACACAGCCTGGTATTTCAGGTTTCTGTTCAACTGGCAAGCAGTAACACAATTTGTGCAATTTCAGATCACTGTTGTGCCTGGCAAACAGTAAAACCATGGACATAATTATTTTAGCCAAGGTGTTAAAATTGAAAAGATCTCAATGTCTTTGCCTCTTCCATCAAGCTTTCCCCAAAATGTCATCTGCCAAAATAATGTTTTCCCTCTCTCTGTTCCACAGCACTTGAAACTCTAAGCAAGACTTAAACTTATATTACACTTATTCATTGTTTCAACTCTTGTTGAATCCTACTGGATTATAAATTCCCTTTGCCAGCAGGGCCAGATTTCCATTCATCTTCAACTGAGCTGAATCAATCTTTTCACACAGATTCTTTCTCAAAGTGGAAAAGAAACAATGAGGAGATATGTAGTTTATATTAATAAGTGATGACATGATGAAAATATTGGCCCCAGAGAATGATTCTTTCAGTGGCTTTGTACTGTCCATGTTTAAAGTATCTTTTATTTTCATTTTCAGAGACATGTTTTGGTAAAAATGGAAAGGTTCACTACACCAAGTATAGAACCTGCTCAAAAAGCTTGGTTCCATTTTGTAAAGCCTTCTGGTTTTCTAATTCATTTTTTTTTTTCTTGTCAAAAATTGACAGAAGTGATTATTAAAAGAAAATCCAAAAGCTTTTATAAACATCAAGTAATCTTTATTATGCAAATAGAGATGATTTAAATGCAAATCAATTGAGAATATATGGATCAATTTTCCCTTTAAAATGAATAAGGATTTGAAATGTTATGATCCCAAGTTTTTGTACTATCTCTTTCCCATTGAAAATAAGTTGGCCAGACATAAAGATGTTGATACATTCCAGGTAAAACAAACTTCACTGGGCCTTACCTATTTTATCTAATTTTTTAAAAAATCAATCTTTACTGTGGCAGTTTGAAGTTATTTTATGAATCCCAAAAAAAGAAAGATTATGTTTGTAAACTAATCTATTCCTCTAGGTATGACACCCTTTGATTGCGTTAAATTCAGTTGAGGAGCCTTTGATTAGATTACTTGATAAGATTTTTTCAGGGCTTTTGATTGGACTACAACAGTGAGGAATGATTGAGGTTTAGTTCCTGTCCCCTTGCTGGGTCTGATAAAAATTGACTCACACAGACAGACAGACACAGGAAAAAAAGAGAACTGCCATGTTTGATTCTGCCATGTGAGAGAAAAGACTCCTGTTTTTTCCACAGCTGAGCTGCAAGAAGAGAAGTCCTAAGAGACAAGCCCTATGCCAGGACAGAGGACTATAGGAGCACCTAAACATGAATCCCCAAAAGTCTGGGCCCACAGAGCAGCTCAAGAGGAGACAGTGAGCCCAGGGGGAAGGCTGAAACCTTGGCAGAAGCAGCCATCTTGCTTCACTACTTGGCTACATACCAGGACCAACAATAACTGACTTTAGTGAGAAAGCATTTCTGACAGTGTCTCAGTTTGGACTTTTCACAGCCTTTGAACTGTAAGGTTTTATCCCCAAACAAATGCCCTTTCTAAAAGCCGAAAGATTTCTGGTGCTTTGTATTAGCATCCCTTTGGCAAATTAAAACATTTACTGAGATCAGTTAGTTGATTATTAAATCTATCAATTCATTTAATAAATCTATATTACATGCGTTACATAAAGCTTTACTATATATTACATTTTCTCACCCACCTAGGAAGAATGAATTATTCTTTCTTCTTAACATCCATTTCATTTCTTTAATGTTCTTGTTTCCTTAAGCAATGTCTCCACATTTAAATTGTATAGCTTGAGACTGATTCCAGAAGAGTAACATTATACCTCTTTTTTCAGCAAAATCATTTTCTGAAAGTCTCCCAGAATTTCATGGTCCCTAATTTGAGAAGTCCATCTTGGAAATGGCTGGCATATATTGTTAATATAGAAAAAAGTAAAGCTATAAATTGCATTTCTGGCAAGAATGAAATTATTCTAGCATTTTCATTCATTGTTGGTGGCAGCTATAATTGAGTCAACTCTTTGGAAAGGAAGAGCAGTATCAAGAGCTATAAAAATGTCCAATATAGCTGTATACTCTGTTTCTCAGATGTGAAATTAACTTGCAAAAATTTTATAAGGATCACTGAAGTCAGATTTTACCATGGTGAACCCTGGCTCCACCCATCCAACAAAACCTTTCATTGAATTGTTATGCTATAATTATTTGGAGAGAAGTGGAGAAGATGTTACTTAACCCAATTTTTATCTATTAGTAGTCTCAATAATTTATATTAGCCTCATTCTCAAAAGGATATGAGGTTTCTTTCAGAGGTTTGTAAACTATAAAAGACTTTTTAAAAATCAATAAGTAGAATATGGGTGGGGAATTTCAGTCAACCAAGATGGTGGTTTAAAAAAAAATGCTCCAGTTTGTCACCCCCAACAGAATCTTTGAAAAACAAGCAAAAACTGGCAGAGCTACCTTCCTCAAAACTCCAGAAAACAGTTACAAGTTTGCAGTAACTAGGCAAGTACTAAATCAAGAAAATCCAGCTTTGAAAATGGTCACCTGTTGGTCCATTCCTCACCCTTCCCCAGCATAGTATGGAGCTAGTCTGCACCCCTATTGTGGATTTCTGACCATGTCTCAGAGTAAACCCTATGTGCCTACTGGGGTGCCTTTATATTGGTGCCAATCTAGCAGGTGGCAGTCTGAAAGACTGAACCAAGAAACTCTTCTCTGCCCCGCAGGCAAAAGCAGCATGCAGACAGCCAAAGCAGTATAAGAAACAATTAAGTCAAAGCAGCCTGAGGCAAGGACTACCTGCTTTAAGTCATACAATAGAATACCCCAAGGGGAAAAAGGCAGGGGAAAGTCCTGCATTACCAGTGTTTCTGTAAAAGTAAATGGATTACACAATCCAGTCAAAACACAGAGAAAGGCACAATGGTTAAAAAAGCCGACTATATGCTGTTACCAGAGCCTTACCTTAAATTCAAAGACACAAGCGCCATTATTAAAAGGATGGAGAAAAATATACCATGCAAATAGTAACAAATATGAGCTAGGGTATCTATACAGCTATACTAAGAACAGATAAAATAGATTTTGAGATAAAAACTGTTCCAAGGACAAAGAATGGTCACTATATACTGATAAAGGAGAGAATACAACAAGAAGACAAAAAAAGTATAAATATAAATGCACCTAATGGCAGAATCCCAAGATATATGAAGCACCTATCCACTGATTTAAAAGGAGAAATCAATAGTTCTATATTAGTAGTAGAAGACTTCAATATACCAGTTTCAAGAATGAATAGTACAAATGGAAGATGATTAAGAAAATACAAGACTTGAATGAGATTCTAAACTAACTAGACCTAACAGACATGTATAGAACTCCTCACCCAACAGCAGCAGAATACACATTCTTCTCTAGTGTACATGGATCATTCTCCAGGCTAGATCATATATTCAGTCACAAAACAAGTCCAATAAAATTTTAAAATGTTGAAATCATACAATGTATCTTCTCTGACCACAATGGAATGAAGCTAGAAATCACAACAGAGTGAGAATTGGAAAATTCACAAATATGTGGAAATTAAACAAGTCACTCATAAACAAACAATGGTTCAAAGAAGAAATCATAAGGGAAATTAGGAAATACGTTAAAGTAAATGAAAATAAAAACACAACATAGCAAAGCCCATGGGATGCAGCAACAGCAGTGCTAAGAGGGAAATTTATAGCTCTAAATGTTTACATTAAAAAAGAAGACGATCTCAAATCAGAGAACTAACCTCACAAACTCAGCCCAAAGCAAACAGAAGGAAGGAAATAAGGGTTAGAGTAGAGATGAATGAAATAGAGAATTAAAAAAAAAAAAAAAAAGATTCAATGAAACCAAAGTTGGTTCGTTAAAACATCAATCAACCAACCTTTAGCCCAACTGACAAAGAACATAAAAACAGATGATGTAAATAACTAAAATCAGAAATGAAAGGGGCCCATTACCACTGACAACACAAAAATTAAAAGATTATAAGGGGGCATGGATGTGGCTCAAGCAATTGAGCACCTGCTTCCTACATGGGAGGTCCTGGATTCAATCCCCAGATCCTACTGGGGACAAAAGCAAACAGCAAGCAAATAGATGAGACAGCCAGCTCAGGGGAGCCATGTAGCTCAGTGGTTGGGCACTGGCTTCCCTCGAGCAGGGTCCCAGGTTCAGTCCCCGCCCTGGTACTGCAAAAAAAAAAAAAAAAAAAGGTTATAAGATGATAATCTGAACAACGATACACTAACAAATTAGATAAACTAATGAAATGGACAAATGCCTAGAAACAAACTACCCATACTTATGCAAGAAGAAATTAAAGATCTCAACAAACCAATAGCAAAGAAATAGGTTGAATCAATAATCAAAAACTTCCCATCAGAGAAATGCGCAGGGCCAGCTGGCTTCACAGGTGAATTTTATCAAACATTCCAAGAAGAATTAACACCAATCCTACTCAAATTCTTCCAAAAACATATTCAATGAGGCCAAATATAACACCAAAGCCAACTAAAGGTACCACAAGAAAAGAAAATTACAGACTAATATTTCGGATGAATATAGATGTAAAAATCTTCAACAAAAATGTTAGTCAATTGAATCCAATAGCACATTAAAAGAATTATATATTGGGGAGCCAGTGTAGCTCAGTGGTTGAGTGCCGGCTTCCAACATATGAAGTTTGGAGTTCAATCCCTGACCCCGGTAACTCAAAAAAAAAAAAAAAAAAAAAAGAATTATATATCATGATCAAGTGGAATTTATCCAAGGTATGCAAATGTGACTCAAAATAAGAAAATCAACTCATGATTAAGGTCCTCACATTAATAAAACAAAGGGTAAAATGTGATGATCTCAATTAGTGCAGAAAAGGCATTTGACAAATTCCAATACAGTTCTTGATTAAAAAAAAAAAAAAAAAAAAACACTTATAAAACTACAGTTATTCCTCACCAGAAAAAATGGCATATATGAAAAACCTACAGCTAACACCATACTCAATGGTGAAAGACTAAGAGCATCTCCTCTAAGATCAGGAGCAAGGCAAAGACACCCACTATCACCTCTGTTATTTAACATTATACTGGAAGTTGTAGCCAGAGCAATTGGGCAAGAAAAAGACATTTAAGGCATCCACATCAGAAAGGAAGAAGTCAAACTTTCACTATTTGCAGTTGACATGATCCTATAGATAAAAGATCCTGAAAAATCACAACTAAGTTGATAACTAACAAATTAATTCAGAAAAGTGATGATATACAAGATCAACACACAAAGAGTTTACTAAAAGCAACTAAAAGAATCAAATATCTAGGAATAAATTTAACCAGGGAGGTAAAGGACATGTGCATGGAAAATTGCAAAACATCGCTGATAGAAATCAAAGACCTAAATAAATGGATTGGCATTCCATGTTCATGAATTGGAAGACTAAATATTGTTAAGATGCCAGTTCAACCCAAAGTGATTTATAGATTTAATGTAATCCCAACCAGAATTCCAACATCCTTCTTTGCAGAAATGGAAAAACCAATTATCAAATTTATATGGAATGATAAGGGGTCCCTAATAGCCAAAAACATCCTGAAAAAGAACAAAGTTGTACCCATACTTCCCAATTTTAAAACTTATTACAAAGCTACAGTAATCAAAACAGCATGGTTCTGACAGAAGGGCAGAAATATTAATCAATGGAATAAAATTGAGCTTTCACAAATCAACCCTCACATCTATAGCCAATTGATTTTTGACAAGAGTACCCAGTCCACTGAATGGGGAAAGAATAGTCTCTTCAACAAATGGCAATGGGGAAACTGGCCATCCATGTGCAAAATAATGAAGAGAGATACCTACATCACATCATATACAAAAATTAATTCAAAATGGATCAAAGACCTAAATATAAGAACCAAAAATATAAAACTCCAGAAGATAACATAGAGAAGCATCTTCAGGACCTTGTGTTAGGCAAAGGTTACTTAGACTTTACACAAAAGCACAAGCAAGAAAAGAAAAATTAGATAAGTGGGACTTCATCAAAACTAAAATCTTCTGTTGCAAAGAACTTCATTATGAAAGTTAAAAAGACAACCTACAGAATGGGAGAAAATATTTGGAAAAAATATACCTTAAAAGGGTTTAAAGAAATCTTACAACTCAGTAAACAAAAAGACAAACAACCCAATTTTTAAAAATGGGCAAAGACTTGAAGAGACATTTTTCCTAAGAATATATACAAGTGGTCAAAAAGCACATGAAAAGATGCTCAATATCATTAGCCATTAGGGAAATGCAAATTAAAACCACAATGATATACTATTTCATAATCACTAGAATGGCTACTATTAAAAAAGGAAAATAATAAGGGTTGGAGAGGATATGTAGAAATAGGAGCTTTCATTCATTGTTGGTGGGAATGTAAAATGTTGTAGCCACTGTGAAATACAGTTTGGCAGTTCCTCATAAAGTTAATTATAGAATTACCATATGAATCTGCAATCCCACTTGTAGGTATATATACCCAACAGAGTTGAAAGCAGGGACTCGAAGAAATTTGAACCAATATTCGCAGTGGCATTATTCACAACTGCCAAAAGATGGAAACAACCCAAGTGTCCATCAACTGAAAATTTGATAAAATGTAATATATACATACAATGGAATATTATTAAGCCATAAAGAATAATTAAGTTCTGATTCATGGGACAACATAGATGAACCTTGATGATATTATTTTGAGTGAAATAAAATGGACACAAAAGAACAAGTATTGTAGGATTAATACACATCAGTGAAGGGGTTCTCTGCCAGATGCATGTGAAAAAGCCAATTATGTGACTCTGGAGTTTAAAAGAGAGAAAGAGTTTATTGCTGAGCACAAAGCAAGGAGAACAGAAGGGCTATTGGCCATAAATCTGTCTCCCCAAACTGAAGAAACTTACAGTGTTTTATAGCATTTAAAGGCAGGCAGGCTCAGGATGATAACGAAGTTAGAGTTAGTCTAATTCCTGAACATGAGCAAGCTGATTGCATGCTGAGTTTACTTAGTTTAAAGTTGAGGCTATTGCACGTGTCAGGAGGGCCAACTCTGACTAGAACTGCTATGGTTTAGCAAGATAACTTGGGAATTTGGGTTGGTCATCCTGGGCTGACTCATTTTATTAAACAAGGGGCTAGAGGAAGGGCACTCCACTACAGGATTGCAAAATGAGATAAGAAGATATAAGCAGGGACAGTATGGAGTTGTCTTGTTACTGTCCGGTCAACCAGGTAAAGTCATGCAGTTTTAAAACATGGCATCACAGTTAAAGAAAACAGGCATCTGAGTTGCAGTTCAGTGATTTACAACAATTACAGATACCTGCTTCTCGCTATTAAAAGGTTAACATGCATCAAGGCTATAATTCAATAAACTTACAGTTACTGGTATTTTCTCATGGCTAAATTGTAAAATATCAGAAGGTTAGAATTGCTTAAAATACAATTTAGTGAGTCAAAACACATTTGTTTATATCTTTGTTAGATGATCTTACTGATATGAAATAATTGGAATAAGCAAATTCATAGAGTTAAAAACTAGAACACATGTTTCCAGCAGCCAGGGTAGGGTAAGAATGGGTAGTTAATATTTTATTAGTGTAGAATTTCTGTTGGGGATGATGAAAAAATTTTGGTAATGGGTGGGGTGATGGAAGCACAATATGAATGTAATTAACACTACTGAATTAAAGATTTGAGTGTGGTTCAAAGAGCTAATTTTAGGTTGCATATATACTACTTGAATGAAAATTTAGGAAGAGAGGGGGGAGGGAGGGAGGGAATTAGGATTAATGAAAAATTAGAATGGGAAAGTGAGATGAATCCAAAACCTTGAAGTTGAAGACAAGTTGGTAGAACTATGGACTTGGCACTGAGCTTCTTAGCAGCCAATCAAAAGGGGAGAATATTCACAAAGTCTTTGAAAGAAACAATCTGCTTGCTGGAAGAACATGGCCTTGCCTGGTACTGAGTTTTGAAAGAAACTTGCCCACAGTTCTACAAGGATCACAGACACTGGGTTTTCTTGCCAGAACACCTTTTCTGGCAATATCTGCCACCATCAATAGGTGAATATTAACAGTTCTTGGGCCCAGAAACTTTCAGACACTTGAGTATGCCCAACTTCAGGCATAGGGTGAGAAATGCAGGTAATGTCAGAACTTTTGCAGGGAATTGTGTCTTTTAGGAAATAAACATGATTGTCTTCTCTCTGCCTCTTTGGTATCCCAAAATTTACATCTCATCAAGACCAAAGACATCTCAGTACTTTGAAGTCCAGACAACCTAGGGAGCCCCAAGTCAGACCTTTGTCTACTAAAGTCTGAAATTTACATTTATAACTGATATGAGGAATTAGTCAAGGATCTGTTTTTTTCCCTGGCTTTAAATAAACAGATCCTTAGTTGGCCAAGCTGCTCTGAAAAATACCATACCATGCATTGGCTTAAACATGTATTTATTAGCTCATTGTTTCAGAGGCTAGAAGCCCAAAATCAAGGTATCAGCATAGCCATAATTTCTCCTGGAAGACTGTAGTGTTCTTGCTGGCTGGCTGCAATCCTTGGAGTTCCTTGGCCTGCATCTCTGTCTCTTGTCACATGGTGGTCTCTTTCTCTACGTGTCTTCTCTTCTGGCTTCCACTGACTTCTAGCTTTTGGCTCCTATGTGGCCTTCTCTGACTCCTGTCTTTTTATAAATCCTCTAGTAATACACATTATTTACCTAAGTAGGATCTTTGAGAATTCTACTCACAGATGTGTCCACATCCTGGCTCACCTTAACATATTCCAAGATATTACTTACAAATAGTTGCACATTCACAGGAACATGGATCAAGATTAAGAACATATCCTTGCTGGGATACATAAGTCAATGCGCCACAAATGTGACTGAAAATGTACATATGGCTAGAGAAGATGTTCAAGGCATGGTGGAAGTGGCATTTCAGAAAAGTAGAGATACTTCAAACATATCCTCATCACTGGGGAAAATGTCCTTTGTTTTCTGTAGGTGAATTCTATTACAAGGCACTGGCATTATTTAATCCATTCTGTTGGATCCTTACCTATTCTTGCAACCCTTCCTACACAGGAACAAGTCATGATTAAAGAATATATGTCCCGGGGCAGATGTGGCTCAAATGGTTGGGCATCCATCTCCCATAGGGAGGGACCTGGGTTCAATCCCTACGACCTCCCGGTAAAAAGTAAAAATTAAAAAAAAAAAGAATATATGCCCAATTTTTGGTTCTGCTAATCAAACCATGGTAAGAGGTAAGAAGCAGTTCACTGGTATGAAATAAAAAAATGTTTTAAGAATTGAGCAAGAGGAAAGGGGAAATTTAAGTCTATGAAAGAATATATCAGGAAGGTGATTCTCAGCAGTGGAGTGCTGGCAGGTGGGATGAGAACATACTGTGTATCTAGACACACCCAGCTGCCAATCTATAACATCAGGCAACTCATTTAAGTTATTCTCATCTCAGTTTTCTCATCTGCAAATACTCACGTATTCAATAGGTTTATAGTTTAAAATGAAGTAATAAAATATGGAAAGCACCTAGGAATAAGTGCTTACCACAGCACAAGTGCTCAATAAGTAGTAGAATTAAGATTTTCTACAAAAGAAAAAGACAAAAATAGGATTCAATTACAGTGAAAATGACAACTTCATAACTAAGTGAGGGAATTAAGGATTCTGCCTGCTTAATCATCATTTTATGCCAAGTGCCTCACAGTTTCTGGCATATAGTAAGAGTTCAATATATGATTTTTTAAAATATTTTTATTCCCTTACCTGGCTTCTCCTAATGTTAACAACTTACACCACCATAATACACTTATCAAAGTCAGAAATCAATGAATATTTTTTAATGAATACTGAATGCATATTTTTAAATTATCAAAAATAGGGTTATTATCAATAGAGATGGGATGATTTTTTTCATAAAACAAAGGAATGAAAGTCTCTTTGAATCTCACACTTCTAAACATTAGAATTCCAAAACTGTTTTTGAGAGGGAAAAACAACGTATTCATTAAAGTCGTGGCTTTAATACAGACCAACCGAGGTAAGCATGCATAACTATTATATGTAAAATTTAGGAGCAAAATATTTGATCCTTTTTTATTCTTCAGAGTTTTGGGCTCAAGATTTATGGGGAATAAGTGAATAAACCAAGATTTACAAATATATATATATATATATATAGGTGCAAATTATATAGACTATAAGTTATTCTTTCTACTGTAAGCAAAGAACATTTCTTCAAATAATATCTCTTTCTTACGAATATCTCAGCATACTGCATAGGCATTTATCATACCCCACCAATTCTGTGAAGAGACAGTAAGCCAGGGAGTTACCTAATTTGTGTCATGAACAAGGAAAAGATGTGTCAACAACAGTGGTTTTTTTCCCATTCCAATGATAGGTTAGCACTCCAAGTGTTGCAATCCTTTGGAATTTCTTGTTTCTTCTTTCACTGATTTTTCCTCCCATTTTCTGTTGAAGTAATAAACTGTCATCAGTGGGGCACGGTAGGGATATGACAACTTGTGACAAGAAATAGCATCTGAAAGAATCATTCACGATACACTGGGAATGTAGTAAAATCCATAACCACACTAAAGAGAAATGGATTTTTTTAAAGATTCACAACACTAATTTGCATTTAAAATCATGAGATTTTGACCACGATAAAAAAATAAATTAAATTATGCTCAGGTTAGTTTTGTATTAAATGTAATTTTTAATAATTTTTTTTGACCATGATGAGATGAAGGATAGCTTTCTGCTAACCAAACTAAACCCATCCAAATACTGTAGATAAATAGATGTTTCACGGATATATCTTTTTCTTCTCCTTCCTTGCTCCTCTGCTCTTTCATTTGATTTACTTTTTTCTTCTCTGAGGTGACTTTCATTGCTCCCTGTGCCCCAGACCCCCACAGCTGACACACCTTGACCATTACTGGAAAACCTGGTAAACTCTGCTCCAGAGGTACCATGATCAGAATAACTAAGGCAAAGTTGTTGTTCTCCATTTAATATGGCATGGTAAAAAAAAACACTTTTCTGGGGAAAAAGGTAGGTTAGTCTTTACGTTTAAATGTTTCGAGGTATTAGTTGCTGTTTTAGTTTGCTAGAAGCTGCTGGGAACGATTATACCAGAAATGGGTTGGCATTTAAAATGGGAATTTATCAAGTTAAAGGCTTACAGTTCTGAGGCTGTGAAAATGTCCAAATCAAGGCATCATCAGAGAGGTTGTCTCACCAAGTTGCAGCTATGGGTGATCAGGCACTTGGCAGTGTCATCTGAAGATGCTTTCTCCCTGACTCGGCTGTGGCTATCAGGCCACTCCTCCGGGTCTCATCTCTTTCAGCCTCACAGGGGACCTGTTTCCCTGCATCTACGCTCTGCTGATTCCAGCTTCCCATCTCTGAGACCTCTCCCTCAGCCTCTCAGGTTTTCTGTCTCTGCCTCTTTTTTCTGTATGTTCACAGCTTTTTAGTCCTCCATTTATAAAGGACTCTAATACGAGAGCGGATTAAGACCCATACTGGGCCCTGCAAATCTAATCAAAGGCCCTTAACTGAATTGCAGCAAGCTGACCAAAAGTGATAATCACAAGGTCCCAACTGAATCTAATGAAAAGTTCCCATGTACAATGGGTTTACAGACACAGGAATGGGTTCGCTTTAAAAACAGGATTTTCTGGGGTCCACAGAGACTCAAACTGGCACAGTTGCCTTTTCTGAAAAATAAGAATAATGACATACCTTCTATATAAAGCCTGTTTCTTGAGTTAAAATTAGAAACAACTCCCATTCCCCTGTGTTTTTTGTTTGTTTGTTTGTTTTTGCTTTTGTTTTTTGTGCTGATCTTGGGCTCCTAAGGGTCTTCTGTGAAGTCCTCCACCCGTTGTATCTATGATCAATCACTTTCACTCTCATCTAGCTAAGCATGTGTTTCCAGGAACATACTCTTCATTCAAAGGCCTATTTAAAGAGTGTTTTAATAGAAACTCAGGGACATGGCATGTACTTCCTTTGAATAACTCTTCAATACTTGCTTCTCTCCTTTCAAAACAATGACTAGAAGCATTCTTTCTCTCAAAGACAGTCTCCTTTACATAAATTCTGTCCTTAATCAAATTTGAGTATCTTTTACATTCTGTAAGAAGATATTTTTTAAACATACTTTACATAGTTGCTGCCCAACTTATAACTTAACTGAAAATCACCTAAGCCAAACAATTTGTGCCCATTATCCCCAGCAAATATAATGAAGTACCTAATGTTGCTGTGTGAAGATACCAAACAAATGCAAAACACAGTGCCTGCATTCAAAAAGTTTACAGCCCACTTGTGGAGAAAATATTCACTGGATTTTAGAATGAGAAAGGACTCGAATTCATCATTTTATAGATGGCAACAGGAAATAATTCACTGTCCAGAGAATAAAGTAAAGAGAAGAAAAGGATGGTTTGACCATCAACAAACTAAATTTAAGTTCCCTTCCCTATCCTCTAGAATTGGCAAAGGTATGAAGTCACACATTGGAAAAGCATCCAATAATGACATTATGTTGCAAAAATCATGAGAAGAGGGCAAGTACAGTGCTTCCCAGTACAAACCTCTTGTGGCTGGCTGGATACACCTTAAAAAAAAGTTCCTCAGAGAAGGTCTGCTGCATGCTTGCCAGCATTTGGTACATAGGATGGATGAAGGAAGGGGTGGAACATATTCTCAGATGCAGAGGGGCCCAAGGGGTCTCAGATCAACACTCAATCAAGTCCTGTGACAATTGTGGAACAATGATTCCTAGACCACAAAAGGATGCATACTCAAGGTGTTTGTAAGGGTGGATTTTTTTTTTTTTTTTAGATGCAACTTCCTATAAACATTCAATATAGCCAATTCATAAGGGATATATGTGTTTTATAGTATTTTCTGTTAATTAAATGTTTTATTATAACTTTGGTCAAATATTTTTGTGGTATATTATTTATATTCCCATGAGCAGTGGAAAAAGAAAACTGCATCACCTGACAATTTCCCTTGAAAGGAAGTATCTGTTGGTTGCACATAACTGGATATTGTTGCTAAAAGAGTGAAAAATGGGGGAAGTCATTGCAAACTGGCAGAAAAGACTTGTAGATGGAAGGTAACATGACATTATGGGAAATATTTGCATTATTAAAAAAGAAAGAAACTACATTCCAGGTGAGGTATAAGCAGGTGAGGGGCCAACACTCAAAGAGAAAAATTAAACTTTAAACGAGTGTCAGCAACATTAAGTTCATAGGCATTGAAACGTTTTCTTGGGCTGGGCAGGAATGCAGCGCAGCCACTCATGAGGAGCAATATTCAGAGCAGATGAAAAGGCAAAAAGCTCTACTGTCCAAGTCATTGATTGCCCACCTCTAGGTGATGCTGGAAATTGTTTTGACTTTTATGTTTTGGTTTCTGCTTAAAACCTTGAGTAAGCACATATTCGTGGGTTTGAATGAGGTAGCCATTTTTCTTCTCCCTGCAAGACAGATAGGAGTGAAGTAGTCCCATTCAGGAGAGGACATGGACACTGATCCAGAAACCAGAAGGTGTTTGGACATTTTGTTTATAATTGAAACACCCTTAGGTTTAGATCCAGAACTTGAAATTAAAGGTAATTTATTTGAGTATAATAATCTTAGAAAATCTAGGAAAATAATAACTTTTTGTTAAATAATTAAATCAATCCTAAGTAATTGATTATAGGAACATTAAAACCTTCTGCATTAAATTTCAAACCCAGAATCCTAGAAATCCAGTCATGTGGTTTAAGGACATATGCATCCCCTTTCCTTTTTCACCTTTTTGTTTTATGGTCTCTCATCAAAAAGATTTTCTGAACTTGACCTGGCAACCCAGCAGTTATACTTTTGTCAGGATATTGCTACCTCTCCAGAAAATTCTTACATATTCCATGTGCTGTTTCTGGACTGTGCTCTTTTTCTTAGAAAGGAGGACATTGTAGTGAAAACAGTAGGGACTTGAAGTCAAAGAGATAGGGTTTCAAATCCTGGCTCCAAAGCAAACATTAGCCATGTGACCTTGTCCAAATTACTTATTCTCTCCGAGTCTGTTTCCTTATCTCTCAACATCTTTACAGAGTCAGTGTGCATATTAAATAAGGTGATGAATGCCTTACCATCATGTTCATATAGGAAGGGACTGACTTCCATATGAAATGACATCAGAAGACCGCCTCTGGCAAAGAAGTACATGTACATCTAATGTAGCTTCTTGGTTTCCTCACTTAAAATGTCCCTGATTATGAACAATATCAACAAACATGATGCGAATATTCTTGCTGTCTTGATTTTGTGATAATCAGGGTAGGCTAAACATTCACTATATTAGAAACCATGCCTGTGTACCCAGACCTAGTTTTTCTCCCTAGGTCTGGTTTTTAGAATGCTGGTGATAAACTAAGGCTGATATATGACTGTCCTATATGGGAAAAAACTGTAACTCTAGGTATCTTTGTTCAACTTTAAGAGATATAGCAGGTGGCGGATGTGGCTCAAATGGTTGGGCATCTGTCTCCCATATGGAGGGACCTGGGTTCGATCACTGGGACCTCCCAATAAAAAGAAAGAAAAAGAAAAATATAGAAGGTGCATGGGCCACCAGGCCCCGTGAGCAAGTGCACCGCCAGGCCCCGCGAGCCACGCAGCAAGATGATGATTTAACAGGAGAGTGACGCAAGGGAGAGCTAAGATAAGACACACCAAAAAAAACAGGAACTAAGGTGGCACAGGTGGTAGGACACCTCTCTCCCACATCAGAGATTCCGAGGATCGAATCCCAGGGAAAACAGGAGGAGAAAGATGAGAAGAGAGGGCAGGAAACAGACACAGAGAGTTGCCCAGCAAATGGACACAGAAACAGCAAAAATGGGCAGGGGGTGGGTAAAAATGGATAAAAGTAAATAAATAAATCCTTTAAAAAAGTGTATAGGGGAGGAAGATACAGACTATCGTTAATAGTAATACTTTGACGATGCTCTTTCATAATTTAACAGATGTTTCACAACAATGCAGGGTGTTTGTGGGGGGGTGATGTGTGGAAGCCCTGTATGGCGTTATGCATGTTTGTTTTGTAAATTCACGATGTTTACTGAATGCTTATAGTTTATGTATGTTCATGTATGAATGATATACTTCAATAAATTGTTTTAAAAAAAAAAAACGTGATTTAAAGTATAAATAAAAGTCTCTGCTGTGATTTGTACCACTTGAGCAAAATCAAAAGGACTAGATTAGTCAAGATTTCTTGACTAATAAGAAGTAACTTCTAAAACAAACAAACCCAAATTTACAGAAGCGTAACACAAAATTTTTATTTCTTGCTCACATCACAGCCCAATGTAGGATTGGGGGTAGAAGAGGGGGATCCAGGCATCTCCTCTTGGTCCTTAAAGTCCCCTCCCTTAAGCCAACTCATAAGAAAGAGAGGGAGAGAAATGAGAGTGGGGATCACACATGGGGAGCTCTTATGGAACATTCCTGGAAGTGGTCCATGTCCCTCTACTTTACACTCTATTGTCAGAACTCCATCACTTCGTCTTACCTGACAACATGGGAGGCTGGAAAATGTAATTTAGCCATGTGCCCAGGGAGGTGAAAATATAAATGTTGGTACACTTGTGACATATATCTGGGAGTCATAAAAACCCATTAGATTGCCTTTTCCACATTTACTTACCCTTACCTGTCACTTCCCATTGCTTATGTATATGTCTTATTATTCTGTTTTCTGCCCTTTTTACTTTATATAAATTCCATGTTTTCCAATCAACAGAATTTAATAATGGGGAAAGGGGAAACCAGAAGTCCCTTGGTATCTAAAGCAGGGAGGGGGGGGGAGATAGCCTGTAAGAGGGAAGAGGAAAAATAGCAAGGCTCAGAGTGTAAAAGCAAATTATAGATTTTTTTTTGTCATTGGCCCAGTGAGGTCATTTAGATCTATACAACTCTAAGAATCAAACATTACAATGTGATCTTCTTTGTTGACATTCCCTTTCAGGCTCAGTAGTCCCTAAACCCTCTGAGCTTTTTAAGTAATGCAATGAAAAACAGCAGTGCTGACTAGAATGTCATAGAAGAGTTAAAGAAACTAATAATATTTGTAAGCTATGACTGTTTTAGAAATAGCAAATGATAGCGGTAATGAAAAACGCTTTCACTTTCATAGACTATTTCAAACACTTCAGAGGGGTTGAGGTAGAAACAAACATGAGCCAGATTCCCAGTTCACTTCCTCACTTCCTTTCTTCTGGACCTGAGTGGAAAATCCACATTCTGTGTCCATGAAAAAGCCCAATTCTTCTACTGCACCTGTCCCACTTGCTCCATCCAACCCTGTCCAAACAAAGAGTGGGAAGCCTCCCACAAGGCATACTTTTTGCCTTGAGGTAAGTGGAGACCAAAAGGACATCCCACACTCTCTTTGCAAAATATCAATTTTCTACTTGTACAGTGCCAAGATGTCCCAATATGAGCCGTGCATCGGGGTAAGACATTGAAGGCCTCTGAAAAAGTACAGCTATTATCTGACAGCAATAATAATCATTATCTATTAAGTGCTTAGTGCACATTAGAACATTATATATCTATATAGATACATATGTATGTATATATGTGCATATATATATATATATATATATATATATATATATAAAATGTCATTAACCCCACAACAACCTTAGCAGTATTGTTACCTCCATTTTAAAAATGAAAACTGAGTTTTAGTAAGGTTAAGCAAACAGTCCAAGGCAACATAGCTAAAAAAAGAGAGCCAGGGTTCAAACTTCTCCTACATGAAGCAATTAGAGCTGATATTTTTTGAGCACTTACCACTAGCCAGGCTTTGTTTTAAGTCCTGTGTATTAGCTGACTCCTTTGTCCCACAACAATCCTACAAAGCGGGCATTATCACTACTGCCATTTTGCAGATGAAGACTCTGAAGCACAGAGTGAAGTCACTTTTAATTATTAAAATTTTCAAAAGTACATAAAGTAGAGAGACTATATATATCCATGCCATTACCTGAATTTAACTATTATTACATTTTGCCATATTTGCTTTAATATTTTTTCTGAAGTATTTTAAAGGAAATTACAGGCATCAGAGCATTCACTCCTTAATATTTCAGTATGTACCTCTAAATAAGGATATTTTCTTACATAATTACAACTTTCAGACCTGACAATATTTATCAGTAATTCCTTAATACCATATTCAAAATTCCCCAATTATTCCAAAAACATCTTTTTTACAGCTGGTTTGCAGAATAGTAATCTTTGAAGGATTATGGCTAGTACCAGGTCATTAAATAAATCTAAAACACCTCCTCCCCACTCCTTTCTTTTTTCCCCTGACATGAACTTGTTGAAAAGTCCAAACCAGTTTTCCATAAAAAGCTTTACTTTTGCTTGTGCTGTTAGTTAAGTTGTCCCTCTAGTGTCTGTATTTCCTGTGAAGTAGAAGCTGTATCTAAAGGTTTGAATAGCTGCACTTAAGGCAAGACTGTTTCATGGGTGTTATTGGTAATTCATATTGCACCACATCTGGAGCCTCACAATGGTGGGCTGCTCCACACACTGTGGTGTCAAGAGCACCCACAGAGTCAAGGTGATCACAGCCTATCATCGCCTTTACTGCATAGATATGTTCCTTTCCTTTCAACTGCTGGGCACTCTCTGGAGTGTGTGGCAAATGTCCCATCAACTCTCCATTCAGTGGTTTCTGCATCCACTGAAGATTCTTGCTTGAATCACCATCCCATCAAGGCCAGAAAAATGGTGATTTCCAGCCCTATTATTCCCCCTACAGTCACAGCTGGCATTCTTCTATAAAGAAGAGTTTCCCTTCATCAGCTGGGATGACTTGGTTACACAGAGATACAGTTTCTTCTGGAGAGATGTGTTAAATATTTAATTATTTTTAATCACCAATTTTCAGAGTAAGGAATAGATATAATAATCACTTCTAATGGCATTAAATGAGCTTTGTGTTGGGGTCTTGACACAAATGCCTGATTTGTTTCAAACTTGGCCACTATATGCTCTCAACTCTAAAGCTACTGGACCTAGATCAGGACCTAGGTCTGCCAGGTGGATCTTTCCTTTCTGTGCCTCAGTCTCTTCAAGAATAAAATTGGGGGTGGGGGGGACTGTATATAGCTTATAATTTTGCTGTCGTAATTAAAAGAGAGGATTAGTAAAGGGTGTGTCACACAGAAAAAATTTAATAAATGATCGCTATTCCTATTTTCATACCAATAACATTACTATTTATACACTGCTATGTTTGTACTAGGGATGGGTTTGGGGTCTTGGAGTAGGCTGAAGGGTAGAGCAAGACTCACGAAAAGCCCAGAGAGAAGATTCTCATCCATAATAGTGACACAGTGGAGAACTTTAGAGACCCAAGGAACAGGTGAAAGAACTGGTCACCTGGAACAGGGAAGTAGGCAGAATGGAGAGTGAAAATTCCTTTGAAAACTGTTGTTTGTTTGTTTGTTTGGTCCGGCCTGCCATATTCTGAGATGTCAGAAAAAATGCCAGTGAAACCCTGAGCTGAGTGGCTGCTTTGAAACCTTTTGGAGGAGAGAGGTCAGGGCCATTTCTAGGCATCAGGTCACTGTCCTTTCAGCCTCTTCCCCAGGTTGGGTGTGTGGCCAATTCCAAGCTGTTTGGTTCACATGACCCAGTGAGGAGAGTTTACAGGGGTAAAGCAGGTTCAATGTCATCTTGAAGGAACAAAGTTCATATGAAACACTTAAAATATGTATTTTGGGAAGCGGCTGTGGCTCAATCAGTGGGGTTCCCGTTTACCATATGGGAGCCCCGGGTTCGGTTCCCAGGGCCTCCTGGTGGGGGCGGGCCCGCCCGCGCAGCGTGGTTGGCTGGCCCAGCGAGCACAAGCAGCAAGGAGGGGATGAATGAATAAATAAATAAAATCTTTAAAAAAAAAAAATGTATTTTTTTCTATCAAAAACTCCTTCACAAACTAAAAGAATTTTTTAAGTAAAAAAGCCCTATATGATGATAGACATGCTTGTTTTATAAGTTCACTACTTTGACTATACATTTCTTGTTTATGTATATTCATGTATGAAAGATAAACTTGAATTTTAAAAACTTAAAATATATATAATTTAAAATTTTAGTAAAGTGAGAAAGATTGTTTTAATCTAGTTTCTTTGAACTATACCTCAGAGAAGTACTGGTCTTCCCCGAACCAAAGTGAAGGAAAGCAATTTTCACTTTCTCTAAAACATTGAAGGACATATTATTTTCCTTCAATGCCACAATGTATTCTGGGTATATATTTCTATTGTAAATGCATAGTTCCTGTATTAGTCAGCCAAAGGGGTGCTGATGCAAAGTACCAGAATTCTGTTGGCTTTTATAAAGGGTATTTATTTGGGGTAGAAGCTTAGAGTCACAAGGCCCCAAAGAGTCCAACTCAAGGTACCATAAGAGGTACTTTCTCACCCAAAGTATGTTGCCATATCTTGACACAAGACGGCAGGCGATGTCAAGGTTCAGCGTTCCATCTTCCTCTTAAGGGTCCGTGGTCCCAGCTTCTTCCAATCTCAGCTGTAGACTGGCATAAGGCTCGTCTCTCTCCCCAGGGCTCTTTTCTTTCTGGGCTCAGCTGCTCTGTTCTCTTCACAAGGTAAACTATAGACTATCAGGTTCATCTCTCTTCCCGGGGCCTCTGCCATGTCTAACAAGCTGTCTCTATCCCTCTGTGTTCTTCTTCTCTGTGTATCTACTTCCTTGTGAGAATCTGTTTTATCAGCCCAAGGGGGCTGGGACTCAATGCTGAGTTGCACTCTAATGACGTGGTCAAATCAAAGCCCTAACCTTAACATAATTTAATCAGACATCTCAGCTGAATCTAATATAATCAAAAGGTATCATGCCCAGAGGAACCAACCAGTCTACAAACATAATTAATATCTCTCTTTGGAATTCATAAATAATATCAAATTGCCATAGTACCATCAAAGAAAAAAAGTTAATAGTAGGCTTGATAAAAGGGGTTTCTTAAAATTCATAGGTGCTATCCCTTCATACCCAATTTTACCCTTCAGAATACTTGCTAGGTCATCCTAGTCTCCCCAAACCTGCTGAGTGGTGGTGTAGCCAAGAAGTAATACAGAGAACACGTTAACTACTGAGCATGAGTGTGTGTATGTGGGTGTGGGGGTGGAATTGGGTGATTTCTTTCTTTATCCTTTCTTTAATAAAATACTTTTGTTGCCCTCAGAACTCATCAGGAACTGGCTCTGAGATTTATAGAGATGACTGAAGTAATCCTATTCATCCAAATAATTCTGGGTTTTCATTAGGTGTGGTGTCCATGGCACCTGAAACTCCCAGTCATGCAACTTTTTAATGCATGCTAAATTTTACCTTATAATCACATTCAGTGGACTAGCATGCCTCTGTATAATGTTGAGTGACTTGAAAAATACTTGGCTCACAAACAAAAAAAAAAAGAAAACAAAGCTTAAGTGTGTAGAGTTTAACAAAGGAACATTCAGAATCTTCCTTCTGGCAGAATCACAACAGCAAATAGCACCCTCATCCTCCTCCCCCAAATAAAAATCAGAAGAAAACATCCCAGAAAATAAATGCCAATAGCCAGAAGTCAGTTACCATTGAGAAACATGAAGTTTCAAACCATTCAATCTCATTTTGCTCTTCTAAACTGTGGCCGTTAATAACCCCTGAGAATGTTAACTGATTTTCTTCTTTCTACTTGTTTGGTGTTTCTGTACCGAAATGTTCAGATGAGAGAGAAATAAAGTCCCAGCAGTTTGGATTAAAAAAAGTTTGAACTTGAACTCATTTATTTATATTTCAAAATTCTGAGGCAGATTACCTGGAAGGCATCCAAAACCTCAGAAGCCAAAACTTCTGCCAAACATTTTTCGGTTTGGCAATGCTTGATAGAATACAGCCAGATCATTAAAGAAATCCTGTACTGAATTCCCTTGATGTTTCTAAGGCAAAGTTTAAACAAAAATTATTTCCTTCAGAGACTCGTATGCATGATAAGGTTCCATCTGTGCATAAGGAGACAACGTGGTGGATTAGATGCTTTGACGGAAAAAACACAAACAAGAAATTTACCCGTTTCATTTCTCTCTCTAGACCTACATGGCTGTGTGTTCATGAAGCAATAACCTGCCTGTCTCTCGTCTCTTAGGAAGGTGTTGTTTATTATGGCTTTGCTTTATTATGACTCTATCATTAATTTGTTTTTTAACAATCATGTATTGAAAACTCACTATGGAAAAGGGGCTGTGCCAGGCACGGTTTGGAGAAACAAAGATCAAAGTGCATAGACCTGATTTTAAGGGACATAATAGGTATTGATAGATAGGAGTAGTAGACATATACAAACAAGTGGAAAAGAAGGTGGAAAATAGTAAGTACCTTAAGAAAGTTACGATAAAGTGCTCTGTGTGTTCAGAGGTGAGAAATGATCATTATAATCAAGGTGGCCAAGAAGGATATCCAGAAGGAGGGTCTTAGTTTTCTAGGGCTGGTGTGACAAAGGACCACAAATTGGGTGGCTTAAAACAACAGATATCTTCTGCTCACAGTCCTAGTGGCTCCAAGTCTGAAATCAAGGTGCATGCAGGGCCATGAGTCCAAAGAAGTCTGTTGGGAAGAACCTGTCCCAGTCCTCTCTCTTGGCTGCTGGAGACAGCTTGCCAGCCATCTGTGACATTCTCTGTCTCAATCGTCATATGGTAGTCTCCCCTCTGTCTGTGTCCAGTCATATTGGATTAAGGGCCCACCCTACTCCAGTATGACCTCACTTTAACTCGTCTAATTCCATCTTTAACAATCCTTTTTCCAGATAAGGTCATATTTTGAGGTACTAGGGATTAGAACTTCAACATATCTTTGGGGGGAACCCAATTCAATCCATAACAGACACAGAGCCAGAACTGCATCTTGAAGGGCACGTGGGATTTGGATAAAATAGAGCAGGTCTTTGAGTATGACCGTGTTTCATTTAGTGTTTTGTTGTCTAAACTGCTCTATCTGTTCATTTCCAGCCTGGGTCAAATATAAATCTAAGTATACCCTTAAACCAAAATTGACTACATGGGAACACATATTTCTTGTCTACACATTTAAATAAAGTAGGATTTAATCTCACAATTCTGTACAATCACAGCTTACTTTATATGCTGCAATTTATTTTTTTCCATCTGAATTGTCTCTGGGAAGCTTTCCCTAAATTAATTTTACCAGGATCAGGTGGAACCCATGAAACCTAGTGGTGTAGCAGAGACATTCATTGATCAAGGCCAATGTGAGAACAAGAGCCTGAATTATCTGACTTCGCAAGCACATTCCCACTTGACCTGTGAAGAGTGCTTAAAAGGAGGAATCCTCCCTTTGCCACCATTCCATTATGTCAATCTATGGGAAGATCAAAGTCTAGTCATTTAATTCAACTCTTTTACATAAGCATTTACTGAGGAGCTACTTGTCTAAGGACTGTGTCAGTTTCTGAGAAAGTAAGATGGCTGCCTGCTGGAATCTCACAGCCTTGAGAATACACAAGTAAACTCTAACTCAGAGTAAGATAATAGAGCTATAAGCACAGGTTCTTGGAAGCACAAAGGGTAAGTATGTCTGATGCTTACATTCTGTTTAAGAGTTGAAGCTGGTTTCCCATTTTGCATATGTAGGTGCATACTTATTATTTAGCTTCTAATTATAAGATAGGCTCAAAATGTTCTTTAAATTTTTTGGAATTAGCTTTAGAGCCTGTATGTGTATAAACCACATGCAAAAAGTTAGTATTTTTTAAAAGTATTTGCTGATATTGACAAACTCATTGATTCCATTTACCACACTTGGATCTGAATGATTTTTCACATTTTCCAACATTCAGATATACCTTCAAATCCAAAGCTTTGCCACAATTGAAGATATTCAAGAATGTGCCACACACCATGAAAGCAATTTTCAAACATGTATATTTGAAAGGCGTCTAGAAAGTTTTCTAGTGAGAATGTTATCATTTCAAAGCATATTCCTACCTCTTTTGTCCTCAATTTTCACAACCCAATGCAGATATTGCCCCTTCAGTGACATTCTCTTAGTTTTCCCTATTTACTCCCATGTGCTTTTGTTGAAACCTGTAACTCCATTGCTACAATCAAGTCTAAGCCACCACTAACTTGCACCTTAGTTTCCTCAGCTGTAAAATGAAGATTTTAACAGATAACACATTTAAGATTAAATGAATTAATAACATGTAAGAATAGTACATGAACCATGGTACCATAAAAGTATTTGTTATCATCATTGCTCAAGTAATTATCACATAGTATATCACCAATATAGGATCATTGAATAAAACGTATACTTTTTAAAGCAGATATATCAGTATTTATATATCCCACTGTGTGTTAGTTTCTTTCATAAAATGATTCATAATCACATCTCATGAGTTAAAAATAAACATTCATTGAGTTTAAGATAGTTTTATGCACTGAAAACAATACTAATAACTTGTATTTGCATAGCACTTCATAATTTAACAAAGCATATTTACAGGGAGAGAATTAATTTGCTTTCCTTTCACACTGTGTAATTCAGTTCCAGTGCCAATCATAAATGACAAGCGCTTAATATATTTGCCTGTTTGGGCACCTCCTTCAAAAGTATCTAAGTTGTAATAGTTGTGATTGAAATCTACAGTGGCTGTGTAATCAATGAGCTTCTAATGTTTTTTTATTACAATTATCAAATTTCTAAGCAAATATTTCTTTCTGTGATCCTCACCCTTCCCAGGTTTTCCCTCTCCGGAAAAGGTGCAGCTGCTTATGACTATTCCCTTTCTACTCCAGTTCCAATAGCTTGGTGAGGAGGGGAAGGAAAAATAAATACATATATTTCTAGCTTTCTAGCCTACTGACTGGCTGGCCCTTTCCCTTCGCCAGCCTCCTCAAAAATATGATAATGAAATGGTCTGCTTGACTGTGAAAGAGTGGATCTATTCTCCTGGACTAGAGCCAAGGGAGAGAAAGGAGGTATCCAAACACAGCTTCAGTTACCTTTCCCCATTCAGCCATTTCAGGGAAATTAACTCACTATATCTGGAAGGAGGTCAAGTGAGGGAACAAATAAAAGACTCTGGGTTGGTTGGTTCTGTATAGAACCTGCAAGTGGGCTTCAGGCCTGTACTACAAACACCCTAATGAAGCAAAGGGAAGACCAAAGAAAGAACCAAATGCCATTGTCACAAACTCCCAGGAATTTAATTCCTTGAACATTTTCAATGCAGGTGATTAGTGAACATTAATTAGCATGAGGGTGTTATAAATTGAGATCTGGTTTACTATTTGTGTTATAAAAGAGTTGGTTATAAAGAAATAGGTAAAAGTTGAATTCTTATCCAACGGCAGATTGGAAGAAAAGATAAAGGAATATGTACATTCTAACCATTCCTTACCATACTATTCCTATATAGATAGTAGGTCATGGCAGTGTTGATACTTGTGTTTCAGAGTCATACAGTAATACAGATCAGGAAGATTCCCTAACCCAACCTCTCACCTTAAAGCAGAACAAACTGAAGCACAGAGCACCTTGCCCAACATAAAGCAGTTGTAAATTAAGGCTTCCATCTTCACTGGGAAGATCTTTCTCAAGTTCTACCATGAAATCTTCTTAGACTCATCCAGTTTTCATTTTCTATTTACCTATAGCATTTTCACAAGATGTATTGCAGACTTCAGCACTTATTTATTATGTATTATTTACTATGACTTTATGCAGGTTTATCCTCTCTTCAACATCATAAGCTCCTTGAAGGTTGACACTATGGCTGAATCCTCCCACCCAACCTCCAGCAGAAAATTCAACATTTACTGAGCCTCTTCCATTTACAAATAGGCCCAGAGGGACAAAGATGAGTGAAACAGGGTCAGCAGAGTTCTTGTCCTCCTGAAGTTAAATTGAATAGGCAGTGACCGGTATAGCTCTAAGACAGTCTGCTGTAATAGAGGTATAGACACATTCCTGTGTGAATGGTGAATGTAGCTAACAGGGAGATTAATTCCAAAGAACCAGTGCTGGCTACCAAACCATATAAAATAAGTACAGAAATTAACAGTAAACATTTAGAAACTTTTATAGCAATTGACAAAGTAAAAATTATATCTATTGTCCAGTAATTTTTAAAAATCATGACTCTTACCTTGTATGTCTGCCAACAAATTGGAAATTTCAAAAAGAAAAACAGAAAGGTAGGAAAGAAAAAAGGAAGGAAGGGAGGGAAAGACGGAGGAAGAAACCAGTCTTTCTCCAATGTTTGAGAAGCATTGTCTTGGATGAACCAGACTTGACCAGAGCCTTGCAGGTGGGTAGGATTTCCACAGCCAAGCATGCAGAAGAAGTGTGGGACAAGGACAGCCTCAGCATAACTCAGAGAAGGGGGTCCAGGGAACAAATGGGAAATAACGAGACCAGTGAAATTAGAAAAGAGGGATGTGAATGCACATGGAAGGGTAGGAAGAGAATTCAGCACTGGGGAATGATGGCGCAAGGTGGGCAGATTTAATTTCAAACCGAAGAGTTTAGAACTTACTGTATTGGCCACAGAGAGCTATGGAAAACTTTTGACTGGAAAGTAACATAATCAAATCTACATGTGGGTAGAGGATGCTCATTAGATATTTGCTAATTGAATTACTGAAAATTTGCTACAGGGGTGAGGGGGTTGTAAACGCATATGGCTACATAGGGCAGGCAGCTCCCATTCACAAGGAGGTGAGGCATATATATCTAGCAAACACTCGCCTCATCTAATGCGGCACCTGCTACCCAGCTCCGGGCAACTATTTTCAAATTGGAAATATACACCTAAAGTGCCAGATCTCTGATTTTTCAAAAGAAGCTGAAAATCTGCATTTATGTGATTACTCCTAAATTTCAAAAAAAAAAAAATTAATGTTTTTACATGCTTAAAGATATACTATTAAGGCCAAACAAAACAGGTCTGAAAGTTGAATTTGTCACACAGGTTCCTAATTTGCACCTCTGCTTTAGCATATAAACAAGAGGTTTGGTTTGTCTGTCAAAGTGATAAACTACTCCTCCGGTACTTTTTGGTCCCCTTAAGCTTACAAAGATGATTTTTATTTTCAGGGTGTGATGTCTGTACTGCCTGCTAGTCCTCTGTCTTCCAAGATGATTGCTGGCATTACTGATTACTGCTGATATGTGCTGATATACTCAAATCGGATGCATAGCTAAAGTTCCTTCTCAATTGTTTCGGCAATAAAAATTATGTGCAGTTACAGCCAACATTTATAGTTCCTGTCAGTGCTGCCATCGCTAAGGGGTGTATGTGATTTTTAGTGTCTTTATCCCTAAAACCAGAGCACTTGCAATCCCTGGACCAAAATGGGCTGCCTGCATCCAATCTCCAGTAAAACAGTGCATCCTTCTGCTCAGAGCATTTCACTATTCCCTGTTCTCTGGTGATCCTTGAGCAACTGAGGTTGCCTGGGCACAATTTCAGCCAAGGTAAAAGCAACATCAAGATGCCCCATTAGGGCTCATCCAAATTATTGAGCACCTGGAAAGGGAAACGTTTTTATTTCAACAATTTCAGAAGAAAAAAAAGTCTACTAGTAAATTTCAAATGTGTTTGTTAGAAAGTGTGGGGAGAGGGGTGGAGAGGAAAGGGAAATAGTAAATGAAAGAATCAATAAAAATTCTCTTCCCAGCTGTTCTTTCTCAGCCTGAATAGAGAATACACATCTTTTTTTTATTAAAGTACAGATTTCATGCCCTTTTCTGGCAGGATGCCAAAAGCTGGCTTAAGGTGAGCTCTGCTATTTTAAGGTAGAATTGTTTACATTTGACTTGAAAAGATGTTTTATCTACAGTTCACATTTTCCCCTCAGAGGGGAAGCAATAATTTAAAACTAAAAAAAGCAGCTTGGAGGAAATGACCCCTGGCTCTTCAGGGAGAATTTTTTTTTTTTTAATCTTCCAAATGACCATAATTTCACAGCTTTTGCCATCCCTGGTGACACCTTCCACTGTACCAAGAAATTTCAATTAGTCTTCATAAGGTTAAAAGCTGTGGAGATTTACATCAAAAATTTCCACAATAAAAGATTATCATTCAGTTATAAAAACCACTAAAGCCTCAGATTTATTTAGTTTAGGTGGACATTTTTCATTCATCTATCTTATAAATGTATCCATTCAGAAATCCATACAACTGCTCAGAATCTGAATTGCTTCCAAAGAAGTGTAAACCCTTTGGATTGCTGGCTGAGATTTTATTTTTTAAGCCTGGCCATTTTTATTTTATTTTTTATTTTTTGCAGTAAAATGTCTTAGTCTTTTAGCCTGGAAAGCCATTAAGTGTGTGTTTGAAAAACAAATCACTATGTACACACACAAATGTGGCTGCCTCAGCTGTTACCTGAGCTCACCTCTCAGCCAAGAGGTGCTCAGTGCCCTAGAGTTGCCTGAACTAATTGCCAGTGTTTCTTAACCAATCCATTTTATAATTTCTCTTTGTCAGTCTCAAGTTTTTTTTTAATTATTATTAATTGCTGGCTGTTCTTGTGGGCTCAGAATCTGTGAACCATTTCTTATGAATCATGACCACCTTCTCACAAGACTGCTTCTCACAAGTACAAAGCAAGAATTTTAAGTTTCTAGTTTCCTTCTTTTCTGACTCTGTTTGTTTGTTGTTATTAGAATTTAGAACCCCATTGTGCTGTAATAAGGGAGGAATATCTGTATGTATCTGGTGCAGAATGATGATTTTCCTGAAATAGAGAGAAGATATGCTTCTCTTGTGATAGAAGGAAAATAAAATTATAAATTGAAATGCCTATATTGCTTTTGTTAATATATTAAAGCTATAGAGCAAATAATGCCACACAAAGTAGCCTTTACCTTTCTGGGGAAGGATTAGTTTTCTTTCCCCCGTTCTCTGCATCCAAACTCCAGTAAAACAGTGCATCCTTCTGCTTAGAGAATTTCACCATTCCCTGTTCTCTGGGGATCCTTGAGCAACTGAGGTTGCCTGGGCACAACCTTTTCTGCCTCTTCTTTCAGGTGCAGTGATGTTTCTTTAAAATACCTTATTTAACTAAATAAGCAATTTTATTTCACACACAGGAGAGAACTTCAGTGTAACTGCTCATACCACACTGGTGGAAACTACTGAGTGTGTGGGGACATTTCTGTAAAATATTGCCCCAGGGCAATGGAATAATTTACTTCCTTCAAAAGACTGACTCAAGCCTTTTGGACTCCCAGAATGATACACTCTTATTTCAGCCAAAAGATGTGAAGAGAGAGTCACTAATGGCTATGAGCAGAGAACTTCCTGTGCTGGTACCTGGAAAGGGTCACCCCAGGTCATAATTTCAGTGCCTCTTCATCTTTCTGTGTCATATCCTCTTTGAGAATTCAAAAAACCCATGAATCCTCTTCCTATACAAATACACACATGTCCATGTCCCCACAAGACATCCTTTCTTAGAGGCCACTGCCCAATTTTTAAGCTGATCATGATTTTTAAGCTGATTTTTATGCTGATCTCAATTTTTAACAAATGATTTGTCTCTGGGGCCAGCTTCAAGCAAAGCAAACCCCGAGTATGATTTAATAAACAAGAATGCCAAATCATTAATTTAGAACTGGAGACATGACTTGGTCCAGGACCTAGGCCAACTGTCTGCATATTCCCTTCTGGTGGGTAGAGCTACACAGGAAATCAAATTACACATCAGAAGGCTTCCTGGTGATTTTAGAAATAGAACAAAGGAGGTGGGTGTTATCATGCTATTGCAGCCGGATCAATTTCCCTTTCCCATTCTAAGGATATCAGTGTCTATGCTTCAACCTAGAATCTCCTCTCCCCCAGTCACTATTCATTATGCTCTAATATGCAAAGAGAGGGTTTGGAAAGTGAGAGCCTGTAACCCAGACAGTGTTGCTTAGGCCAAGCAAGTTAAATACAACTGAATGTCTTACAGATTTTGGTTACACCCCAATCATCTTTTTAGGATATATTCTTGTTAGGATCCTTGTACCTTTTGAGGATATGAAAATTACTTTACTTTTATTAGTAATGACTGTGCAAACCATTTCTTCTGCAGGTGTCTATAATATAAGTTGATTACTTCTAGTTTATATATCAGAGAGAGAAATTAACCTGACTTTGTCTCCAAGTCCTGTGCGCACATCCTGGGTGGGAATTATAAACTACCATGCATCAACTATGGAGTCAACTCAACTCTAGCTTATTTACAGCAATGCAAGGCAGCCATAGCAGATAAACTAAAGCAGCTGTTTGAAAGTCTCCACTTGAGAACACCAAAAAGCTAGTCTTTTTCTCCTTTCTCTTTCTCTCTCTCTTTCTCTCTCTCAGTATATCCCAATAAGAATGCAGAAATTCTTCTTCAGCACTTCAGTTACCACGGAAGTCTCAGTCTCTACTGACAAGACTTGCTTTTTCCTCAGTTATGCTAGTGAAAAAGCTTGCTCAGAGATTAAAAGGGGGGGTGGGAGGGGACTTGTCATAGGCTCTTTTCCTAGTGAGGGACTAGATAAAGTAAGACATGTGTAGTAAATTGAATCATGTCCCCCACACAGACCTGTTCAAGTCCATGCGTATGAACTCATTTGTAAATGGGATCTTCGAAGAGCTAATTAAGATGAGGCCAAACTGAAGTGGGGTGAGCCTTAATCCAATATGACTGGAGTCCTTATAAGCAAAGGAATTTCAGACACAAGGGGAGACAGAAAAAGACCAATTGCCAGATAACAGAGGCAGAGATTGATTACCAGCAAGTCACCATCGGAAAGCTACAGACTTGAGAGAAAGTACAAGCCAATACCTTGACTGTGGACTTCTAGCCTGCAATCTATGAGCTAATAAGTTCTTGTTGTTTAAGCCAACCAGTTTGTAGTATTTTCTCATAGCAGCCTTGGCATACTAAGACCACATGCAAGTTTTTGTAAGTATATAGAATAAAATGGTAAGTATGAGAGCGATTTCCAAGGCAAATGCCAAAGCTATTGAATGAGTGAATTAAGAACAAAGCAGGTTATCAGAATACCAAGGAGCAGAACCCATGGTAAAGAACAGGCAAAGGGAAGATAGAAAGGTTTTCGGAGACAAAGCTTCAACCTGCCCTGTTTGGCTGGTAGTTTTTTTAGAGGGCTAAGATAATGTGAACAAAATTAAACTGGGGTTCATGGCAGCAAACAGGAACCATTTCATGACAGCTGTGTGAGGACAAGCACCAGGCAAGGGATGCATCCCAGTGTGTTCCAGGTGTTCACAGGAAACAGTTGTAGTCTTACCTGCAAAATAAATGGAAGACTCCAACAGACCTTCTCTCTGCTTCCAAAACATGTTGAAGATTGCCAAGGATTTAATTTATATTTTGTACAAAATGGCATCACTTGAATTATTGTTCTTTAGTAAATATTGATTAAATACATGCTCAGGAGAAGATTTGCATTTTTATATATACCACGGAAAATTTTCTTCTGAAAATGAGCACAAATGCTACAAGAAGCATTTTCCATTAACTGTGCTATGGTCTTTGTTTTGTAGACACCCAGAGAAATTAAATGCTACCCCACCAAGACCCTGCAGTAAGCCAGAGGCAATGCTTCCTGCTAACAAAACATGGAGGTACTGGTAATTAACAACACTAAAAGATCCAAGTCATGATATTTCTCCACCAAATCATGTAGAAAATGTTTTCTTCTTTTCATTTAATTGCATTTAAAAAGAGAGCTAATACAGCAATTGCTTTAACAAGTGTTTAATGACTTGTGAAGAACTTGAGTGATCTTAACGCTGATGATACAAAAACTGCGTTGAAATTCTAAGTTGTGAGGTTCTTCTGAAACCCTGAGTCAGTAGCACAGTTTGGAGAAGAGCCATTCTTTCACCTTTTCCAGATCTGATGATTCCACACAGTACTTTGAATTCACACCTGGCAGTGCCCCTTTCCTTTAAGGATTTGAGCAGTTCTATACTGACCCATAGTTTTCAGTCAAAGCACTGGGACAACCCTGAATTTCCAGACCATAAATTGACAAATAGTTCAATCACTTTGGGCAAGACCATATGCCAAGCACTGGAGTGAATATAGAAGCATAAGGGGGTCTTTGCTGGTCTCCCAAATTCATTCTCCCCTTTCTCTGCCCTGCTTTGTCCCTGGAAAGGCAGAATTTATAGACTGCATATTTATATGGCTGGGTTTGGCCAGTGGAAGTCACCAGCAAGAGACTGGATGGTTGAATTAGAAGTCAGGGTCTTTATTTCTAAGTTTCCTCTCCCTGCTTGTCTTGGGTTCAGGCAGTGGATAAGATTCTTTAGTCTACAGTTCCATTTTTCTTCTGTGAGGCTCAAACTCTCACAGGCCTTGTTAGCAACTAAAATTCTTCTCCCTCAGGCCTAAAACTAGAAATCATTTCCACCTGTTGCTAGTCTATAGCTGCCTGATATTTGACTTGAACAGAAACAAGCTTCCCTTGCTTTCCTTAACCCAACCCACACTTCTGTAAATAGGCCCTTCATTAAGTTATTTCCCAATAAACCTCTTGGAGTATGGCATCTGTCTTTGGCCAGGACCCTGAGTGATGTGTGATTTCTGCCCCTAGAGCTTCTACAATTCATACTGGAAAACGAATAACATGAAAATAGAGCTGATAACCTTTCACGGGATGGAAATGTTCCATATGTGATCTGGTGGTATTTACCTACACTTAGGATCTGTGAACATCATTTATAGATAGATAGATAGGTAAGTAGGTAGGTAGGTAGGTAGATAGATAGATAGATAGATAGATAGATAGATAGATAGATAGATAGATAGATAGATAGA
>JAKSZT010053887.1:52339289-52678279 GCA_026826555.1 Tolypeutes matacus
AGATAGATAGATAGATAGATAGATAGATAGATAGATAGATAGATAGAATCAAACAATACGATGCCATGTAAGCCAAGTGCCAAATGAATACCTGGTATAAAAATGGGTGTAGGGGGCGGATGTGGCTCAAATGGTTGGGCGTCCGTCTGCCATATGGAGGGACCTGGGTTCAATCCCCGGGACCTCCCGGTAAAATAAAAAATATATATATAGAAGGTGCATGGGCTGCCAGGCTCTGTGTGCCGCTGAGCTGTCGGGCCCCGGGAGCCATGCAGCAGGATGATGACGTAACAGGGGAGAGATAAGACGAGATGCTCCGAAAGCTCCAGAAGCCAGGAGCTGAGGTGGCGCAGGCAGCAGAATACCTCTCTCCTACATCGGAGGTCTCCAGGATCGAATCCTGGTGAAGATTGGAGGAGGAAGATGAGAAGAGATGGCAGGAAACACACACAGAGAATTGCCCAGCAAATGGACACAAAACAGCAAATGGGGAAGGGGGGGGTTAAAATGGATAAAGTAAATAAATAAAAATCTTAAAAAAAAAAAAAATGGGTGTAAGTATTTAGAGAAAGAGGACAGTCATGTTTAGGGACAAGGTAGGTGAAGGTCTTAGAGAAGGTGAGACTTGACCTGGCATTAAGGGTTGAATAGCACTTCTACTAGCAGAAAGAAAGAAGAGACAGTTGCTGAAAAGACACATTCAGTGTACACGAAGGTGTGCGGGTGGGAGCTGAGATAGGAGCCAGTAAATAGACACTGCCAGATGTTTCTTTGGCCCCCAAGCAAAATATCACTTATTTACATATTCTTCACTTTTATTAGGTCCCCTTTCTCTGAAAATCTAAGCTAAACTAGTCCATATGAGACCATTTCAAAGCAATTAATCTAAAGATAAATATCTTTATCCATATGACCTGTCCTTTTCCCTAAGTATTTAAAACAAAACAAACAAAAAGAAAAAACCTCTTATATCTGGGGTCATCCCTCAGAATTTCTATGACATGACATCATCTCAGATCATCTCACAGAACTGAGATTTAGCAGCACTCCTTTTCCAATGAGCCCTAGACAATCATTTATTTCCCATTTAATCAGGTCAGTCTTTGGAGCCTGCACTTCACTAGGAAACCCTTTGGAGGAAGGAGAGGTTTTCATTGAAAACATCTCAGTTCATTGAGCCAATTAAGAATCAAAAAAGGTTACCTTCACTCTTGCTGATGCTTTACATTGCTTGTATTGGAAAAGTCAAGTTTGAAGAGGGTCTGTGGCACACTAGTGTGGTATCATTGTCTCTGTTCAAGTCAAGCATTGTTTAGAATACTCTTGCATACTAAAATAACCTTATCCAGCTCTACACATGGTTTCTAAGTAGTTCTCTCTAAAAGGGAGAACTTTTTAAAATAAATCATGGAAATGATAAGATAATGAAAGAAGACTGAGCACCTGGTATATGGTAGTGATGGATGGAACTAAAGTGATGAATGGATGAAAGTTTAAGTCAGCTGAACTAAGTTAAGGTTACAGAAAAGAAAAGTTGATGACAGTCAGTAAAAGCTGTGTTAAATTAGTCACGTTTCTGCTCACATTTTCAAATTTAAATAAGTTTAACACCCAGAGAAGTACAAGGGAATCTAGATAGTTTGAGCTATTCCAAACAAATACAGGTGTATGTTCTAAAATATATGGCCTAACATCTATAAAGCCAGAAACACACACACACACAGAAATCACAGAATGGCATATTTGAATTGACTCTTTTGAGATTCCTTAAAAGTTGTGATATGCAAAAATGATTCCTTAATAACCAACATAAGTATCAGTTATTGAGAAACATTCTGACAATTGATATTTGAATTGGAATATATGGAGATGAAATTCTTTCTACACAACAGGTCAGTTCAGTTTACTCCAATTAGGAGCACCATTTACCGATCTCATTTTGTCCTGGTGTGTGTGTTGGAGAGAAGAAAGTATAACCAGGGTGAATCATTCTCCTTGAATGACAGGGGTTCTCTCAAGGTAACTAGGAGCCCATGGTCTTAGTTTCCTGGTTTTCTCATTGTTTCCAATGGCAAGACTCTCTGGCACCTCCATGAAATGACTTATGTTCATTGCAATGGACAAATTTGACTTTTCCCCTTTTCCATTAACAAGTATTTCATGAACTCCTACTCATGAACTCAGCACTGTGCTAGGGCCATTGGAAGAAAATAAAACATGATTTCTGACCTCAAAGTGGTTACAGAATAGTTTGCTGGAAGAAGACCAAGGCGCATGAAATAAACCCCACAACAGTTCAAGAATCTGTAGAAATATAGTTCAGAAAATGCTCTAAATAGGACCAGTTCCCCAGACCCTCCAATATCAGGCCTCCTTTTATTAAGGATTTACCCACTTACCTGGGCGTGGTTAGAATTTGAAGCTTTGTGGATGGGTTTCCTCTTACATTACTAACATCCCAGTAGACAACTGTTGGCCACAAGCCAATTTCACACACCCCTTCCTCCCTCTCTCATCTCTCCCTAATGTGTAATTTACTCTCCCCTGAATCTCCCACCATCTGGACCAGACTCTCTGCCTCCCTGTACCTAATTATTTCCCTGATTCTCAAGAGCTATCGCTTCTCTTTTGCCTATGACTCATAACCTTTTATAAAGAACAGTTAATTCTTTACTCTTCCAATGTCCCCCTAATCCATTATTCTTTCCTGTATTCTGCTTAGCGTGCTTTGACAGGCAAATACAAAATTAGGTTATATAGCTACACGTACATGCGCACGCGCACACACACTCTCTCTCTCAGTAAAACTCTTCTTGACTTCACTGCAATCACAGTGGGAGGAACACCAACACCAGAGAAGGAAGCATGAAATGCACAGCTTGAGAAAGCTGATGCTTTAAGCTTCAGAAGGCAAATAAGAAGAAGGAGAGAACCATCTATGAGTAACAAGACAATTGGATAATGATGGAAACCGAGGGAAAGGAGAGATCTGAACATAGAATGGCAGATATTAAAGAACAAGAGGAAAGGAGGATAAGAGAAGGAAGATGAGAAAAATAGTGTTTGAAGAAGGGTGGGGTGGAGATGCATTTTTATCATTTCTAGATAGTAGTGGTGGGACCCAACAAAGGCAGAGGGATCAAGGATTCTTCATTCTGAGTTAGCTCTCAGCTAGTTCATCCTGCGGCAAATCATTTAATCTCTTTGTGTCTTGGTTTCGCTAGCTATAAAACTGTATAATACATCTAAACTATGGCCCAAGCACAGTCTAAAGAGTGTAGTCTAATGAGTAAAAGGTTATTTCTGCTATGGCTCCTATTGTCAGAACAGCTCTGAAAAAAAACTGAAGGAGTCTGTGAGTGGGGGAAGGGAGAAGGGGGTGAGAGCAGGACTCGTGGGGGAGTATTTACTTCTTTGACTCAGAGGCTTCAAAGAAATTCTTCCAAGATATCACCATCAGGGGATTCTCAGAGATCACCTGATGGATTTTCCAGTTTACCTGGGAGTGGTTAGGCTTTGGAGATTTGTGGAAGTATTTCCTCTTACATTTTTATCAGCCTGTGCAAGTTTGTTCTGAAGTACAGCTTGCTGACAGTGGGGTGTGCTGGCTGTGATAGAGGAACAGCGATTGTTAATTAAGAAGAGGACCCAGGAACGAGAAATCACAAGTCCCTCAGCATTCAGACCTGTCGGACAACTAACCCTGGCAGTGCCTTTACCCTTGAGCCAGTTCTGTCAGTTGGACCTCAGAGAGTCATTCTAATTACTAGAGAAAAGTTGAGAAATTCTTCTAGATCAAGATGACCACTATTTCCTAGAGAGAAATTACAACACGGGAATAGTCTTATGAGAATTGATCAAATGTTTTTGAGCAAATCATCTAAAAATCATCTCCAATGAAAATGTGTCCACATCTTCATGGTGGATGTAACAAGAATTCTTTGCATTAGTACAGCACTTTTCAGTTTGTAAGTGTCCCACATGTGTCCTTTCATTTTATCCCCTTTCTCCCCCCTCCCTATCCTAGCAATTCTGGGAGGTGGGTGCTATTATCCCATACTTGCAGATGAGGAAACTGAGGTGCAAATAAGTTTCTTCATTCAGCTCCAAATCACAAAGCTCCTAAGAAACCTAGCAAGGGTTTAACCTCAGATTTTCTGACTCCACGGTCACTGTTTCTTCTTTTATTTTCCTGCTGCTTCCATAGACCAAGAACATTAAAAAAAAAAAATTTTTTTTTAAGGTAAAATTTCAGAGAAAAAAATAAGTGTTAAGAAAAAAATGAAAGCAAGGAAATGAATGTTTGATGGTTCCATAGAATCCCTGACTCATGATATTAAGATTAAGCTGACAGAGTTTCTCAAATAATGATGACTGCATGTTTCTAGACATATGGCTGGTCTCCCAAAAGGTTTGGCTAATTCCATAAAAACAGTCTCCTAAGCATGTATTTCATAACATTTTTAATCACTTGGTGTTCATTGGTTGAACTAGCATTCCTTAATTGTTACTGACTCTCTAGCAATATATGAATAAATATTTCATCAAAATGAATTGCTGGGTTAAAGGACTTTTGTCAAGAAGGTGAAAAAGCAGCCCACTCAATGGGAGAAAATATTTGGAAATCACATATCCAATAAGGGTTTGATTTCCATTCTATATAAAGAAGTCATGCAAGTTAACAATAAAGGAGCAGGCAATCCAGTTTTAAAAATGGGCAAAAGACTTAAACAGACATTTATCCAAAGAAGAAATACAAATGGCCAAAAAGCACATGAAAAAATGTTCAATATCACTAGCTATTAGGAAAATGCAAATTAAAATGACAATGAGATATCATCTTACAACACTTGTTTAGTGTTGCCATTATTTTAAAAAAAAAAATAGAAAACAATAAGTACTCGTTGGCAGTTTCTCAGGAAGCTAAATATAGAACTGCCATATGATCCAGCAATTCCTCTGCTATGAATGTATCTAGAAGAACTGAAAACTGTGACGTGAACAAACATATGCACAACCAATGTTCATAGCAGCATTATTCACAATTGCTGAAAGATGAAAACAACCCAAATGTCCATCAACTGATGAACAGATAAACAAAATGTGGTATATACATACAATGGAATATTATGCTGCTGTAAGAAGAAATGAAATTGGGACACATATGATAACATGGATGAACTTTGAAGACATTATGCTAAGTGAAATAAGCCAGACACAAGAGGACAAACATTGCATGGTCTCACTAATATGAACTAAATAAGAAGAATAAATGCATGGAGTTAAAACCTAGAGTATATGTTATTAGGAGATAAGAGGAGGGCTGAGAAGGGGTACTGATGCTTAATATATGTAGAAGTTTTAATTAACTTGACTGTGAAAGTATGGAAATGGATAGAGTTGATGGTAATACATTATAGTGAGTAGAACTAACGCAGCTGATTTATAAATGGGATTGTGGCTGAAAAGGGTAATCTACAATGTAAATGTCAATTGAAAGAAAACTAGAGAATAATCTAGGGACTGAATAATATAGTGAACCCAGAGGTGGATGAGAATTGTGGTTTGTATTTCTATGAACTAAAACAGTGCTCACTTTGGCAGGACATATACTAAAAACTAGAACATACAGAGAACATTAGCATGGCCCCTTCACAAGGATGACATGCAAATTCGTGAAGCGTTTCATATTTTAAAAAACAAAACAAATGTATATCGCTGTTGCAAGGTGGTGAGAATGTAGAGAAGCATTGGAAATAAACAATTAATGTAACCTATGGACTATAGTCAACAGCAATACTGTAATATTCCTGCATCAATATCAAAGAGGTACTGTGTTAATAATAGGGGGATATGGAAAAAATATTCCAAATGTGTGCTATAGGCCATAGTTCCTGGTAAGAGCCTGATGATATTATCTCATAATTTGTAACAAATGTTCCACAACAATGTAGTGTGTTGGTAGAGGGGTGTTGTATGGGAATTCCACATATGTGCATGATTGTTTTGTAAGTTCACAACTTTAATAAAAATATAGTTTAGGGGGACGGATGTGGCTCAAATGGTTGGGCATCCATCTCCCATATGGAGGGACCCGGGTTCGATCCCCGTGACCTCCTGATAAAAAAAAATAAAAAATAAAAAAATATATATATAGTTTAAAATTTTTTTAAATATGAATTTGTGGGGGGGCGGGTGGGTGAGGAAAATATTATAGACTGGCAAGATAAACACCAAATCTTAACAGAGGCTATATCTGGAAGATAGTATGATGGGCAATTTTTGTTTTTTTAACTTGGGCTTCTCTGAGTTTTCCAAATGGCCTACAACAAACAAGCATTACTTCTGTAATTAAACATGAAATTATATATTTTTAATAATTATAAGAATGATGCAACATTAGATAATAAATTAAATAGAAAATGTCATCATGTAAATTAGTAATAGAAGAACCCAGCCTGAGACACCCCTCCCTAAGTCTTTCACAAATCACTAGGGGCGTCCACCCTCAAGATCATTCTTTGAGATGACTGTTCTAGAAGATTCTGAGGGAATAACCCAGCATAGTACTTGCTCCCTTCTCTATTCCAGACCAAACTATAAACAAACTTTAATAAACTCTTGTCTTGTTTAGTGTTGCTTTGTATATCTATTTATCAATATTTTTAAACTTTATTGATTTGAGATAGAAATATAAGCAGGCCTGCTATACTGTCAGGGATGCATTGTATGTGCATCTCACCTGAGGAAATGTGGAAATCTTAAGGCGTGGTAGTCATTGGGGCAGGCTCAGAGAGGTATGGTGGACTCGTGCAGAAAGTAAACAATGATTATCTCCCGCTTAACTCAAATGTGTGATATTTCTGAAGCCTTCCTAATGTCTACCTCTCAGACACACACATAGCGTTTCCTTGTCTTCCATCACCCACCCTTCCTTCTCCTTCTCCACTCTATCCCACCACCGTTTGCACTCTGCCCTTTGCTTCTAATCATAGTTTCACTTGTCAAGGATCCTACATGAGGATTCATTGTGTCATTTTAAAGACTTTGGAAGGGCCTACCATACCAAAACATAAAATGAACAAGAGCTGGCTTGTGTGCATAAAATATCTCTCTTCCCTCAGAAGAGGGTGTGGTTTAAAAAATTAATCAGCAGAATAGTTCCCAACATAACTGCATTCTGAAAGTCAGGCTAGAGGAAACAAGTTGGATGCTTACTTAAGAGTCCTCGCCAACAGTGGTTTCTGAGATCCAAAAGAATAGAGCTTTCTGTTTTCTTTGGTTTCCAGCCTACTTTGTAATAACTGTGTGAAATCTATTCTTCAGTATACTCTGTGCTTCTACACTCAGTCCTTACCTCACTTCTCCCTTCACCTTTGCTTCCAGCAGCTGGAAAAAAATTTCTCACATATGATTATTGGTAAGTATTCCTGGGATTCATCAGTTGAATCCTATTTCCCATAATATCCATAATATGAATTATTTTACATTTCTGATTGTGGAACAGATAGGCTTGAGTCTTTTTAAAACACTTATGTTATCAAGCCAAACTACTCTGAATAGAAGAAAATGATGTTTTTAGACAGTTGATGGTGTCGTTTTCTGTTGTTATAAATAACAGAAAATTGATCTGGGCTCTAAACTCCATGAGGGTAAGGGCCATGCTGTTTTCTCCCCACTGAACTAGTGCCTAACACAGGACCTGGCAGACGGCATGTGGAAAGCTTCAAGAACATTGAATTGAAATTGAAGTTCAATGATATCTCCTCTTAATGTAAGACTGCAGCAAAATTAAAAACAGGTCCCAGATAGACTGACTGATTTAGAAAATCCTGTCTGATGGATGCCCCTCTCCCCAGGGTAAACAGAGCCCTCACTATTTTCTGATCCAGAAAATAGTGAGGGGTGGATTTGCCTATATAGAGCTCTCTGCGTTGGGGTGTGAAGTCTTGTGAGACTTGGCAGTCAGTCCTAGCCAAAGGAGTAAAAAAGCCACACTATCTTTGAGGATAGGCTTTTTGGAGAGAACTGCCCTTAAAACCTCAACATGGTGACAAGTCAGCACAAATCTATCTTTTGCTAAACCTACTCCAGGGTGAAGCATGATAAAGACTTTCCCACAATAGACACCCCAGTGGACCCATGGAAATATTGCCACAGTAAATTATTAGAGGAGCCAGGGTTTAAGCTTCATGCCTGAGGGAAGTCCAGCCTCATCCTCAGTCCACCAAAAGCTGCAATGGGATGGAATAAGTCTGGAATGCTGAGTAGTCTGGGTTGGTATGAGAGTAAGGATCTATTTTTAAATAAATGTGTAAAGATGGAGTTTTTCTGTGACCTCAATTTCCAGTTGGGAGCAATTTAAATGCCCCCTGCCTCCTGTGATAGAGGTAAGAACAATAGACTGGAAGTGGTCAAGAGAGATCCTGGGGAGAAGATTAACACCTTCTCAATTCCTGCGGGGGGCAGGGGAGAGGGCAGAGTGGCAAGAAAAGAGGCTTCCCTTAGGCTAAGTTACCTTTGAGCATGGCCCCACCCTGCTGGGTTCTAAAAAGCTTTTACATATTCAATAAGTCTTTTTTCTATAGCAGCTTCAGAAAGACCTTTTTGTTTTTGTTTTCTTTTTTTCCATTTTAAAGATCTTTTGCCTCATCTGGCAAAGAAAGTCATCCTTCATCATTTTAATGTGTAAAAACATTTCCAGCCAAAATGTGATTGAATTGCGCCAGGGCAAAGGCTCCAACTCAATTTTTCCAAGCCAGGAGGAAAACAGAGTGTTAAGTATGAGAAAGTATTCTAAGAGAGCAGAGGCCGAATGCAGAACCCCCTCCATTGCATACAGGGTAAAGGGAGAGGATGAAAACAATTCAGGGAAAAAAAAAACAAGAACTTCCAAAAGCCCCGGAAAGAATTGTGATGTGCTGGGGGAAAGCCCTGGAGGCCTCATCTTAATGATGAGTGGCAATTGAAAAAAAAAAAAAAAAGGAGAAAACCATTAAGGAAGCAGTGGGCCCTAGAAGTCAACAGGAAATGGAGAGAATGAGGGACATGAGTTATTGAAGGACGTCTAAGCGCTAAATGTGCCCACAGTAACCCTGGTAAAAGAAGCCCAGTTTGTTGGAGAAAGCTAAGAGAATGGTTTCCCCGATGCATGAGCGTGGGTCTCAGAGTTTCTGGTTAAGATCAGAGACCAAAGCAAGCCCCATAAACCAGATTCCTACTGGGCTGCCTGTGTTCGAAAGACGTGTAGATACGCAGACACTAGCCCACTTCTGCCTCCACGTGTTTTTATCAGACTCTTCACAAGCCTAAAATGGCACTGGTCCAGCCATGAGGCATGAGGCTTGAGAACAACTTTCTATCTTCAGTAACCAAACATCCATTTCCTGTGAAGCCAGATAGTTAATTAAGGAGAAAACAAAATCACATTTCAGGATCATCGGTTTAGCCTTGCAGCTTCTTAACAGAAATCAACCTACTGAGTCAAAAAAAGGGGGGTGGGGGCTTGTCTGGATGTGCCTCAGGGTACGATTCTATCTGAAGCATTCAGCAATGTCTGGGGCATTTCCATAAGCCAGCCACTGGAAAGGCAAAGCCACCACCCAAATTTGGGCACGCTTTTCACAAGGATTGTTCTCCCCAGCCCGTGGAGTTTGAAATGGGCTGGGTGAGCCAGGTTACAAATTCGAATTTGCTTAGGCAATACTGAATCCTGCTATCTTGCAACTCTTTACTGTCAAACTTCTGGGAAACTGCTTAAACTATGGCCCTAATGTCTCTTGTCAGAACACAAATGGATAAAGCCTTCTCCCACTTCTTGGGTAGAAACCAGTAGCTGGGATAGCTTCAAGCACACTGGAACATTGCTAGCTACAAATGTCTAATTACCCAGCCAGGTAAGTCCATCCAGTTCTAATGTGAAAGGTGCCCTGAAGTGATACAGACACGCAGAACAGGGTTACACTGACATATTTAGTAGCGTGGGAAGCTCAGGTGATTAAAACTAATGGTGTGCATGGGAGTTCTAAGTGTGGGCTGAAAGAGGTGTGGATTTTGATGCAATCTTGCTCCTTTGGTATGGAACATTTATACCTCTGGTTTGTGTTTACAAAAAGGAAAAAAAGAAAGAAAGCAGAAGAATCAAGAGAAAAACATGCCTTTGGATGCTTCTGCCAACATATGAGCAAATCTTGAAGGAGATTCCAGGCAATAGAACTTGGCACTGTGCTTCACAAGTTGGTACAAAATTCTGAGTGCCAAATGCTAAGGGGGAATATGCCTATGACTATGCAGAAAACTCTGGCAAAAGCCCACTCCCTTGTGAATGAGTCCTCCGTGATGCCTTTGTCTTGGGAATCCAGTGCAATTCCATGGGACTGGGGTCAGCATCTTTCCCTGGCATGGGGCCCAGCCCAATGCCACATGTGTATTGCCAAGCATCAATGCTTCTCGTCCACTAAAAATTTTGTCTGACTCTCCCAGTTAACATGGTTTGGGCAATCATAGCACAATTTTAAAACAGGGGGAATGTCTTCTGTAACTGGAAAACCGCTAGTGATTCACACACTGGACTAAGCCACTCTAAGGGGGCCAAGGCCTCAGTCTGAGCCGTGGCCCTGAACAGATATCCAGGGCCACAGAGCCCCTGGGGGGTTCACTGCAGTCTCCTGCAACATGTGAATTGCTTCCACTCTCACCTCAAGCAAGTTATTGACTGTGGAGAGTAAGTCTGTCCTTCCTCCAGTGGAAAATTAATGTAGGTTTGAAAGCCAAGAGACAGGAGGGGGAAAACCCCAAGATGGTGCTGATAACAGGGTTACATAAAACACAAGTGTGGCTGAGAATAAACTCTAAAGCAGGGCTGGAGTCGTGACTGGGTCTTTAGAGCCATGAACAAAGTTTTCATTCATCCACCTATTCATTGATATATTACAGGGGTCAGTTACTAAGGTTCCACAGGACAAACAGTACTCTAGTGTCACTGACTTTAAGGAGCTTACAACAATCCTCATAACAAATAATACTTGCAGAGGTTTTTTTACAGTTTACAAATTTCTCTCACGTATATCATGAGGACATAAATAACAGGTGTATAAATTAAATAATAAGAAAAGAGTGATCACAATTTGGCATATAATAAGATGTCAAATGACTAGTACTAACAGTAAACCCTAGGATATCAGAGGAGAAAAGAATTGTTTAACGCCAAGATGGTTGGGGAAGGAAAGTTTTACAGGCTGGAGAATATTCAAAAGATGGAGAAGGAGAACATTTGGGGAACTTGGCGCACCAGAGAATTTAAGTATCCTAATTCAGTCAGAAAACAAACTGCATTCTGAGCCTCCTCTCTGCTAGGCATGTTTCCAGGTGCTGAGTTTATAGCAGTAAGAAAGGGAGGCAAAGTTTCTATATTTCCAGTGCACAAGATAGAAGGACAATGTGTAAGCAAATAAACAGGATAATTACATAATGCAATAAGTGCTGTAAAGGAAAGAAACCATGATATGACAAGACTTTATTCTTCAGTTCTCCACAGTGCTACATTTTATCCATAACAAGTGCTCAGTTAGTTCAATTTAATTAAACATGGGGTAACACAAAACTAAATAATACTTCAAAATTAAAGATGGAATGATAACTTCACCAATTTTTCTGCAGTCAGGATCCCCCAAATGTATACTGACTTCAGCCTGCTGGTTACACTCAAAATAGCTATCACACGCCTCCTCACTCACTGTTCTCCACCAATGTGAACCAAGAACACAACGAAATTAGAACAAAATATTGAGGTTGGAAGAGTCAAAAGATGTATAAAAATGAATAAAGCATAGTTATCTCGTTAAGATGCAAAATTTTGATTTAAATGGAAAATTTCTAATATATTCTCCAGTCATGACTTTGAATAGGCAGAAGATGGTGTTGAAAAGACAATCAAAAGATTGTCTTCCTGAGGTCAGGATTCACCTTCCTGAAAAATGAAATAATCTAAATCACATAGTAGTCATATAATTGGGTATATAGTGCCCAAAAATATTTTGATTGATTCCTTGTCACTAATTGATTTGACAATTGTATTTCTATCATCTGGCCACAGTCTTAGTCTTAAACTCGCTGTGCCACACATAGTCAGACATTTAAATCCTATTGCTGCAATATTAATCCATAAGAAGAGAATCGCTAGTGGCAGGTGACCCTTGTGAAAGAAGCAAGAATCTGTCAGGAGAGGCAAGGCATGTTAACAAGAGTTATAGTATGAAAAACATTAATGTGCTTTTCTATTTTGCAATTCCTGCACATGAACTTCTCTCTAGGCAAAGTGAAGCTTCCTTCCATCTCATCAGTGGAGAGATTATTACAACAGGAAAGCAAAGAGAAAGAACAAGATAATAGTCAGCACATGATATTCAAAGTAGGATTTTTCAGCAAGGCAGTAGGCTTGAATAGCAGGCTTTGTCAAGGAAAAGAGGTGTCATATTTTATAATTGTGTAGAATATCACAAAGCAACTCAGATCATACAGCACCTTCTATATTCAGGAAATATAATCCTTTGATCTATTGTCAAGTAGACCCAAAACCTAGTACAACATATAGGAAGGAAAAAGTCCTGAAGCCCTTTCCTTCTGTCCTGCAAGATCCTAGGAGTGCTCTCTCCTCCATTGCTGGCTAAATGGAGATGATGCAGTAGAGTACTCCAAGGAAGCCCTAAGCCAGCACTGTCCAATAGAACTTTCTGTGATGAATGGCTTGGTTTATATCCGTGCTGTCCAATATGGTAATATGGTCATCACTAGACACATGATTCTTGTGCACTTGAAATGTGGCTAGTTAAACTGAATTTTAGTATTACTTGATTTAAATCAATTTAAACTTAAATAGCCACATGGGACTAGTGGCTACCATATTGGACAATACAACTCCCAGGGATGATGCAGTCCCATAATGGAAAAGGTCTAGATCCAATCACTGCTCGGTAGGGAGCCACCTGGGAGTACCTCTTGTTGCCCATAGGATGATGAAGTTAGCAAGAAATAAACATTTATTGTTTTAAGATTTGTGAAGCTGTTACAGCAGGTAGTGTGAATTACCCTAGGTAATGGTGGCAGGTACTCTTACTCAAACCATTTTATAAATGAGAAAATTGGGACCCAGAGAGGCTAGTTAACTTGCCCACAGTTGTGTGACTATTAAGCCATGGAACTAGGCTCAAACCAGGCAGTCTGACTACAGAGCCCACCCATGCTCTTAAATTCTTTGGTATCCTGCAAATCCATGGTGTCCATGTGAGCAGAAGAAAGGGCATAGTTTATGATCCAGACATCATTACTTTAAAATAAAAATAAGTAAATAAATTTGTAAGTTTGCTAAATTGTATAATCTCTTTTTCATGTGAATCACAAGTAATCAAATCTGTTGACATCCTTACTAATTACAAAGGATGGGCATGCACATTTCTCACACACAAAAAACCTGCTGTCTGGTTTCTTTGGAAATGACAAGACACTCTGCCATAGGAACACAATGAAAAGTGAGTCAGTTGTGCCCAGACTGAAGGAACGAGGAGTTCTGTAAATATGAAACAGATGGGATTTCCGGAGCTGTTCTGGTGCGTTTGGGCAGTTTTCAAATTAACTACATTTCAAAATCCCATTTGATTTTTCACCAGGATGTGAGTTGATTTGAACTGATAAAAATTGTCCGGGCCTCTGAAGTTGTCCTCAGCATTGCTCACCTGCACTATTGGTCATACAATGGATATAGTCCTCTCCTCTTAGAGGTGCTGGAATGTCTGATTGTCTCCTCTGTAGTCCAGACTTATAAACTGGGCTTAGCTCCTCTCTTTCCCTGGGTCTCTTCAATACTTATGTACTGTTTACAATTTGATAATGTGCTGTTATGTAGATGATGTTTATAAACCTTCCTATGTAGCCGGCTAATATTAAAGTTAAAGCAGCTGCTGTTTATTGGGCATCAACTTTGTGCCAGATTTCTTATATAAATCTTAACAAAAATGGAAAATTAACATCATTGCCCCCTATTTAATAATAACAGCAGGTTCTTATATATATAGTCTTAACCATGAACCAGGTACTTTTCCAAGTGAATTCATATAATAACTCAGTCTTCACAAAAAAAAGGGGGGGGGGGGGAATCCCATAATCATCTTCTGGTTTTCACGGGTTTCAAATTGTGGCATGAAGAAATCAAATGACGTGTCCAGTGTCACGCAGCTGATAAGCAACAGAGCCAGGACTTCAAACCCAGACCAGGCTCAGGATGTTACACCCTTAACCTCTTTCCTATACTGCCTCTCAGTTTATAATTCAGAAAACACTGGCTCAGGTTTACAAAGTTAATACATGACAGAGCTGGAATCAAAATCTAGGTTCATCTCATTCCAAATCTCAGGTTCCTTCCTCCACCTTAGTGTTTCCTCAAATGTGCCAGCTCTTAAGAATCACTTGCATAACTTAATATAGACGCCCCAGCTCCACCAACTTCTCCGCGGGAGGACTTGGGAACCTGCAGAAACGACTAACCAGCAGAATTCCGATGGTTAGGCGACCTTGGGAACCACAGCCTTGCTCCAGAGGGCTCCCTCCTCTACACTACAACTTCTTCTGCGACAGGGTGGTGGACCTACAAACGAGCGGCACAGTCTGTTAACCTGGAGGATAAGCCAGGGGTGGGGCGCGGGTTGGGGAGTAGCCCCGCTTTTGTCGGCTCTCGCCACCTCCCTCTCTAAGGGTACGGGTGAGAGTGCAGGCTGCGTCTGGACATGTGCCTCTCTGACTTCTGGCCCGGAGCCACTTCTCTTGCCCTGTTTCTTTTTCCCGCCACAGGGCTTGTCTCTTCCCTATTTGGCCTCCTATCCTTTGTTCCTCGCCATTACCAGAAGTCAGGAACTTGCAGCTGACAGTCGGCTCCCATAGCGACAAGTCAGTCCCTGCCAGTGTCTGAAAGGCCCGAGGGAACCTGCTGGTGGGGCCTTAAACCTGACAAACCGGCACTGGGGTGCCAGCGTGGGAGGAGCAGACAGGCAAAGGCGGCCCCGCCCTGGGCGGCGCCAAGGGAGGATGCAAACTACATACACTGGGTGCCTTGACCAACCCGCTGACCCTGCGCTGCGCCACTGTGAATTCTGCCACCTCACGCAACCTCCCCTCCCATCTCTTTCAGTCCCCTTTTTCTTCTTCTCCTTCCCAGGGGTTTTTGCCATACCGGAGCGCTGTTAGATCCCTATATATGAATAATGTCCCACGGTTTGTATGTTGGGAATAACAGCTTTTATTTGGAACAAACAGATGGATGAAACCAAATGAGATCACAGGTGTCCCTGGGCAACCATACTAAAGGAATTAGCATGGGAAGTGACATGGAAAATAGCAGTTGACTTGGAATCAGGAAACTGGGCCCTTTTGACCTGACTCTTCCACTTAGCAGTGCTGTGGCCTTGGGCAAGAAAGGAAACTTTTCTCCATATCTAGTCCTGCATCTCTAAAAATCCTGTGTTGGATTGTTTTCTCTTTCACATCTCTTCCCATGCTAATATTCACTTTTGTACAACAACTGAAAAATTCAGATGCAGGGTAAATTTAAATAATGGGCCAGAAAACTTGAACTAAGAGCTCAGTAGGTCCTTCCCCAATGTGCAAATCAGTCCCCAGAACATCACAGGCATCGGGAATGATCTCATCATCTGCCCCTGAGCATAACAACCTCAGTTTTGGCTCTCTACATTTCCACCCACTCCCACGTCAACATCTGACCTGGATTACAAGGGAGACTTGGAATTTGCAACCTTATTACCTAGTAATGTGGCTAACCATTTCCAGAAATATAAATATCAAGCACAGCATGGCAGGTCAGAGTTGAGTCAGCCGGGAAAGACGCACGCAATAGCTGGTGTGCAGAAGGCCTCAGGAAACTTTCATTGAGAAACCCGAAACCTTTTGTCTGCCTCTCTAGGTTTTCTGGGCCATTCATGGATTCAGACCAGAATTGTTTGAGTCTGGCCTTGAAGTTGATGGATAACTAATTCTTACCAGCTGTATGCAGTTAAAGTGAGTCTGGCCAGCCTGGCAAAGACGATTCAAACTCCTAAAGAAATTGCCTGATAAAAAGCCCTGACTCCTGGAGGCATACATTTGAAGAATTAGAAGGGACCTTAGCAATGATTTAGGACAAACACTTATTTCACAGATGAGAAAATGGCTTGGGCACCCAGAAATATACATTTTACCCCATCTCACTAAGCTTTGAAATACTATTTTATACTAAATCTGGAATCTTTCCTAATCTATAGCTTTGGGCATTTTTGGTGCTGCCTTTGTCACATACAGAGAAACTACTAGAACTTTTGAATCACAACAACTAGCATTTCTGTCACATTTTCCTCCTTCTAAAACATTTCCCCATAAAAATCTCTTTTGAGCCTCATCAGCATCAACAACAACAAAAACAAAACTATGAAGAAGACTGAGAGCAAAATTGCACAGCTAGGAAATGACAGAGCTAGGATTTGAATGGAAGTCTTATGTTTCTAAATCCCAGATTTTTTTACAGCTACAACCATAAAAGTATATTAGTCCAGATAAAAGGGCAAAGGAAAAAGGAGTCTGTTACAATGATTTACCAATGTCAACCGACAGTAAGTATACATTGTCTGGCCAAACCAGTTGTTTTCTGTCAGCATCCATTCTGATGAGGAAGAACCAGTTGATAAATATTTTAAATATGAGCTCTATTATTACCAGCCATCATGGCAGACTCAGGCAAGATAAATGGGTACCCACCCACTGGGTTTTATTTCACCCCAACCAGGGGCAGACTTCCAGTTGGACAGCTTCCAGTTGTAAATTCCAGGTGGAACATTATCCACTATCTGTTGAAATGTTCTTTGAGCACCTACTAGTTATTGACACTTTAATGGGAAGGAAGGATCTAAAACCTGGGTTTTTAACAGGAAGAGACCTGGAACCAGATGTGAGAAAAGAGGGAAGAGCTCAGAAAGCAAAGAGAAGAAACTGGAAAGACACAGAGTAGGAGAGATGGAACCCCTAGACAGGATACTGATATTCACTGAATTCCTTTTAGATGTCAGTCTCAATTGTTGATGCTATATCATTTGTTATCTAATTTTGATCCTCATTACAAGTCTATGAAATTGTTATTAACCCCATATGGCAGATGAGTAAACTTAGTCTCAAAATTGTTCTCTCATATCTCACATTTTTGCCTAAGGTCAATCCTTCAATTTTTCACTTCCTACCACCCCTGAGAAATGCACAGGGTTAAATTTATAGTGCCTTGCTTTATAGATGAGACATGGAGATGGTGAGATTATGAAATATGGTCAAGTCTATGTATGAAGATTAGCAGGTATCCTGAAAACCATACCTTGTCTCACTAATATTTTAAGTTTTTCTGAAGGCTATCTTGAAGTATAACTGCATGTTAAAGTGCTATGCTATCATTAGAAAAGATGACATGTGAGTTTTCACTGATGAAACTTTTTGTGATAAGGGATGAAGTATACAGTTTCATTGAAGTTTAGGATATAGAGGTATGTATTATATATAAATGGGTATGTATATTATAGGAAGATAGGGAGAAGAGAAGGAAAGAAAAAAAACAAGAGCAGTCAGTGGGGAAAAAGACCCAACAAAAGGAAAACAGTTATATCTGGGCAGGGGAAGGAGATGTGGTTTAATTTTTTGTTGTTGTTTTTGTTTTTGCTATTGTTTTTTGCTTATCTTCATTTCTTCACATTTATACAGTGAAGATATATTACTTGTATAATAAAAAAATGATTTTTTAAAAGGTATGTATCACAGATAGGTTCTCAAAGAAGGGAAAGATGGATGAAAAAGTAAGGTATTTCAGTAATGGCAAAGAGAGCTATGAGTAAGAATTTTGGTTTGATAACATACGTTTAAAAAATTATAATTTGGTAAAAAAAATACTGTGCTCTTCTGGAATGATGAGTTAGTGATAATTCTGGTTAGGTACAGTCATACAAGCAAAGGTAAGCAAATGAATCTGTGCTTACTCAAAAAAAATGAAAGAAAAGAAAAAAGGAAGGGAAGGGAAGGAAAGGAAATCTTGCCACCTTTCCAAAAGTATATTTTTAAAAGAATACCTTATTAGAAGTGGCTTCATATCGGAGTATTAAATAGCTTTTCTGAATAAATCTTGCTACGTAATCAATTAATAAATGCTTTTTGAGCAACTATTATTTGCTTCACTCTCTGCTATGCCCTGCCCTGATCATGCCTAAGATATTTTCCCTGTACTATTTAACCCTATTTGAGGGATTAAGAAGGTACTTGGCACTCAACTCTGTTATAAGAAGCTCTGTCATGCTCTATAAAAATGGCCTTCAATGACGCTGAAGACCTATTTTTATTCCTTAAACTACTAAGGAAAATAACTAATCAGCTGCAATGAGCAACACAAAAGCTAAATTAAAAAACAAATAAATGAAACAAAAAACACAATGAAAAGCTATAGCATTTTCTCGGTGTCTTTATAGTGGTTTCAGACAACAGAGAAAAATGGATGAATGAATTCAGAGTATTTTATTAAATTAAAATTCTTTGGAACCATAAAGCATTCTCTTGATTATGGTGTAAGTTACCATAAAAGATAAAGTCCAGGAGCCACATTCTAGTCCACAATTGATTCAGAATCCAAAGGACTATAAGGAAAAAAAACAAATCATTGAATGTATTTATTTTCCCTTTGGTCACATATTACTAATGAGTTCAGTTTGGGGTCTCCATCTATTTTTTTCAGCATGTACACCTGGGAGTTTTGCCACAAAATTATTTACACTAGGGAGTCTCAAAATAACTTAGCTGTTCAAAATCCAAGTGGCTATTTAAATGCATTCTTGATAAGAATGTCTTTCAGAATGTAACACAATGCCTTGGGTTTAGTAGGCATTTGCTGCATTGAATTAAATGGAATTGTTGATATGGACAGACCCACCACAATTATTTCTCAGAGCTATGCCAAGATTGTGGGCTTTAAAAGAAAATGAAATTGGAAATATATTTCTTAAATGCTTAGTGAACTGTCGACAGTGTTTAATATGACAGGAACCTAACTTAAGTTGATAAATGAGGAAAATATTGGCACAAGAAATACAGAGAAAGGTGGGAAAAAGGAATCCATGAGCAGGGCAACGATATCCCTGGTTCTCCAGAACCACTGGAATCAGAACCTCAAGCAATGCCAACATTCCCTCTCCAGCTCTCATTTCTGTTTGTCTCTGTGTTGGCTCCATTCTCTCTCACACTGACTCCCCACCTGGCAGAAAACATGGATACAGCCCAAAGCTCCTCGTCTCTTAGCTCTGTCTCCAGCAAGGATGACTTCATCCCAGTTTTCATTAGAAAAACCCAAAGAAAATAATCTGACTGGCCCAAGGAGGCTCAAGGCCCACTCATCAGCCAATCGACTGTGTAGAGGAATGGGGATTCCTCCTGTATTCCCATGACTAGAGAAAGGAAAGCAGCAGTTACAAACAGAATTGGGGTACATCTCCCAGAAGACAGGAGAAAGGTGGGGCAGCCCAGACAAAATATCCAGTGCTCACGACAGAGAAAACTAAGTAATGAGTCATCTAAACAGGTCGTTTTTATTGGTAGTTACATTCCCCGCCGCCCCCCCCCCCCCCCCCAGTATTAGAATAATAAACTGGCAATGTGAATTTAGGCTTACCACAGGTTACAAATGGAACTACAATATGTTTATAGCTCTTTTAAAAATTTTATTGAGGTATAATTAAAATGCAGTAAACTACACCTAATTAAAGTGAACAGTTTGAAACATTTTTACATATATATATACACACACACACACAAGCATGAAACTATCATCACAATTAAGAAAATGAACCCATCAATCACCTTCAAAAGTTTCCTCCTGCTCCTTTCGAGTCCCTCCTTCTCACCTCCTGCCCCACTCTTCCTCACATCCCTATTGCAACTGATAATCTTTCTGTCACCATGAAGTAGTTTTCATTTTTTAGAATTTTATACAAATGGCATCACACAGCATGCACTCTTTCTTGTCTGATTTATTTCACTCAGCGTAATTATTTTGAGAGTCATCCATTATGTAACGTTTATCAACAATTCATTCCTTTTTATTGCTGAGTAGAATTCTGTTATTTAGATTGATCACATTACCTTGTTGATTGACATTTGAGTTGTTTCCAGTTTGTGGCTATTACAAATAAAGTAGCTATGAAATTCATGTAAAACTCTTTGTATGGACAAAAACTATCATTTCTCTTGGGCAAATACCCTGAGTCATATGGTAAGTGTACATTTAACTTTATAAGAAACTGTCAAACTGCTTTCAAAGTGGTTGTACTATTTTACATTCCCTACCAGTTGTATATGAGAGTCCTGGCTATGCCATATCCTCTCCAACTCTTAGTATAGACAGGCTTTTTAAATATAAGCATCCCAATAAGTGGGTAGTAGCATCTTATTGTGGTTTTAATTTGTATTTCCCAAATGACTAATGAATTGGAATGTCTTTCCACATGCTTTGCTACCATCCACATATCTTCTTTGATGAAGTGTCTGTTCAAATCCTCTACCCAGGTTTTAATTGGCATGGTAATTTTTTATTGGATGTCCAAAGTTGTAAATTTTACCTTTTTAAGAGTTGGGTAGTTTTGTATTCCTATAAATATTCTTGGGTTTTGTTCTGGGATGTGGGTAAGTTACTCCAAAAATGTTTAATCCTTTTGGATCTTACTTTTAAGCTTTGTTAAATGAGACTAGAATCGCATTTAGTCTCGGGCTATTTTGCCCTACAACGAAGGCAATTCATTTCTGGGTGCTCTACCTGATGTCCCATGCATTATGAGGTTTTCCACTCTGTTTGGTGGAAATAGGAAATATTTCCAGTCCTACATCTGCTCCAAGGAGTGTTTCCTCTAATCCTTTCAAATGGTTCTTACCCCAGACTCAGGTAATGTCCTCACATGCATGTGCTAATCCTTGCTCAATGGTATACCTGTATATTGGAGGGGGGACTCTCTGCAGCTCCCAGAGTCCTCTCTCTGGGCAGCTGTCTCCAACCCAACACTCTGCCTTGTGAAATCCAGCCACTGTGGTCTCTTTTGAGGGCCAGCTCTGTCTCCTCAATGAAGCGATGCTGCCAGGTGAGTTCCCCCATCTTGTAATGTGGCCTAGAAATCTCTCCCCACAATCAACAAAGCTCACCTCAGTTGTTTCCCATCTCTCAGTGGTCACTGTTCTTCAATGCCTGATGTCCAATGTCTTAAAAACCATTTCTTCATATATTCTGGATATTTTAATTGTTTCAAGTTGGAAGGTAACTACTCCCAGTTACTTCAGTTTTCCTGGAAGTGGAAGTCCATAGTGCTTTACTCAATATATTTAAATATGTATTTACATATGTAAAATTATTTCTAGTATAATTAGAAATCTTTACATCCACCTGGAATCCAAGATCTACGTTATTTAAATTTCTGTATTGCTTAACACAGGGATTGGCAGGCATTTTCTATAAAGGCCTAGATAGTAAATATTTTAGGCCTTCTGGGGTATATGTATTCTCTCTGACATATTCTTTTTGTTTTTAACACTTTAAACATAAAATGTAAAAAAATTTTAAACCATTCGCATGGGCTGTACCAAAACAGGCTGTGGGTTGGATTTGACCAGCAGGCCACAATTCATCGACCCCTGAGCTAGGATAATGTAACCTCTGTAACAAACAAACCCAAAATCTTGGCTGGTTAATACAACAGAGATGTATTTCTCACTGATGTCCATGGTAGGTATTCTTGATTAAGGGTATCTATCTTACTCCCCAAGCCATGGTTAAGGGATACAATCTCCTTCATCTCATGGCTCCTTCTCTTCCACACAAAGCTTCCAAGATTGCTATTGTGACAGAAGAACATGGAGGATTGCATGTGGGAGATTATCAAGGGCAAGTCCTAGAAGCAGGATACCTTATTTCCAACCACATTTCAGTGCTCAGAACTCATTCACATCAGCACACCTAGCTGCAAGGGAGGCTGTGAAACCTACTTTTGTTGTTTGCCCAGGAGGAAGAGGAAATGGACTTGGGGAACAGATTTGTTACTATGTCCAATGAACTTAAGTAGCCATGCCCCAATCATCCAAAGGATTCATCTCCCTTGCCAGGATGTTATTCAACCTGCTGGCACCATGCTTAATATCCCAGATGATGAGTTTGATTGTTTCAGTAGTCCCTTCTTTCATCTTCCTCTGATTCCTAACTCCTCAATCCAAGATTCACATTCCTGCAAAAATGATAGTGACAAAACCAGTCTTCAGCGGCCCCATCCTCTCTTTTTTATTCTCCTTGTTTCTCCATGAAGGAAGCCATTACAAATGTGACTCTGTCGAGTTCACAGCTGCAGGAATTCAGATATCCTTACCTTAGTTATTTTTTCTATCTTATCCTGCTGCCTCTCCAAAAAATGTTGAGATAGCCCATAAGTGGTCTGTGCACTCTTTAAGGGAAGAATTTATGTCTTATTACTCTTTTATCTTTATTGTCCAGAGCATAGTTAAGGGCTCAAAAAGATTTTCTGTATAAATTAATTTTGTATCTAATGATGATTGCTCCATTAAGTTCTACCCATAAAATATATGACAGTCTTCACTTTGAGAATCAGTCACCATTCCCATTGGCTCAAATTCCCTAATAATTTTTCTACCTCCACTAGGGATCTTCCTATAATGCACCATGTTGCTAACATCTCTGAATTGTTCAGGTGTATAAATGTGCTAGCTTGCACATTATTAAAACAATGAATATTCCAATTTGAAGGCATCAGAAGAAATAGTGACCATTTCATCCATCAATTCATTAAAAAAATTAATAGCAATAGGTCTTCTGTTCTGGGACCTGTAGATAAGATTGTCTAACCCCTACATACACACATACACGCCCCTCATTCAACTTCATAAGGAGGTCCAGATTCCTCTCCAAATTTCTGCTAATATTTGAAAGTTTGCATTCTCATGTAAGTCCCTCTCCTCCCACTTCCTACTTGCTGAATCCACACACATCCACTGTTTTTGCTTTCCCTACCTGATATGTACTGAGTCCCTTTGCTATTTCACTTACACTCTTAAACACACCAGGTGCTCTCACAGATGGAGTTCCCATAAAGCTGATAAGCTGATGACATACTTCAATGGCCCTCACATATGCAGGTCCCTTCCAAGACTTGGTTCCTACTTGCTTCATGTGTAAATGTATGCTCTTTTTCAGAAAGAAGACCTCTCACACACTATAAACTTCAGGCCCCATAGAACTGGCTCCACTCATACCCAGCATTTATGGATATGTCAGCAGATATTAGTGGAATTAGAAATCACTGAATTGGCCTTTTGTCTACCACAGGCCTCCTGCTGGCTCCCCTAATCTTACCTTCTCCTATTTCCTTTTCATGCCTTCCTGTTCATCTCTTCCTTCCCTCTAAGGAGTAAAAAAATTCCTTTCCTAATATCTTCTCATATTTGAACATCTCCCTGCAATTTCTGTCTCTACCCCAAGTATATTATAAACATATTTCTATTTATTATTAAGTTTTATTTCTTAGAAAAGTTGTAGGTTTACAGAGAAATCATGCAGAAAATACAGAGTCCCCTCACACTCACAGTTTTCCCTATAGTTAACATTTTTCATTACTGTGGTACATTTATGACAACTAGTGAACCAGTATTACTAAACTTATTAACTATAGTTTACATTAGGGGTCGCTTTTTATGTTGTACTGTTCTATTATTTTATTTGTATTGTAGTAACATATATACAACGTAAAATTTCCCATTTTAACCACTTTCAAATATACAATTCCATGGTGGCACTTATACTCACAATATTGTAATAACCCAAGATCCATTGCCAAAAATTTCCCATCACCCCAAAAAGAAACTCTCTACCACATATTTCTTCTTAGTAGGAAAAAAAAAACATACTTAGTCTGCAGTTTGGGTTATTGTCAAATTCATGATCATGGTTTTATAATTCATGCATATAATATAGCAATATTTCCTGTGTATAAAATTGTTAGTTGATAGTATTAGAATGGAATTAAGTACATCACAGTATTGTATTCTATAAATAGCATCACACTCCTAAATTCTCTGCTTCCTGAACACATCTGTGAACCTCTAGATAAAGACCTGCCTCCAGCTCAAATCCTTTTAGGCCACGGTGGCCTACGTTACATTCCTGGAAATTAGTTTTAATGTTTTCACAATTCTTCCCTAAGAGTTTGGGCAGCATATGTAATTGTAAGTTTATTTAAATCACATAATTAAGATATTTGAAATCTCACCTGCTTACATAGAATTCTCTGCTCTGAAATGTATCACGATCAGCACAGAAGACACCACCAACCTTGACACCCTAGCATCCCAGGAAATCGCTACCCTTCATTCCCCTCAACACTGCTCCTGAAACTATTTTCAAGCCCTGATTAAGCCAGTGATGAATCTTTCTGCAAAGTGACACACAGTAAGAAAAAACACCCATCTCTGGAAGAAAATGTGGGCATTCACATGTACTTCCAAAATAAATTATAAAGTTAAAAAAAAAAAATCCGGCATAAAATTTTATGTTTGCTAGTAATTGGCTATTGTCTATACAGTTATAAATTGGTAGACCAACATTATCATTAAATTGATATATTCTGGATGTGATTAACCAGTTTCAATGAAACCAAAGAATCTGAGTTGGCAAAATTCTTGAAAGTCATCTAATTCCAGGGTTAAGCTGATGTTTGAGTCCCCTTTCACCAAGTAACCATGCAGCCAATGGTAGCTTACCTCCAATAATGGGTGGCCCAGTCCCTCTTTTGGCAGTTGTGATTGTTAGAAAGTTTTCTTTAAATAGAAACAATCTGTGTCTTCCTGTTTCTTCTCTGCATTGGTTCTAGTTCTACCCTTTATGGACATTTGGAATTACCTAATCCTTCTTTCACATGAAAGCATTTCAGATAATTCAAAATACTATCACATATTTCCTACCCATCACTTTTCTCTTCCACCTATTAAGTCGATCCTCCCAAGGTCACTAATGCAGCCTCAGTTGGCAATGTGTTAAGTCCCTTGTGTAGACTCTACTATGGGATGGGTACCGCGGTATAGAAAGCAATTCCAAACACTGGTTCCATAAGGTGTTAATAAGTGTTCCCTGAAACAAAAATAAAACTTCCATGGTCAAATAAGTTCAGTGTTCAAACTCTGGACTAAAGAAAGCTAAATAGACTTCCCTGAAAGAATTCTCAGAGCTTTGAATATGCTAGTGTGCATTGTGAAACTCCAAGATGAGGAAACAATGTAAAGCATTTCCCAAACATAAAACCACATAACTTCTTTTTTAAAAAATTACTATTCAGAAAGAACATTGACTTTCAAGTTGGGCTCTCCTGGGTCTCACACTCAATATTTCCATCCCCTGTGTGACCTTGGGGAAATCACCCTTCAGATTCATTTTTCATCTTTTGTGAAATTAGAATAATAATGCTTACATCACATGATTGTTGGAAGAACTTGAGATATGGTAGGTAACACATATAACATGGTGTCTATCCCATAGTTAGTAATCATTATCTTTCCCCCTGCTCCAATCAATTGCAAGCACTTCCCAAATCAAACATATCAAATATGTAGAATACGGAAAGTTCCTCTGTTTGCCTTATAATTTTCCTTCATCCTTCCTTAAAGGAAACACACTCAAATATCTCCACCTTCTCAAAACAACAAAATAAGTGGGTACTGCAAAGTATGCTGAGATTGATAAGAAAAAAAGAAGGAGGAATTTTAAGAAGGCTTTGGAGGAATATTTATGTTGGGTCAGTACCAGAGTTAAGGAGGCTGCCTCCTCAATTTCAGTGTCTACCCATCCCTTGGAAAGAGGAAGCAAGGAGGAAAGGGGATGAAAACAAACACAAATATATTATTTCCCAAACTCTTTTGAAATTACTGTAACTTTAAAATGGATCCTATTGTTCTTGGGATGTTCTTGGGGAAAGTACAAATTACAACTGACAGCATGGAAAGCTGGTGGATCAATCTTAGCAATGAATAATAGCTACCTTGTTAGTTACTGAAATGATTAAATGAAATATTACGTATAAAGGGTCTTGGAGAGGGGGAGAAGCGCCCCCATAGTTGACGTGAGCAGGGTGTCCACGTTGTAGGAAGACAGAGCTGCCTTGGTTAGAAGAAGTCCTAGATGAATGCTAGTTCAGGACCAGCTCTGCCTGCCCCCCTTTATGTGATTTTGAACAAGTCATTTATCTCTAGGTCCTCAGTTTCCTCACTTGTGAAATGATTTCCAGCGATCAGTACAGCTCTAACATTCTGATCCCAGAATACTCCACAGCCAGTCGCCAAATTGTGAAAGGTGGTGATGGACATGTTTGGTATCAGAGAGGGAAATACTGGTGACAGAGGAAGAAGGAGAATCAGGCATGGCTCAATATGGGAGGCTCCTCTGCCAGTGAGTGCCAAGTGGGAGAGAGGAGTGGCTGGGAAGACCTGCCCATTGCAAAATACCCACATACTATGTTCTCCCACACACTGCTCTGGAGTGCAACATGCTAGCTGAGAGCACTCTGTGTGTGTGTGCGCGTGTATGTGTTTTCTTCTTTCTAATGTTAGCCAGGGCAGCAGGGCTCTGTGTTAGGCAGGACAGTACCTAAGCACTTGCTTTACAAAGAACGCAGTGGCCGTAAGATTGCCAGATTAAATGCAGGATACCCAGTTAAATTTAAATTTTAGATAAACAATGATATTGCATGGGATATACTTATACTAAAAATATTATTCTTTATCTGAAAAAAAAATTTTTTTTTTTTTTGCTAAACCTGGCAGCCCTATGTCCCAGAGTTAACTGCTCATAAGCAACTGCAGTGTATATGCATTCAGTTTATATAACAGGCAGAGAGAGATGAAAGTCACCACCTGTAACTTGTGTGGGATCAGCCCCTTGTATGCACCTTGACTTGCACCTTGATTTGCACCTCAGGAAGCATCTGGTTTTCTGATGATTTGCCAAGGTCAGAGAATCCCTGGACATGGCATTTGAAGGCATGTGCTTAAGTAGGAAAAATCATTTCTCCTTCCTGCTTGTGAGGACAGCATATTTAATGAGAGGGTAAGTGTCTTTGGCATTAGACTGACCTGGATCTAAGTCTCACATCTGTGGTGACTCAATGTGTAACCTTAACCTCGATACATATTTTATAAGCCTCAATTTCCTCATTTGCAAAATCGGGACTATAACATCTACTTCACAGGGCATCACTAATGAGACAATCCATGTACTCAGTGCCTGACAGTGAGTACCCAACAAGGGTCACTACGATTCTTTTGTGTATTTATGTATTAATTCACTCAGTTAAACATGCATTTATTCGTACTCCCATTCATTCCCAGAAAGGCTGATGCAAGTAGGAAAAACATGGCCACCTGCCAGAAAAAAATCATCTAAGGCAGGTGATAATGAAGTTAAAGAAGTAGAAGTAGTGGTGGATATAGCATGGAAAATGTCTAATTGAGCAACTTGTTTCCACTTTTGGAGAAGGTGGGGAAAATAGTTGGGATTCCAAAACAATATGGGGACTCATTTCCCCTTTCATTCTTTTAGGGAAAGACCACTTTCTGTTTCTTGACCTACACGCGAAGAACAGTTCGTGGATTTGGGAGGTGTTGCTTCATTGCCCTCCATTACATTTGACTATTGTAAATATGAATCTCAGTCCATAAACTTGAAGTGTAAGAAATGTAATTTATTTTTCTTTAAACTGACCTGATTCTGTTCCTAAGCCCCCATTCTGGTAAGTACCAGAAACTGAATGCCAGTCACTTCAGAGTTGTGTCCTTGTCCCCTACATTCCCAGGAGTTGCAGCAAAGTTGCATCCAGTGGACTTTAAAACATGTCAAGGGAGATGAGGGGGGCACGGATGTCACTAGGGGTCTGCATCTGAACATTTTTGGCACCCCTGGAAACATTCCTCACCTCCCTCCTCTGCAGTCTGAGGAGGTATTTGCTCAGCAGACTAGAAAACTACAGAGCACAGCAAAGAAGCGATTCAATGTTAATTGACTATTGATAAAAGAGGAGGGAAAAAGTTAATTGACTTAATTAGGTTGTTCAGTTGCTAAGGTAACTTTCCCCCAAATTGGAAAGGAATCTTCTCAGGATTAGCGCCAGACTAGAGAAAAAGAAATATATTCTCTTTCAGTCCTGGAAAAAGCCTGAATAAGCAAAGCAAGGTGGCATACAAGAAAGAGGCACCAGGAGTCAGGGGCAGTACAAGACGTTCCCAGAAGAGAGAGAGATCAGCCCCAAGAAAAAGCAAGAATGTTTAGGGAAGGAGCCAGCTGATTAGCAAGACCCAAGCAAGTAAGGAAGCCATTCTGCAGACAACTTTGGATGAATTCAGGCAGCAAGAAAAAGTGCTACAAGCATTTTTATTACTCATATTACCAGTGCCTCCCAGGAAAGCTGAGGGAAAATGCTGAGAAATTTTATAGGTGAGAGAAAGTAGTTGTTTTCCAAAGGATAGAAAGGGAAGTAAAGTTATAGTAGGTTGAGGGGGATGTTTATAAAGGTTAAAGGAAGTGGCACTTGCCTTTTTTATAAATATATTTTATTTAAATCTTGTTCTCTGATGCAAAAGAAAACAGCAATTAGAGATTGCTAATTTGTCAACCGTTATTTTAGCGATATTTATGGGAATATTAAAATTATCTGAACTATGTGCTATTTCTGTTCCCTCGGCTCATCTTGTCTAAACAACGTCATTCACTGGGCCCTTGTACCAATTAGCAGGCCCTTCCAGCCATTGCATGATGGCAGCTACCAAACTTATAGTTACTATGGCTGGTAGGAAATGATCAGCCTTTTTTTTTAACTTGTATATTGAAGTTTGTCATTCATACACGAACATCCAAAAACAAATGTGTAGTATAAGTTGTGAACTTACAAAACAAACATGCATATCATCATACAGGGCTCCCATACATTACCCTACCACCAACAGCTTGCATTGTTGTGAAACATTTGTTACAAACTATGAAAAAGCATCATCAAAATATTACTATTAACTATAGCCAATATCTTATATTTGGGTACTTCCCCCCCCAACCCACTCAGTTAATGACACCCTGTATTAGTATTATATACTTGTTATAGTTCATGAGAGAATGTTCTCATATTTGTTCTATTAACCACAGTCCATCTTCCACCACAGGTTGCATGCTTTGTACAATCCATTCAGAGTGTACACTCAGTGGCTCTCAAATTCAGCACAGAGTTGTGCAGTCATCACCTCAGTCAATTTTAGAATGTTTTTCTTATCCTAAAAGGAAAAATACCCCCATTGTTGTCCCTTAGAATTGCTATAATATCTTCTTTGCCATTGCTGCAAAATATTACAATATTATTGTTAACTATAATCCATAAGTTATTAGTTGTAATTTTCCCATGTATCATCATATACTTAACACTTTGTAAAAGAAGCAGCTTCTTATACTATTAACCACCATCTTCACCCACCACCAAAATCATTATGTTATACAATTCCTACATTATTCTCTAGCTTCCTTTCAAATGAAATATTACATCCACAGACTACCCCTTTCAGCCACAATTACATTTATAAATCAGCAGTGTTGGTTATACTCACTATAATGTATTACCATCAATTCTACTCAGTTCCACTCTTTTACAATAAACCTTATTTAAAAATTCTATATACATTAAGCAGCCTTATGTTTGGAAGCCCAAATGCTTTGAAATCCCTAAAGTCCCAGACTCCTCCCATCTGCAAGAGAAGGGAAGACCAGTCTCCCATCCCATGCCTTTGATCAAAATTGCATGAGATTTTAGTTACTGAACAAAGCATTAGCCTCTTCAACAGGACCCTGTATATTCAACTGCTTGCTTGATGTCTCCTCTTGGCAGCCTTAAAGTCACTTCAAGCACACCTGCTTTCACGATCTTGTCCCCAAACTAGTCATCTTGTATAGCTCCCTTAAAGCAATGAAGTCGTCACCAGCCTTCCCAGGTCAGGAAACTCAGCATCGTCTTTGGCAAGGCCTCACCATGTCTGATTCATCTCTGATTTCTATTTTGTTTTATGTCAAAATATTTTTTGAAATTTGCCCTTTTCCGTTGATCTCTACCACTACCTCCGTAGTTTTAGCTGCTTGTCTCCCACCTGCCAAAGCCTCCTACTGACCTACCATGCTCCAGTCTGCTCTTGCCCCCATCTCCTCTCCACGCAGCAGCTAGAATGATTGTTTGGAAACGTAAATCAGAGGAGGTCTCCGTCTGCTGAAACCCTTCAGTGACTTCCAGCGCCTCTTAGGATGAAGACGCAATTGCCCCCCCCCCATTGACGCCCAGACCCTGCAGGGTGTGCTGATGGCCACCCTGTCTTGCTGTGACAGCCTTGCTCACTCACCTTTACTTTCCCCACGTCAGCCACATTAATCTTTGATACTTGCGTCCTTCCCCATCCCACTGGGCATCTCCTTGTGCTGCTGATTCTGCCTGGACACTCTTCCCTCCCCTCTGCACCTATTTAGTACTTATTCAGCCCAAACTTCACTTCTCCAGAATCCTGACCTCGTCTAATCTCCGTTGTGTGAACTAATGGAGCACCTCCTCAGTAGCCTTCTCTCTTTGTAATTTTGTATCTGTCTCCTTGTTGATTTGACAAATGTCTGTCTTTAGACTCTAAGCACTATGAGGACAGGGACTGCATGTGTTTTTGCTCATAGTTGTCTTCTCAACCTCTAGCACAGTGCCTGGTTATGTAATAAGTGTATGTAACAATAATCTTCAAATAAGGAAGGTGACTTTCACAATTACCTAGGGAGCTTTTACAAAATAGTCTTGTCTACCCTCAGTAATCCACCCCACCCCCTCAGGAGGGCTCATTGCACATACCCTTGAAACATTTTAATAAAAGAAAAAAATGTTCCCTCCTAAGCAAGTTCTCTATAGCCACTGTCACCTGAGTCATGCAAGCAGAACTTCCTTCTTTCCTTGAATTATCTGGGTAACTGCATAATTGTCTGCTTCACTTAGGTTGCACAGACATTTCGCTCTCCAAGTAGGTGTGGTAAATTGGTTAGTGGCCAAGGAACACAAAATGTATGGCTCCAAAACAGATGCCTGCAAAAAGAAGTCAGTTTAAATTAAACTGAAATTCAGCTTTAAGGGTTGGTTAAAAACAGCTCTAAGGCATCAGTTACTAAGCACTGGGCACTGGAAAAGAGAGAAGTTGCAAGCTTTGTTCCTTAAAAGCTAGTTGGAGAGAAAAAAATAAGTGAAACAGGAGCAAACACGATGGTAAACCAGAGTAAGCTAGTATCAGATACAGGCACAGGGCAGAAGTCCAGCAGAGTTCTAGAAGATGGGGCAAAAGGACATACTGCATTTTATTTAAAAAAAAAAAAAAATTAGCAAATGCAGGTTATGGTACAGTACGTTTAGTACAAGCCCCTTATATAAATAAAATTTTTTTTATAAAAAAGAAAAGAAATGTTACTATACATGTGCTTATATGTTTATGTACTAACAAAAAATTTTTCGAAAAGTATATGGGAGCATATGGGTGGGAGAAGCAGCAGCTTGGGAAGGCTGAATTTTTATCTAAGTTATATCCATTTGTGAATAGTTTTATATTTTAAGTGAAACTTAAAAATTGACACCAACCAAAAGGTAAAATAAAGTATTTCTCCTAACTGCAACCCAAAGTGAGACTACCCCGAGAGGGACACTTTGAGCTCTGTTAATCCTTCCATTAATTTCTCAGATAAAAATAACCTAATCCAGGAGAAAAACTTGACTTCATTCTGTGTGAGGGGCCCCATCTGGCCATTTTGCTGCAGGGAGTGGCATTTTGCAAATAGGTACGTTTCAACACATGGATTTCAGAGAAATCAGAGATTTGAGTTCCACCCCCTCCACCCCAAAAAATAAAAGCCTAAATAATACATTTGGCACCAAAAGAAAATTCTATTGCCCTGACTCAGAGGCTTACATTTAACAGAAGGCTGACACAGTGTATGATATTAAGGTGATTGGAGGATGACTAAAGTCTTAATGTATCTGATAATGCCGAGTGTGAAGAATTAGTCATAGCTGGGCTTGCAAGCAGCAGCATTTTAATGATTTATTGAATTTCTCTTAAGGTCAGTAGTTTATGATTTGCCATTTTAAAAATGCACTGTAAAAAAAAATAGATGAATATTTTTGCTTTACAGGTACTAAATAGTTTCCTAAACGCATTTTTTAAGAGGAGAAAATCAGTGCAAATAGCCACTGCCAGCATACCCCATGTCTAAACTAATCACATGAACTCCAGCACAGATAAGCAGCTTTCTGAATGTTATTGGTGGAAATATGGTTTTCAGAAAGAAAAGACACCATCCTTGGGTCAGAAAGTTGGTGTTATCAGCTTGCAACATTATTCTGGTTGTATAATTTTACCTCTGGGACTATTATTTCAAATCCAGTGTACTGGAAATTCAGAGTCAGCCTAATCAATCATCTCACACAGAGGCCTTCAAATGCATTCTTCCATACTCACCTAGGTAGCATGCACATTTTTTCTGAGTAGTTAGGGTCACAGGTAGAGAATAACAGAGTTAAGCAAGAAGAGCTGATGAGTGCTACTTGCAGAAGCAGATTCTGACCAAGGGCCGATTCCCTCCCATCAGGATATGATCTCTTATCTGAGATAGAAAATGAATATAGAGTCATGCATATAAATCATACAGGGAGTGAGAAAATGCGACAAACATTCACATCTTCTGACTCCCATTGAAAACTCCTCTAGGGCACACAGCTTTCTAAGGTTCATGAGATTCATGTATTCAGTGCCTATCCTGAACCAGGCTCTATTCTAACCTCTGAGAGCAAAAGAGTGAACAGGTATGGCCGGCGCCCTGGTGGAGTTTGGTGTCTTATCAACAGGAAAGGAAATTGAAAAGCGGACAAATTGTGTGATGTGGTGGGGAATATACAGCCTCTGCGGCAGGAGCATCTAACCCACACTGAGGGATGTCAGCAATGAGAAGTTTAAACAGGAATGCAGGCATCACAGAGTGGGGAAGCAAAGCTGGAGAGGGAGGGGAGGTTTCCAGAGATCAGGAACTGAACATTGCATGGTCCAGAAGCCGGAGAGAGCCTGGAGCCTGGAGTGCAAGGACTCTGGTATGGGTGAGTCATAGATTATGAATAAAGAAATGGTGACAGACAGGCTGGGGAGATGAGAAAGATGCTGGACTGTTTCTGGAATTCCACCTAAAGGCAATGAGAAGCCGCTGGCAAGTTGAAAGTAAAATGTCACACAATCACATTTGCATTTTAGTAGGCCCTGGCTACAATGGGGACTCTAGGTCCGAGGTAGCCATTGCAGAAATTCAGAGGAGAAATTGTGGAAGGGAGCGGGAATGCAGATGGAAGGAAGGAAGTGGACAGAAGCAATTGATATTTAAGAAGTAGTAATGATAGGGTTTGTTATTTGCTCAAATGTGGTGAGGAAGTAAAGAAAGAAGAGCCAAAATGGGTTCCCAGGTTTCTGCGTGGTCGTCTGGGTAGAGAGAGTCATCATTCACGAACCCGGGAAAATGTTGGGAGGGGCACGCTTGAGGCAGTAATCCAGGTTGACATTTGTGTTAACAGGCTGCCCAAGGAGGGAGAATTTTTAAATAATTATGCCAGCCTTTTAGCCATCTGGAAAGAGAAAGGCTCCTTGGGGAAGATTTTGTTGCTGCTGTACTTGGAAGAGTAGCCTGGCTGTTTTGTAAAAATTAAAGATAAAAGGCACTCCTTTCCCTAAAGAAAGGGTATATAGAAATATCCCCCTCCCAAAGCCTTTGGGAAAAGTAGTCCCTCTCTTTATTATATGAAAAGATAAACCAATGTCCTTAAGAACCCAGATGACTTCTGGGAGAAAATACTCAGGTTCTAACCACGACTCAAACTTAGAGACACCACTGGGCAAGCACAGGGGAGCATGACCAAGGTCTGGTGTCAAGAGATGATCCCAGGGATCCCAGAGGAGAACTTGCCAGGTGAGTTTTTATCCTCATTTGTTTTTTCATCTCTTTCTCCCTGAGGAGATCGAAGTAATCTGTAAAGCAGTCAGGAGGCAGAGGAGCAATGAAAGGCCTGGGAAATCCACAGACTGGCTAATCCCTTGCTTTGGAATTAATTTAATCCCCAATATTTATATAGCAATCAATAAACAAATACTCCAGAGATCCTTCACTGAGATCCACTTAAAACATTTCAGTTCCTAATTCAAATTAAATTTCAACTCAGTGGATCAGGCTGATGGCTGATCAGGGTAAAGGCAAAAACACTGCCCACCTACAATAAATTATAGGTAGGATGTAAACAGTAGATTATACATTCCCCAAGCATAGCACCTACTCTTACTCATCTTTCCACTGTACACAGACCCTAACAGAGTGCCCTATACATGGTGGGCACTTAATGATAAGTATTTAATTAAATTCCATAAATGGCATAGCCAATCTTATTGCTTCATAAACAACTTGAATATCTCAGTGATACTTCTGCTACCTAGGTCTTCTGGGCCCCTCCTCCCTCATCTTCCAACACCCTCATGGTCAGCAAGAATTACATCTAAGATGGTCCCACTCATTTGTAAAACCGTGTGACTCATTGACGCTTCAAATAACATGGATAATGAAACAAGTGCCTGACTGGCCATTGATAGAGACATTTTTGCATGGCCACTGCACAGCAAATAGAGGTAACCCCTTGGAATCTGTGCTCATTGGTATCGTGGCTCAGTTTCATTAAAATGTGGCATAATCAGAGTTAATTTCATTTAGTAGGATAGGCTTAAAAACAGCCTCCTAAGTTAGCATAGTTCGGTAATTTTACCATCTCACAGTGATAATGAAAAAATACTGTTCAGAGCATCCCTCTTTCATTTGGATGAAACCCCTCCTCCATTTAAAATTAGATTCTATACTGATAGTATAATTACTGTATAATAGAGTTTGCTCAACCACTCAACACAAAACGCTTTGCTTTCATAGCATTTTAATATGAGCAGCATAATGGGCACCAGCTTGAAAATCAGCATGCCGAGAAGGAATCTGGGACCCCAAAGGAGCTTCAGTTTGTAAAATTTTGGTTCAGCTGTACAGCAAACTAATTCATTCTTACCAACTTGACATGTGACTATCAAAAATGTTCCCCCAAATGTTCCCAATCATGTGTCTTGGTGAAAGAGAAAATGGTCTGGCTTCAGACCCACTGCCATATGGACATTGCCCAGGAGGTCTTTTCCAGGGTCCCCACATGGCCTTTGCTGAATGCTGGAGTAGGGATGCCTGCTCCACAAGCCACGGGGGAATCTTCTCTGCTGCAGGTCAGAGATCTGAAGCGCTGAGGTTGAAAAGCCAGACACTCCCCAGGATGTATAAATTTTAAATTAAATTAGACTTTTCTATTTCTTCCACTAAATACTGCTTTTAAGGACTGAATGGCTCTGTGTTGTATACCATACAGGGAACCCGCTAACTCCTTTACAGATAAAGATTAACACAAGTAATACAGTGAAACCTCCTATGTTCATAATTACAATTTTCCTTTTGCCATAATAGAGGCTTTTTTGACCTTTTAAATGTTCAGAATTGCCAGAGTTAGCATAATTTGCACTGCATGTCCACTTTATTCACTAATTTCTCTGAAATAACTAGAAAATCTCCCTTTTGTTTGCTGAGAAACTAGTCCTAGAAGGCCAACAGTTTCTTTTACATACTTCCAATGAGGCTAGAACCTGCCTAATAGAGGTACATTCTTCACCCATTTTCCACAGTGTCACAAATTCAGGAGCCCCATCAGGTAACTTATAATTAGTGATGAACTGAGGTGAGGCAACAGGAAGCCATGGGCCCTGCCTGTGCCACACTGCAGAGAGCACAACTCACCCGAACACATTCAAATTCTTTTTCCTTTTTTTTTTTTTTAATATTCATCTGGCCAAAAGAATCACTATTGCTGTGCTTATGCAGCCCAAAGGTACAGTTTGCAACCCCTGCCCATAGTACATCCCCAAAACGGGATACTCCACAAAAGTATTAATAGGTTGTCACCTTCGAAACGTTTCTGAGCTAAAGACCAAAGAGCTAAACTCCTGGGGCTGGGAGATCTAATTATCCATCAGCTGAGAAGACATGGAGTAAAGAAATTGCATGTAACCATTTTACTTGATACTTTAAATATGTTTTGTTATTTCTGTTGACTTGAAACTACAACAAGAAACATCCTAGGCAATTTAACAATTCCCTTCTATTTGTGTTTACATTTGCAACATTTTCTCTTACCCTTGCTCCCAAAAGTAATAGAAGCCATTTATCACACACCCAATTATGAAGTGTGGAGCAAACACTATTCCTCGTCAAATATACCCCTATTACTCACTTTCCCCAGCCCCCTATGTCATGAGGCGGGGCATGTAACTGGTTCTGGCCAATGGGCTGTGAGAGGAAGTGACATGTGCCACTTTGGGACTGAAGCAGCGAAAAGCCTTTGTACAGGTCTCTAGCTTCTTCTCCTGCTGTGGTAACCGAGGGGCCAGAATGTTCCACAAAGTGCAGGTGGAAGATGGTACACCTACATCAGCCAGGTTCTGTGAGTGACTGTGTACCACATATGCCCTCTTCCCCCACCCACAAAGGTCATCAGAAGAAAACTTATATTCTGTTAAGCCTTGAAATTTTGAGGTTGTTTGCTACCACAACATACCTATCCTAGCCTGATTAAAGCAATATCAGTCATCTTTGCTGTGATTCTTTATACTGTCTCACCTTGTCCATCCACTCATTCCACCTTGTTTCACAACTTCTAAGCTAGATTTTTTTTTACAGAACCACAATTACTTTGGCAATTCTGTAAAGAACAACTCTTGTGAAATTTCCTCTTCTCCCAAATTTGTTTATATGTATTAAATCAAACACAGAGTTTCAAAATTAATTATAAATTTTTAAAGTTACTTAAAGTTGATTTACAGGAAGGAAAGTTATTACTTTTTGTCCTCAATATTCTACATATAGTTCTGAACTGCCAATCTTAATATATAATATTGTATCTGCACAGTAATGATTAATTACATTATTATGAACATGCATATGTTTATCATTGCCACACTAAGTGTGGGGGTTTGCTTGATTTAGGAGATGAAGGGATAATTTTCTTTTCAAAATGTAATCTTCCACAGAGGTAGTATCTGTGTGCTGTGGACACTCCATAGCTGTTTCCAATCACTGTATTGTGATGGATGAACTCTATGCATAACTCAAACTGTCTCCCATTTATTCCTAAAAGCTGGCAAGGCAGAGAGAATTCTATGAAAAGAAGAATGAATTCCAGAGACATGTAAAACAATATGACAGAGGAGTATTGGGGCCCAAAAATTAACTAACCAAATCCAAATTCTACAAATCTAAAAGGGAGTGATTTTTTTAAAAAAAGGGAAAGAGGGGCAAATTGTATATTCAAATGTAGGTTCAAACAGCAAGCCTGCTGATTCCCTGTCAGCAAAAATGCTAATTAGGGGCTAAATTGTCTTCCAGGAGAGGGAGGAGCATGGTCAACTGAAAAACCACCTGAAGTTGGAACCAAAAGCAATTTAGATCAAGCAGAGCAAACAGACAGGTCTGCCGGCCAATTCAAAATCAAGATATTATTTTTCTTAAGTATCTAAGTATAAAAAGTATTTTAGGGAAGTGGATGTGGCTCAAACAATTGAATGCCCGCCTACCACATGGGAGGTCCGGGGTTGGATTCCCGGTGACTCCTGGAGAAAACCAGCAAGACAGCGAGCTGGTGCAACGGGCAGGTGCGGCGAGCTGACACAACATGATGATGCAACAAGGTGACACAACAACAAGGAGACACAAAGAGGAAACAATGAGAGAGACAACAAAGCAGGGAGTGGAGGTGGCTCAAGAGATTGGTTTCCTCTCTCCCACATGGGAGGTCCCGGGTTTGGTTCCTGGTGCCTCCTAAAGAGAAGATGAGCAGACCAAAAGAGCAGACAGCAAGTGCAAACAATGAAGGGGGCAGGAATAAATAAATAAATTAAATAAACAAAAATTTTTTAAAAGTACTTTACAAGCCAAGGAAAACCAGGAGAACAGTTCTATGGACTAATAGTGTACTTGCTGTTCAGACCCAGGCCTCGTGGCTGGGCCTGGTGTGCAGCCCAGGGCAGTCCACACTGTGCTTCCCACCCTCCACCTTTGTTTTATGCTGGTAAAATCAGAATAACATGAATGTCAAGAGCAGCCCAAGGACTGTGTGGGCTAGGGAGGAAGGGCAGTTCCACCCACTTGGCCCAGGTCAAAATGGAAGCTGTTACTTCCTAGGAGCAGATTTGTACTTGCTTGCTGGTTTTTTTTTTTTTAAGCCCCAGCTGTGTCTTGCTTGTTTGCTCTCAATTGCCTTCCATGTTGAGTCACTAAGCAGCCACTGGGCATGGGATTTAGAAGCAGCAGCTCTTATCTCTGACACTCCCCACACACTCCCCACACCTCCACCCCATCTAGCTCCTCCCCTTCTCTCCAACAGCTTGCTTTGATGGTAAGGGAAATAAAATTCAAAATCCCTTTAACATTTCTGACAATTATTTACAAGTAATTACTTCTGAAGGGGTGCAAGGAGTGTTTACAAAGGGCAATTTGGTTGTGTGAGAGTAAAAAAGTTATTAAACATTTGTTGTACAAGATGCACATGCATAAGACACATGTAATTTCACAAAAGAATTTTGAGAGGGGAGCATTTAAAAGTGTTGTACTGCACGCATGACAATGGAATTTCTTCAAAATTTATTTATTTCAGATTCTTATGTATCCACAACATGAAATTTCCTGCTGGAAAAGTATGATACTATATTTATTTGAACATAAAAATATTTTTTTTCCTTTTGAAGACATGATTGCCAGAAAGTTAATTCAATATCTTACATGTTCCTGCAGTAACCATGGCTCATTAGATGCAGGAGCCTTTTTTAATACACTCGCGGGAGGATATGTCTTATACACCTGCAAATGCAGTGATGTCTCTGAATCGCAGTGTCCTTATCTGCAAAACAAGAAAGCTGAATTCAAAGTCCCTTGAGTTCTGAAATATCTGTGCCACAAAGTCAAAACAAGGAGACTCGGTAGGGTAAAAAAATCACTGAAATTAGATTAACTGGGTAGGCAAAAGCAACCCTTGGACCACCCAAAAGAGAAGAGTCATTTTGCAAATATCCTTTAAGTGACTAAAGAAAAACTATGTATGTCTTTTCTCCATAAATTAGATTGGAAGTTTCCTGAAGCTAAGACTAATGTATTCAAATAAGAACAAAATATTGCAAAATAGAATCAGATCACATCTCTCATACTGCCTGACAAACAGCTTAACAATGGAATAAACTATTCAGTCCACCAGAAAAGAATCCATGTTCCAGAGCCCCTAGGTCTGAGATACTTTCCATTTCAGGGTTTGTTTTGTTTGTTTAGGAGGTACTGGGGATTGAACTCAGGACCAAACCCAGAACCTTGTACATGAGAGGCAGGAATTCAACCACTGAGCTACACCAACTTGACTTTGGCTTTAGTATTCTACCATCATGTTGAAGGTAAGAGGCTTCTAGGCGAGACAACGAGTAACAATTGGGGAGTGGAGCTCCAAGCGCATTGCAATAGACACGAGCAATACAAGGATCCTAAAACCTTGGCAGTGCCTCTTACTAACCAGCCATTTTTCTGCAAGAAAATGATCCTCTCCCCAAGAATCTCTGTGGAACATGTGAGCTGCACACTTGGTGCCTGGGATGGGGCCAAGTAGCTTCATGTTTGTTTCAAGACCCTTTCCTGATAGAGCTTGCTGCCTGCTGGTGACCACATGAGTACTGATTTTGAGCATACTGGGCTGGTTCAGTCCTTTAAGGCACCTCTAGAAACTAGAACATCCTAAGGAGGTCATATGCACAATTGCAGGCAGCAGTTCTATTTTGCTATTTTGTCAGAACCAAAGGGAAACAGTGAGAACTGGCTTGGCCATTTTTCCAGATGCTTTTGAACTAGACAGGGTATACTTAAAAAAGAAAATCTGGCTTGACAAATGCAACAGGGAGAAAAATAGCTTTTCCTGTCTTGTTTACTGTAGCTGGGATGTGCTCCACTAATTGTTTAATTTAAAAAAAAAAAAGCTATTAACATAGCTTTTCTCTTTCCCTGTTGTATACTAACAGCTTCATCTAGTTCAGGAATCTCAGAAGCCTTGGGTTTTTGTCCCAAATAATGCCATCTCTTGATCTTGGCACTTAATTTCTCAGCGCTTCACTTTGTCTACCTAAAATGTCATTTTTAATTCCTGTCCTTTCCTACCTAAAATGGATGCTGTGAGGACAAATGAGATGGCTCAACATTACCTCTTTCCCTATCCATCTGGCTCTCAATTTGCAAGGACCACACCAAGTTCTGGACTGGGAAGCAATAGGGTTGTGCCAGAAATGAGAGGAGACAGAGTGGAGCCAAGCGGAAGCCCAACAGGACACAGAGGCAGAGATCCAGGCCAGAGTTGGAATATTGAACTAGCCACAATTGCACATACTAAGATTATTCACAGTCCCCCATCACAAGAAAGGAAAACCAGTGCTAAGTGGCAGATAGGGATGCTCTACTGTTCAGATTCACCAGGCAAAGTACAGCAATAACTATAGCTTTTGAGTGGCACATACTCTCATATAAGGGTATACAGCAACAGAGCCATTCCACACACATCCTAACGAATAGCCAGTTCTTCGTATTGGGGAATTACATATGCACACAGGCACCCATGAATATTCTGAGTACACAGAGCTATGTCTGCGCTTGTAAACAGGGATTTCATGAACTGTTCATGCACGTAGGAAAAAAAAAAAACAAATCACAAATACATGTGATTATTTAACATTTTCGAGTCATTAAGAATTCAATTGTATTATTATTATTTGAACACCAGGTGCAAGGTTATAAGGATTATACTACTGAGATTTTCTTTCTTTGGCCAAAGAAACATCTTTACTTGGGTGGGCCAGGCTCTGTGTACCTCCTCTACTGTAAAGCCTGTGAAAGCCCTAATAGGGACTTAACCAACCACTTTAATTCATTTGGGTCCAACCAATGCGTTTTGACAGCACCTCCAGACTTTGAAACCTCCCAAAGACCATACAGACCTGAGGCAGTCAGGCAACAGAGCCCTCCTCCCTTTGCATCCAGCTCCTTCTGTGCCCTCCTTTCCAGTCCCACTGATCCCTTCTCAAATTCCCAAGGGCTTCTCCACCATGAACATCTAAGGGAAAACAAACAGAAGGGGCAGGATAGCAAGCAACTCTGCTCTTTGTGAGTGTTCATTGCGCGTCAGTTAGCTGAACTGTTGTGACTTGCTCTTTCTGGAAAGGTTGGCTTAACTTGGCAAAAGAATTCCCAGTTTCTCATTTATTATAAATTGTGCCTTTGCTAGTTGCTTTTGTCAGGACTCCCCATTTCACCTCCCGTCTCTGCTCTCCACTTTTGCAAATTCACTGATCTGTGAAAATGTATTAAATAGATTTAAAAGCTGCTTTTCTTATTCATTGGTGAAAAAAAAGGCAAATGTAGAAACAGCACATCATAGTAAGTAACTCCAGGAAAAAAAATGACTTCAGGCAACAGGGTGGCTGACTCTGAGGTGAACAAACCCACAAAATGTTCTGTGACTCAGGTTAAGCCATTCTTATACTCTAGAGTGATGTTCTACTTAATGACAGCCCACAGGGATAATCTAATTATTAGGTTTTCAACAAACCAATACCATGATGAAACCATATATTCTTATCATTAAAGTTGATCCTTATATGAAGCTATTCCTCTTTTTAGGGAAACTTCATAATAAGTAACTCTCATCTTATAGACATTTCCCAGTTCACAAAACTTGTGGTAAAAACACTCAAAAGGAGAAAGCATATAGGTGTATATTATTTACAACATGTGAAGGTTCTAGGTGCCATTTTTTCCCACCCCTTCAGAGCAGGGTCAAGCAAAAGTAATCTCCACAGTAGCACTGGATGATAAAATGCCCCCAAAGCATTGTAGTAGTACATCATGATGAGGAGGAGTTGGAAGTTTGGAGACACTGTAAATTTAAGACAAGTGGTAAAGTCAAGGATTCCAGGATCACCTGGGATCACAGCAATCACAGTAGAATCCTTGTATTTGGTGACCCCTGGAGATGGGCAGTGCACCATGTGTGCAAACTAATTTGGTGGCCCTGCCTCTACTAAGGACTAGACACTTTGCTTGTCTTGTTTATTTGCCTAATGTTGTAGCTTATTTTGAGCACGAAAGTCAAAGGAGAACAAGGAGCACACTTTGTTACACAAGCAGTAAGCTACCCTCATCACCACTTGCAAACTCTGGTTCTTAATTCAAAATGAAGTTACCAAAGGTTTCCTTATCTGTGTACTGGATAATCCTGCTATCTGCTCCAATGTTTGGCATGAAGCACAAGTGAGATAAGGTATGTAAACTTCACAGCTCGGTACCTATAATATAGTAAGAGCTCATTATCATGGTGATTACTGTTATTATCTTCTTAAATTGGCTTGAATGAATACAAAATGAAACCAGCAGTCTCACAACAATTAGCAAGTGAGAGCTTCCCTCTCACAAATTGGGAAGAGGCTAGCCAAAGCAAGTCCCATCACAGTTCCAACTCTTCAAAGAACCAGCACGGTACCCTCAATAGTAATCACATAGCAGCATTAGCAGTGGGTCCCTTATACTATTCATAGAATGTTCACATCTGTTTGCAGTGCTTTTCACGTTAGGTAGGCCAAGTCATCATTGTGCTGGACTATCCTGTGCATTAAAGGATATCTAGTCTCCTCAGCCCCTTCCTTGCAGTCATTGGAACAACCCAAGTAATACTACACATGCTTCCAATTGCCTCTTGGGAGACAGAACCATCCCTCCTGAGAATTATTGGTAGAGCAAGTGTCATTAGGTCTAATTTAAAATTGAGGAAATTGAGACATGGTGAGTGACCAGCCAAGCTAATCAGAAAGCACAGATGAAACAAATTAGACATGACTTAGATATGCCATGAACAGTGATGATTAAGTGTGGTGGGGAGGGGAGGTATTCAGAAGACTTTTTCTAACAACACGAAGACCTTCTGGAGATCCTTGCTCCCACTGAAAAAGCACTGTCATAGTGACTTAGGCCAATGCTGGGAATGGGTTCTATTACTTGGGGTTTGAAGACTGAAGAAAGGGTAAAGATTGCTGCAAAGAACTTTCTTGGAGATTTTCTTTCAATGGACCCTTGCTATCACAGGGGAATATAAGGGGAGAGGAAGAGGGAGGGCATAAGGAAGGAGAAATTACAATGCTGAAACACCTGAGTACAAGGAAGGCAAATGCCTGCACTGACCCTACACCAATTTCATCCTCAGGATTTTAATATCTTTCCCATTCACCTGTTAGGAATATTTCACAAAATGGCATATGGATTAGCATCCAGTTATAACATTCATAATTTGAAATTCCCTTCCAATAATATTAACATCCTACTTCCTATAATTCTCTCATTCTGTTATATGATGTTGTAGCCTTGAGGGACTACCTTTTCTTATTGGAGACAGTGAGAAAGTGAACTTCTACATAATGAAAGTTATTATGCAGACAACTCTTCAGGAACATGTCTATTATGACAGGAAGAGACACCTGTATTCAGTTGTGCCACTTGCACTTGGTGTAAGGAGTAATGAGGGTACGTTGCACCTTTACAGAGAGGACAGCTAGTTTGGTCCAGTGGCTTTATTTTGAGTCTCCGAATACAGTTTGTAAGCTTGAAAGGAAACTGTGGCTTCTGCTGTGCAATGAGCTCAGACTTTCTTTTTGGAAGTCTTCAGAGTTGAAAGCTAAGTTTGAACTGAAGTGCTCTGAGCCTTGACTGTTTCCTGTGTACTTTGGACCTGAACTATAAAGGAACACCTGAGTTCTTGCTGAGGGAAATAGAGGCTTCTGAATTCCTTTGTGTGCCAGAGAACATTCAGCTTCAGTGAAGGCTCATCTAATATTAGGTAACATTTCTTATCTTTTTTTCCCCAACCGGCTCTCCTTTTTATTACTTCGTGAAAAATTTCAAAGGTATCCAAAATTAGAAATTTAATGCTTAGGACCATAGAAAACATTTAAAATAATTGTAGCCAATTGACAAACACACAATATGACCATGAGGGAAAGGGTAGGGAGGGAACAGAGATAATGTCTGCATTTAATTCTGAAACATAAAAAAAAAGTTTTAAATCACATGCTTGGTTTTCTAGGAACTTTTCTGGAACACCAGTCATGTACCAACCATGAGGAGGTGAGGCACTGAAGAAGGAAGGCAGGGGCAGGAGGATCCAAAGGCAATTAACTCCAGTTTCTGAAATATGCAGGTGTGGGAAGGGCCAAGGACATCCTTCACATTCCCCCAGGCTTCCAGGAGCCTGTTGTCCAGCTGGGGAAGGAGAAGTAGTGGGGAGGGAAACATCTCACAGGCAACGAGGGATGATAGGAGGTCAGAGGAAGGAAAGATCTCATAAGAAACATTTTTGACACCTGATCTTCAGCAGTCCTTCTAGAGCTCCTAATATCTAATGGCAAAGGTGCCAAATGAACTTAAAATAAATTTTTAAGTGGTAACATGCACCGCCTTATAATAGAAAATCTTATTTTAGGATCATTCATTCATACATTAAATATGGGCCACTAACCATGCCAAGCACTGGAGAAACACAGATACATCTGGTTGGGCACCTGTACTCAAGTTTGTTTACTGACTATGATAGATTGAATTATTGTTCCCAACTCTTCACTCCTTCCATGTAGAAGGAATATACATCCATAACCTTCGCCATACGACCATGCAGCAATATGGCATCAGAGTAAGTGGAGTTTATTTCTCCACTCCCTTGATGTTGGGTTTAGCCACATGACTTGCTTGCTTAAGCCAATGGAATCTTAGCACATATGACGTGAACAGAGGCTTTAAGTGTGTTTGCAAAATTTACCTTGACCTCTTGTCCTTGTCATTTCTACAAGAAGAAATTTCCCTAGAAACCATTGGTTCAAAAAAAATGAAGAAACATATGGAGCAAATATACATCCAATTCTCCAAACTAGAGCCTAACACAGCACAGCCCTTTTTTTGCACAGCAGAAAAAGAGAACTGTTTGTGGTTATAAACCACTGAGATTTGGGGGTTGTTTGTCTGTATCTGTCTTGCATCCCAGTAAGCAAGTCCCAGACAAACTGGGATTGATGGTTGCTAGTGCCTCCCCACCTTGATTTCCGAATCCTCGTTGCTGTTGGTGTTAACTGTAGCTCCGTTCCACACATCCCAAGCCTTCACACTCCTCGGATTCTTCCTGCTGGCCCAGACCCCCTGCCACCACCTCTGTAGCTCCCCACTTGTCTTAGTTTGCCAAAGGGCTGCCTATGCAAAGTACCAGAAATAGGTTGGCTTGTATAAAGGGGATTTATTTGGGGCTAAAATCTTACCATTCCAAAGCCGTGAAAAATCCAAACCAAGGCAAATGGTGCTTTCTCACCAAATTCAGCTGCCACGTGGAGAAGATGGTCACCAATCTCAGCCGAGGTCTCTGCCTTCCCCTCCAAAATCTACCATCTCTCAGAGCCCTGGAGCTCACTGTCAGCTATCAGGCACAGGGCTTGTCTCTTCTTGAGCTGCACCGTGGGCCCACCTTCTAGACGGCTTCCTGCTTAAGCAATCCTCTATTCCTCTCTCTCATGGCAGGATCAAATATGGCAGTTTCCTTTTTCTCTGTATCTGTGCATGTCTCTCTCTGTGTCTGCATTTTTATCAGACCCAGCAAGAAGGCAGAGACTCAACATGAATCACGCCCCACTAACATAGGCCAATCAAAAGCCCCAAATTGATCTTATCAAGTAATCTAATTAAAACCCCTCACCCAAATTTAATGCAGTGAAAGGGTATCACGCCCACAGGAATAGATTTGTTTCAAAACATAATTTTTATCTTTTGGGGATTCATAAAATAGTTTCAAACTGCCACATCACTCAAGTCTTCCCTCACTGAGCAATTTCCCAAGTACCAGACCCAGGTACCCACTTCTCCCTTCAAGACTTGTCTATCTCCAGTTACTAATTTCTGATAAGATTTATTTACCACAAGGTGTTCATGGTGACATATTATTCCAAAAGGTGTTTCTCTGTTTCTTTCTTTCTTTTTTTTAAAAAGGACTCCTGGAAAAGCAATGTCTTCACTTAGGGGTGGCAAACACAGGTACAGCCCCTCTCTACAACCAATATTCACAGCAGACACCAGTACTCAATTATGGCACTCTTTCCCATTAAGTCCAGATGTGGACTCAAAATCTTGTTCAACACAGTGCTTTGGGTAGCCACTTCAAATACAAGAGTTAGAACATAAAATGAAACCCATATGCCATTCCTGCCTTAGGCCAGAAAAATATATATACAATTTTAATGGTGGGAATTTCACCTGACTTTACTTCTGAGAGGCTGGTAGAGATAGAGTAAACAGTAAATTAAGAACCAGGTGGCCAAGAATCCATTTCTGTTACTCTGATCAAATTACTGAAATTTTCCTGGCCTCTGCTTCCTTGTCTGTAAAAAATTAATTCCATTAATTCCATGGCCTCTAGGCTAAGATGTTTCTCTCTGAAATGCTATGACTTTAAAGAAAACTAATTTCCTTGGTATCTTCCAGTTCTACAAGGTTGTGGTTTTATGAACCCATATCAGACGGTTTATTGAGATAGGAGAGATCAAAACTAGGTTGCTGAGATCAAATGAGATTGAAAATTTGAAAGTATTTTGTTAGTTGTAGATTATTCTACAAAAGAGAAAGGAAATGATTTTATTCTCCAAAGAAACAGAACCTACAGGAGATATATATATATATATATATATATATATATAGAGAGAGAGAGAGAGAGAGAGAGAGAGAGAGAGAGAGAGAGAGAGAGATTATAGGAACTGGTTTGGTTCGTGCTACCATGAGGATTGGCATGTCCGAATTCCATAGGGCAGGTCACAAGTTGGAAACTCGATAAAAGGGACATTGAATTCCTCAGCAAAAGCTGCAAGTTGGGAAGACCAATGGAGGTGATGATGAATTGCCCAGAAGAAGCTGGTTGGTTGAAATAGAGATAAAAATTCTTCTGTCTGCTGAAATCATCAGTTCTCCCTTTAAGGCCTTCAGCTGATTGGATGAGATTTCTTTCATTTCTAATGGCTATTTCCTTTGTTCATTGTAGATGTCATCAGTCATGGATGCAATCAACTTACTGATGATTTAAGTCCATGCAACACTCTCAGGGTAACAATCAGGCCAGTGTTTGCTTGACCAAACAACTGGACAACTTAACCTAGTCAAGTTGACACATGAACTTAACCATCACATCATCTCATGCTCCATCCTCTTCCTTATTATAGACATGGGGTAGCTTGGCCTCTGTTGGGTACGGGGGGGGGGGGGTGGAAACTCATGAAGATGATTGTCCTGTTGCCCCATCTGCCTGAACCAGTGCAGACAACAGGTCTTATCTACTCTGAACCCCAGGTGTTCAGAGTGCCTGTCAAACAGCTATTTTTCTGTGGGCCTTTTGGTATCAGACTGTTAAGGCTGTAGAATTTTAGGTACACCTCCAGAAGAATGGAAAACTTGGGAACTAGCAATAGAAGAGTCCACTACAACAAGAACAACAATAAGGGCACAATATCATAATAACAACTGCCCTTTCCATGGGCCCAGAGCTCTGTGTATGGTGTATCGTAACCTTTCATTAATATAGCAAGGTAAGTATTTTTATGCTCATTTAATTGATGATACAATGAAATTCATTTTGTTAAGTGACCTACTCAATCCTCTCCACTTGTGAGAGGTAGAGGCATGATTCAAACTCAAATCTACCTGGCTCTAAAGGCATTATGAGTCTCTTCTTTCCCTCAAATAATAGGAAAGGGTATGGAGAATATCACCCCAGTATGGGAAATTTAAAGCCCACCTCCTTCCCAATCTGCCTGGTTGGCTTCTTGAGGACACTTTCAGTTTGGTTGGGACTCTGTTCCTCTTCCCATTCCATTCTTTGAGAATTCAAGGTATTAGCAATTTTGCTACACAGTCTATCGTAGCAGCTGGTCAAAGTATGCTCCCAGAAAGTTCATGTGGATAGAGACTTCGGGGCATGGTTGATGAGGAAGAGGAAATTGAGCCATGTTCCCTGCTGAGACCAAGTATCCAGGTATGAAAAATATAAATTGCACCCGTAATATGAATTCAGCCCCAGTTTCTACCTATTACAAAGTATTCTCAATAGGATTCTTTAAATGACAAGACACCCTAAAACATTAATAATTTGATTAATTTTCATGCAAAATTTAGACTGTCATTAATTGTCTGAAGCATTCTCTGACTCTTACTTCCTTTCCTATTGCTTTTTGTGTTTTTCCTAGGTTATAAAATAAGGTGTTTTCCTATCTTATTAATAAGACCTGCATCTAATTTCAACTAGAAGAAATTAACACATAACTGCAGAAGTTACCCTCCCTTAGAGATTGAATTAAACAAATACTAAGAAAATTGGGGAAGTCCAATCACCACACTAGGATGTTGGCATCAGAAAATAGGTTTGAAGGTAAAAGAAGCCAAGCTTAGTAGGACCTTGGGTTAGTTACTTAACTACTTTAAACTCTGTTTACTTATCTCTAAAACTGGAAAAGCACCTATACCTCACTTTTAATAAGGCCTAGCTGAATGAGGAGGATAATAATTTATCATGGGGATTCATTATAACTTACCTAAAGCATTGAATCTGATGCCTGTTACATTATAAGTGGTCTGCAGATGGCAGTGGCTATTATTTTTACTCTTAGTATTATTACAGCATAACCCCATAAAATTGCCTTGTAAACTATGTGAAGAAAGAAGGCGTAGAGTAAGGGGTATGGAAGAGGAGGATGGCAAAAGAGATCTAGCCAGCCCTCTGGTACTGGAGGTGTATAATCGTGGGAGAAAGGTTGGCCACTAGGTTTTCCCTGCCTGGCTCAGTAACTCCCAACTAGCTGATGATCATCATCCCTTCCTCCTTCCAGATACCTTGACACTGAGAGAGATGTTCTGGACTGAGAAACCCAAGGAGTGGCCTCTGTTTGATGCAGCTGTCCCTGGTGAAAGTGTTTGTATATGTTCAGCTCAGAGAGATGGTCCAACTCTTAGGGCATTGACAATTCTGGAGTCTGAACCTGCCAAACTGATGATCGCCCAGTACCAGCATGATCCCACCACCTTCCATGTGGCAAATAGGGCTCCCTCCAGGACAACTCTGTATGATTTCATTTATGTGACATTCTGGAAATAGATCAGTGTTACCAGAGTCTGGGGGTGGGATGGTGGGGGAAGCAGGGGAACTTTTTGGGGCAATGGAAATATTCTATAGTTTAATTCTGATGGAGATTACATGATCGTACACATTTGTCAAAACATCTATCTGTGTACCTTAAAAGGGTGAATTTTATTGTATATAAATTCTACCCCCAGTAAACCTGACTTTTTAAGGAATGCTAGTAGAGTTTTAGAGTTTAGCATGATAGTACAGGAATAATAATCGCTCTGTGAAAATTTTCCAAATAGAACTTTCTCTAAAAGATGCACAACTTACATGGAATTTAAAAACTAAAAATTAAAGACCTCTCTTAAAGTTTTATTGTGTTTAATTTTTCAAATGCTAACAGTTCTATAAAAGAGTGCAATTACAGATACAAAGCAATCTCTGTTGTTATTTTTTTGTATTCCCTATGTGTCTATAAATATTTGCTGGCTCAAAAAAGGATATAATCTTCCTTAAACCTATTTAGTCAGTACACTATTAATATTCATATTGACTGTCAATCTATAGACCTATTTATCTGAAGTAAAATAAGCAGATTTTGTTCATAAAATAAGCAAGATCTCATAATCATCATTAATTATTGAAGCATTTTACACTTGCAATAATAAATATAAATTTGCATTTTAAAGAGAATTTCAATATATAAAGCATATTACATATAAAGGAAATATTAAAGAGGTGAAGAAAAGTAACTCACATTGTGTTCCAATGTGAGTATTCAGATGGACATGCTCTCTTCCTGATGACAACTTTTGCAGTCACTCAATCATTGTTCCTCACAAGTTCAGTCATGTTATAAATGATGTTGAAGTGGAACATTTGTTTTCTCAGCCTTTTATAAGGCCACAACCAAGGCCAAAGCTAAACCTAAATAGATACTTTTTCCATGATCCTTTCCATGGCCTGCCCATGGGTCAGCATTTAGCAATGCCAATGCCTCAAAGCATAATTATTTGATGAGTTATTTCCTCCTAGAGCAGCACAAGCTGTTTCCTCCTTTCATAAGGTAGAGTATGTGGACTATTCTATAATCAAACAAGTAGGGAAAAATCACTATGTAGCCTATGCTCAGCCCAGAACACAAATTCTAACACAGATTAGTAACAATATGAATTTAAGTCAGAAGAGCCAATTTGCCAGTATAAAAATCCCAGCCAAGAAAATGTATCTTCTTTCTCTACCATAGCATCCCTTGTGTACAAATAATAAAATGCCAGACAGTTCTATTAATATTTTTTTTTTTACTTTTTATTGTAGTAACACATATGCAAGTCACAATTTCCCATTTTAACAACTTTCAAGTGTAAAATACAATAAAAGATACCTTTAGACCCAGAGAGGATGAGTTGTAAGGAGTAAAAATCAAATATAGCAACTACACAAATGATATATGGGAAGTAGAGAGAATTTGGAAACATTCTTCAATGAAGAAAAGAGGAAATATTAAAGAGGTGAAGAAAAGTAACTCGAGCTGAACAATGGGAAATTTAGATAGTATTCAAAAGGGAGACCAATGGCAGCATTTGTTGAGTTAATGATTACATTAGGAAACTAGGGGAGTCCTGGAGTTTAATTAAATTACTAAAACCTTCAGGAATCCATGGAATTCATCTAACAAGCCTTTCTTAAAACCTATTATGGGCAGAATGCGTGGAAGGGTAATGCAGAAGAAGAAACATTAGGACAAGGAGGAGAATCTGGGTTTAAGTCCCAGTTCTGCCCACTTACTTACATGACCTTTGAGCAATGTACTCAATTTCTTTGGGTCTGGTTTCTGTCTCTGTAAGATGTGAAGTTAGCTTAGATCAAAAGCAGCAGACTGACGATCAGAAGGTTGACCACCAAATGAGCCAAAACGTAAACACTTTGGAAACATTACACAAAAAACTACCCTTCTAGAATTTCCTGAAAAGTTAGAGTATTCGCTAATGTTGGACAAGCTTCGCGCATGGCAGCAATCAGCTGGAGCTGATTATCTGGGCCAGGGTGTTCCCCCTCCCCCCACTGGTGCCTGGAGTTTCAAAATATACACCTAAGCACTTACACTGCCTGGCTTCACACTCTCTAACGACCTGCCTGGTCCCAGGGCATTTACATTTGTGCTTCTCTGCCTTCCCATTCAGTTTCAAGACTCCAGCATTCTTGAAGGCTGTGCGCCTGGAATGAAAAATCCAGCACAGTCAACTGTCTTCTTGGCTCTTTAATTTCAATCATCCCATTAGCTGGAGAAAACACTTAAAGATTCGGATCTAGAAATTGAAACTAAAGTACTGAAGTTCTAAAAACTCTTTTTAAAAATAAGCTAACCACCTTCCACCTATCAAATGTTGCTGTGCTGGTGATTTTAGCTTCATGCTCATCCACTTTGCTTCTTGTTCAACTTGATTTCTGTTTTACAGCCATATTTACATAGATATCCGCAGTAATTAATTTCAAAGCACAGCATTAAACTGGTTCCTTCAAACCAAACCCGTCAGAAAACTAAAAGGTTCACTTAATGAGGATGAGAGCTGGATGCCAAAGATGGAATGCTTGAAGCTTCTTAGACAAACCTGACAAGATTTCCCACAAACACTAAATCCTTGTATTTTAGCCCCTTCTTAAACTACTTCCATTAAAGAAAATCTATTTTATTTTGACCAGACTACACACAAGTATAAGGTTAAAAAATGTTTGTCTGACACTTTTCAATAACCCTGCTTTGAATACAGCCATTTGTTTTGCTGCCATAATTCTTTGACTTGAAATGCTTTGTGAGAATTTTAGATTCATCAAAATACCTATAAGCCAAAATTTTTTTTAGTAGAAAATGTTTACTAGTTTCTTGAGTGCTTTTAAATTTGAGAGATTTTACCATATGTTGCCATATCACTTAGATTATGTCTAGGTGATGCCAATGGTCTAAGGGTAAAAAGTGGAGATTCCAAAATCTATGCTCTATTTGCAAGTCACCAGCTAGACTTTTCAGCTCACCCAGCTATGTGGCATCGTATAGCTAAAACATCTGGGTGATTAGCTAAATTATTCATTTTCATCAAGACATTTTGTTCTCCTATAGACAGTATCTGAGTTTTGCACTTGGATATGTATAGTATATACTTGTGTTTACATATGTACACATGTCCCTAAAATTACAGATTTAAACAATTGTTCCAAATAAAAACTTCAGGGCCAGACTCTTTTCCCAGCTCCTGCTGGATGAATCTAACAATCAATGGCTCTTTGCCATCTGTGCCTGGGAACCCTCAGTGTCAGGCAAGAGACCAAAGCTGGGAGGTCAGCCCGGGTAAAGCTTGAGGAAGGAGGTGGGCACTCCCATTCCCTGCAATCCAGAGCCAGGAATGGCTGACCCTGAGTGTGCACACAAATTGCTGGTAGATGAGGCACATGCAGGGGAATGTGGCAGGAGCTGGAAAAAACACAAAATAATACAAAGCTACTGTTTATGGCACATCTATTATGCACCAGGTCCTAGGCTAAGTATCTTTGCCTGCATTTTCTCATTTGATTCTCACAATAACTCTACTGAGGCAGGAAATATTACTTTTCACCTGCTTTACAAATTAGGGGGCTAGTTAAGTAACTAGTTAAGTGGCAATGTTTGTATTTGAAGATAAGTCTGGCTGACTCCAGAAGACACCTCTCACTAATGTAGCTACACTGTCTTTGCCAGGTTGCATCTGGCCATCATCCTCACAGTGGTCCTGCTTCACTTTCAAAGCATGTCACACACTGTCCAGGGGGACAGTCCTAGTGAAGCTCCCCTTGCCAAGATTATAAACTGGAGTCATGGTGACAACTGTCCCAGTGCTAATCCATACCTTCATTACTGATCCTTTGGCTAATTCCCTATAATCTCTGGGCAGGGTTATAGAATAAGAGCCATCCTAAATTGCCCTGTCTTCACAGCCAAGGCACATGCCATTCAAATCGCTAACGTAAGTTAAGTACAACCTGTACTGTTACATTTCAAGCTGCCTCCTTTCCTGAATTTTCTAACAAGTCCCCATCTCTCGTTGTCTGTCTGTCTTGATTAGAGGTTTATAAAACTAGATTGCTAAACTCCACATGACCTCCCCTGCCATCTTGTTATGCTTTAAGTGTTTGCATTAAAGATGGCTACAATTGCTTTAAATCTCATGTAGTACTTTTAATGTATCTCCATTAAACTGTTTAAGAGGGCACTTCTCCCTTTTAAAAAAATGCCTCGGTTTTTTGTTCTTGGGATCTGGGCAGGCATGATACATCACACCATGGTACCAGGAGGCAGACAATAGAAGGAATTGAACACAGAAAACTTCTAAAACTAAACAAGCAAATAATTGTCATCCCAATTATTTCATTATGCCTGACAACAGAATGATACAAAAGACCGCGTGGCTCCCAGAATGGCACAACAATCATAAAAGCTTCAAGACACAAAGAGTATTTCTCAGAGGGAGCAGAATTCAGATAATGCGCAATGTACAGTAAAGCTTGTTATTCCAGCCATGGCTCTTTTTTCTCCAAATAGTATGTAATTCAAAACAATTCCCACTCCTCGACCACCTAGACTGGCTTCTTGTTACTTTATTAAAATGCCAGCTCATTTTAACCTGGCTAATTCAAAGTCACATTTTTCCAGCCCCTTACATGGTAACTAACAAGTTTTACTTCAACTCTGTTTCCCTCTCCTGGGCTCTAAATACCCCCAAATTGGTTTCACAAATGCAAGTGTGCAGAATAAAAGAAAATCACCACACCGAATGGTACTAACAGATGCAGAAAAATGTACCTTGACTATCTGCCCTTTTGCAACATCCAAATTCTCTCTTTCCTTTTTAAAATATCCTTTAAGTTTAGATATTAAACTATAATCTGAACATATTCAAAGCATACACTTTATAGAAAGGAAGGCAGAAGGACAGGAAGCAAGAGAGACATTCAGTTTTCCACTGGTGATAAACTCCATTAGTATCTAATACAAATGATAACATCTCACAATAATAATACAATTTATTGGCACTGTCTACATGCAAAGAACTTTCGACATATTATCTCATGGAGTCCTCATAGTAACCATGAGTTTAGTATTATCGTTTACTGTCTAAGAAAGTGAGGCACAGAAAAGCCCAGCAACTTGCCCCAGGCCATGCAGTTATTAAGTAGCAGGTTTGAACTCAGCCTGAAGAGGGACTTAGGCCCCAATCTGGGGTCCAAGATGCAGCTGGCAAGCCCAGATGCTGCACAACCTCTTCTTTCCTCCCTCCTCCTCTTCATCTGGGCAGCACACCACCTCCATCAGGCCCCACGGCAAACCTGAACCTCCCCATTTCCCATCCCATCCTCAATTTCCCCTTCGCCAAAACATTAGAAAACCCCCAATTCCCAGAACAATAATGATCACGTAAGTCATCATCCACCCCACCAAAAACCCTGAGAAGAATTTCCAGCCAACCTTTGAAGAACAGGAGGGAAGAGGCAATCCCTGAGCCTGGAGTCTTCACAAGGGCCCCAGGCCACTGCCTGGCCAGCCCCCAGTGCTTCATTGCCCGTCAAGGCCTCGTTGATTCCAGCTGCTGCAGTCTGCTCTGAGCCTCTCTGTTGCATAACCCCTTTCCCACCATAACTGTGACTGTGCACAGATTCTCAGTACCACACACCTGGGTTCTTAGAGTATGCATGTGGCGGATACTTTTAGAGCTTGCCCATCTTCTTTTCCCCAGATCAACGTTCCCAGGCCCCAGCCGCTGTGATTGTTGACTGCCAAATGCCTACAGCTGTCCCCTTCTCTGGAGAACTGCCCTCTGCCACACTGGAGCTGCGTCTCTAAGTTATCCCAGTGGCTGATGACTGACTGTCACGGGGTTCAAAAAGAAGCCCCTTGCTTTAAGGGCAACCATCTCTATGGTACATTTTGCAACCCAGAGCTCCCCATAGGGCCAGCTGAAGCTGGACTCCAGTGGAAACCACATTCTCTTAGCTTTCTTCCCCTGCCTCCTCTTCCCCCGCCCCCTTCTCCTAAGGGTACCCCCTCAGGGCACCACCTCAATAAATCACTTATGCAGGAATCCCCATCTCAAACTCTGCTTCCAGACACTCAATGAGCTTAGCTGCTGTCCCAGACCCAGGACTCTTCACATCACTCTGTCCCACACTCTGTCTCTGAGATGACTTTCCTAAAACACAATGTTCAGTACATTCGAGGTCTGACACCATCTCGTACTGCCTAGAAACTCCTCAGCCTGACCCACTCCAAACTTTTCTACAAGGTGTCATAAGGCATTCTCCATTACCTTAGAATAATGTTTTTCCTAACTCTAGAAATAGAAAATATTCATAATTTATCATCATTTTCCTGAGCAAGTTATGCCAAAAATTGACTACATTTTGTCTGGCTAATGTAGCTACATGTTGTACACTAGAAGAATGAATAAGTCTTGGTTTAGGGAGCCTCCTGAGTCACTCTACTGCTTTAATGTATTCAAGAGCAGGGTTGACCTTTTGTTTACTACCTCATAAGACTGTCTGATCCAGGACCATTGACCAGGTTAGGCTGTGAGCAAAATTTTGTCATCTAGTCATAACCTTTGTTATTTTGTCCCTGAGACCAGGGTACCCTTCCAATTGTGAAAATAGGTAGGTTGGACATTTCTTTCAGAGGCTCAACTGTAGGGGCACATGCACACGTGCACAAACACACACACCCATCTGCCCCAGCATAAATGAGTCGCTCCAGCATGGGAAGGGGAGGGTGCTGGTTGATGGGGTAAGGATGGTTTGGACATCTGGAAAATTTCTACCTTCAAGCAAAAGGCTGAAGGCAATATAGGTCCTAGCTAAGTAACTTTTGAGTATTGCACTTAATAGGAACTAAACATTTATATGAAGCCCATTTACCAGCTTCAGTCTCTTGCTAGAATAACAACTCATCCTATTGCCATGAAAAGACTCATGATCTGGCCCAGAAAGGGGAATCAACACTTATATAAGACAGATCCCAAAATAGCAGATATGCCTTCCTTGCTTTTCAACATTTCCTTCCAGTGTGCATTTTCTTCCCATTTGATTTCAAGGGCAAGCACCATCTCACTGTCTCCTTGTTAAAGAAGAGGGCTGACCTGGCATCAGGAAACAGCAAAACATGTGTGTGACCTTAGGAAAATAATTTTCTCTCTCTGAGTCTCTCTGGGTCTCATTTCCTTCATCTGTAGAAACATTGGATCAGGTTGATCCAAGTTCCTGTCCTATTCAAACATCCTGTGAGGCTTGGTTGGAAGCACAAGAGTGGGGAGCAGATGTAGCTCAAGCAGTTAAGCACCTGCTTCCCACATATGAGGCCCTGGGTTTGATTCCTGGTACCTCCTAAAAACAACAAACAAACAAACAAACAAACAAACAGAAAAGCCCACTCGGGGGAGCTGATGTAGCTTAGTGGTTGAGTACCAGCTTCCCACATAGAAAATCCTGGGTTCAATCCCCGGTCCCAGTGCCTCAAAAATTAAAAAAAATTTTTTTTTTAAAAAGGAACAGGGGAACCAGAGGCAGATTGCCTGAGTTCAAATGTTCAAATCCCAGATTTTCCACTCATTGTCTACGTCTTTGGGTAAGTTGCTTGCTAAACCTCGATTTCATCATTTGTAAAATGGGAATAAAATGAGTACCTTTCTCACTGGATTGGGATGAGGAGTAAATGATATAATGTAATGAATGTGCTTAGCATTGTACCTGGTCCATAACAAATATTCATGTAAGTGTCAACTGTTGTTATTCATCCTCACTAGTAGATCCCAAAAAGATTTGCCTGAGGCTCCAGGATGTGTAAGTTCATTGAGGGTGGTGGGCCACACTTGTGGGAGATGTTTGTGTGGGATGTGGTGGGAGGTGTGGGAGGTGGGCAACATGGGAATCCCAGTGGGTTCCGTGTAATATTTTGGGTAATCTAAGCACCTCTTAAAATATATGTATATATATATATATATATATATAAATAACATTTTTGTAAGCAAATACACATATATGCATATATATTTATATATCATTTTGCAAATGTTTGTATGTATTGTGAGAATTTTGATTTTTACCCATAATAAAAAAAAAAAAAAAAAAAAGATATGCCTGATTGATTAACCCATCAAAAGACATTGAATACTGACCTCAAATATAACAACAACTCAACATTTATTTATTGATTGCTATGGACTAGGCACTGTTCTAAGAAATTACATAAATATTCTCATTTAAACCTCATTAAAATCATATTGGGTTAAAATATTTTTTCCCTACTTTAGAGATGAGGAAACTGAGAAACAAAGAGTCTTAATAACTTGCTTATGGTCACGCACAATAAATCTGTAAATGGCTAACAACCAGCTCTTGCCATTTTCCTTGGTGTACATACTTCCACCATGGCCAATATCGAACTACTAGCACTGATCACCACCTTGGGAAGAGATCAGCAGAACTAGCTCTGACAAGCCTGTGAAAGCCACACCACACACCTCTGGATACAGCTAGAATATCGCGGAGCAAGCACACAAGTCTAACTCCAGGGTCACTCAGCTTCATCACAGCATGCTCATGCCTTTCTGTTACTGCTACTCAATGGTACTTTAGAATGCAAAGAAAATTATATGTAGACTCCATAGAAAGCACCTAATTTTACAATTTTTAACTCAATTTTTGTATGCAAGTTTGAATAGACATCTGAGATACATTATTAATTATGCATCCATTTTCTTTTTATTAGTGGAAGAGAACAACTGTTTCACTTCAAAATGACTTAGATCATTTTCTTTCGTCTGCTTCTAGGTGCACCAGAGTTAATATTGTAATTTATTCATAGTAAGCATAATATTCAAAATATATAGTTTTCTCTTTGTTTATGAATTTAATCTAGTCTTCAACAATGTATAAATTTCCTGGGAGTTTGGTATGTTTTAAAATATTTGGATTGGACAATTACTATATATGATGAAAAATGTATATTATGCATTCTATTTTATTGAGTATTGTATGCCAATTAATGTTTCTCAGTTGAAATTGTTGATTCATTTCTACTAGCTTATTAATAACACATTACCAGCTGTTTCTAAATCTCTCCATACAATTCCAATTCTTGATCAAGCCTGACATACAGAATTTCATCCTAGGAGCCTTTTCTTTCTAGTCTTAATTTAGAATATGCATTGACTTAGCAATTTTTAAATTTACTGTAAGAACATACAAATAAGAAGATTCTCAGTTTCTAATCCTTTATGGTGGTTAAAAATACCATTTTGTGCACCACAAAGCAGCTACGAGAATGTATTCCACAATAAAATGCTAATAGCATGTAAGCTATAAAAGTGGAACAATGCATTCCCACAAACCACCAAGAGGTTGATTCTATTCCCAACACTCTCTGGTGCTTCAGAGTCAGGAGTGCCATGATGTTCTCAGCTGCATGGTGGTGGTCAATGTTTGGGTCTGGGGAAGCACTTCCTAAGCAATCCCAGTTAGCGGTAAGAAATACTAAGTCCATGGGAAGTGGCTGTGGCTCAATCAGTAGGGCTCCCGTTTACTATATGGGAGGCCCCGGGTTCGGTTCCCAGGGCCTCCTGGTGAAGGCAAGCCGGCCCGCACGGCTGGTTAGCTGACCCAGTGAGCACAAGCAGCAAGGGGGGGATAAATGAATAAATAAATAAAATCTTTAAAAAAAAAAAAAAAAAAAGAAATGCTAAGTCCAGGGCACGAGACTGCTTTTCTCAGCTCTGTGATTCCAGGAAAACAAAAGGCAAAAATGGGATGTTAGTAAAAGGTTACTTTGGCACTTGCCTCTTTTGTATTCTTTCAGTACCCAGTACCTCGCTCAGAGGCTGGGACTTTCTTCAGCCTTGGTGAGTCTTGAATAAACTCATTCATGCTTTGTGTTAATATGTTAGTAACTTGATCTTATCCCTGACTCCATCACCAAATGTCATCATTTTAAATCCCACTGCAGAGAAATGGTCATGATTGACCCAAAGAAGAGGTTGTCCAATGGTGAGAGTTCAGGTACCATGACAGGGGAAAGATTTTGGTGGGAGGACAGCTCCCCCCAGGCTTTGAAAGCACATCATGTGTTCAGTTCTCTACTCTACCCAACGAAAGTGCCAACTTGAGCAGATCTTCCCATCCCCTACCCTGCCTTGACCCCCTGAGCCTCCCCTCACCTCCATGCTCTTCCCCAAGCAACAGTTCTCCATGCACCAATGTTAACACCATCTCCTCCCTTCAGAGAGAGTGTCAGTATATTTACAAATATATATTTTGAGAAGCAACTTATTCCCAATATGTTATTTTTTTTTAATTCCTGAATGATGGGCTCTTTTTCTTCTTCTGCCACGAACAATAAATAATATTTATTGATTAATTACAATGAGTTGGCAGCAGTTCTAAATGCTTAACACGTATTAGATCATTTCATCCTCATTCCACCTCTGTGAGATAAGTATTCTTATCCCCTTTTCACATGTAAGGGAACTGAGGCACAGAGAGGTTAAGTCACTACCCAGGTACCCACAGCTGACATAGTGCAGGGCTTGCCTGCTCCAGCCTGGTGTCCATGGCAACCACAATGCACTGCCATTTGCTGGCAGCCTGTGATGTTAGTCTCTTTAACCTCTTAAAACCACGATGTAGTTCATGCTTTGGTCACATTGTCACCTCTATTTACTTGATGGCACAATCTCTCATTGTAACATCATTTTTGACACCATGGCCTTCTGTCACACTCACAGAACATAAAACTAGATTTTTCCCCCCATTGGTGAGAATTGCTGAATATTTGTAACAAAGCCTCTGTGACAGTTTGAAGCTTTTTGTGGACTCCAAAAACAATCATGTTCGAGGTGCTAATACATTCCTGTGGGTGTGGGACCCTTGCATTGGATTGGAGTCAGTCTAGGGGAGGTCTTTGATTGGATTGCTTCAGAGAGGCATGACCCAAAGTGGCTCTTGGTCCTCTTGCTGGAGTCCTTTATAAACAGATGACTGAAAGCAGCAGACACACAGAAAAAAATGTGGCAGAGACAGAGAAACCCCAAGAGGCTGACAGAGAGATCCCAGAGGCCAGAGGCTGGAATCAGCAGATTATAGAGGCATAGAAAGAGGGCCTCGAAAGGCTGAGACAGAGACCCGGAAGAGAGGAGAGACAAGCCATGTGCCTGATCTCAAAGCTGAGCTCAGAGAGAAAGCATATTTAGCTGACGCTGCTTTATGCCTGATTGCCCACAGCTAAACTTCAGTGAGGCAGCATCTCTGAAGATGCCTTAATTTGGACATTTTCACAACCTCAGAACCATAAGCTTTTAACCTAATAAATTCCCATTGTGAAAGCCAATCCATTTCTGGTATATTGTGCCTGGCAGCTTCTAGCAAACTAAGACAGTCTCCTTGTTTTTCAAAAAAGGACAAATTGGAAGAAGGTGATTTTTCTCAGCTTCATTATAGACCTAGATTGCTTCTGGAGACCTGTGTGTCTATTTCTGCCTGAGCTGTTATTTTCTCTGGGGCTTCAGAAAAGCCTTGATCTTCCTAAGGCTGAGTTCTCTTCCAGTGGAAAATGCAGGCAAAAGCACTACTATCAGGTTATCTTTTTTAAAAAAAAATTATTTATAGATGTTGGCTGCTTATATTTGCCTCATAGTAGCATTGGTTTTACTATTAATATCAGAACACAGAAAGAATATGTAAGAAAGGGTAGTTGCACTGCCTATTTAAAGAAGATAATAATGAAGAAACAAGATTTTTCAGATAATTCAACTTTCCAAACAATACTTTATCTTGAAATATGCAGTTAATGGAGTTGAAAAGAGAAAGATTTACTTTGGCATACAACAGCTACTTAAAAATGATTACCAAGCTACTTTAAGACTAATTGCTAATTCTTATTTAACAAATATATGGTATTCAAAAAATGAATTGGTGCAATGTGTTCTAGCTATCCATGTTACAAAGCCTACTGAGCTTTATGTTGAGCCAGAAACAGTGCTTAGCACTGTACATAGATGATCTATTTAATTCTCACAACAACCTTCTGAGATAAGTCCTATTATTATCCCCACTTTACAGATGAGGAAACTGAGAAGTGTGAGGAACTTGCCTAGGATGATGCAGTTGTTAAGTGATTGAGCCAAGATTCAGGCCCAGGCTGTCTGACCATATAACCCCAAGCTCTCAATCATTGTGCTTTATTATCCATCTATGAAGGGAGAAAAGAAAGATAAATAGGTGCTTTCTGTCCTCAAAGAGCTTACTGGTTGATCAGGGAGCTAACACATATTCAGAAATGATTATAATGCAAGGCAGAGTGTATCCTGTCCCTCAAGAGAGAGAAACTTTGAATTCTAAGAGAGTTCAGAAGAGGGAACAAATACCTCTGGCTGGAGGGATCACAGTCAGCTTCACGGAGGAGGTAGCATTTACACTGAGGGATGGCAAGCAAGTAGCTGGAAGAAAGACCATCTCAGCCTGAAGGACTGGTAGGCACCAAGGTCCAGAGAAATAAGACCCCAGAGGATGAGTCTGTTAGGTTAAACCACAAAGACTTTAGAGGAACAGTAAGAAAGAAAACCGAGTCCTGCCCCCCACTGTGTCCCTAGAACTCAAAATAGATACGCAAAAACTTGTAGAATAAGTGAATTAATTTGGGAAAGACAAGTAGAGAGCAGACTTTGGAAGCCCTTGAATATCACAGTAAGAGATGGGATCTTCTTTTGCAAGCAATGTAAAAGTTATTCAATATAAAACTATCAAGAGAGGAGCATAATCCGAGCTTTACATTAACTAGGAAGTTAGCCAAAGGAAAGTCTAGCTTGTAGAGTGACTAGGAAATAGGAGGCAGATAAAATAATCTGGGCAAGAAGGAATGAAGGCCCAGATAAAGGTGATGGTCACCAAGATGGTACAAAGGTTGCAAAGGTGTAAGCCACAAGGAAGAACTTCCCCTTCTCTTACAACTCCCCCTTCCCCACCCCTTCCAGAATTGGTAGAGTCCTGTCACATTGATTCAAATTGCACCATTTATAATGCCTCAACAGAAGAGGAAAAACAAATATTTAATTAATCACCCTTACATTTTACCTATATGATCAACCACTAGTTATTTCCAAACATTTGCCTCAAAGTATCTAAGTATCCACTTGTTTGACTTTCGTTAAAGACTAAACATCCCAGTTATGGACCAGGATGTTTTGCTCTTTGCGCAGGATTTTTGTGACAGAGAGATAAAGTCAAGGTCACTGTTATCAAATTACTACAGAACTAACCTCTCGTAGGTCAATGGCCATCTATTCCAACTTTCTTCACTAACTAGGTCTCCACCTACACTGGTCTCAAGCTAAAAGCATTGGTCACATTCTCTGAATTTTGCAGGAAAAAGGAACTATAGAGCCTGGGCCTGAATCCCACAGTTTCCCAGGTGGGAAGGTCTTTGCTACAGTGACTCCCCATCCCAAGTTGAAAAAAAGGAATCTCAATAAAGTATTTCATATCTATCCTTCAGCCAATAACAGCAATGTTGCTGAGTGATGGTGCTACAGGGGACCAAAGCTAAGGCCTTTCCTTTCTGTCCTGTCCTTGCCGTAACAGTGAGAATCCAGAACACTAACCACACGACCTGTTTCTTTTTCCTAGGCTTGCCGAATCAGTAAGCCCACCCCTCGTGTTGCGGGGAGAGAGACTGGATAGGTTCCTCCCAAAGTTTACTCCGATTGGAAATATATCCATATCTAACCTAGATAAACATCCATTGATAGGAAATATGTTCACGGTAGATTCTTAAATGAAGAATGTTTCAAAGTGATATTGGAAAAAAATGTATATCTACCCCCAAAGTTTTGGCAGTGGTTAACTCTGGTGACATTAAAAGTGTTTTTAATTTTCTTCCTTTTCTTATCCAGTACTTTCTAACATTTATCCAATTATTCAAAATAAAAATTTTATTTGAGAAAAGTAATTTTTAATTTTTAAAATTATGAAAGTGACTTTGAAAAGCATATTCACACAGCTAAGTGTTCTCAAGATTTTATGTCAATGCCATAGTTTACCAAAAGGCAATGCCAAGACACAACGGGACTGTCTGGAGCACTTCCTCTGGCTCAGGCTCCCCCTTCCTGGTACCACACTTTCTGCTCTACTGCCATCATTGCCCACAAATATGACACATTCCACCATTACGTAGGACTCCTCAATGGACATCCAATTCCCCCTATACCGTAACTATCAGAAAAACAAAAAGACTGCCTCCATCCTCTTTTCCCCCAATACATCTGTCCTATTTTGTCCAGACTTACTGGAAACCAGATGGCACTCACCACCTCAATCTGCCAAAACCATGCCCATGCTGGTAACCACAGAGGCTGCTTCCTTACCCCAGGGATGCCCCATGTCCACTAACCTTTTCTTTGGCTGAGTTACAATGTTCCTCAGAAATAAATTTACATAACGACATGGTGATCTGCCTTCCAATGATCAGTCTAAATATTGCTTTCCTCGTATTTTATAAATACTACACGTATGCATAAGGCATTGAGCTAGCCACACCTGAACTTTGTCCCCATGTCACCCCTCTAGTTCAACTGCAAAGAAACAAACCAAAGCCCTGTGAATCCCTTTCAAGGCTCTTCTGTCTTTTGTTAGCAAGTCAGTCACAATTGAAATGAATCTCAAATTTAATTTACTGATGGCATGTATTAAAATGCAGTCAGAATTTGATTTTCAGAATGCAAAATCATTTTGTTCATTTTCCCTGCTAAAGCATCTTTTTAACCCATATATACATTTAAAACAATTTTCTTTAATTATTCTCCTTAAATACCAAGAGTAATTATCATAACTTAAAGGGTAGAATATTACCTATGATTTTTTTCTTATAATAAGCCATTTTAAAGAGGGATCAAGTGAGTTGTGTATCATAATACATAGAAAATGTACCTTTTAGGTTTGAGTTGGGGTTTTGAAAATAAAAAGGGAAACCAGCAAAAGTACCCCTACTAATCCTTCTCTTCATCATATTTTTGGGGGACAAAGGGCAAAAGAAGGGCTGCTAGGGATCAATTTAAGGTACCCTCTGCTCAGGAACAGGGCTGGGAGAATTAAAGCCAAAAAAAGAAGGTCCAGGCTGCCATTGGTCAGACTTCCCCAGCTGCCTGCCCCCTGTGTTAGGTCCCATCTTCCCATAACCTTTTGGCCTGATTTCTGTCTTCAGTTTTGACTTCACTCAACAGAGTAAAGAAACTGCCTAATCTTCACATGCAGTTCTTAACTCTAGGAGCCTAGGAGTTACCTTAACTACTTAAATCAAAGAAAAGCAATGAAAGAATAAACTCTTCCTGTTGATCTTGACTATGAGCACAGTAGACAATTATCTGACTTTCAGTTTGACCACTTGAGGTATAAATATTATTTTATGAATGGCAACCACCATCATACCATCATATGGACGGCATGTCTGTGCCAAAGAATAGATTTATACGTCAGAGATATAATGCACAGACTGCTAAACCAAGGAAGAGCTAGCAGGTAACTTAAAAAGTGAAGCACAGTGAGGGTAAGGCAGCAGGAAGATGGACTAGGGCAAATGGAGTGTGCGCCTCCCATCCAAAGGCAACAAGTGATGACTGCCAAGTGCAAATAAGAATCCAGAGCTGTCAAATCTTCTGAGTTTCCATAATTGAGAGGCTTGTTGTCTTCCCTTGATGTTTAAAGATAAGGATTAGTCTATCAGCGTGGCTCTAAGGTTGGTTGGGTGCTATCAGAACAGAAAGTCAATTGGCTGCTGGGAAGGGCTACACTCCAAAACCAGAGCAGAGTGCAGAGCAAGCATTGGAGGAATCAACAAAGACCACTGTAATATCCAAAACCAAGGCCTGATATGTTACCTTTTCATTTCCATCCTCAAAAAGTAGCATAAGATCACAAAGGGATGAATTTTAGGAAATAACCTGGAACAAGAGTGTTTTGATATTCCTTGGATATATACCTCAATAGTGACTGTCTACACAGCTTGTCCCAAAGCCTCACTCCAAATATGGTTCAACTTGCTTCAAAAAAAGGTAGGGGTAACTGAAACAATTAGAGAAACAGAGGGGTTTCCATGTTAAAAATAATAATAATAATAAATTTTTATGTAAGCTTCTCTGATTCTGGAAAATTTCAACTGGAAAAGTCTTCAGATATCTATAATGTTTGATTTGCATTATTTATATCCCACTAAATTATTGCCAAAGCTCTACTCCAGTTTCTGCTATGCAGACCCAGCCATCCTGTCACTAAACTTTTAGACAATTGTTAAGAGGGAAAGATCTAATCAGACCTTTTCCTTCTTATGCAATGACAATGCAACTCTTAATGTTTTAAGTCCTAAAATCCCAAAAAACTCTTTGTTGTTCCAAACATGAGGATTGAGCGCCTTCCAAGTGCCAGGTCTTGACACTGGAGAAACAAAGATGGGTCAGGCAATGTCCTTGTTCTAGGTGAGTCCCAATCTGTGTGGCAGGCCATCAGATAGAAAATTAACTATAAGACCACATGGGAAGAAACATAATTATGAACAAAATGCTATGGTGATCCAGGGATGGGCATCCCTAATTCTGCCTGGAAGGTCGAGAAAGAGATATTTGAATTGGCCTTTAAAGGAATGTGGTATATAGTACCAGTACATGAGACCTTGTGTCGAATTTCATGTTCATAAAACCTAATATCTGGTTACTAAGTGATTACCAAGTTTTTTTTTTTTTTGGTTTGGTTTCATCGTGGGTTTTCTTTGTTTGGTTTTGTTTTGATTTGATTTGTGCTGTCTTATTTTGTTTGGGCTTCATTTTTATGATGAGCACCTGAGAAATTTATAAATTCTTTTTTACTGAGTCTTATATTGCCCTTGAGTTTAGTTGGGGTCAAATTACAAATATTTCCCATCTCTTTCCCTAGCTTCTAACTTTCTTTAAATAGGATCTCATAAAGTGACACAATGACATTTAATAACAAACCCAGTGCATAAAACTGCTGAAGTGTTTGAAAATATAAAAGCTTTATGACAGTACATATCAAATGATACAGAATATGAAAAGTCCTGGAACATTAGCAGGATTGGCTAGAAATAAACCCACCATAAGTTAACCTCAGTTTCAAGTGGAAATGGTAATTATACAAAAACAGAGGAAGATTTTCAAAACCAACACTTTTTATGGTATTAGACTGATATCCCAACACCATGGATGGCTCATTGTCATTTGATGACTGTGCCAGCCTATTTAATTCTTGTGACCTTAATTATGGTGCTTCCCAGGAGATGAACTATGGGTGAAAAATCACTAGTCTTTTGTAAAACAACAAACCAGCTGAAAAAAATCTGAGATTCTATAAAAAATGAGAAAATACATCATGTGTTTTCTGATTTATCATATCACACGCCTTCCATATAATTATCATTTGTCATTTTGGTTTACTCATTAAAAAAAAAAGATATAGGCACCATTAAATCAAATGCTTTTAGCAGGCACTTAATGAATTTTCCCTACTAATGTTTACATTACATAGCTATCTATTTGTAGATCATCTGTCACTTGTTTCCAAAGGGTTCTGTTTTTTTTTTATATGATACTTATTGTGCTTTATGAATCAGCTAATTACACAATAACCTTTACCAGAAGCAAAACCAGAATTACTGAAAGTTACATGAATTTCAGGGCAGTTATTTCTAATCCTTATTTTAAATTACATCTGTCTCTTAAATTAGAAGAAAAAAAAGGCAGCGAGTAAACAAACCTACAGCTAGAGCTAATTAATGGATTTGTTTGTTGGACAATAATAGTTCATAAGAGCTGCAAAGCGGGAGTTTTATATTTTCATAAACATTTCAAAAATGCCATATATGAACATGTGATTATCATTATTAACTTGGTCCAGACTTACTGTCTTTACCTGGTGAATTGCTTATGGTATAGAGAAATAATCTTTAACAGATTACAAAATGCTGTTGATGGAAAGGGGCAGACAGATGAATGTGAATAAATAATCTACAGTTTCAATATTGATCCCTGTTCAAATGGATTCAAAGTCTTAATTTTGTTTGCTTACTTTTTATTGAATGTTAGGAATCCAATTATTGCCTCTATGATAGGAAACTTGGCTTGTTCTGTGAACTTTGGGTCCAAAATATTGGATGATAAAATATCTCCTCACTCCTCTCCTCTTCCTAGGCTCTCTGCTCCTGTTCTCTACCTTGTTACCATTACTCTATTTAGTACATTTATTATTCTTAGAACATCAGAGGAATGTAAGCCAATGGATGTCAAAAAGGAGATGGGGTGGGGAGAATGGCTTCCTTCTTCCCATCACTTGTTAACATACTGTTGGGGTGGGGAAGGGAGATGGAGCTCAACTCCATAATATTTGGTGGGTGGGCCATGTGGAGTAGCCCACATACTGGTTTGTGAACTGGTTCCCATACCATGAGTCAACAGAGATGGGATTGCTAATTTCCTTCAGGGTACATTTGTCAATGTGGCTCTGAAAAGATGGTGCAGTGTTCTTTACAGCAAGCTCCATGACAAGGAGGTGATTTTTCCAGGGCTGCTCAGCTTCTCACTGTCACCCAACTGTATCACACAACACAATCTGTAAATGCTGATTATGCAGAGCCAAACACAAACATTTATATGATCTGATCTAGAGTGGCAGGACTCCTCCATAAAGAGGATATTGGGGTGTAATTTTAGCTACTCTCCTGTTTTTTCTTTACCTATTTTTCCTTCACATATCCTTCACTGAGCCACCCCTTTTAGCAAAGAGTATGAACCGACAACCAACTCCTCACACAGACTTCACAAACCACAGACTCATAGAAAGGAGAAAACCCTTTTTCTGAATTCCTCCTAGATGTCTCATTTTAATCAGATTTTTCATGATTCTACAGATTGTCATATATCAGATCTAATAAATGTTGATATTTTTTAAGTGATGAAGAAAAGTTGAAAAGAGGGAAGCAAATGTCAAATCTCTAAACTGCATAGAATGTTCTGACCCCAAGATTGATCCAAGGATTTGAAAACAGCATAAGAAAACATGACTTCTGCCATCATTGGGTATGTCACCAGATAGCACTCCTCAAGGAGGGGTTACAAACTTACTCCAACCCAGAGGGAGAAAAAGCAAGCTTTTTACACTGATGCTGAGTGCCCATAATGTCAAAGGCCTCGGGGAAAAAAATGGTGTTCTGACTACTGTCCTGTCTCACCTTTTATACTTCAGAGCCCAGTTTTTCAAGGAACTTCTTAATGTTTGCCATCTTCACCTTTACACCTCCTACTTAACCCTCTTACTGAAATTCTTGCATTTTCCCATTTCCCCCTCTCCCTAGAACTCTCCCCAGCTCCTCACAAATCATTTTGGCACTCATGTAGATGTTGCCCTTTTTTGAAATGACTTTGCCAATCTCCCCATTTGCATAAGTACTCTGATTCACCCCTTGTTAATGCACTGACGACAATCAATTGTCATCATCTACCTCAAAAGGTAACGTTTATCATACCGAGTTTTGTACAGTCCACAGTGTGATACTCAGCCTTACAAAAAAAGAAGAAAAAAAAAAAAAGATTTTGATAACATGTCAAGATCAGGTTCATATTTTAATGGCAAATTCACATTACCCAAATCACAAAGACCAATGTGTAAACCATAAAGCCAATTTATTAATTAATAATGAAAATATAACTGCCTCTTATACCAGAGTATTCCTATTGGTCTTGCACACATGAGAAGTCAGATGCTGCTCAGAACATTACCTGGAGTACACAGAACCAGAGGGAGGCAAGAGGATGACATTCTATAATTCAAGTATTTTATAGTTTCTCATTAAGCCTGCATCCACCTCCACCAAAAGTATAGACCAGCAGTGAGAATCAAATGTTCCAAGTCTATCAGATAAAGCTCCTTTGCCCTGAATAGTATTTTGACAGACACTGCCAACATTGGCCTCTAGAGTCCACCTTTCTATTTCCTGTATGTTGACCAGCAACCATCCTAATTAACAGCTTCTTTCTTTAAAAATTTTAATGTGGAAAACCAGGTTACAAGTAAGTCTTGCAGAACCTACACCTGTTCTTCTTTACACACCTCTGTCTTTTCTGTGTTCAATTGAAAGGCTATTCTTAATCCATCCCTTTCCAAATGCTGGGCATTGCTCCTATCCTGCAATGACCACCCTGCTCCCTGGGTCCACTTGCTGACTTGAACCCTATCCAAGAGGTCTGGAGGAAATGAAAGCATCCTAGGCTGACAGATTCTAGGTTAAGCATCAAGTTGATATTGCTGTTGATCCCGCTAGGAATCTGTGCCCCAGTTTTGAAAATTTACCTCACTTCTCATAACTAATGACTAGTTTCATCAACCTATTTCAGTATCTGTGGGCTTGTCTCATTCCCCATAGCAGAGTCATTTCATGGGCACAATTCCTTTTGGAGTAGAGTTTTGTCAGAACCGTCCCTGGCTCTCTTCATGGTAGGTCCCTGCTCCTGATGCAGCTGCCAGACCTCTCAGGCATCAGCACCTGTCTTCTTCCACCTTCCCTTGTGAATTATTTGCCTCTTGTGTACTTGTAAGGCCATTCATTCCAGACCCCAACTTGCTCTGATGGATTATCTGATCTTCAACCCCAGGCCCTTCTCACTCCCTGTCCCTGGTCCCATCTTATCTCTAGTCTCATATCTAAAAGAGACAAAAAACACAGTGAGATGAATTAACTTTTCATTTTCCAATGCTCATGTTGACCTGAGGTAGTCACATAATAAAAGAGTAAAACTGAAGGTATCACTTGGAGAGTCATCTCTTCTTATTTGAAATACACTGGGATGACATGAACTCAGTGCACATTAACAAGCATTTCCAAATTCTACCAAGGGAAAAAAATATATACTGGTTTAGGAGTCAGAAAACATGACCTATTTAATAAATACCTGCCCATACATGGAATGTGAGCCTTTGCTCCTCTATGCCTGAGTAAACGAGAGGGTTTAACCCAGTGATTTCTAAGGTCTCTTCCAGCTCTAAAAATTCTGTGACCACAAAAGGGCCCAATTTTACAGCTGCTAGTGTTTTGCATTTGTGTTTTGTGTATGTGTGTGTGTGTGTGTCCATGTGTTTGTTTGTATGTTTTTTGTCTGGTAAAGAAAACAGTGTGTTCTTGAACCATATATTAATGATGTGGCTTGCTAACTTGAACCAGAGACGGTTTGCCAGAAGCCTTTAGTTTGAGAAATTCCCATGATTATGGCAGAAAACAATATTGTGAAACAAAAGATAGAGCCTCTCCCTACAGCCCACGGATCCTGGTCCAGGCCTGGAGCCCCAGAAGGAAGAACAGCTGGGGCCTGCTGGGATGGCACAAGCTCATGTTGCAGCTGATCCAAGGCTACCCAGCAGCAGTTTGGCTGACCCCCAACCAGATAATAAATTCCTCAAGGGCAGGGAACATCCTTTATATTTTTTCTGTATCCATATGGTGCAGAAAAAGGGGAAGAAGGAAAAAAAAAAAGATTTGGGGGGCTGACAGCCCAGCCAGAAGCTGAAGAATGTTATCCACCTCATCCCCAGCCAGCCTCCTGCCTTATAATCACAAAAGGAAGATATCCAGGCATAGCTTTTGAGACGTGCCTCCCTCCTCCCTGCCTAAGAAGATATGTAAGCAGTTCATGTTCTCCCACATTTGAAAGGGATACTCAAGCCCACTGATGTATTGAATGAGACATCCTGTATCAGAAGCATAATAGGGTAGCTAAAGCGTTAGGCTGCGTTCACATCCCATTGCAGTGGTCTGCTGAGCCAGCAGCACCTCCCCATCCGTAGAAGGCTGACTTCACTGGAGAGCCAGAGTGGAGACAGACCCCGTTCAGGCAGTAGCTGTGTGGCAGGAATTTCTGAGACTAGACACCACAGCTAGAATCTGGACATTTTCCTCATGGCAACAAGGATGGCAAAGCTCAGCTCTGCTGAGGTATTTCTGGTTGTGATTTCCGAGGGCACCAACTTAGGACTTTGGAAATAAAAGGATATATAGAGGGTTGAAAACACTGTGCTTCATACCCAAGTTTCCTCAAAGCTCAACTTAGTTCTCTCTCTAGAACATTTCTATGAGTAGCACCCAGGTGGGTGAATTACTTGTCACAAAGGGATTGCTAAATTCTTCTAGTTTCCTTTGATTATACCAGAAACAAGGTTTCAAATTAGGTCCTAGTTCTCTTTCTTTGTGATTTATTGTTCTCGTCATCATTATAATCATTCTTGTTACCAATATACATCTAATATATGTACTAATATATATACTAACATACATACTAATATATGATAACAGTGAAAAATAAATTCCAACAGTGACATAAGGAGATAAAGTAAAAAGTTCCATTTCCTTACTTTCCTTTATCCTATCCTTTCCCCAGCCCCAGGTTGAACTTCTATGACCTGCTCCTATAGGAAAACAGTATTAATAGGTTTGTGAGAACATCTAAAAATGGTCCATATACCACATAAAAGTATATATGCATAGAAAAATATTACATACATAAATGCATACAAACACATATATATCCATGTCTACACACACACATATAGCCACACCTATAAGCATAGATATCTTTTTTTTTTACAAATCATTCAGAGTTTACTGTCTGCAACATGTGATGTTTTTCCAGAAGATATCTTTGATATTCATATGAAGACAGAAATATATATATATATATTTTAGGAGGAACTGGGGATTGAACCTGGGACCCCATACATGTTGAGCAGGCACTCAACCAATGAGCTACACCTGCTCCTGCTCAATATCGTCTTTTAAATGGCTGTGTAGTGTTCTGTTGTACAGCTGTGCCATAATCTATGTCATGGTTCTTTCTTCTGCATCATCATTTCTTGTGGTACAGATTTATAATGTTTATTCCTTCTGAATTTATTTGACCCCAGTGTTCAATGCACAGTGTTCGTTGCTCTAATTGTTCCTGCCACTGCTATTGCTATTTCACTGGTCTTACTTGGGTATATTTCATCTCCCTTGTCTTTTTGCCTTTGCACTTTCATGCATTGCTTTATGATGCTGAGAGGACCCCCTCCTTGCTGTCCTCCTAGAGATACTCATGCCTCTTCTGCTTGACTCTTGCACCTGAGGTACTGTGTTCACATCCGCTGGGCTCAGGCTCCCTCCCCTGGGGCTCTTGGTTTGGATTCTCTAGGCTGCCTTTCATCTTTGGCCATCTGAGAAATGAGACTTCAAAATGAGTCTCAGGCCTTGATCATTCTCTAGGGAACTGTGGCCTGGCTACATGGCTACAAGGTTAGAGACCTCCATAGCTACAACATTCTAATTCAATTGACCACATCTGGCCTCTGGACCCAAAGTGGACTCATCCTTTCATTTTTCTCTCAACATCTCTGCCTCGCAGGTATCAACATGTACCACAGGAAAGCCATTTATTTTGCCTTAAGTTTCCAAGTAAGAAAAAAGAATTTCTGAGCAGTGTCACTGAAAAGATTTTCATCCCTCCTTGCTCAGGAACAAAATGTTATTTTTCTCCCATAGCGTGGGGGCAGGGAACAAAACTAATTATGCTAATGTAGGAAGTGTAGCTCCTCTTTAAAACGCTGCTTTCTCATCAGAAAAATCTCCTTAGCCCAGGGGTTCTTAACCAGGGGTCCGATTTCAGGAGCACCAGTGAGCTTGAATTGAAAAAAATCAACTTAGTATCTTTATTTTCTCCAACTTTTAACTGAAATCTATCATTTCCTTCACTTATGAATGTATGCAACAAATTATAGTAGTATTCATTTCATATCACATTTACAGTTATTGCGTATCTCAAATAATCGCTTACGCTCATCCATACTTCGAAATTACAGTAGTTGTTAGACTCCACGCTAGTTGAGTGTCATAAAACTATCTGCCGCTATATTCTGAGAAGGAGTCCATGGTTTTCACCTGACTGGAAAAGGGGTCCGTGGAACAAAAAAGGTTAAGAACCCCTGCCTTAGGCTCTTTAATTTTGCTAACACCTTCCTACACCACCAGTGCAAACACATTAACATTATGTAGACAACAGATAGCAACATTAATGGGCCTTTTTATTGGGGGAGGGGGGGAAGGTAGAACTTAACGTAAAGTGCCTATTCTAAACATACTCTGGGCCACACAGCATATATAATAAAAGAATGCAAGTCTCCAAGATGTCAATCACACGAGGAAATTTTTAAAAAATCAATCTTAAAACTCCCAACTAACCAAGAATTCTTTCCCCCTTTTTAAAGGCATAAGACTTTTTTTCTCGTAAATGGGGTACCCCTTGTTTAGAAACAGGACTTCATTTCAAGTTTGATGACTGCAAGATTCCAGCTATTTAAGAGGGAGCCAACCAATATCCATCAGGATGTTAGAGAATTACCAGGAAAACTTTGACAAGCAGCTCATTTTTCTTAAGAATTCGATTGAAATTCTATCTCCTTCACCCATGCAGTTTAATTTAATCGATAGAACATTACACTATGTTACATTTAGTATTAAAAATAAATGATTCAGACCAGATATTTGAAAACTGGGCATTTGCTTTTGTAGGCATTTTGACTTTCGGTGGCAAACATCCCAAATTGTAGTGCTGGAAAAAAGGCCAAAGGCAGAAAAGTGTCACTTCAAATTAAGCAGTTATCGCTAAAATTTGTTGGGGTTTTAGTCCCATACTTTCCTCTGATTCCCACTCCCTTTCAACACAACCGCAGCTCTTATTAGCGACAGGGCCTACAGAGAAATGAGGATGCCTGACAGTGCAGCCTTTTAAGTTTATGGATGCTGTTAGGAGTTGAACATGACAGATGTCTTGAGTAGAAAAGAAATATTTGCAACTGATTTTATCACCACTGTTCATTCAAGTAAACTGAAGCAGCATCACAGTTCAGAATTTCAAAACACAGAGTAGTTATTTCAACTTATTAGTGGACTACTGGGTGATGAGTTGTTGTCAAAAGTAATAACCCCAAAGCATAATTCTAAATATAGCTTGAATCCATGACTACACAATGTTTCCTTCCCCTTCCCAGAGACATAGAGCCCTATTTGTTTTCATTTAAGATAGAATCAAAGAATTTCTAGTCTGGAAGAAATTTTAAAGACTATTTTAACCAAACTGCTATCCCGTCTTTTTTAGGTAGCGTTAGAAATTGAATATCCCACCCTGCTCTCCCTGCCGCCCACCCCCCCCACACACACACACAGTCTCCATGCGTTGCTCAAGCTCACACAGTTTGTGGCAAAGCCAAAATTCTAAACTGGCTCCAAATGATTTCGATGAAAGTTGATCTCTCCTTTTTATTGTTCTCCAAAACAAACATCAGCAATCTACCTGCTCATGAACCCTGATCCAACATTTTCTTTCAGTGCAACTTGGGTTTCTGAACCTAAAACCTTCTCCCCCCCTTTCACACAGTCATAATTCCATGCTTGGCTTCCCACTATTTAGCATGACATGTCTTTTCCTTGGTTCCTCAGTTCTGACCCAGATTGTTCTCTGGACTGACTCAGCACTTCTTCCCTGGGCTCTGAGTTGGCCATAACCACCTTCTCTGCTTTGACCATACAGGTTCAGGACTTCCCAGGGATGTCCTATGTCTTCCCTTTTTCTCCCTAACCCGCCCCCCCTCCCACCCCCCACGTACACACCCAGCCCCGTTAGCTCCTGGTTGGAACATCCTTCTCCCTTGTTGCCAGTAACTACATCTTCAGCCAGATTTAAAGCTGGTCCCCTCCACCCACACACACACCCATGTTCCAGCAGTGCTAGGTCTTCATGTGTGATTTCAGTAAAGCAGCATTTTATCATCTTCATTATTATGCAAGTTTTAGATTTTTAATTGCCAATGTTTTTTCTTACATGTATATAACAATACCTATTGATAGCAAGTAGTCAAGAAATGGAAGTTTTCCTGTGCTACTGGTGGGAGTATAAAGCATTACATTTTAGAAGGCAACTTTGTAATGTAATCCAAAAACATTAAAAATGCATGTATCCTTTTGCCTGCAATTCTGCTACCAGAAATTTATCCTAAGGAAGTCGTCAGAAATGCACACAAGGCTGTTCATTGTGGCAGTTTTTGTAGATGTAAAATATTGGAAATAAATAATTGTCCAAAATGAGAATGGTTATATAAATTATGGTGCATCCATACAAAGGAAGTTTATAATCACTAAGGAGAGTTTGTGATATGGAAAAATATTCACCATATAGTGGCATTTTTAAGCAGTTTATAAGAGAATATGTGCCATATAATATCAGTTCTAATTTTTTTTTTGACACCTACAGTCTCATACCTGGATAAAAAATCTGGCTGGATATATATCAGAATGTTTTCCCTGTTCATTCTGGGTAATGGGGTAGTGATTGATTCTTATTTTCTTCTTTGCATCTCTATTTTCTAAATTTTCTATGACTCAACTATTGCTTTGTAAATAAAAATTATAAGCTATATAAAAGGAACAACATTATTAAACAACATTATTAAAGCTGTAATCTATTCATTTATTTATACCAACTATGTTTTAAGCACTGCTAGGCACTCACATACATTTATAATTTATACAAAGATAAATAGGGAAAACATCTCTGATCTCAAGAAGCTCACAATCCAGTAGGAGAGAGGCAAATTTATTTTTAAAAGTGATGGTGACTACTCAATGTGGTAAGTACTTCAGGCGCACAAAAGAGGGTATGGCTAACACTTAGGGAGAAGGTAGGTATTAGGAAAAGCTTAACGGAGAAGGGACTCCAGAGCAGAGGCCAGATGATAACACTCATGCAATGCCTGCCCTTCAAACCTCAGAAGGTTTTTGAACTGTTTCCATCAGCATATGAAAGATGACCACTTTATGAATATAAATGAGCAAAATACTGATTTTTTGTGATGTCCAGGGATTTTCCTGGCATCACATTCACAGATCACAACTCTCAGCCCTTTGATTGGTTAAAAGAACTGCAGAGAAACTCAAACTCCAATTCACAAAAAGGAATGGAGGTGATCAGCCTCCCAACTAATCCCATCTGCTTGGAACTATTTGGAGAAGATCTCAAAGATGTTTACACATCACCAATGGATCCATTTCATCTCTGCCTTGTTAAGACCACAATTGCCTTGACCCATCCAACCCATCTGCAGTTATCTAGCTTTTTTCTTTACTTTTTCTTTGGGGGAGGGGCTCATGAGAGGAATAGACAAAATTATTTCTTTATGAGAACTCTAAGCTCATTTTTCAACTATTTAAACAAACATCTCTGCATCATGCCATGGTGAGTGGGGGGAAGAGGCAGAGAACTGAAAATGCTGTTTCTGCTCAACTTCAGAGAAAGAAACAGACTCATACTAGGGTTTGCTTTCTTCCTGTGATGGTTAGATTTATGTGTCAACTTGGCCAGGTAACGGTGCCCAGTTGTTTGGTCAAGCAAGCACTGGCCTAATTGTTACTGTGAGAACATTTTGTGGACTTAAATCATCAGTAAGTTGATTCCATCTATGGCTGATTACATCTACCATCAACAGAGGAGATTGCCTTCAGCAAAGAGAGAAGTTTCATCTAATCATTTGAAGGCTTTAAAGGGGGGAAGTGATTCTTTAGGTAGTCAGAAGATAGAATTTTCATCTCTACTTCAGGCAGCCAGCTTTTCCTGGGGAATTTACTGGAAACCTTCCTCAGAGTTCCCAGCTTGTAGCCTGTCCTACAGAATTTGGACTTGTGTATCCCCACATTCATGTGAGATAATTTTATAAAATCTCATAATATTTAGATATGTCCTGTTGATTTTGTTTCCCTAGAGAACACTGACTGATAAACCTCCTAAGCCAGGACTTCTTCGAAACACCAGATGGTTCCAGATGCTACCATGTTGTTTTAGAGCAAGTACTAAGAACTATCCCTGACTGTGCCAGTAGAGCCATTAAGGCTTTGTCTCACCTCAGGGTCCATGTACCTCAGGCATATTCTTGGCAGGGCTGGGCACCTAGACCCACCTGCAGGAGGCCCTCGTGGAGCACATCATGATGAGAACATCACCACAAGTCTGTGTCTGCACACCCTTTGGCCTAAAAGAAGCAGACACTCAGTAGATTCTAAGAAGTTGAAGATTTCCACAGATTACAGACCCTTGAAGTCTGTCACATCTCCCACAAAGCTACTGCCTGGGTCTAACTGAATTAGAAAATGAACAAGTCCTTAGCTTGATCAAGTTCGGGATATTTCTCCTCTGTGAAATAGTTTCCTCAAACCATTTTACATAAAAGTGCAATGCTCTTAGGATCATTGAAACATTTTTGCTCTAAAATTTTAAAATAACCTATTTCCAATCATTTTCATTCATTGCCATCACTGGAAAATGTCAGAAAAGGGCCAGGAGTAACTTCCTCAGCTCTGGTAGTAGTGAAACATTATGTTCTCAGAGTTGTTTATAGCAGAAGGAAAACTTAGAATTAGGTAATGTTGGTAATTTATCAGTGCCTTGTGTTGCAAATACTAACAGATGCTGAAGCTCACAATGTAACCTTTGAGAACACATAAAAAATACATAATAAAATTGAAAGTACTGGTATTGTATTTCCCCACAGGACACCATCAGAATTCAGAGGCATCAAATCTTTATGCTTTTTGATCACAGGAAAATGTGAGGAATGATTTTGCGTAATCTTAAAAAAGCATCTAATAAAAAGAGAACTTGCTAATAATTAACTATAGTCTCTGGACTTCTCTGGATGAGTGTTTAACTCTTTCAAAATTTCCTTACAGAGTGGATATATGATAGTTTTTATAAAGCACAGGAAAGATATTTAGCATGATATAATTCAAAAGAGTAATAATGGTACTGTCCAGTTAACTATTCTTTCCAACATGTGGAAAATATTGCCACAATAACTATCTACCAATATGTTTTGCAAAATTAGAAAATTTATATTTACTGTTATTTTTCCTTGTTTCTCTACTTTAATTACTACTGGGTTTACACAACCTTCTGGCATGGCCAGGCATTGACAAAATCCTAGAAGCTCAGAGGATTGATTCGTTGTGTGAAAAGTGTATTTTCTTTGCCACTGGTTGCTGAATTTACATAGATATAATATTTCAAAGCTGCATGCTGAGGGGACCTTGAAGAAACCCTATAACATTCCATAAAATACTGAAAAGATGTTAACATATAATGTCTTCTTGTTCTTCTCTACCCTTTGGCTTCCATAAATTTAAAAACATGTAATTATCTTAGCGTGCAGAAGAACTTTGCCTCCAAACAAACCCTTCAGTTTGAAGTTGCAAAATCTTTAAAATAAATTTTGCCAGTAATGAAAATAACTGTCTTTGTGTTATAGAGAATAAGTTCATTCATTCAATCAAGTTGATATTTAAAATATATATAAACCAATGTCTATCCCAGATTTACCAGAGCCTGTAAAAGAGGTAGCTAAAAATTCCTCCAAACAAATCATGTATTGAATTTTCAAACCTCTCCAGACCAATATCAGATTAACACACATTAGTACACTTGGGTTTGCTATTGGTACAGATAGCAGTTGACTCATTCTCCTCTCCCATGTTTAAACTCTCAGAGGAAAAACGTAATGTAACTCCCACTCTAATGGGTGCATATTAATAAAAAATCACTTAAAAATAACAAAACTGGGAAATCAATGTGGCTCAAGCTATTGGGCTCCCATCTACCATATAGGAGGTCCAGGGTTCAATTCCCAGGGCCTCCTGATGAAAGGCAAGCTGGCCTGCATGGCAAGCTGACCCAAGTGGAGAGCTGGCCCACGCAGACTGCTGGCCTTCACAGAGAGCTGGTGCAGCAAGATGACACAACAAAAAGAGACACAGAGGAGAGACAACAAGAGATGCAGATCAGGGAGCTGAGGTGGCACAAGAGATTGAGCGCCTCTCTCCCACTCCGGAAGGTCCCAAGATCAGTTTCTGGTTCCACCTAAAGAGAAGACAAGCAGACACAGAAGAAAACACAGTGAATGGACACAGAGAGCGGACAGCATGCAAAAATATGTGGGGGGAGGGGAGAGGGGGAGAGGAGGAGAAATAAATAAATCTTTTAAAATAAATGAAAAAACAAAACTGTCCATGACATGTAATATGTATCTCCCTCAAGAATTTTAAAGGCTAAAGTTGTAAGATATAGTCACCTGCATTGCAATGACATGATGCCATGTTTTTATGTCCCAGAATATTGAAATAAGCTATGATAATACCAACAAAGACATTTTTATTGAGTAGCATGTGAAGCAGATATGACATTAAACTATTATTTCGAGAAGATGCTTTAACTTTTATATGTCTTGTGTGCTGCCCCTTTGAGTCAGCCTTGGTAAAATTCATCTCTTATGACCTTCCTCTTCCCCTAACAAGACTCATCTCTTATTTATCAGCCGTGTGCCAACTCCAAGTTTAGCAAAGCCACTAAACTTGGAATGAGAAGACTTTGAATTATAAATTTGACCTATCACTATCTAGCTTTGTAGCACTAAGAAAAATTTTTATCATTTCTGAACCTCAGCTTCTTGTTCATAAAAAGGGTTTGCATTTGCCTTATTCACCTTAAAGAGTCTAAGATCAAATCAGAAAAATTTGGTATGATTGTTTTATAAGTGGGAACATTATAGTAGGTAAGCTCCTCATAGCAGTTGGAATGATAACCAAAATGATAGTGGCTTAAATAGGTTAGATTTTCATTTCTCTCTCATGTGAAAGAAACCCAGAGCTCAGCTTTCCACGGCCAGCGTAATGGCTATGGGAGGCAAGGACACAATGGCCTTCTCCTTTGATGCTTCCATCTCTGCTGACGATCCACATCCTTGGCACCTGACTTTCTAGCCCTGACCCAGGCTTGCCACTGGAGCTCTGCCTTCCTACAGGAAGGAAGAGAAAGGGAGAGGAGCACGTGCCCTCTCATTAAAGACACTTCCCAGATTTGCACATGACACTCCAGACATTCATTGGCTAAAATATAGTTATATGGATACACCTAGCTGCAAGAAAGCCTGAGCAAACAGCTGAAAAATGAAGAAGTCTCTAACAAAGAAAGAAGGAGGTGATGGCTATTAGGGACTAATCAGCAATCTATGATGGAGTCACTTTTTTCTGACTTCCTTAAGAGTACTCCATACTCTACTTCCTCCCCATTCAGGACATCCGTTAAAATTTTCCTGTTCTGGGTCACATTTCTTTTGAACCCTGTATTCACTAGTTTTCAGATAACACTGACCACACAATAAATTAACTATATGAAAGTATCTAAAAGCAGATAATGGTTTATTATTGCTAATATCCCTAAAATGATCTCCCTTTACAAATTATTCTTCATACCATAGTCTGTATATCTCATTGCCACCACAGTTCCAGATTTATCCTTATAAAGTATAAATCTAATTATATAATTTCTTTGTTTAAAACCTGGAGCCATCCACTCTGGCTAGGGAGACTTTATGTTCCAGATTGCCCAAGATGGTCTTGGTTGATGCCATTTGTATTGATGTCCTGTCCAGATAACACTTCTCTTGGATTAAGATTTCTTAACAAAGTAATGTTATCAATATTTGCGTGAAAATCAGCCAGGATATGTGCTTCCAGCTTCTAACATAGTTTCTTCTGATATGACACAAGAAGTATATGCAATGAATAGATTTCTTATTTTGATAGTTGAATAAATCTGAAAGAAAACTAGTGATAATTCAATTCTCTTTTCCCAACTCTTTTAAGATCCAGCTTAACTTACACCTCCCTTCCAAATACAGCCTACAGGGTGCTCACTGGTAAATTGAAGCTCACTTAGATATAGTCAGGTAGGCTCAGTCAACCTCTTCTAGTCCGGTGGCACTGCCTACAAGGTTCAGGAAGTGGCTGGGCAGGCAGACACATGGAAATTCTAGTTACATATAAGTCATATATGTCTAGAAAATAGAAATTGAGCAATCCTGCCAAAAAGTATATAGAGAATAGCCTGAAAGTTCTCACCACAGAAGTTTGTCATTTAATGTATAGTGTAAATCTACACCTATTTATATATTTTATTGTTTGTTAAGGTATTTTTATTTTGCAATAAACCCTTTCGAGAGAAATAAGCTTGAAAAAAGGAAAATGCAAGCTCAGTGAAAATTTCAGATTAAATTTACATTTCTCAAGAAAGTTTACAATGAATATGTAACTTGTGCCAAAAATGTTTGTTGAGATTTACCATCCACCATGTGAGCTGCTGATAACACTGACCACATGAAAACCAGAAGACAAATCTTTTGAAGAATCAACAACTCCTCCAAAAATTTATGGAAGACTGTGTCCAAACATGATGACTTAGCATGTGCAGCTATAGAAGATGAGTTCCTGTATCACTCTGTGTAGCATAACTTTTTATTTAGATCAAATACCTCTTTTAAATGAATATTGCTCCCTTTTTATTCCAGGTTTGCTGTTTGTATATGAAAAGTATAGTGAAAGTTGCTGATATGGTATCTCCAGTAGCAGAAGAAGACCTTGTCAAATAATTAAATGATGCAATTTCTACATCAGCATCTTTAGCTTCAAATAGAAAAATCAGTTAATTCTGATAATGTTTTCATTGCTTTCATTCAATTTATAAAATTAAAAAATAGAAGTTCATTCTTCAATAGCTGAAATATCTGACACTTTTGTGAATGCTACTGTAAATTCAGTTAAAATGTTCAATATTGAAAGTAAGTTTTTGTTTTTATTATTATAAAGCAGTTAGAAACTTGGGTGGAGCCCAGTATCCTGGTAAAAACAAGGATCTTAGGAAAGTAAAAGAAAAACTGTGGAGCAGGACTCTATTTGGAATTGGTTGTGACCCACAACTAACTCATGATTTTGTCAAAATAAGCTGTGATATTCTACTATTTGAAATAAAAGATGTAGTTCTCAAATTTTATAGATATATGTATACATATGTCCACAGAATGATTCACAACATAAAATTTACGATGAAGCTGATGTTGAAAACAAACAAAAAAATTAGCATGGCAATATGTTCTTTCTCTTTTCGCTGCCCACAATCAATTGGGTGTTAGAAAAGTTTAGGTCTTTGAAGAATTTTTTTTATATCAACTCAAGTATCCTACCATGGAATTGAACTTCTTTTGAAAAATAAGACCTCTAAATTTTTATTGCATTTGTTTCAAAATCAGATGGAAATCTGTAACTCAAAGTACTCCATATCACTCTCAAAAGGGTCTCCGTTTTGACAATAACTTTTGTGGTCACCCTAACTCCAGAGCCTTACTTTTAGACAGGAACCTTCTTGTGGACCTTTCCAGCCTCACCTTCCACGTTTCCAGCCCATCCCTTTTGTAAACCTTCCTGGCTCCAGCTGCACACTGCTTCCTACTGGGTCCTGAGCAGCACTCACTCTGGCTACTCTGCTCCTAACCTTCCCTCTGGCTGCAATGTCCTTTGCCCTATAACCATGGTGAGCTCTAACTAATATCTTCTTTAGCTTTCCCTGGCTTTCGCCTCCTATCTGCCTACATTACAGCATTAATTATGTGCTTATGCACATTGTCTTAGACTTTTTAAATACAACTCTGATTGTCATATCCCCACTATTTTGTTTCCTGTCTTTCTGACTAGGTGAGAGCTGAGAAGTCACAGACTTTGACTTCTTCATTTTTTTACACACAGAGCCTGACATATGATGGTCATTAAGTAAGTATTTATCTAATGAAATGTGTTATATAATTAATATGGCCTTTTGGAAGTTCCTAAAATAGGCTGCTTAGTCATCTTCCTGCTTTATGTTTGTGCACAAGGCTCCCTCACCCAGGACCTGACTCAATAGCTGCTGAGCCCCAGCAAGGCCTGGTTTTCTTTGGAGAAATAGGTTTATGATCATCTACTGACATGCTTTTGCTAGGGCCCAAGTGTGATTAGGTAATTAACCTTAGTTGTCCAGTTATTAATTTAACTTCATAGAATCTGAGATGGTATATGTGTGTGTGTATGTGTGTAAAATTAATTCTGACTTTTTCACAATTAGGCCAAGAACAATTCCCAGTGCCTAAACAGAAAATCTGATTAACAAACCTATAACTACCAGAAAGGGTAATGAATATAATTTAACCCTATTCCCTAAAGCAGGGGTTCTTAACCTTTTTTGTTGCACGGATCCCTTTGCCAGTCAGGTGAAAACCACAGACCCCTCGCTAAGTCCACACTATATTGTGTATTATTTAATAAATAAATCACACCCACACCAACACGTCCCCACAAGAATGATGTTTTTTTGAATTCCAATTCAAGCTCTCGGACCCCTGGTTAAGAACCCCTGCCCTAAAGCAACCACAGCCCTCCCTTCAGTGGGCAAGAGGGCTTAGGAAAGAAGATGCCTCATCAAAGTGAATCCATGACATACAGAGTATTGAGGCTCCATGTTGTATTATGTCTCATTCAAACAAAGCCGTATTTCATTACTGATGTAGTTTAAAGATGCCTATAAAGGTGCTTATATATGTGTGAATATAAACAGTTGAATAGATAACCCTCATTATCCATTCAGATGTCTATTGTCATCAACCACTCTGAGGGTTACACAGCAGACTACACAGTGGTAATGGAAAGAGCACAGGCTTTACAGCTAAACGGGTCTGTCAGAGAATTTTGACTTCATCTTTCTTTGAATCTCAGTTTTCTCCTCAATGAAATGGTGATAACTCTAGCCTTTCAGACTTTTTGAGAGGATTAAAGATACACGCAGATAAATGGTGAAGTTATTTTTATTATTACAGGGTCTGGTATTGTTTGACTACCGTGGTATCTGCTAACATTATGCAACTTTGATTCTAATTCCCTCAGTTTAAGCAGAGCTGGTCTCCAAGGCCTCATTGTCACCAACTTCTATTTTCAGTAGCATTTTAAAAACAGCCTCATTCCCCAGGTTTACAGAGCACTGCCATGGCCAGGGCTTGCTGTGCTTCATCCCAAGAGGTAGCTCCCTCAAGGAAGCAAGAAATGAACACATTTATATGATCCCACCAAGATCTGGCTGGGCTCCACATTCAGCCTGGTGACTCACGTCCTTTGAGTTATGAATGAAATTAAACTGTTGCCAAAGAATTTTGCAATCCATTGTGGGTGGATACAGAAATTACAGAATCACTTTCCTCAAATTAGTGACAATGGGTATTTGTACCCATAGGATGAGGGCACCTTGGAAAGCATCAAGGTCAACATTCCTTCATACTTCAGGACAGACTCCAAAACATTGTCACTTCATTACCTCCTTGTATATAGGAATGTACAGATTCAGAATTAAACAAAATTTCTAGCCCATGCAGAGGGTCCGAATTCACAAGCATCAACATATATTTTACAATCTTTTTTTATGTGAATGCTGAATTGGCTTAGAGACCAATTTCATATATGGAACAATAAAACTGATGGACTACATTATCCATTAATTACCATTGATCGTCATTATTTACAGATTACTTATTCGTGGATTTACCTACTCACTAAAATGTATTTGTCACCCCCAAATCAATACACATGGCACTTGTATAGTTATTCACAGACATGCAGAGAGTGGCAAAAAAAATTTGAGTCATCTGACACACATTCTCTGCTGAGGCTGAATAAGGTGTTGCTCTACCTTCTTGTTCTAGCTCTCATACTATAAAAGTGTCCTTTTCACAGTCTATTTAGTGCCACACTTTTCATATTTTTATTGATGGCTTTGATTTTTTAAATGCCCCCCAATCATAGTGCTAGTCTAGTGTTCCTAACCTCAAGTGGTGCTGTGCCTCATGGGGAAAACACATACGTTACATAAGCTTTGTTCATTCATGAGCTACAGTGCTGTTGGTTGTTAGTTCAATGCTAATGAATCAATAACATATATTGAATAAGGTGTCTTTAAACAGAAGCACACATAAAATAAGGTTATATATTGATCCATTGATGAAAATGTTGTGGCCAGAGGCTCACAGGACCCTAAACCTGTATTTCCCTTAGGAGACTGGTTCAATTTACTGATTAAGTGTTTGTGACAATTTTATAGAAAATTACTGCAAATAATGAGAATTGGACTCTTCTTCAGTTTAAATATAATTTAAGATCTTTCTAAAGGCATTCCCTTTTCCTTATCAATATACTTTCTCTCTGTGTGCTGAGTTTTGGGTGATTTTCTTATATCTAGTTTCTAATTTATTAATTTTTTCTTCATCTGTCTTTAACCAACTGATTAACCATGCACTGGGTTTTAATTACAATGACTATATTTTTAAATTCTAGAAAATTTATTTTCTTATTTTTTTAATGCTTGTTAGTAACCCACTTGTATTCATGTGTTGGTATTTGACTCTATTTCTTTGTGTTTTCTTTTTTTTTTTTTTTTTTTTTTTTTGTCTTCTTTAAAGATTATGAAATATATACCTAAGCTTTCACAGACTATTTAGATTTAACATTTTACCCCTACAAATAAAATATAGAAGCCTTATCACAAGTTTGCCTTCTCCCCTTTATGTTATAGTTGTCATGTGTTTTTTATCTACATACATTGAAAATTGCATCAGTCAAAGTTAAAATTTTTGCTCCCAACCATCATACACATTTTTAAAAATTTAAGAGGAGAAAAAGTCTTTTATCTTTTCCAGATGTTTTACTTTGCTGAAGGCTGCCAATGTAAGATACCAGAAATGGGTTGGCTTTTATAATGGGAATTTATTTGGTGTAAAAGCTTACAGTTCTAAGGCTGTGAAAATGTCCAAATCAAGGCATCGTCAAGAGACTGTCTCACCAAAGATCTGCTGCTAATGGTCCTGTACTCCTGCCACGTGGCAAGGAAAAATGGTGGCTGGTTTCTATCTTCTCCTCCAGGCTCACTTTCTCCCCCAGCTCAGCTGTGGGCAATTAAGCATATGGCTCCTTTCTCCCCTCTCTTCATCTCCTTCAGCCTCTTGGGAGCCTCTTTATGTGTCTCTGTGCTTAGCTGATCCAGCCTCTGAGACCTCTCTCTCAGCAGCTCGGAATTTCTCTGTCTTTCTGCAGCTGCAGGCAATCTTGGAGTCTCTGACATATGGCAGGGTAAAGTGGCAACTCTCTTTCTCTGTGTGACTCTGCATGTTTCTCCTGTTTGTATAGGACTCCAGCAAGAGGGCTAAGACCCACCCTGGGTCACAGCTCACTGAAATACTCCAATCTAAGGCCCCAAACTGAATTCAATCTTATCAAAGGGTCAGACACCCACAGGAATGGATTAACTTCAAGGATATGAGCTTTTCTGGGATTCACAAAAATGCTTCAAACTGTCACACCAGATATTTATCATTTTGTTCTTCCTTAATTCCTGAAGTACCAAATTTCCCTCTAATATCTCATTTCCCTTCAGTGTAAAGAATTACTTTAGCATTTCTTTTAGAGCAGGCCTACTGGTGAGAAATTCTCTTCCTTCATGAAGGGTATTTTTACTGGATATAGAATTCTAGGTTGACAATTATTTCCCTTGAGCATTTTAAAGGTTTATTCCCACTGTCTACTAACTACCATGGTCTCTGAAGAGAAATATACAATCGTTCAAATTGTTGTTCCCTTCTATGTAATGTGCTATTTTTTCTGGCTGCTTTCAAGATTTTTTTTTATCTTTACTTTTGGTTTTCAGAAGTTTGATTATGATGTGTCTAGACATGGTTTTCTTTGCACTTATTGTGTTTGGGTTCATCGAAACTTCTTGAATCTGTACATTTGTGTCTTTCCCCAAATTTGAAAGTTTTCAGTCAATATCTCCTCAAATCACTTTTTCCTCTCCTTCTGGGACTTAAATGTCACAAATGTTAGGTATGTTGTCATTATCCTCACCATCCCTGAGGCTATGTTCAGTTTTTAAAAGTTTTTTTCACACTGTTGTTCAGATTGGATATTTTTTATTGATCTATATGACTACTTCTCTCCTCTGACTCCTCTGTCATTTCATTTTGCTAGTGAGCCCATCAGGTGAATAATTTTATTTTTCTATTGTATTTTTTCAGTATTAAAATTTCTATTTGATTCTTTTTTATAGTTTCCTATTTTTCAGCTTAGAACTTCTATCTTCCCATTCATTACAAGTGTTTTTGCCTTTCTATGGAGCATAGCTATAATAGCTGATTTGGAGTCTTTGATAATTCCAAACTCTGGTCATCTTGGAGATCTTTTCTGTTGATAAACCTTTCCCTCAAGAATTGATCACATTTTTACATTTTCCTGAGGTGTTATTTTGTACATTGTGCAATTTTGAATTATATCCTGGATAATTTTAATATTATCCTGTGAGACTCTGTACTCTGCTAAAGTATTCTGGGGAATTTTGATTATTGTTTGTTTTAACAGGCAATCATCTCAGTTAGGTTTAGAAAGCAACTTGTGTTTCATCTCCTGTATTAGTCAGCCAAGGGGGTGCTGATGTAATGTATCCAAAATCTTTTGGCTTTTATAAAGGGCATTTATTTGGGGTAGAAGCTTACAGTTACAAGGCCCTAAAGAGTCCAACTCAAGGTACCATAAGAGGTACTTCCTCACCCAAAGTCTGTTGCCACGTGTTGAAGCAATATGGCAGGCGATGTCTGTGAGAGTTCAGTCTTCCTCTTCCCTCTTAAAGCTCCATGGTCCCAGCTTCTCCTGATCTCAGCTGTAGGCTAGCATAAGGCTCGTCTCTCTCCCCAGGGCTCATTTCTTTCCATGCTCAACTGAACTGTTCTTTTCACAATGTCACTATAAACTATCAGGTTCATCTCTTTTCCTGGGGCCACAGGATCCTCTGTGTATCTTCTCGGTATGTCTACTTCCATATGACAGTCTGCTTTATCAGCCCACCAAGGGGGCTGGGACTCAACACTGAGTCGCACTCTAATGACATGGTTGAATCAAAGCCCTAATCTTAACATAATTTAATCAGACATCTCAGCTGAATCTAATAAAATCAAAAGGTTATCATGCCCAGAGGAACAGACCAGTTTACAAACATAAGATATATCTCATTTTAGAATTTGTAAATAATATCAAACTGCCACACCTCCCTTGGTGGTGGCTCCAATATCAATCCAGTTTTAAAAGCCTTTGCTATTCTGATTTGTGTATGTCCTATGATTGCAGAAGTCAGATGAGATTGGATCTTGTTCTGATTCAGACACATATTTAGGGGGTCCCTTGCTCCAGCTCTGTCTTCTATGGGATTCCCTCTACCCCAGTTACTGATACTCCTTTTCCCAGCCCACTGGCTTATCTTTGAGTTTGTTACTTGCACTGACATTCCAGCTAGAGTTCTGCAACTGCCAAAAAAATTGGAAATTTACATCTGCATGTGTCACTTCTTCAAATTTTGACTCCCTATTCCAATCTCTCTTTTTACTTATTTTTACTTACTTTTCATGGTTCTCAGGTATTGCTTCTTTTTTTTTCTTTTTTAATACAGAGCATTCTTTGCAATCCCCAAAAGAGCTAGGCTACTTACTCTAATTTGGACAGCAGAAGTCAACTTTTTTATTGCTTTTTCAAACCTGTTTATACATTAAGGCAGAAATAAGTTTTTTTTGCAATTTCCCTAGACCAGGGGTTCTTACCCAGGGGTCCACAGACCCTCAAGGGGTCCATGGAAAGATTCAGGGGACCCTTAATCTTGAAGTGAAAAACAAAACAACTTAATATCCTTTTTCCTCTGATCTCTAACTGAAATCTAGCATTTCCTTCACTTATGAATGCATACAATAAATAAATTACAGTAGTATTCATTTCACCTGACTGGCAAAGGGGTCTGTGGAGCAAAAAAGGTTAAAGACCCCTGCCCTAGATCAACAAGCAGTTTGTTTAGTTTCTGTTTCACAAAGGGTGCAGCCAATTAACAGTCCCTGCCACACAGAGAAGAGCAGGGGAAGCGTGGAAAACAGGTTTGGAAGCAAAGAGATGAATTACCAATACCTTCTCTAATCCTAGGTTTATCCCAATGAGGCCTCTTCATTCTTTTAAACAGGTCTCAGGAACTATGCTTTTCTTATTACACTACTGCATCTGCCACTACCAATCTATCACTTGCAGCTCTTTTTCCTCACATCAGCTATGGGGTAAATTTTCTCTTCCATCAACTGGAAAGAATAAAAAGCCACTCTGTTCATTGCTTAGGGTCATTGTGAATGCTTTTCATCAGTAGTAGCCACCAGATCCCCAAATCAATATGGAAAGAAGATAGACTCAATTTAAAGGGAAATTGAATTTTTTTTTTAAATTGTCTTTGCTACCCCAATGATAGAGGCTACCATGAAGTACAGCCCAAAGGAGGAAATATGCAAATTCAAGTTATGGTCCACATTTACTTCTACTTTCCCTGATGCGTACAGGTGTCATTGATATTTGATGTTTGGCCATAATAGTTGTTTCCAATTTCCTTGGATCCACTGCAGATTGTATGCTATTGTTGGGAGACAATTTTCCATGGTTCTCTCATATTTCCACACATTTTGTGAGCATAGACACTGACTGCATTTTGTTCCAAAATATCTTTTCAAGGATATTTGTATAGCAAAATATAGATATTGTGTCTACTTCCAGAGCAAAGAGAAATTTTGCTTACAGCCTTGGGAGATAGAGGTAGTGTCTCTCCCTGAAGCAAATGTCAGGCATGCTTACTGCACATTATACAAGATTCAGGCTTTCTACATTCAGGATTGTACTCCAATAATAGAACCCACTGTGTGGGCAGATGTCATTTGGACTGCTTCATATTACTCTGTGGGAATTGGGGCTTAGGGAACTGGTGCACAAATACTGATTTTCTGACTACTGTTATGGCTGTGAGTAATAAACTGTCTTTATCTCTGGCCAGGAGTCTCAAGTTTTCTATCAGCAGCCTTGAAACTGTGACAGACTAAATTGTAAGCTTGCAAGTAGGGGCCTCTTGACATATATACAATATCAATATACAATATCCTTCTATGCCTCCCCAATCCCCCCATAACATTTATTTCTCCTCCATGGGTAGGATGGTTGCCATGTATTTGTATATTCATATGGGTCAGCACCGAATTATCAGGTCCTCTCAGGGTGCTACCCCAGAGTTGTATTTCTTAATACTCTCACACAGATGCCAAAAGTGGTCACTAGTTTCTTTATTTCTTCCTCATAGTTGTTCATCTTTCTCTTTGGCATGAAATCCATATCATATTTCTCAACAGCTGCAAGTAGAAGCAAACGTACATCAGATCATTAAATTCTATGGCCACAGTGTGACCTTATGTTGAGCTTACACAAATGTGCTAGTAAACCTCACTTGAGATTAAGGATCCAAAAACTCCTATATAAGATCATATGTAAATATAAAGTTTTATTTTTATGAGCTCTTATAACACAAGACCTATGGTTGGGCACCCCTGAGCTACCTCTCAGAATTTTTTCATTCCTGAACTGGAAAACTTTAGATAAATCAGTGGTAACCTTAAGTGAAGGGGAAAAAAAAAAAAAGTATATATATGTATATATATATAATATATACAGAGAATGATATAACAAATGAGACAAAATGTTAATGATTTGGTGAATCTGGATAAAGGGTAAATGAGAGCTCTACACTATAGTTCCAGCTTTTCTATAAGTGTGAAAATATTTCCAAATTAAAAAAAAAATTTTTTTTTAAGTAATAAGTGAGCACTCAGCTAAAAATTTTTAAGAGAATAGTAAGCTAAAAGTTTGTTTCCTCTGTCAAGGGCTGAAAGGGACCAGGGACCCTGTCTAGTTGTTGATATAAAGTATTATTATTATCTAGTGCCTCTAATTTGACTGACTATCTAGTTACTAAGTTGTTGAGTCTATTTGGTCTAGCAGTGTATTAAATCAGTGACAGGAAATGAGTCGCATAAATTCCCCAAATGTCTTATTCTTCTTTTGTATTATTTATATGGCACAAAAATCTGTTCTGGTTTCCATGGATGCATAACATATTACCCCAAAATTCAGTGGTGTAAAACAGCAATTTATTATGTGCCCTGATTCTGCGCATCAGGAATTCAGACAAGGCACAATGGGGATGGCTTGTCTCTGTTCCATGATGTCTGGAACCGCAAATGGATCACTCAAAATAGCTGGAATCATCTGAAGGCTCCTTTACTCATGTCTAGTGTTTGATGTTGGCTCTCAGCTGGAGGCCTCAGTTCCTCTCCACATTGGTCTCTTTATGTGAGTTAGCTTGTGCTTCCTCACAGCATGGTAGTGAGTTCCAGGGGCAACTGTCTCAACAGAGAAGGAACCGTGTGGAAGATGAATCCTTTTTATGACCTCACCTCAGATGTCACACAGCATCACTTATGCCATAACCTTTTGATCAGAGAAGTCACAAGTGTCTGCCCAAATTCAGATGAAGAACACGTAGACCTTTAAGAAATACCTATGGGATTGAAATGTATATATTGATGTGGCCATCTTTGGGAAATATCATCTGCCACTGTGTATATTTATGGTGAATTCTCACAACAATCCTGCAAAACAGATGCTTTCATTGTCTTCATTTTTCAAATGATAAAATGAAATTCAGTCAAGTTAAGCAACTTGGACAATGTAACACAGCCAAGTAAAGGTTTGGACTCAGACAGCCTTACTCCAAAATCTACCCCTAAGACACTTAATACCTAAATGCTTGATTACAAGGGCATCCATTAGGTGATGTTTGCTAGAGTCTAGGTGATCTGGCTGTCATCTCTGAAGTGCTACTATCTAATGTCTTGCTCATGACTTAAAGACCAAAGTCTTTATAATTTCCTCTTATTTCAACTGCTGCAGGGGTTGTAGTGGAGGCAAGAACACAGGGGAACCTGTATTACAGGGTGGTAACACAAAAACTTTGGAAGAAGATAAACAGGGTTGTTTTGGTTTTGTAAACATGTTACCTAACCTTACTAAGCCTCAGTTTCTTAACTAGGAGGTGGGGATAATAATGTGCTTTTAGAACCTAGTGCAGAAGGGGCATTTTAATAAGAATAAGCAAAGTATCATTGACCCTGTCCCCACATCTTGTTGCAGCTCCCTAGAAGCTTTTATTTAATTTTAACTAGAAATTCTCAGGTGTAGTTTCATAAGCACTTACAAACAAATTACCATCCAAGGCCCATTGTTTACTTCCTCCTTGTGGAAAGAGAACTGTACAGTATACATGTCAATAACTTAAGATGAATTAAATATACAGTAAACTGCAAATAACATTCAATGGCGTTCTGATGTTAATTTACAATCCCTCATCCCCTAAGAAATCAGAAAAACTCTTGACCAGATGTGGCTGAGTAGAATATCTCTGTCCTGGTCCGAATTATATTTTCTTCCTCCATCGTTTAGATTGAGTTCTTCCATTGCCCTATGCTGAGTCCCTTTCTGCCCATGTCTCACGTCACCTACGTTGGCGTGGCCACTGTTCTGTGTCAAGACTTTTAACGCCAATTATTTAATGCCATGTCTCCATATGTAATTGCTCAAAGTTCAGCTTTAAATCAAATTCACCATCAGAGGTTGCTTTCTCCAAATATGCTCTGCAAACTACCATCTCTGGCTGCTTGTTGACATAAATAGGCACCTCAGTCTCTGTATCCCGTGCCATTGCAAAGAGAAGTGTTGTGTAGCCTCAGGCTTTTTGGTGGAAAGAGAGCTACTTCCAATTTGGATACTACAAAAAAGCTTCCCTTGTGCAGCTCTCTGATACTTCCTGTGTTTCCATGGCAAACTCCCCCACCCCCACCCCCATGCAGCTGCTGGGGGGTGGCGGGGATGGGGAGAGGAGAACTCTTTAACCGTTTTGTTCCCGTTATGTACATTTTAGACTTTATTTCTCTATTTTCCCCTGCACACTGCATTTCGTTTTCTTCCCTTGTTCCCTTTTTAAGCACCTTCTCCTTTCCATACACAGACACACACACAACAAATATTTTTTCAATTCTCTCAATATGTGGCGTAAATCACTTAACCCCCAGAAAAGTCTATCTTTTTGGCAGGAAAATACTGATTTCATGCTGTGCCACAAGAAAAGTATTTTTAAACATAATTCCTCCATTTCTAGCCCATTTTTGGTCCCGGCAGAATGTGTAGAGTCTTGGACCCCAAAAACAGGGCTGCTGATCACTCTTGGAAATCACCCACAGCTGGGAAAACCAATACGTGTAATGAGGATAGTATTTTTGGCATTTTGAAAAGATAGATTTTCACATATGCCCCTCTCCCCAAACCCCATAAACATATTCCTTCACAGCCTCTGCATCCAAGCTTTGCCCAAAGGCTTATTGCCTTAAGGAATCAAGGAGTCATTGATCATCCTGGAGTCATAAATCTCACTTTTACAAGTCTACCTCAAGGCAAGAGTCATGAAGGCCACGTTTTGGGTAGGGAGAAAAGGATACTCTTAAGTTCCTTTAGCCTCTGTTTAGCATAGGAAAAGCCAGGCCTGGCAGACCAGAGTGAGTTTCACTCTCTGGGCTAGGGAGAGCTCAGGATAGAACATAGAAAAGCCTGCCTTTTCAGTCCTGTTGGCTCTTGGGAAGGAAAGGAGGCAACGAATGAGACTGTGTGTCATGGCCTTCCCCATCCCACTCCCAAAATGGGCAGAAATCTTAGAATGGGATTTAGATAAATTGAGGGGAAAGTCAAAAGCAGAGGTGCTTTTGTCTTATTTTCTGTTTGGGGCTCAGAGCAAACTGCCATGGAAAAACTGCATCAGAGTAACATTTGCTATATAATGTGATTGTGCAAAGGGAGGGCCTAAACTTAATCTCCCAGAGGTTCCTTCAGTATCAAAAGTATCTTAAGATTCACATGCCCTGAGAGAGGAAGCAGACTACATCTGATGATAGGGGGTGGAGAGCTAAGCAGAGGGTCAGTGGAGGGACCCACAGGGGAGTCTCCTGGGCCAAAGGGTCAGGTGGGAGAAACAGCCCGTGCTCAAGAGTAGAAGTGGTGCCAAGTCAGCAGGGAGGCCAGCCACAGACTTATGGATCAGAAGTCCACCAGCTGCAGAGCCATGGGGCAAGCAATGACCAGGCATGCAAGAGACATCCCTGCAGGGATCAGAGGAGCCAGGGCAGAGCAGATATGGGTCTGGGGACCCCATGCCCTCACTGCCATGAGGTCAGTAAGGTTTCTCCTGCCATTTACCTAGAAACAATCTTAGAGAGAAGGAGGAGGAGAAGGAAAGCTGGAATTCTGAATGGTTATCCACAAGATACTGAGTTTCTTTTACCAGATTGGGATCAATTCAGTTTCTTCTCCCTGTAGTTGGCAGCTTCTAAGATAGCTATTGGTGCGCTGGTATAATCACTTCCCCTTAAGTGTGATTGGACCTAGTGTCTTGCTTCTAACAAACAGAATATTGCAAAAGTATTGGGTGATACTTCCAAGATTATGTTTCCAAAAGAGTGGTCTCCAGTTGGCTCATCTACCTTGCTTTCTTGCTTGCTCACTCTGAGGAAGCCAGCTACCATGTTGTGAGCTGCCCTATGGAAAGGCCAATGTGACAAGGAACTGAGGCTGACCTCTGGCCAACAGCCAGCCTAGAACTGAGGCCCTCAGTCCAATAACTCAAAAGGAGCTGAATCCTGCCAACAACCATGTGCTATGAGTGAACTTGAAAGGGGACCCTCCCTCGGTCTAGACTTCAACAAAACCCAGCAGCATAACCACCTCATTTTCCTCAGGGTTTTCCTGGTTTTAGCACAGAAAGTCCTGCATCCTTGGAAACCACTCAGTCCTGGACAAACTGAAATTTATTTAGCCCTGGATATCACTTTGTTTGTAGCCTTCTGAGAGACCCTGAGCCGGAAATCCAGTTGCGTTGCCCCTGGACTCAGGAACTATAAGTTAATAAATGTTAGTCATTTTAAGCCACTAAATTTTGGGGTAATTTATTATACAGCAATTAATAACCAATACACTCTTCGTTTTCCAACAGATTGCAAATTCAAGAGAAAGATCGGATCAGCTGTAGAAAAATAAAGGAGCTGCATTTTCTTTGTACATCTACTTGTAGTGTGAGTGAAATCAGCAACCGCACTACAAGGGTACTACAGTTTTAAACCCTAGATTCCATGAGCACAATTTTCAGAAAGAGGGAAGAATAAGCTATGTCACTTGTACTCATGGAGTTTAAAATCATATCATCACAAAAATCCAGACACAATCCCCAGACAGATATCAAGGGACTCTCAAGAAGGGCTCAACAGTTGCTATCTCAAGCCTCATCTCCCTTCTGGAGAATCTATATACAGATTAAAGGGATTTTCCAAGTCGTGCAATGATTCTGTCCTTTAAGTAGAACCAGAACCCATATTTCTCCCTGTCGTTGGAAACAATTTCATCATCTAGCTAATATCAAATATGGGAGTGGGAATTTTTAAAATTTCTTCTTATCCCAGAAAAGCTGGCTTTATTTACAACTTACAGAGTTACAGAGGTCAACTCCATGCCATGCAGATGGGTAGTTAACAAATGCTAGTTCATAATGATGACTCCTACGATATGGTTTATTAAGATCCTAATTTTTTTCAGTGACAAGTACCCTGCTATCATAGGTCATATATGAACGATTAGTACAGGTATGGGAAAATATGCCATATGAGCAGATACAAGAGCTCTGGTCTCAACTGAGAAAAAAGTAATAGTAGCCACAACTATCTGTGCAGTATTTAATAGCTCAAGAAGAGTTGCACACACTTTATGTCAAAGATACTAGTACTCCAACCTTGAGAGGCATTTAGGGCTACAAGAATTCTTATCCTCCTCATTTTACAAGTGAAAACATTGAAGTAATAAAGATGTAAGTGATTTTTTTCAATGTTACAGAGCTGGGATTCAAACCCAGATATCTCCCAAAGGCAAGTGACTCCTGAGAAGAAATAACCAAGTACCTGCCAAAGTGCCTCACAACCTGCAGGGAAAATACCTCACATTACAAGTGCTCTGATTATACAGATATATAGCTCTGGCCAGGCTCTTTAACAAACCCTTATGAAAGGGAACACATATCATAATTTCTGGAATCATTCCAAATAGGTGCAAGCTAATTAGAGGTTTTTCTCATCCTTTCAAGATGCTATGGCATATATTAAAATGTCATGCCTTCCATCTTCCACATCTCACCAATATTCCAAAGGGATCACCATACAAGAGTTCCACTAAGGACTAGATAGGTTACTGAGAGGCATATTTCCTGTGTATGGCCTTCCTAGAAAATGCCCCCAATCACGAAAGTAGCCACGGAATAGGCTGCCCCTTAATCGCTGAGACAGGTCTCCGATATGCAGAGCTCATCTGTTGGCCCAGTCATTGGATGAGTGTGTCTGAGAACAGGGAAGACAGAATGAAGTGAAGGAGCAAGTGGTGACATGACCTAAGAAACCACTGATCTGGAAAATGTGTCATGGCAGTGAGCTCTGAGAACTCACCCTTCCTAATTCAGGTCCCTGGCCTTGATCAGAGTTGTTTCCCATCAGATATATGTTGGCAGAGCAACCCAGTATGCAGCTCAGAGAGTTTTCCAGGTGATCTCACTACCCCACATAACTCCATCCTGATTGTCCTATCAGAGGCAAGCTTCTCCCCACCTCTGATGCACCTCTGGTCAACTGGACAGAAATTGCTCCAGTGATGAGTAAGGACCATAAAGCAGGAAGGAAAGAGACTTAGAAATCAGCCATCCAATATCTTGACTCTTATAGGTAAGGAACATTGAGGCATAGAGAGCGTAAGTGACAGACACAAGGTCACCAGGTCAAGAGCTTCAGTTTCCTCATCTGTGAACTGGAGATAATGTTCATTTCCATGCAGAGATGTCATGACAACTATTTCACCAGCACACTGATAGTAACCAATCTTGTACCCTGCTGCTGTCCTGATTCTCAGTTCCCCACATACCCTCCCGTGAGTGGTACCAGCACTGAAGAGACTGCGAGTATAGCATTTAACCATTTTCCCATGAGCAAGCTTATTCCTCCTGATACTGCCTATGTCTAAATCAATGAACAATGAATAGTTGCACTTGGTCATTCTTCATAGGAAACATGCCAACAGAAGTCTATAGTCAGGATAAATCCCAACCAGACTAATTGAATTTGGGAAACTAAGACCCAGAACAGTAGCCCTAAATATCATACCTCTGATAAAATAGGTGCCTTTGTAAGGTCTGATTTCCCCAGATTGTCCTGCCATTATAATTTCATATTTGGGAGTCTTAAAACATTTTCCAAAATTCAGTCATAAAAGCTTCAGATGTAAATAGCTAACCCATAATGAGTTCTCAATGCCTTAACATGTATTAGGGGACAACTACCCAGATTAAGAATGGGATATCAGATAAACCTTGCAGATTTGGTTGGTTGGGGAGTTTCCCTGGGAATCAAAAGGATCCTTCGAGGGGAAATTTGGGGCCACAGACAAAATTTGGCCCATGTTGAAATTGTGTACAGGGCAGCTCTCAGATCCAAGGGCAAAAAGATAAAGTTTCGACAGGTCACTGGCTCTTTAAATCACAGTCCTGAAAAAAATCAGCCACTGAATTAGGTTATGGACTGTGGATTCAGCAGAGCAAAACATTTAATCAGAGAACAGAAAACTTTCTGGAACAGATAAGTCAAATGAATGCCTAGAAGTGGAAATGTTAACTAGGGAAGTAAGTTCAGAGTACAGCTGTGTCCAAATGAGCCAGGCTTCTGGCCCAACAGGCAAAGTCTGTTTAAGATGTAGAAGAATGATTCTGTTTTTCCTAAATTCAAACAGTGGACTTTTGCCATGTTAATCCAGAGTTTCTGGAATGATATATGGGAAATTAAGAAAACAAAATAGAATGGTTTTAAAATAAATATTTCCTAGGTTATTGTGTTGAGGAGATAGGGTTGTTTGAGTTTTTGTGCGTGTGGTTTTGTTTTTTCTTTTATTTTGGCAGAGTAATGAGGAGACTGTAACATCTTTCAAGAGAAATGCTTTGGATTCATTTCAATGTCCTTACAGTCTGAGTTGATGGCATCAAAAAAAAAAAAAAAAAAAAAAAAAAAAAAACAACAAAAAAAAACCCAACCACTGAGTTTATTAGTTAATATCTTATGAATCACATTTTATTTGTGTGTGCGAAGACAATTCATAAGCTCTTGGGTTCATTCGAGCCACTGAACAAACCACTATTTCAGTGTGCTGTGTTGGCTGGTATGCATTCATGGTGGATGAATGGTTCCAACAACCACACAGGGACTTACTTTTTGCCAAATTAATTGGTGCAATTATCTAGCAATATGATAAAGACCTTAAACCATCAGTCCCTCCTCATGTAGGCTTTGGATAAAAGATAAATCAGTTCAACAAGCTGTCATTAAAACTGTTCTTAAACAACAGTAATAATAATCACATTTCTGAGACACTTGTCAGGTACTGGACTGTGTTTCAAATGTGTTTTCTCTTCTATATTCTATGAGATAGGCACTATTAGTTTCTCCATTTTATATTTCAGGTTCAGATAGTTTTTAAAAAAAAACTTGCCAGAGTTGTATATATGGTATTGCAGAGCCAGGAACTCCAGTGGACACACTAAACTGCCTCTGTTGAAACCATTAAGCTATGCTCAGGTAGTTCCCAGTTGAAATTTACCAAGTTAAATAACCAACAAACAGTATAAAAATGTATGTAATGAAATGCTGAATGGTGAAAAAGAGATTCTAAAGTTCTAGATAGATTCAGTGAAAAAGAAAATCCAGACTGGAAGGTCCAGGGAACGCCGGAAGGCTTCTAGCTTCAAAGTGGCTCTGACTGAACAGATGGAGGAGCTAAGGTAAGGATGGCAGGACGGAAGAAATTAGAAGTTGCTGGGACAATGAAGAGACTAGCCTGAGCAGACAATATGAGAGGGAAACAGTTATCCACTTCTAAGTTTATTCCCCCAATTTTTAAGCTCACAGGGAACTCAAAGGACTTACAGATCAATCAGTGCAGTGAACAATGGCAGACCTATAGGGAATTGGGCTGGAACCCCTGTTGCCCAGTCTACAGTGCTTCTCATGAACTACCATGCAGAAAGCCAGTGCTCCATAACCCCAAGTCAATATAATGTTGATTGAGCACCTACTGTGTGCAGACACAGTGCTAAATACTAGGAATATAAGAGTGAATGAGATATACAGTTCTGGCCCCCAGGTTACTTATATAAAACCACCTAAGTGCACAACTATTTATGGAATGAGTGGGTCTGGGGATGAGGGACAATAAAGACAAACTGAGGGAAGCAGCTGTGGCTCAATCAGTAGGGCTCCCGTTTACCATATGGGAGGCCCCGGGTTCGGTTCCCGGGGCCTCCTGGTGAAGGCAAGTCCGCCCTCACGGCGTGGTTAGCTGACCCAGCGAGCACAAGCAGCAAGGGGGGGATAAATGAATAAATAAATAAAATCTTTAAAAAAAAAAAAAAAGAAAGACAAACTGAGTGTAATGTGACAAAGGCAGGAGTATTCCATAGTTTTCTTGAGGCAGAAAAGACTTCTCAGTGGTGACACTGGAGATGGGTCTTAGAAGAAGAGTGAATTATGATGCCTGGAAAAGAGGTGAAGAGAGTTGTAAACAGAAGAAACTACAAGAGCAAAGGCCTGTAAACATGGAAGGATCCTACACACACTATTAGAATGAAAAGCAGCCCCACAGAGCTGGAACTGTGGAAATAGTCCAGGTGCCTGAGTTTGGGGAGACAGAACCAGCTGGAGCAGTGTTAGAAGACCACTTAACCCAGTGGTAAGGCAAGGGCTTGAATATCATTGGAGAGTTGCAGAAGGACTTGGACACTCTAAGGGCATTATTTGATCTCAGGTTTAAAATGGAAATCTGGCAGCAAAGTTTAAGAATGGATGGAGGGAGGGGAAGAGTAGGACTAGCTAAGAGACCCCTTAGCTATTCAAGGAAGGTGATGATGTAATGATGGAAGCCTGAAGTCAGGTGATGATAAAGAACAAGAAAAGAAAAATGATTCATGAGACATGTCAGTCCATCAGCCAGACTTAGTAACTAAAAGATAATGACAATTTCTGATTTTAGTGACTTGGTCGATGGGAGTGTCACTAAATATGATGGGGACAAAAAGACCAAAAGCAAACAGGAGTAAGTACTACCTGAAGTAGAAAAATACTGATTATTATAAACACATTTAGTCTTAAACAAAACTGGGTGATGCTGTGTAGTCTGCCACGGTGGATGGCACAGGGGAGTGTCATAGGTCACTGGTTCAAAGTCACAGATCTCAAGTGTCTGAAACTTGTTTGCATATCTGACAACTGTTCAGTGACTTATGTGAAAGGAATTAGTTTAGCTTCTAACAAGACAGGTGTTCCCTTTATAACTGATACCTTTGTTGCTAGAGAAGAGTTGGGTTTTTTTTTATTAAACCAGTTCTAGACCTTAGGTTGCCTACTGAGGTGTTTTTGAACTAATTGTTCTCTTTTTCTCCAAGAGGATACAACCCTGACATATGTGACTTTGAAAATGTTTACAATTTTTAAAAATCAATGGTAGGAGTTGGCAAAAGAGCAATAAAACAATCATTTAATATAGCTGTTTCTACTTCTATCCATTTTTCTTTATTCTTTTGCAGTCACTTCCAACGTTTCCTGCAACAGTACAGCTCTCTGTCCTTCCATTACTTTATCAACATTTGGATCCAACCACATTTGTTCTGGAGTAGTGGATCTCTCTCCCTGTGGAAAATAGCACAGTGGCACCATAAGTTTTTAAAACATAATATTTTGTCAATGTTTCCTTCCCTTCAAACTCAAAGTTCCAACTGGAGGACAGGCATCCAGGGCTTTAGGTGGGTGTTCCAGAAGTCATCCCTCCAGACTCCTTAAGCTGCAGTGGAGCCCAGGACTTCCACGGACCCACATCTGTTTATCCTGCCCTAGTGTGTGGACGGGCCCAAGGCAAACCACTGTAAAAGAATGAAGCAAAGAATGAAGCCTCATAAGAATTGTGCTTGAGTTTGTACATTCCTTGGTGTCGGCTAAAGCCACGGGAACTTTGGCAGTATTTTGAAGTTACACCCATTCCCCATTGCAGCATAGGTCTGTGAAATAATGCCTTAGCTCTGCCAAAACCCACAATCGTTATCAGCAGTGTAAGTAATCAAGTAAAAGCAGTTTTCCACAGCCCACTGACCAGATTGTCAAGAAAGCAAAAAGTAGTAGCAAAAATTGATTGCCATTTGCAAAGATAATTTCTATCTGAATTACATTATTGTATTGCAATGGTGATGCATAACGTGTGCCCGGCATCTTTGCAGTAAACATTTTAGGTTTAATTTAGAAATCTCTGAGTCATTAGAAAATTTCTTTCTCATTTTGATGAAGGGGCCACCGTGGACTCAGCACTATTATGGTATGAAGAAGGAAAGGGAATAAACAGGCAAACTATACACATTACAAGTGGAAAGAATTACCACTGGGCTGAAATAATGGGAAGAGATTCAAAATATAAATGGCTGCTCACTACTGAATGCTTCATACAAGTATGGCTGTTTTACATTATAAAAGCAACTTTGGAATATTTTCAATGTTCCAATATAATGAGATAGGGTCATTGATTTTGTTGTTGTTGTTTTAAACCTTTCATTTCTGTGAGGGGAAAAAAGACTTCAAACTCCCAGAAACAAGGCAGAATAGATGAACTAAACTAACTAGACTCCCCCATCTCTCACAGATACCCAGTATGCTGCCTCGTTAGTAATTACTGCCATTGGTATTCAATAACGCAGCTGTGAGATGGTTTTAGGACTCCAACCCAACCCTCTGCCGCTGCAAAGTCTAACCTAAATTTAATTTTTCACTATTCAACTTTTAATGCCAGAACCAGGAAGGTGTCTGGGGAAAAGTATCAGGCCTTACCGGCAATCAATGTAGCAGAAACGTAATAAACTTAGGCCTCCAGCCTCCTCCCGTGATTAGTAGGAGTGAACCAGTGGTTTGAAATCGGAGTTGCAAATTAGAATGACCTGGAGAACTTCTAAAAACTGATGTCTGAGCATCCCCTCTCCAGAGGCCAATTAATCACAAAAATCCAGTGGGGGGTGCAGATGTGGCTCAGATGGTTGGGCGTCCGTCTCCCATATGGAGGGAACTGGGTTCGATCCCTGGGACCTCCTGGTAAAATAAAAAAAATATATATATATAGAAGGCGCATGGGCTGCCAGGCTCTGTGTGCCGGTGAACCACTAGGCCCCGGGAGTCATGCAGCAAGATGATGATGTAACAGAAGAGAGACGCAGGGGAGAGTCAAGACGAGATGCTCGGAAAGCTCTGAAAACCAGGAACTGAGGTGGCGCAGGTGGCAGAACACCTCTCTCCTACATCGGAGGTCACCAGGATCGAATCCTGGTGAATACTGGAGAAGGATGAGAAGAGATGGCAGGAAACAGACACAGAGAATTGTGCAGCGAATGGACACAAAACAGCAAATGGGGAAGGGGGTGTTTAAAATGGATAAAGTAAATAAATAAATCTTAAAAAAAAAAAAAAAAAAATCCAGTGGGAGTGGCACACAAGCAGCAGTATGTTTTTTAGGGCCCCTAGGTGATTCTAACATGCAACCAGGGTTAAAAATCATTGTCTCATGTTCGTTCTTACTGTGAGGAGTGTGAATTTTGTGGGTGTTTGCCTAGAAATACTTACCAATGTTTACACTAAGATCCAATGGAGCCCAAAGTTAGATGCCCATTGGAAACACCTTGGGAATTATCAAAATTATGATACCTGGGCCTTTCTGCTAAGGATTCTAATTATCTGTGAAAGGAGGTAATGGACAATCACTGCCAGGTGATTCCAATGTGTAGCCAAATTTGAGAATCACTGCTCCACAGCTATGAAATGGATGAGGGCTGTGACTGTTCACCAGCTTCAAAGCCTGAAGAGGTCCATTATGAGCATTTCCAAGCTGGGACTCAGTGTAATCAAGAATAGCTGCCCCGCTAAAAGAACAGGAGGGCCTCCTCCTGTTGCCAGAACTAGCAGGCGCCAACATCTATTCTGCATAAATAAGCACATAAATAAGTCTATTTTGAGTAAGGAGTTTTTTCCATAAACACAACCGACTAACAATTATAACAGATAATTAGATAAAATCTATTTTCTCTATTTCAAATAGATCAAAATCTATTTGAATGATAACTCATGTATTAACTTCAAACTTCTTATTGAATGACACATTTTTTCTTCTCTTGGTGGTCTGTCAAATCCATAAAAGTCAATCAAGTCAATAAAAGTCAGGTTTTTATATCTTAACATTGTTCCTATTTATCCTTTGGGGGTGGGCGGGGAGGTGGTGGGGGGGAGAGAGAAAGAGAGAGAAAAGAAACAAAGCATACGACCATAAACCTGGGCTTTTGGAGTCTGGTAGGCCAGAATCTGAATTCCTGCTCTGCCATTTACTAAGCAACTGGCATGGAAAAAGGACTGTACAACCTGCTCTTTTTTCCTTATCAGTAAAATGGAGGTGATAATGTCCACCCCCCAGGGTTGTTGTGAAGACATGAGATATTAAAATGGCCTATTAAATAGGCCAGAATCTAATAAATATAAATTTGCCCTATTAAAATGTTCTGCCTATAGCGATTACTAGAAAAAGCATAGTAGCTGTCATGAAAATCCTCAGCGCCTAAATTTTGGGGCTATTCAGGGTGAACCTGATACCAAGGTTAAATCACTGGGAAAGGATGGCCTCACATAAAGGTCCAATGGCCACTCCTCATTACGCTCACATCAAAACTCTGAGCCTTGTAATAATTGGGTCCAATGGTCCTATTTTTCAGCACATTTTTTCCTGGACCAATGAACAAGATATTTGGTGGTTTTCCCTCGTCCTATTACCCTTCCTGGCCCACACTGACTTCCTTCTATTTATTCCTCCCAGTGAGGAAAGTTGGGCCTATTCTCCATGTTCTCTCATTCCCTTCTATGTCATCCTCAGTGCAGCTACCAAAGCCATATCCCACAAACAAGTTTTGAAAGCTTAATAGAAGCAAAGGATGCTGCTATCCATCTTATTTGCTCAGCTAACCAAACAAGCCCATGGGATGTGCTGAGAACCTTCTGTTCTACTGTCTTCCTTGCCAGATTCATAGTATTCTTGAGCTGGGAAAAGTCCAAAATTCATTGCTTCAACTCCCGCATTTTCTACCTAGATCTATAGCAGTAACCACCTCAAGCAGAAAGATTCTAATTGATGATGTGTTTTCACACAAGCAGACTATATCTCAGCAACCCTGTGAGGGAGGTATTGCTATAGATGAATAAACAGAGGCCCAGAAAAGATGGAGCCTTGCTGTAATCACACAGCCGGCAGAGCCGGGGTAAGGACAAAGGCCTGTTCATTCCTACTTCAGTGTCCTGTCCATGAGAATGTGCTGCTTTCTGGGGTTTTGTCAGACTGTCCGAAAATAGCACCACCATAGTGAAAGTGTCATCCATTCACAGCACACGGATAGAGTGATATTAATTTTTCCCTGAGACACTTTTTACCAGATAAATGTTTTATTGCCAGCTGCATGACAGCATTTGGTAAAGTTGATCCAGGTCCCACATTGTGAAGCAAAATAAACTGGTCCAGGTCCACAAACCCCCTCCTCATCACTGACACTGCAAATCACATTACAAAGGAATTCCGTGAGCTGCCCGTGGAAGAGTCAAGTCCTCTGTTATCGCCTGTAAAAGTTTGATGCAATTGGTCCACCAGCTGGGGCCCCCTGGGTACAGAGCATGTTGAACAACCAGGCTCAGAATGGAAGACAGGAGAAGGAGGTGGCCATTCCTGTGAGCAATGACCTGCCTTGGGATAGGGGATAGATATGTCAAAAGAAGCAATTAGCACCCGTCAGATTCTGCCACAGGCAGAAAGGGAAGACCACGAGCAAATGGCATCTGGTTATTTGCCTGGTAGCCCCACCACCATAAGAAAGATGCTACTGAAAAATGAAAATATGTGAACTCTTCCAGAAGTCCCTGGACACAATGGTAAGAGCACACGGCAATGATAAGTAAAAAAAGAAAATCCCTGTTCATGGAGATCACGGAATCATAGAAGAATCTCAGCATTGGAAGTGATCCAGTCTTGATAGACTATTGACATTATTGTTATCAGTATAGAGCATGTAAGCCAGTTTCCTCCCTAATGTAGGAATTGCCATGACAGCAACCCCACCAAGGAATAACACAGTCAAAAAAACATAGCAAATCCCTTTGAGCCTGGGCTAAAGAAAGCAGGTTAATAGAGTTTCCCCAAATGTGGTACACTTCTCCTTGGATTTGCAAGTATTTTAGAAGGTACAGGAGCCAAGCCTCTTTTAAATCATGAGTTGTGGGGATTTTTAGGTTTTTTTTTTTTATTTTTTGTTTTTTTCATAAAAGTATGTGTTAGAAAAAATACAACCAGCATGTCAAAGCCTGGTTTCATGCCCATTATTGCAAAGGATGAGACTAATTGGGGGGAAAAAATGAGTTGACAAAGAAAAATGTTGAACAAATAAAAGTATAGATGATGCATGGCTTTGTTAAAAAATAGTAAAGTTTGGAAAATGTTACTATACTGCTTATAAGCATATGGCCTTTGGAATTAGAAGGACCTGAGTTTGGATCCTGGATCTTCTCTCTTGTAATTGGATGAGACTCTAGGTCAGTTTCCTATCAATGAAATGGAGATAATGATACAGACCTCATAAGATAGTAATGAAGATTCAATTAAATGAGACAATATACATGAAGGGCCTGGCATATGGTAGGTGCTGAGTGACTGTCATTATTATTACAACAGCTCAGATAGATTCAACAGATTGAATAAAGCCAGTCCTAACAAGCAAACTTAGGTTATACCATTTAGAGAAGCATTTAGAATAGGAATTAGAGACACTGGACTATGGCTCCTGCAGGCCTGTTATCCCAGCACAGCTCCAGGATTAGCATGAACCTCCCTGGGTAGTTCAGCTGCTCACAGTTACCCTGGAGTTGACCCTCGACCATAACTGTCATGCACAGAGGCATGGAGGCCCTCCAGCTGTGGGCACTGACCCTCTGCAAAGCTGTCTTCTTGACCAGCGCCGAGGCCTAATGGCACATTTGTATTCCCAGCACACAGCTGACAACTCGGCACCACTGCTAGGCCAGAATGGGGACCGCCCCCATCCTGACCGCAATGGGAGACAATGAGATGGCTCAGTAATGGCTGTCCTGCCTGCCTTTCAAATACTGTAATTCTGTGAGGATTTCTTCAACACCCCTGTGCTGGCAGATGATTAAGATGAATTGAAGCAGTCATTGCCTCCCCAGGAGAAAGTTTCTGAACACCGTCAAACCCAGGATTGTCATCCATCTACAAGTCTCAGCAGCAAGGCGATGTCTCTGAGAGATGAAACAAAGAACATCCAGTCTCACCCGGCAGCAATGCTTATTATTGTTCTTCTTTTCTCATCATAATCGCCTCATGTATTCAATGCAGAAAACTTAGAAGGTACAAAAAATATGTGAAAACAACAACAAAACTGCCCAAATTCCACAACCCAACAAAAGCTACCTATATTAGCATTTCACATTTCCTGCCAGACTTTTTCCTATAAAGTTTTCTATACTGTGGCAATCACGCTATTTATGCACTAAACTTATATCAGAATGTCCTCATATCATTAAAAGTTTTGAAAATATTGTTTATAGTGGCTAGATCATTGTATCATATGGATATACTATAATGTTCTTGACCAAACCACTATTCTGGGGAATTTTAATTGTTTTAATTTTTTTTTATTATAAACAATTCCATAATAATAAATATCTTTGTACAAGCTCTTTGTCCACATTTCAAATTATCTCTTAGAAGTTTTTCCAGATTTGGAATTACTGATTTAAATAGAATAAATGCTTTTCAGCTCTTGATCTATATTGCCAAATTGCTTCCCAGAAAAATTATATTGCTTTACAGTCCTACAATAGGCATTTGAAACTGTCATCTCACCAAATGCTTGTCAGTGGATTTATCATTTTTCAATTCTTAGCTAATTCTTTTTTTTTTTTTTTTTTTTTTTAAAGATTTTATTTATTCATTTATCCCCCTGCTGCCTGTGCTTGCTATGTCCACCTGCTGCAGATGTCAGCTCACCACACCGCGCGAGCCGGCTTGCCCCCACCAGGAGGCCCCGGGAACTGAACCCAGGGCCTACCATATGGTAAACGGGAGCCCCATTGATTGAGCCACATCCACTTCCCTTAGCTAATTCTTTATTAAGCAGTTTTATTGAGATATATTTACACTCCACACAATCCATCCAAATGGTACAATCAATGGGTCTCAGTATAATCACAGAGTTGTACATTTATCACCACAATTTTAGAGCATTTTCATTACTCCAAAAAGAAAAAAACCCATACTCCTCAATTTCCCCGCTTCCTTCCAGTTTATGTGCCACAGTTCCTGCCAATAAGAAATAACTGAAGAGTTCTGGGAAATCTTTGCTCTCTATATAAAGTGGCTCATGCATGATCAAAATGTCAACATGGTGTCTGGAAATACAGCAACCACTTTGCCACCATGAGGTCAAACATGAGGACAATTGCCTAAGGAAGATGAACAGGAAAGTCAGAAAGAGTCTGGGGCCCTTAATGATATCACTGAGATTCAATATCAACTACTGCCTCCCTCTGAACTTCTTTTTATGTGGGAGAAAATAATCTATATTGTTTAAGCCACTGTTAGTTGGGTATTATATTATTTGCCACCAAACACATTCCTAAGTGACACTTCTACCTTATAGGGTTATTGAAAACAATAAATGTAAATCATGTACATTGAGAGTTTAGCCCAGGGCCTAATACATTGTAAGCATTCAATAAGTAATGGCTTTTAACATCACTAGGGAGGATGGAGAACAAGGAGTTCTGGAGCATCGAGTGAGTGAGAATGTGGGCCAAGACACCAGAGAAGGAAGCAAGGAACAAGAAAGAACAAGAAAGACCTTGTAGACCACGTGAAAGACTGAAATATGTCCCATGGGCAATAGACACTGAGACTATCAGGGAGAGAGAATAAGAATGGGGGTGGGGGGGTAGGGGGTGTTAATGGTCTCCTGGCTTTCTGAGCTCTTGGAGATCATATCCCCTTCACTGGCCTCCAGCTCCCACCACCCCCACAGGGCCAGACATGCTTCAGATCTGTGCCTGTTTCTGAGGCTTTGTCAGAACACAGGAAGACGCGTGTAAAAGTTCATAAGCTGGGCTTCAATTAAAAGTTAGTCAGTTCTTACCTTGATATAACAATCCCCAATGTCTCTGTATTGTGCCTCAATGACTCAGTGCATCCCTCTAAAAGCTACTCCCCATCTTCCCCAAACCCCCTGACATGGCTGGGTCCCCAACATCGCTCTCATGTGCTAAAGTTCTGTCACTTTTACTCTCCCAGGAACCTGTTTTGGACACCTTCACTAATCACCAGCTTGGGTCTGCATAGACGTGGCTTAGAGCCAAGCTCAGCCTTGGCTAACAGAACAGGGGTCTGACCTGTCCTTTCCCCCTTCCAGACCTATTTTCTGAGTTTATATAATCCTAGAATAACATTTCCCATATGTGTAATGTAGAAGGCTAATTCCCCAAGAGATTAATAAGTGTTTCATAGAGCAAAAATCATATCATAGTCAAATAAGTCAGAAAAACATTAGGTTAAATAAGAGATAATCGGGTTTCTTTACTACATGATTTAGCAGAGCCTTTATAAGTTACTGAATATATGTGCATATATATTCACATGCATTTCCCACATTTGTTTATCCACAAATCTCTTTTAGCCCAGGAATATCTCAAGGGCATGATGCTCCATGGGACATACTTTGGGAAATTCCATCCTAGAAAAACAGACTTCTAAATTTCTTCCCATATTTTTACAATACCCCCCACCATACCCATATTCTTCCCCCTAATGATTCACCCACATTCCCAGTCCCAAACTGTACCTCACACTACTTTTCACTTCATAACCCCTGAACCCCAACCCTAGATTTCAGCCATACCGACCTTTTGTCACTCTTTGAACAAGCCACACTCTGTTCCACCTCCAGGACTTCGCAGTTATGCCCCATGTCTGGAAAGTTCTTCCACTTCTTCTCCACCAAAGAAACTCTTATTCACATTTCAACACCTAACTTGAAAAGCATATCCACTGTGAAATTTTTCCCGATTATTCAGGTCCAAATTAATTACTCCTTTTTCTGTTCCAAGGGAACTTTGCAATTACTTCTGTTGCAGCGTTTATTGTTGGCTACAGTTGCAGGCTCACCTGCCTTTCTCTCTGAGCAGACTGTTAATTCCTCAAGTCCTGTTTGTCTACAATTCTGCTTCAAGTAATTGGCAGTCTGGCTCAGTGGAAATTTAGTAAATCTAAGTTTTATGAATAAATGAATGAATGAACAAAGTCCACAGGGGCTTACTTCTCTACAATTCTGTTATGACTTAATGTTGGATCGATTACCACTTCAGTCATGAAGGTCCTTCTGTATACAAGCCCAGGGAACAAGATCAGGATGTCAAGTAAACTCCAACCAGCCCCAGATATGTTTTTGTTTAGAGAGAAAATAATTTTAAATTTAATAACTAACAAACTAGACCCAAGCAATTTCAGTTTTAGCATAAAACTGTAACACAGTCTGCCAATATTTTACTTATCGTGTGAGCGTTAGACATTACCTTGTCTGCAGCCATTCCCTGCAGGCTGGCATCCTGGGAAAGGAGTAAGCCTCCTTCACATAGACATGGAAACCAGCCACTGCTGAGAATTTAACGCAATCAATTCCAGTCAGCTGCAAGTCTCAGACTCCAGCCTGGTCCCCACAACTATACCAGGGGAGGGGCCAATGCTTCCCCAACCATGAACATTAGCTCACCAGATCATGCAACTGCAAGCTCAAGTCTTGGACCCCAGCCTCCTAAGCCTGCCAAGCGAGGAGCTAATGCTTCTCCAACCATAAACACTGGGCCAGCAGAAGGATGGAGACAAGCCTCTGCCAGGCTATTTTGCTGTGGAATCCCAACTGCTGATCATGCCTAGGGATGGGCTGGTGCTTCCTATTCATACTGCTTAAAAGCCCCACAGTCCCAGGGTCTGGGTCCTCTCCGAGAGCCTGATTCCCAGCCCTGCTAGATGGCAGTCTGTAGTCCTGGAATGCCAAGACAAATGAGAGGCCAAACACCTGCTGCAGCACCTGGGGCACTTGCTGTCTGGACATTTGCCCTCATTTGTCCAACACAATGTTGTAACAATTTATTATGTAGTTAGTGAAGAAGAAAATTGGTTTGGTTGGTTTGGTTGTTTTTTTCCTCTCTCTTCCTTGAGAGAACTGCTGGGAACACTGAGCAATAGGTGGCCTCTTCCTTCCCTACCCCCACCCCACTCCACCCAAAAGGACTAGCTGTGGCAGGGTTGGTGCCACCCAAGCAGTCACTGCCACTTTATGAGCTGGAAACCTCACTCAGTCTCCACTTTGCGTGCAACTTGTTTGTGCCAACTTTTTCTCAGGTATGGATTTCTACAACCACCAGCAAACACATCAAAAAGCGCAAAGCTGGACTAGATTGCCCCTAAGAAACTGAAAAATATGGGAAATGCCTAGATATGTAATAGGGAAAGAGTTGAATCATTGGAGAGGAAAGACAGAACTTCTGGGCTTTCTGTTCTTACTGGCAAATGGAGGGATTAAGCTTTGGCACTCTGGTGAGTAATTTGCACCTCAAACTATGATGTAGGACACTCTGGCTGACCTGTATTTTATCCCTAAGCAATAAGATAGTGTTGAGGGAATAAGGGTGGCAAAATAATAATAAAAACAATGATTTATTCAGATACTGCCCTTATGCCAGTTACTGCAGTTGGTATTACCAAATGATATTTCATTTAATCCCAAGGTAACACTTAGGTATTTATCTCCCGTTCGAGAAAACCGAGGTTAAGAGAAGTTACGTCATCAGTTCAAAGTCACAGCGGCAGTAAATTAAAATCCAGACCTGTCTGCATCCAAAATCCATGAGCCTCCCTAAAATTGTAGCTGCTAGTGTTAAAATAATCACGATCAACTTATTAACTAAAGATGGGTTTTAGGGAAATAAGCAAGCTACAAAATACAAACGCGAGTAAATGCCAGTTGACTTTTCACACTGGAGATTGTTGTACATCATTTCCATGCATTAGGATTTTCTGGAATCCTCATTTATCTGTGTGAAATAGGATGGTTCTGGATGGTTGCATATGATCTGCATGAATCTGTGAACCAAAATATCTACTTAAAAGTCGTTTTTCAGGATGAAATTTTAATCATCGTCCATTTTTTTTCCTGGTTGTAATCGTTCTCTCCCTATTGATGGAAATTGCTAATGCACGTCTAAATATGAACAGCAGAAAAGAAATGAAGGGAAACAAAAAGGGCAACAGAAGAGCTAAGAAATAGGAAAAGCTGATCCTCATGAACTTAAAAAACATTTCATTATAAGTGAATAAAAATTCCAATTCAGGATAGATAAAATATCTTGCTAATGTTAATGGGGTTGATGACCCGTGTTAGCGTCTTTTTTTTTTTTTTTTTTTTTTTTTTTCTTTTTTCTCTTCTTTCCATAACTTTTGGAGACCTCGCTTCTCTCCCTTTCACATTAGGATCCACTGCTTCAAATGAGCTTTATTTTATACATAGGAGATCCAGTCTCCAAAGAGACTGTCAAAAATTGCAGTCTGTATTCCAAATCATTATGGCGGGGTATTGGGAAAAGTTTTCAATTAGCAATAATCTCTCCTCAGTTTAACCTCATTGGCTACGATACTGCCACTGTGCAAAGCTAGCTTCCATTTTATAAGTTAGCATTCTTGTCTATCTGCAAAATCCTTTTACTTTTCTTTACTCCACTGACTCTTACACACCCTTCAAGACATAACTAAATTTTCATCTTCCAGATTTCTGGGTTGGGCTACTTCCACCTCGTCTCTGGTTCTTTAGCTCCCTGTGCATAATCATGTCACTGCCAAGACAATGGGGGGTTTCTGACCCTTCCTCTAAACTACTCCTTGAGGGCGGGGACTAGTCTTTGCTGTGTCTTTATTCCCTAACATGCATCTGATACCTAATGGCATTCAGAGAAAGCTGGATTACCCAAACAGAATTTTCTCCTCTTTAAAAGTAAGAAGTGTTTGGATAAATGAAATTTAAAATCAGGATGTAAGATCATGATTTATTTAAGGTAATGTATCAGTCCATCTGCAGAAAACTACACCTTTGCAGATAGCAATACCCAGCTAGGAAACACCAGAAGGACCCAATCCAAAGTTGTGCAAATTAAAGCCACTCATGTTGAACTAAATTGACCTCAAATTTCTGCCCAAGAGAAAGTTAATTCTGTTTGCTTTCTGTATGTTATCAAAATTAAGTCTTAAGTTCTGGAAGTTTCTCAAATAAGTCCAATGATTTGGTGTCATTCAGCACCAACTAAACAGTGGACTTCAGTGTTATGAATAGTCCTTTGCCACAAGAACAGACTCTTTCCTTAGTCTGAAATTGCCCTATATAATTCTAAGTTCACCATTTCCTAACTGGTATTCCTTCTTCCAGTTTCTCCTATAATGTGTTTTTAAGATCTGGGGCTTTCTCCTAGAGCTCTATCACCTTAAGCAATCATTGGACCTCACTGAACCTTGATTTTCTCTGTTTGAACTTCTATAAACTCTGCCTTCATGGTTTCCTGTGAGAATGCACAGAACTCTGGAGTATGCCCAGACCGAGGCTGGCAGGACTTGTGCTGGGATGATATAGGCAACAGAAACTTGGCTCTGGAGATTCCAAATATGATTCATGTAGATCAGAGAACATTTCGTTCTTGAATAAATAATTAGGTCCTTATGGAAGGCTTGAAGATATTGTATGTCAAATACAAACCAATCATAAAAGAACCAATTTACTGTTAAGAAAATTTAGTAGAATTTCTAAATAGGAGAAAGATAAAAAAAATCTTACTTTCAATTGTGAGTGTACCTGAGTAAACACAGGAAACACAAGAGAATCTAAATAAAAGGGATCTATAAGTTGAGAATTCTTGGTACTTAACTTTGAAGAAAAAAGAGAGCTTTTTTCCTCATGCTCTCAGAAACTTGGGGAGCAAAGTAACATGTTAGAAGCCATTCTGAAGTCTTGTTTTGTTGAATCAGTACTAGTTACCTCTGAGAACTTCCCAGAAGAGTTTCTTTCCCATTAGTTCCATTTATTTTCCCAAAGCTATAGGAGAATGTCAAAACATAGGCAATTATTCCAAGGCCTGAAAGTCTCAAGTAATAGATCTTGCTGCCACGTTGATGCTCATGAAACATGAATTTCATCTTGTCATACCCAGCTCAAGAACTTACAACAATTCCCTCCTACTCTCAGATCAATCAGTGTTATTGAACATCCTCTTTGGTGCACAGCTCTCTGCTCTATTTAGGAATAACAGAATATTTCATTTTTTGGTTCACTCAAAAAAAAAAAAAAAATGCTTACAGAGCACCTACTAAGTGGCAGAAACTGTTTTGAGCATGCGGGTAGGGGGCAGCATATACAAATAAGGTGTGGCCCCTGACCTAGACAAGGTCAAAGTGTCCTGGAGGTGGCAAATTATTACACGCTGTAATAAGTTCACAGTAAAGACATGTGCCCCAAATTCTGTGATATCTAAGAGAAGCCTTCGCAGAAGGAAACACTGCAGCTGAGCCTTAAGGAATGAGTAGGTGTTCACCAGAGGACAAGCAGGGAAAGGGTACCTGAAGCTGAGGGAAGAGCATGTGCTGTGTTAACTCAAATAAACAATGAAGAAGGCAGAATATTACTGGATATCACTAGGTATTTTATTATGTGGTAAAGATTATATAAGTTTAAGGATAGTAAAGATCAATAAGACAGGACCTATAAGAGTTACAGAAAATGCCAGTCTCTGCTCATGTTATTCCTCCATTCTCTCCCAGATAGAATGGTGGAGGGAAAAACACCCAGATCTTGGAAACAGAGATTTGAGTCAGAATCACAGCTCCACTAAAACGTGCGTTGCAGCAAAGTTAACAATGCAGGAATTTCCACAGCCTTTCCTCAATCCATCCATTAAAAGAAATTGTAGTTTGTCTTCCTTCCCCATAAATGCATGGAAAATCTTACTCTTCAAGACCAGTTATTCTGGGCTTTAGAATGCAGAGTCAGGATTGGGGCAGGGAAGAAAAAGACTAGAAACACACAAGCTAGAGTCATTGAGATGAATGAGGCTCAAAGCTAGTGCAGAATAAGGCAGAAGTGGATGAGATCACAAAAACTTATAGGGATTCTTCTTCATGGCTTTCTAGAAACCTGTTATAGATCAAATTATGCTCCTCAAAGAGATATGTGTGAGTCCTAACCTCCTATTTTAGTTTGTGAGGCTGCCAGAATGCAGTATACCAGAAATGGGCTGGCTTTTACAATGGAGATTTATTAGGTTGCAAACTTACAGTTTTGAAACTGAGAAAAAAATGTCCAAATCAAGGCATCGTCAGGTGATGCTTTCTCCCTGAAGACCTGAAGACTGGCTGCTGGCAATCCTGGACTTTTCTATTACATGGCAAGGCACATGGTGGCGTCTGCTGATCTCTCCCTTCTCTTCCAGTTCCTGTTGACTTCAGCTTCTGGCTTTCTCTCAGCTCCTGTGTCTTCTCTCTGTGTGTTTCTCTCCATATTCATCCTACTTATAAAAGACTTCAGAGAGGATGAAGACCCATTCCAGGCCACACCTTACTGAATTAATCTAATCAAAGTCCCTTAAAGTGAAGTGACCTAATCAAAAGTTCTTGCCCACAATAGGTCATACCCACAGGCATGGACTAGCTCTAAGCACATGATATTGGGAGTCCATAAAAGCCCAAACAACCACCCCCCCCCCGTCCACTAATTGTGATTCTATTTAGAAATAGGATATTTGAAGATTTTATTAGTTAAGATGAGACCAAATTGGATCAGGGTGGTCATAATCCAATATGACTGGTTTCCTTCTAAGGAGAGAGATGTGGACACAGTGGAAAAAAGAGAAAAGATGGCCACATAACAGAGGAAGAGATTGTATTATGCCACAGATTGCCAAAAAAGCTGCCGCCAGAACCCTGCACACTTCAGAGGATGTACAACCCTGCTGACATTTTGAATTTGGACTTCTAGCCTCCAAAACTTTGAGATAATAAATTGCCATTGTTGTTTTAAGCCATCCAGTTTGTGGGACTTTGTTACAGCAGCTCCAGCAAAATAAGGCAAAACCCAAGAAAAGAAATGCATATTCTTAAGCTATTTTTTTTTTTGTTATATATTATGTATTTTGTTGTTGTTTATTTTGTTCTGTTTTGATTTTTAACCAAAATATTGCATGAAACTGGGCAACATGGGTCATAGCTTGAAAAGTATCATACTAGCTGCTTAATGAAGGGCTTTAATTTAACCTCTTCACTTTCCTTATTTGCAAAATGTGAACATACATATCTGAGAAGTTTAATGAAGATGAAATGAAATAATTAATATGGAATTCTGGTAATCAAGAGGGTACCTCTTTTCCACATCTATTCATGACCTCTCATTCAATTGTTGGTTTTTCAATTAATATATTTTGATCACCTGCTATTTTAACACCCTGTGTTATATATTTTTTATCTATATAAATCTTGTCCATCTTAAGTGCTCATCATGTTTTTTCTGCCAAAAATCCCTTTCCCTCTTCTTGAGGTAATATGGCACCACCCTGACTACAGTGGTGGGCACTTGTCACAAGCTGCCCAATCATGCTATTCCCTGGGGATCAGCCGATCATTGACTGTTCTAGGTTATCAATCATCACCTCAGCCAGGCCAATCAGAGTGCTTCCCTAGGATTTTCAAACTGGAGTTAGGAGAGAGGCTTTTATCTCTTTAGACTTAAGGTCCCAAAGATATAAACACAAGCAGCCAGCAGCCCTAATTTCAGCCACCAATTTAGAGAAGCAATTCTAAGAGAATAAAGGCAATCCACAGAAAGAAGAAAACGAGAGAGAGTTCCTGGTTCGGTTATGCTTCTGCTCCACCTCTGAACTTCTAGAAGGCTAATTAAATGAGTCAATAAATGTCATCCTATTTACTAAGCTAATTTGAGGTGATTAACTCTTAGGGGCTAACCAAAGAGTTCTGGCTGACACAGAAACCTTCTAGACCTCACCCATTTCCCTTTCTCTTTACTCTGTAAGCCATTCTGGCTTCTCTTAATGCCAATAGCCCTATCACCAATGCCATACACCTTGCTTCTGTTGATGTATACTTAACATTGTTGGGTGACTCTCTTCTTCCCAAGCACTCTGCTCCTTAATGCCAAAGACCTCATTCTAAGCTCAAAGTAGATGCTCAAAAAATGTGTTGAGATCAACTGAATATGCTCATAAACTATTAGAACTAGAAAGGACTTTAGAGAATCAAGTTGCAATTCCCTAACAACTCACAAATATATAGTGACTTTTTTTCTTTCGGAAACATTCCCTGGTAGAAAGCACAAAAATGGTCATACAAGGAAGTGGATGTGGTTTAAGTGGTTAGGCATCCATCTACCGTATGGGAAGACACTGGTTCCCTGGTACCTCCTGGAAAAAAAAAGGCGGGTCGGCAAGCTGGGCCCACGCGGGCACAGCAAGCCATGCAGCAATATGATGACGCAGCAAAAGAGAGACAGGGGAGAGTCAAGGCAAGATGTGCCAGAAACCAGGAACTGAGGTCGCACAAGTGACAGGGTGCCTCTCTCTCACATCGGAGGTCCCTAGGATTGAATCCCGGTGAAGCCTGAAGGAGAAAAATGAGAAAGAGAAGGCAAGAAACAGACACAGAAGATCACCCAGAGAATGGACACAAGACAGCAAGCGGGACGGGGGGGGGGGGGGGGGGAACGACTCATAGAACTGTACATCAAAAAAGAAAAAAATAAAGTCAATTTTTTAAAAAAATGGTCATACAAATGTACACTGCAATTCTTCCTGAATAATAATAAAATAGCATAAAATCAAAATTGTCCATGTATAGATGCTTATATATCCAATGCATCCAGCCATATCTCACTGTAAGGGAAAATTCTTGCTCAGGATTCCTGAGTCCAACTGTAATTAATTGTCTCCAAAGATACCCAAGCATATCCTATAATTTAAACTTTATGCCAATTCAACAATAGATACTAAATACCTTAGAAACATGTATAGCTCTTGACCCATCAATTCTGCTTCTCGCAATTTACCCTAAAACAAGAATTTGAAAATATTTGCAGAGATTTAGCTATGAGGATGTTCATTATAATACAGTGAAAATTGCAAAAGGTTGAAAAATACCAGATTATCCATTCATAGGGATAGGTTGTAGAAATTGATGGCCCATTCATACAATGGGATACCATTAAAAATCACATGATAAAAAGAGATGTTTTGATGCCTGAAAATCATCAAATCTTTGTAAATTAGTGGAGGTATAAAAGCAATTATTATAGATGAACATGCATAATCTTTTTATTTGTTAAAATCTATTTTTTACTTCTGTTAAGTGAAAAAAAGTAGTAGATAGCAAAATGATGTGTACATAAAATGATCCCATTTTTGCATGTATGTTGAAATATACATAGACATATGCATATGTGAATGTATAAAGGCTGGAAGAATATACATAAAAGTGTTTATTACATGTATCTCTGAGTAATAGCATTTTATGTGGGTTTTACTTTCTCTTTTATGATTATCTTTATTTGGGGGGGGTTTTCTACCATGAATATATATTATTTTTGTATAATTAGAAAGAACAAGAAAAACATTTTTTTTTAAATACAAAAGAAAATATTCTTAGAGACAGCTAATCTAAAGGCCTCGTCTTGCCAAGGGGAAAACCAAGACCCAGAAAATTTATGCAGCTTGCCCAAGTCAGACAGTTAGCATATAGCAAAATTAGTACCCCATATCCTGCAGGGCTCTTTCTATCAAGCACTGCAAGCACTACCATGGATGCTGTGATGGTTAGGCTAATGTGTCAACTCGGCCAGGTAATTGTGTACAGGTGTTTGTTCCAGCAAGCACTGGGCTAATTGTAATACAAGAGCATTTATGGACTTCAATCACCAGTGAGTTTACTGCGTGGATGGCTAATTACATCTGCATCAATCAGGGAGATTACATCATCAATGGGTGGCGCTTTTATCCAATCAGTTGAATGACTTAAAAGGGGAAGTGATTTCAACATTGAGAGAATTTCCCAGCTCGTCATTGGACAGGCAACTTCTCCCAGAAACTCATCAACGACCTTTCATTGGACTTTCATCGGAGCACCTGGTTTGCAGCCTGCCTGCGGAACCTGGAGTTGTGCATCACGGTTGCGTGAGAGACTCTTTTAAAACTTCATATTATTGACAGATATCTCCTATTGATTCTGTTTCCCGAGAGAACCCTGACTAATACAGATGCTGTGTTTAAAAATCTCAAGTAACTTCGTTTAATTCTGTATTTGGAAAGGACTACCCTAAAACAGGCTCACTTATGTATGGGAACAGTAGCAAACAGAAAAATGCCCTTGAATTTCATTTTATGCATTGGTTTTAGTGCTTTAAAAAAAAATAGTGCTGACATTACCTCCTGGCATTGTGGGAAAGGATGGGATTTATTGTAGGACCGGGACCAAATTCTTCAGTTTGCAACAATTAATAGGCATAGCATAGATTTAAAATTAGTAAAGTCATAGGTTTGCAGCTGCTCCAGTTCTCAATTCATCCACAGCTTAATCTGCTACCTTTGTGATTTTAACAAATGGAAAGATTATGTGTGCTCATCTATAATAATTGGTCCTATGCTTTCACTAACTTATAAAGATTTGATGATTTTCAGGAATCATAACAGACCATGACCTATAAATTCAATTTCCAATGGTAAAAATCGCCTGACCAAAGTGGATGTTGATGACAAACTAATGTGCTCTGTAACAATCTGTTTTGAGCATTGAATTGACCTGTAAGTGTTCCAGATACTGCCTGACGAAAATGGGTTTTATTATTTTCCATTAGCAGCTGCTACAGCAAAATGAACGGCCAGTCCACAAGGGAAATAAAAGTGCTTCCCTCTTCTCAGTAGCCTCTGCCACAAATGTAAACAAAGCTACCTTTTCCTTCTTCCTTCCCATCTTCCCACCCTAAGCCACCCTCTTGAATTTCCACACTCAAGGACCATTGCTAGCAAATCCTGCCTGGACCTTGACATCTAATTAAAGCGTAATGACATTTAATCAATGTATTTACAGATGCCTACTGTGCATTCAGCATTTTGCTAATGTTGCTATGAGGTCTAATGGGGTGATAGCGCAGAGGAAGTAAAACACTGCAAAAAATGGCCCCTGCCCTCAAAAACATCATTGACCTTTCAATAGGTACTTTTTGTTTTCATTAAAATAACAATAATAGTAGCTGTCACTTATTGAGTGCTTATGCCATTAGTACTTTCTATACATATATCTCTATTTCTTACGATAGTCTTAAAAGTTAGATATCATTATTCCTATTTTACACATGTAAAAAATGAAATACAGAGCAATAAAGAGATGGGCACAATTGATAAGTGATGGAGTTGGGCTTCAATTCTGGGTCTCACTAGCTCTAAAGTCTGTAACCTTGTTGATACTCTGAGTTGATCCTCAAGTCCACAGGTCATGGTTAATAAAATGTGGTATGGTGCGGTGGAAAGGACCTGAGATTTGTTATCAGGAGACCTGGGTCCAAATCCCAGCCCAATGATCTGGGAGCACTGTGAGACTTTAGACAAGTGTCCAGACCTCAGTATCTTTTCATCCTCCCTCACATGGGTGGTGTGAAGTCTAAACAAGATTAAATGAACTCATATAGGTAGAAAATTCTAGATACATGATAACACACACACAAAAAAAATGTTACATCTTAAAAGTGCCCTAAAGTTGATGCCCCCCCCCCCGCCCCCAAAAAGGAGGGAAGTCTGGAATGGCAAAAAAAAAAATGTATATCCTCCAACTGGATTTAAGCACCTAAAGATGTTTCTTGGTTAACCTTACCCATCAGCTAACTGTAGAACTTGTAGGAAGTCTCTTACCATGGCAGTGATTTGCTTTATCATTGGTTATTTCTTGCACTTATGAAAAATTATTCAGCATTGGCTTTTCTTCTACAGATTAACCACAAGGTCACTCACAATCTTTCCACTTTGGGCATTTGCAGCCTATAAAATAATGTTCTCTGTGGTAAATATATACATACATGCATATAAGCAAGGTGCACAACCATTTAAAGAAAGTTTCCAGAGAGACACAGAAAAAAATCTTCTCCCCAAGGTATTATACAAAGAAATAAAACTCCTCTGCTGGCTTCTTTTTATCTTGTTGCCTGCTCCATGAAGGCTTGACCCAACATTCTCTTCTCTTATCCTGGTAAACAATCCTGGATGATCTCATCTAATTCCACAGCTGCAACACTCATCTAATACAACTGAGTTCCAAATCTCTATCTCTAATCCAGACCTATCTTCCCCATCTCCTAATTTGCATTCCCAGGTGTCTGCCAACCAGTTCAACCCAGATATAACCTGGAAACTGCAAGATCAAAAATGTAAACCTAAAACCTGTGTCATCCTGTGTTCCTTGATTTTGTTCAAATTACCACCATCTTCCCAGTCTAGATAAAACTAGCAGGCATCTTTACCTCTTTCTTCCCTGATGCCCTCTATTCATACCTATGGATTCTCTCTCTGCTACTTGATTGATATTTATTATTTATTTCCATCACCTCTACCACTGTCCTAGTAAATGCTCATTATAGCTCATTTGGACTCTTACTATAGCCTCCCAACTGACTTCTCTGCTTTTAATTTCTCTCTACTCTCATTCATTTTACACATTACTGACAGATTAATACAATTCCTAAAGTATAGTTCTGATTATGTCTTCCACTATCCAGAAACTGTCAACAGCCATTGCTTGATTACCAAAGAAACCATAAATTTATCTAGGCATGGAAAGCCCTCTATGATTTGATAACTACTAATTTTGCTAGTCTTACGGCCCACTACTCCTCTGAACATTCTTATTCCCCATATTTCAACTAAACAAGACTATTTGCAATTAATAATGCAGGCCCTTTATTCTCCTTCTTCCATCAATTTTTTTTAATGAGGTATCAGGGATTAAACCCAGGGCCTCATACTTGAGAAGCAGGCACTCAACCACTGAGCTACATCCACTCCCCTCGTCCATCAATTTTGTTCATGTCATTCCCTCAACCTGAAGGCCTTACAGGCAACCTTTTAAAATCCTTCTTACACATTTGAGCCCACCTCAAGTGTCATTTTCCTGTGATGCAGTCTCTCTTCCTGGTACACTTATTGAATTTCTACTCTGTAGAAATGAACCAATTCTGACTTCAAGTCATAAGCATCTTACAACAGTACATTTCCATTTCATCTTTCCCAGCCTTTATATTATTTTGTCATATCTTGCTTTTACATATGTAATAAACCCCACAATACAGTTATTAATTTTGCTGTAAACATTCAGTTATCTTTTTGCTTTTTTAATGTCCTGGGGCCAGGGATTGAACCCAGGACCTCATATGTGGGAAGTCAGCAGTCAACCACTGAGCCACATCGGCTCCCCTGAGTTGGTTTTTTCATTTGTTTGCTTCTTGTTTGTTTGTTTGTTTGTTTGTTTGTTTTTAGGAGGCCCTGGGACTTCTCCTGTGGGAAGCAGGCACTCAACCGCTTGAGCCACATCCATTCCCTTCAATTATCTTTTTTTTTTTTTTTTTTAAGATTTTATTTATTTATTCATTTGTGCCCCCCTTGCTGCTTGTGCTCACTGGGTCAGCCAACCATGCCGTGCGGGCGGGCCTGCCTTCACCAGGAGGCCCCGAGAACCAAACCCGGGGCCCCCCACATGGTAAACGGGAACCCTACTGATTGAGCCACAGCCACTTCCCTCAATTATCTTTTAAAGAGACATAAATAATAAGAAAACAACAGGGTTTTATAATTATCCACATATTTACAATTTCCAGTGCTCTTGATTCCTTGGTACAAATTCAGATTTCCATCTGTTATCATTTTCCTTCTGACTAAAGGGCTTCCTTTAGCTTTTTATATAGTGCACATTTTATGGTGATGCTTTGTTTGAGCTTTGGTTTATCTGAAAAAGTCTCCATTTCACCTTCAATTTTGAAAGATATTTTCACTGGATATAGAATACTAGGTTGACAGTATTTTTCTTTCAGTACTTTAAAGATGTTGCTCCACTGGCTTCTGTCTTGAATTGTTTCTAATGAGAAATCTGCTGTCATCTCGACCTTGGTTCCACAGTAGGTGATGTGTTGTACCCTCCCCCACCCCTGGCTGTTTTTAAGATTTTTTTCTTTATCATTGGTTTAAGCAATTTGATTATAACATGCCTTTTCTTCATGTTTCTTACATTTGGGGTTTGTTAAGATTCTCATACCTGTGGGTTTAATTTTCATCAAATTTTGATATTTTCCAGTCATTATTTCTCCTGTCCCACCTACCCCCAGGAGTCTAAGGACACATATTGAGCTGGTTGGATTTGTTGCAAAGTTCAGTAATTGTCTTTTAATTTTTAAATTCTCCTTTACCTCCCAGTTTTATTTTGGATCATTTCTACTGCTATGTTTTCATGTCTAGTCATCTTTTCTCCTGCAACATCTAATCTGCCATTAATCCTATCCAGTGTTTGATTGTATTTTTAGTCTCACATATTGTAGTTTTCTTTTCTAGAATTTTGATTTGGGACTTTTTTATATCTTCTATGTCTCCACTTAACTTATTCAATCTTTCCTTTGGCTTCTTGGGCATGTTTAAATACTCGGACCCTCTAATTTTTTCATCTCTGTCATTTCAGAGTCTGTTTTCATTGATTGATTTTTTTCCCCCTAATTATAGGTCACATTTTCCTACTCTTCTGCATGTCTGGTAATATTTAATTAAGTGCAGACATGGTGGGTTTAACTTGTTGGATATTTTTTGCAATCCAATATTCTTGAATTTTGTTCTGGACTGTGCTTAAATGACTTAGAAACTGTTCGATCCTTTCAGGTCTTGCTTTTCAGCTTTGTTAGGGAGGACCAGAGAAGCATTTAATCCAGGGCTAATTTTACCCCACCTTTGCAACAAATCCCAAATCTCTCTGAGTACCCTACCTAATTCCCATAAAGTATGAGGTTTTCCAATCTAGCTAGTGAGAGCAGAAACTATTTCTGGCCCTGTGTGAACTTTGAGGATTGTTTCTTATGCTCCTTTCATGTGATTCTTTCCTCATCCTTGGATATTTTTCATATACTAGTTTGTACTCAGCTGGATGCTCAAGGGATCGATCCCTTTACAAATCTTCAGAGTTCCCTACCTTGCAAATTCTAGCTGCCATGACCTCCCCCACTCTCCCAGTTCCATCTTCTCAACTCAGGCTGACCACCAGCCTCTGCTTAGGTTCCCCCTTCCTGATGGCCTTGAAACTCTCTCCAGGAAGTAAGTTGGGACAGTCATACAGCTCACACGCTCACCTCGTCTGTCTCCCATCTCTAGAGGATCATGGTCCTTCCTTGATATCCAAAGTTTTGAAAACTGTTTTTCATATATTTGATCCAGCTTTTCAATTGTTTCAGGCAGTAGGATAAATGTGATTCCTATTAATCCTTCTTGGCCAGCTTCAAAAGTCTTGTAGAATTTCAAATTTAAAGATCTCTTTCAACTGTTATTTGGAGAAAGTTCTTGAACCAGTAGGACCCAACTGACAAATAAAAAGAAGAATAAGGTGCCAAGTATTAAGTAGCATACCTAGTAGATCATGCCAAAAAAAGGTCTAGTCATATGTGGGGATTCTGCAGTTATATGATGAGTTGCCATTTTCTCCAAGATAATAGTTTATGGCTAAAATAAAGAACTTTTTAGAGACATAGCTGAAAGGAGGTCATGAATGCCCAAATTGGAAAGGAAGATTCCTTTGCATGACCTGAGGAATTGGAGATTTCATTTCCTTTATCACTAGGAACTTTTACATACCAACTAGTTATTTCAAATCACTCTTTCAAAGATGTATATAAGAGGTTATCATGTTTGGGATGCATCTATTTTCCAATAAATTGGAATCCAGAAAAAAGGAAGTATATTCAGTATATGAGGCCTATACAATGAAGGGAAACCTTCCTTCATTTATTCTTTAATTCCCTTACTTCCTTATTTTTATCTTTCACCTCCCTTCTTGCCCAGTGTCTCTAATTCCCTATTCTTTCCTCCAGGCACTTCTGGATTTTTAGAGTGGACAAGCAGCATTCACAAATGCGTGCACTCAAGACTGTATCCTTAATTGCTCTGCATTTATCCTACATTGGTCCACCTTTGTAGCTATCAAAAGATGTCTACAGTGAATGAATCAAGGGAATAAAGAAAAGAATGAATCAGTTTGCTTTATTATATTTCTGCTTAAATGGTAGGGATGAATTCACCTGACCTGGGAGGGTCTTCTCTGTAGAAAATCTCAGAGCCTTTTCCAAATGTAAAAACAGAACAAAGAGAAAATAAATGAGGGGTTGTTGGGAAAGTTCTGGCTGAATAAGAGATATCAGATATACAGGCATACCTTGTTTTATTGTACTTCCCTTTATTGTGCTTTGCAGATATTACATCTCTTACAAATTGAAGGTTTATGGCAACCCCGAGTCTAGCAAGTCTATTGGCCCCATTTTTCCAACAGCATGCTCTTACTTGGTGTCTCTGTGTCACATTTTAATTATGGTATGTACATTGCTTTCTTGATAATGCTATTGCACATTTAATAGACTACAGCATAATGTAAACGTAATTTTTGTGTGCCGTGGGACACAAAAAATTCATGTGACTCACTTTATTGCAATATTCGCTTTATTGTGGTGGTCTAGAACCAAACCCACAATATCTCTAAGGTGTTACCTGTATTTTCATTATGAGTTTTAGAAGAATAGATGGGAATTATATCTGGTAAATGATTGAAATCCCCAAATGATCGTTTACTTAAGTCAATGTCTCCCACACAATGGCACATGAACCTCTATCACAGATTTGAATTGGGGTAATTCTCAGAAAGCATTAAATAACACTGAATTACATAGTAAGAAAAGCTTTCTCTTTTAATTCTTTTTCAATCCTTCTGATTATATCAAGAAGAGAGACTCAGTTATTGCTAGTATACTTTCACATCTCCCTGGCACTTGCTAATCTCCTTTTATTTTTTTTTCATTGTTTTATTTTTTCCCTTTTTCAGTAGGAAAAGAGAGGCTCAGGGCCTTAGGCAGAAAACAGGATTCAGCTAGAATTTAATGTCTTTTATAATTCCTTGGGTTTATTTTTATAATTATCTTCTATTTATGGCAAGTGACACCTTTTTTCCATTATGGTTAGTTTGTTTTATTCATATATTAAAAGTATATTAATTTAATGAAAACTTTATTCATAAGTTCTTTTTCCTGAAATGACAATAGTAGTATAATTTCAATAAATTAATGTCCCAGTTTGGGCATTCTGGAGGCAGAGTTGTGGATATGAGAATTTTATTAGGGGGAAGCAGCTGTGGCTCAAGCAATTGAGCTCCCATTTTACCATATGGAGGACCCAGGTTCAATTCCCAGGACCTCCTGGTTAAAAAAAAGAAAAAAGGCATCACAGACCTGAGTGGAGCAGAGACATGCAGGCCCCCGTGCAGCAAAGCGACGCACTAAAAAGACAATGATGCAACAAGATAGGAAAAAAAAAAAAGAATTTTATTAGGGATCAATACCCATGAAGAGAAGGAAGAAGCAAGACTGGCCATGGTGCAGGCCTGACAAAGCATTAGCAGAAGCTGGCAAGTGCTGGGGCCAGTATTGCCCAGGGTGAGTCCAAATGGCCAGTCCTTCTTACCTCCACTTCACTGGGTCACTGGATGCTACCCTAGGCGGGGCAAGACCTCAGGCAAAGCAACTCTGCACCTGAGGTGGACCCTGAAAGAGCTGACAGCTGGAGGCCCTTGACTGTGCTCACTGCACTCCCAGGAGCTGAGCAGCAAGATCTGGGCAGCACATCTCCATGTCTACCTTCATCAGCCAAAAAAAAATTGTTTTATCTTTCCAGTCTCAGTTTCCTTATTTGTCAGTGGGGTTGGTCTGAATTTATAGATTTTAATCTGTGTTTCAAGAAACTTATACTTTGCGTCCTCCACAAACATTGAATTATGGTTTCTTTTTTTAATATACTTTTTAACTTTTAAAAACTAGAATAGATCAGTTATACGCCAAATGGATTATATACTAAATGTTAGCACATTGGAGCCAACTGACACATTAGCTTACTTCCTCATTAGTCAGTGCCACAACGTAAATGGATACTAATCAAATGCAATTTTTAATGTCTGATAAGTTTCAAATTCAACTTAAAACTACTAGAAATCATTCTGTCTTTGATCTCATCTACTGCTTTCATTACATGAATCTAAGTAAAAAGTGCCATGGAAGGCACTTTGAGGGACACAATGACATAGGCTTCCATGATTTAAGTGGGAAGACAAGGTATAAAATCAAAGAAAGAGAGCCAGGAAAAGAGAACCAGTGCGGTAGCACAAATTAGAACTCCTTTAGGGCTTCAGTGAAAGGATGAGGGATTTTACAGATGAGGAATTTGAAACTGAGAAAGCTGAGTAACCTCTCCCCTCCACCCCACCCCACACACACACTGCCCACCCCCTTTCAGATGGTTGCCAGAGCCCATACACCCTGCTGTTTCCCTAACTCTTGCATTTATATTGTAATTTGGACAATTCCCTGTTATCCATTTCTATATGTATTAATGACAGTTGTGTAGACTTCACAGTTTAGTGGTCCAATATTTGCCCTCTGAAGAGTTAAAAAGGTTTTTTTTTTGTTTGGTTTTTTTTTTTTTTTTTTTTTTTTTTGAGTTCTTGGTGGTGGCAGTGGAAAAAAAGTATTTCCTTTTTTTGGGGGGATTGGGGGAGTTGGCTCTTTTTTTTAACTTTATTTTGTACACTTAATAATTGAAACCATAAACAATTAAAAAGAAAACATAGTTATTGTATGATTCAAAAAATAAAATTTATATGTATCCAGTACATTAAATTGAGAAATGTATGTTTTTAGTATTTTCTTGATGTTCTTGATATCTGAGTTTAGCTTTGAACCTCTGGTTGTCTAGTAATCACGTTTGTGGCTAAAGGGTACTCATTTGGAGTAATTATTTTCTCTTCCCACTTATTCAACAATATCTCTTGAATAATGACATCGCCCCAGGACTGAGGTGACATCAACCTAGGACTACCAGGCTCTTCTGAGTCAGAAAAGCAAGTGAGGAGAATATGCTCCTACTGGAAAGTCATTACTGTGACTCTGCCACTCAGATTAATTGCTTGTTTCCACACTTCCATTTTGCTATAGATTTTGCCAGGAATTTCAAGGCAAAGTTACAATGTGTTTATCAAGAAAGAGAAGGGAGGGGCAGAGGGAAGGAGGGAGGGAGGGAGGGAAGGAGGGAGGAGGGGGGAAAAAAGGAAAGAAGGAAAAGCAATATTTCTATTCAAGGTTCCAGAATAAAAGGGGAAATCCCTAAGATTGCAGCCAATTGTCACGGGAGAAATTTTTCTTCCTGATCTATTTTTGGCAGTCAGTTCAACTTCATGCATCATTGTTTTACTTATAGCATGTACAGTAGCGGGAGAGAAACCCATAATATCTTTTCTGTCTGGTGGGAATCTTATATTCCTATGCATAGTGACAAATGGCCTGATCACAACATTTTTTTTCTCCAAGCATCAGAAGTGTCTTAAATATCTCTGAATCTGTAGGACACATTTAGAAGTAACAGAACTTACAAAATACCAAACATATTGATCACAATACAAATTAACAGGTGGTGCACCATCATTCTTACAGAGGTTGTCAATGAATACAAAGCCATGGGATAGGAAGACTGTGAGAGAACAAAGAATATCTAGTCTCTAGAACCAAACATTTTGAATTTTTCTTCTTAAATACTGGTTCTCAAACATTTAAGCAAAGAACAGAAATTTAGATTTAATAACAGGAAAAATAAAAACATATGTCTTAAGTCAGCCTAAGGTTTTCACTGCTTTATCCTTTATTTTCATTTTAACCCTCTGAAAAAGGCCGTGTTTTGTGGTAGCAGCTTTTGAATCATGCTAATTCATTGCTTCAGTTGTTTTTATCCTTTAGTGGGGATTTCTTGAAATCTTGAACTCTTTACAGGAGAAAAATCTGTGACATTAGAAACTGACTCACGTTCTCCAGTTTTTCACAAAACAATGACATTTTTTTCCCTTTGATGCTCTCATCTAACTCCACAGGAAATTTTACTACCAAGCTGCTTTCATCTCTTTCCTGGTTTGAAGATAAATGATCCTTGGTCTCCTTTAGACCTGCATAAATCACAAAGCAATCTACTGAGATGCCTGTGGCAAGAAGCTTCAACTAGAATCAAAAGGACAGTCAGAAATAGCCACACTGCGTACACAAGGAGTAACTGAGGCACAGTATTCCAAATACTGCCTTCTCTTTTCTTATACACACAAAGCATGGTGCCTCTCTGACACAAAGCACCTGAGCACTATGAGTGGCAGTTACAGGTAACTCAAAGTTCCTGAGCAAGAGCATGGCCTACAGAAAACCACATTCTTGACAAGGAGTGCACTGATCAAGAGCTCCATTTCCTGTGTTTACTTTGATTCTTATTACACAGACAGCATTCATGGAATATCAACTGGAAGAGAAAAAAATAATCACCATAATCCTGCCATCCAATGAATTAAAATATTTCCATTTGCCTATGAGCCTGAATCATTTTTCCAAAGGACCTATTGGAGTAGAGAAACAACTTTCCCTTGCTCTCTTTTTTCACTTAGAGGCATTTTCTTTGTTACTTAGACATTCTTCATATTTGCCTTTCTTAAGGGATGAAATTGCATCAGACACGTGTATTGACATTTATTTAGCTTGCAGCCTGTTGGACCCTGGGACGTAAAAAGGCAGCACAGGGAAGTGGTTAATAGACCAGGCTCTATGCTCAGACAGGGTTTGAATCCAGGTTCTTTCTGCCATTGCAGATTCTGGGAATTTAGGCAGGTTACTATCTTTAGGCCTCCAATTTCATCTGTTTATAAAAATGGAAATGATGCTAGGACCTACTTCAAAAGGTTATTTTGAGAACTAAATGAAACAGTGCATGCAGAGCTCTTAGCATCATGCCTGGCTCATAGCAACCACTCAACAGATGTTGACTATTTTTATTATTAATAATAAGGAATCTCGTTTTTCAGCTGATAATATTATGCAAGAAAATAAAAGGAAAAATCCTTCAATTTTCTCAATAGGATTGAGAACTGATCTGCAATTTTGGTCACTGTTACCCAGTTTTCTACCCATATCCTGTCTTCTCAGCCCCACTTACTAGCCAAAGGACCTGCCTTGGGGAAGCAACGGTGCAGAGTTCATGCAGGCTCTGAAGTCTGATCTTGCATAATAGAAATGGGATCTGAGGTTGGCAGAGTCACATAGAACCATAGCATTGAGGGGCAAACTTAAACATTGGCTGCGTCCAGCTGCCACTTGCCCGAGATAGCAGCTAACAGGGTGACAACCACAGCCCTCAGCTCATTACCTTTACTCTTTGCTTCTATTCTGGACCCAACATCCTGTAAGTCTGGCCCTGTTTACAAAATACTGTAGATCTCTACAGGATTTCATACCATTAAATTAGCTTTCTCAGTCTCCTTGCTTCCCTGGTGAGGTCACCTTTCCTGGAAATCCCTCTGATTTCTTTCCATATACCTTCATCCATGTTTGCCACAATGAGGTCAGCAGAGCCCAAACTAATGAGAACGTGTTGATTAAGCAGAAATAAGTGAAACCAAGTTCAGCGAAATCTTTGATTGAACTAAGTCAAAAGCACATTCAAATCTAGAGAATAATTTTCATATACTTCAAAAACATAACAGGCAACCAGAGTATCCTTCTTTATTTACTCTCTATTCCTTCTTTTCCTTTGCTTTCTATCTGTGAGTGTTTAACTATTCATTCTTTTCCTCTGGCACTAGAACAACCCCAATTTTTCTAATATAAAGTTTCAAGATAGTTACAATTTGGCCTAAAACAGGAAGCACTCAGTGTTTCAGAGTAAGGAAATCTGTTCATAAGAAGACAATCGTAACACCTCAATGGTTTTATTAAAGTATGAATAAGCATTTGAATTACAATCTACCTACAAACCTATCACTACTGTTAATCAGAAAAGAACACATTTCTGATAAAAGTTTGTCACTTGAAGTAATCTTTACAAAAACGAAAAATTGGACACAGCTCAATTGATTTGTTTACCCTATAAGTGTCTGTAGCTTTGTTTTTACTGACTGAGTGTTAATATACTTGAGGCTCTGTCCATTTTTGACAGAGAAACCGCAAGCTATGTGAACATAATTTTTTTTAGCATTTTAAAGAAATCTAGCTTTACGAGTTTCCTGCATCCACTAACTCAAGTTAGCTTAACTGAGTGTTGCCAAGTGAAGAAAAATGAATAAAAATGATGTGCAATTAACTCAGCCTTAATATGAAAATGAGTAACAGCAGAAAACGCTTGGTTCTCTTGAGAAGGCTAAATGTTACCAAAGTACAATATGCCCAATCTACATCAAATTTCCACAAGTTTCAAATTTGTTTTAGTTGAATTAATAAGATGTTTACTGTGTTTCCCTTTATTTCTTTTTGAGGCAGTGTTAGGCTTATAGGAAAATCTTATTTTCTCCTCTTTGTCCTTGAGAAAACTCTGTCTTTCTTCTCTTTTCATATGCCCCTTTTCTACCCTGGAAGCTCACCTGTCCCCAACTCAGCCAGGGGAGGGAAACACTTCATTGAATATTATGGTTAAATAAAATCAATACATACTTACCAAGCATCCACTGTATGCCCAATTTAATATAAGTTGCTATAAAAAAACCAAAAGATCTGTCCCTGGCTCAAGGGGCTTACAATCTGCCTGGAATTCTCTTGTGACCCTGGTAAGTGCAGTAATGGACACATGGACAGTGGGGGAGGGGGACATCCTAAGTGCAATCTTGGGCTCATGACCAGCCTTTCAGAGAGCGGGAGCAGACCAGGGCAGGACCTCAGCTTTGAAGAGGCCACACAGCAGTTCCATCTTTTCCATAAGCTCCTCCCAAAAGCAGCTGCCATTTACTGACCTCTTGCTTTGGGCCAATTATTTTGCTAAGCATATTCAATCTTTGCAACAATCTTATAAAGTAGGTATTGTGATCCCCATTATATAGATGTGGAAAATGTGGAACAGACAGGTTAAATTGCTCATGTTAAATAGCTTTATTTTTTTTTTTTTTTTTTTTTTTTTTTTTTATTTTTAAGGATTTATTTATTTATTTACTTTTATCCATTTTTACACCCCTTCCCCCCCCCCCGTTTTTGCTGTTTCTGTGTCCATTCGCTGGGCAACTCTGTGTCCATTTTCTGCCCTCTCTTCTCATCCTTCTCCTCCTGTCTTCACTGGGATTCAATCCTTGGAATCTCTGATGTAGGAGAGAGGCATCCTGCCCGCGCCACCTTAGTTGCTGGTTTTTCGGTGCGTCTCATCTTGCCTCTCCCTTGTGTCACTCTCCTATTATGTCATCATCTTGCTGTGTGGCTCGCGGAAACTGGTGGTGCACCCGCGCACAGGGCCTGGCGGCCCACGCACCTTCTATATATTTTTAAAATTTTTACCAGGAGGTCCCGGGGATCGAACCCAGGTCCCTCCATATGGGAGATGGACGCCAACCAGATATAGCCCCCTGCTATATCTCTTAAGGTTGACCAGAGATACCTAAGGTTACAGTCTTTTCCCATACAGGATGGTCATATAATAAATCAGGCTTAGTTTATCACCAGCATTCTAAAAACCAGACCTAGGGAGGAAAACGAGGTCTGGGGACACATGCATGGTTTCTAATATAGCGAATGTTTAGCCCACCCTGATTATCACAGAATCAGGACAGTGAGAATATTCGCATTGTTAAATAGCTTTAAAAAGTGGCAAAGGGGATGTGGATATGGCTCAAGAAATTGGGCTCCCATCTACCATATAGTAGGTCCAGGGTTCGATTCCTGAGGCCTCCTGGTGAAAAGCAAGCTGGCCCATGTGGCGAGCTGGCCCCAGCGGAGAACTGACCCACATGGAGTGCTGGCCCGAGCAGGGGTGCTGGCCCACGCAGAGAGCTGGTACAGCAAGATGACACAACAAAAAGAGACACAGAAGAGAAACACTGAGAGACAGCTGACCAGAGAGCTAAGGTGGCACAAGAGATTGAGCAGTCTCTCTCCCACTCTGGAAGGTCCCAGGATGGGTTCCCAGTACCACCTAAAGAGAAGACAAGCAGACACAGAAGAACACACAGCGAGCACAGAACAATGAGGCAGGGCAGGGGGAGAAATAAATAAATAAGTCTTTTTTTTAAAAAAAGTGGCAAAAGGGAAGGGGATGTAGCTCAAGTGGCTGAGCACTCACCTCCCACATGCGAGGTCCCTTGTTTCTTTCCTGGTGCCTCCTGAAAACACAAAAACAAACAGTAAGCAAAACAAACAAAGAAACCAACTCAGTTTGCAAATATTCTCACTGTCCTGATTTTGAGATAATCAGGGTAGGCTAAACATTCTCTATATTAGAAACCATGCATGTGTCCCCAGATCTAGTTTTCCTCCCTACGTCTGGTTTTTAGAATGCTCGTGATAAACTAAGCCTGATTTATTATATGACCTTCCTGTATGGGAAATGACTGGTATCTTTGTTCAACCTTAAGAGATATAGCAGGGGGCAGATGAGGCTCAAATGGTTGGGTGTCCGTTTCCCATGTGGAGGGCCCTGGGTTTAATCCCCAGGACCTCCCAGTAAAATAAAGAAAAATATAGAAGGTGCGTGGGTGTGCCGTCTGGCCCTGCAAGCGGGTGAGCGGTCGGGCCCTGCCAAACCAAGCAGCAAGATGATGATGTAACAGGAGAGAGAAGCAAGGGAGAGGCAAGATGAGATGTGCTGAAAAACCAGGAACTGAGGTGGCGCAGACGGCAGAACGCCTCTCTCCCACATTGGAGGCTCCCAGGATCGAATCCAGGTGAAAACAGGAGAAGGGTTAGAAGAGAGGGCAGGGAACAGACACAGAGAATTGCCCAACAAATGGACACAAAAACAGCAAAAACGGGGGGGGGGGGGGATGGGACAGGGTTAAAATAGATAAAAAGTAAATATATTTTTAAAAAATAAATATAAAGATGTTCAAAAAATAAATACATTAACAATAAAAAAAAGTAAAAAAAAAAAAAAAAAAAAAAAAACTCAGGAAGGCCCATATGACTCAGTGGTTGAGCGCCAGCTGCCCACATACAAGATCCCAGGTTCAACCCCTGGCTCCCTGGTACCTCAAAAAAAAAAAAAAGTAACAAATCAGGAATTTAAACTCAGAACTAACTACAACAGTAAACTTATCAATTAGATTCCAGTCACTAACTTTACCAACACCCCTCACCTCTACCTTCTCATCCCCCCCTCCTCCATTCATTCCATCCAGGAAGATCAGGTTCATTATAAGAAAACAGAAAGAAAAAGTTTTCAGCCAGAATGCAAACCTTGGTTATAGCCATCAAGAACCTCACTTTTATTATCATTATTGCACTAAGCTATATAACATGAAATGCTGACTGGGTTGTACTAAAGATATATTGACTAAATATAAAAGTAGCCCATTAACTTTTAAGAATTTTCTTCTCCAAATTCTCTATGGGATGTGCAAATTAATTAAACTCTAGAGCTATAAACTGGCGATAATCAGTCTTATCCAGCTGAAGGGCCACTATGTCATCCAGTAGTCAGAAAACCACCAAATAATCATGCACATTTCTGATGTAAAAAGGCACATAAACATTTTATTATAAAATAACAGTACAGTCATCCAAATGGCTAAATAAAGGTTGCTGCCTGATTCTCAAAATATTTTTTTTTTAATTCAGAAAGAGGTCTGGAATTCAGATCAGGTTTCCAGGGCCCATCAATTCCTCTGGGACCTACTGAACTAGTGATTGGGTATCAGGAAAAACACTTGCTCACTCAGTTATTAAATTGTATTTTCCTAAATGACAATAATAATAGCAAAAACACTACTTTTCATTTGTAAAGTAGTTAAGAAGATGATTTTGTTTTGCAACAGACCTGGGTTTAAATATCAGCACTCTAACTTAAGAGCAAGTTATTAAACCGCTCCAAGCTTCCTCATTCAAATGGGTAATGACTCTCCCATAGGGTTGTTATGAAGATTATTTCAAGTCCTGGATGTGGCACAATGCCAGGTACACAGTGAAGGACATTCAATAAATGGTTGTTATTTTTAGCAGAAATTAGTGGGGGGGGGGAAGTAAGTGGGGGTTTTAAGGTTCGAGTTTCTTGGGAGGACAAGGATTGGCTTGGGATTTTCGTCTTTAATTTTTTTCAGAGAGGCATGTATTTGGGATCTCACCTATCATATCTCCATGTGCCTGTTGGTGGCCATTAAAACATATGGTTCCTTCTCTGGTACTTGAATGGGAATGGATTGCTTGATAGGAATTGCTTGTTTTTATGTTTTAAGTGCTATTTTTCCCTGAGGCTTTCAGCATGTCACTCTATTTCAAAACCAAGTGGTTCACATATCTAGAAAACCATGTGCTGAGGATCACTGTCTGAGATTCTGTTTATTCATGAAAAGGTTATTGACTTGGAAAGAAGCTTATTTTCACTCCAGGCTGGTGCGCATAACTACAAAGAGTTTGGGGTACTTAATGGGACTTACTGCCAAGCTGTCCTGGGGTCAGCCATCCTTTCTTGGTGAATTCCTGGGAGTAAGAGACACAGAAGAGATATTCTGCATAGAAAAGCCCTGGTTCCCTAAATACATTATGTTTATGTAGCACCACAAACATGTCAACTGGAACACAGAACAAAAAAAATATTCCATTAAGAAAGAGCTGTGATTTTGCCTTTTTGGTCTTATGATTGCTGTTATTGAGGCCCCTTTCTGCATTAGGATCCAGAGTCTCCCTAACCTAATGGCTCATTTGAATAACAACTTTTCCAAGAGACCACCAGATGGGCATTAGGAGACATTCTAGCCTGGGCTTTGCCATAGCCTCTTTGTGTGAGCTGCATAAATTAAATTACCCAGGCTTTCTCAGTCTCTGTTTTTCTAGCTTTAAAATGAAAAAAAGCAGGGGGGGGTGGGGTAAATAGTCTAGCTTTAAGAGACTATCTCCCAGCTCCAAAGGCCTATAATTTTTCTCTTTCTTTTTCAAATTTACTGCTTTGCCATATGTTTCATTTCTCTAAGGACAACAGTGTCCAATAGAATTAACAATTGCTACCTAGAAGATATAATTACGTTTGTATATTATTTTCTACAACTAATATGGAATGGATTTTAATTTTATTCATAATTACTAACTTCAGGCTTAAAAATCTGTGTATTAAGTGGGAATATTGTACCATTTTATAGCCTCTTCTTCTCATATTAATAAAATAACATCATGAAACACCACCCACACAGATGATAATCCTCCCTCCATCACCAGAAAGCATAATTAGCAAATTAAAGTGTTGGACTTACATTTACACTTATATTCATGAGGTTTACTTTTCATTTAAGGAAAGCCTTGTCCTAAATCACTGAAAATATTATAATATAGTTCTAAGTAAATAGAAGTATATCTTGCCTGACACAATTATGTGTTTATTTTCCATTTTGCATTTTCCAATATGAAAGCTAGGTTTTGTTTACACTTTGATTTGATTTACTCCAGATTTTACTTAAATAATATCTCCTAAAAATAGAAGCACAAACATACATGCAATGTATGGATTATTTCCCCCTGTAAATAGTAGCTAATATTCTGTCTTTATTGGTGGCACATAAATAGAAATATTGGTGTTTTCAATGTAGAGAATTTTATACTTTCACTATTACCTTCAGAAAATATTCATTGCAAAAAAAGTTACTATCTTTAGTCTGGATTCTCTGCATGTCTCTGGAATAACAGGAAATAAAAATCAGATTCAGCAGCAGTACTTCAGAAGACACAGGAAATTCTGAAGCAAAGGGAGACACAACTTCCGAGGAAAAGCATTCTCTCAGTTCTGAAGGTCACCTGGCAAATTCCATGAGGCAGCAGTGTATTGTGATTGAGTAGATACCTTGGATCAAACAAATCTTAACTTCAAATTCTGGCTCTGCCACTTACTCATTGTCTGACATTGGACAGATGATTTCATTGTACAAGTCTCCCTTTCTTCATTTGCAAATTTGGGTAAATATTATTGCCCACTTCATAGGATTGATACAAAAATTAAATAAAATAATCTATGTAATATGTTGACACAAAATTATAGTCCAAGAAATGGTGGTGGTTATTGTTTTTTTTTTTAATGATCACTATTTTTATTCTTATCAAACCAGAAAGACTATGACCCTAGGGGTATATGCACACCATGGTTTCTGCCATGACCTACATGCAGCAGCACTGGTTTCCCTCAGAGGGTCCTGCCATGCCCGGGATTAGGGAATTGGAGCTCAAAGTCGCATAGAAAACTGACAACAATGACAACCTCTAAGAATGCTCAGAACATTCTTCCTAGCTCTGTCTGAGACTGCATTACTGCCTACCAGGCTTGCTTTCTGTCCTTGGGCAGTTAGTCCATTTTCCTGTTTCCATGCCAGCCTCTCTAACTTTACCTGCATGTCATCATAACACCCCAGTTCTGCGACAGACAAGCTGGATAACTCCCATCAGATCCCTTCTTCTACAAGTGGGATAAAAGAAAGATTTGGAGTCTGAACACCAGTAGAGGAAAAAAGATTGAACTTGACAAGTCTCTCCACCATTAGTCCATTGTAGAATCAATTTAGTGGATTATGACCGGTGACATTTTTCATGAAATAGGATAGAAAAATGCCAGTACTATTAGTACACACACCATGCAATATACAAAGTATTATTTCATTAAACTTTTCTTTCAGTCGTGTGTGTGTATGTGTGTAACCTGGGATGCAATGTAAAATATATTTATTTTTTATCTCATTTGGACTAGAAGAACTTTAAGGCCCCATTTAACTAGAAAAAGCTAAGGTTCAATAACTCTCCAAAATCTCTAGAACTGAGATTTTTTTTAAAAAATGGCAGTAGTTACCAATACTTCAATTTCACTGAGTTGGTCCATTTTTTTTTCCAATAAGAAAATGAACTAAGAAGTCTCTTCCTCAGTAAGTAGATATGGCAAAAATGTATAATTATGATCCACAATCAGTCCCTAAGGAAGGTGAGACATCTTCTGGGAATTAGAGTACAGAGTAAAAGGAACATGGTGATCATGTTTGAAGCATGCTTTTGACTCTGACCCACCTCCTCATCTCAGCAGCCCATGTTTGTGCACAGTATTCCATCTGTGGAAAAGGAATCAGCATGTGAAGATCTGAAGGGGAGGGTACTGGGGAGGGGGATGGGGGGAGGAGGAGGATTCTCCCCGGGATGCACACATGCATGAGCCCACATGTCCACATAAGGTCACACCGAGAAGCCATATGACGTTGTAAGATGTGCCTGTGCTTCTGCCAAGCCTCCATGGGCCAATGAAGGTAGGTTAGAAATAGAACCAGTGATATAGCAGGTCTCTGAAGTCTGTCCTTTACTCAGCTTCTCCTTGGCACAGAACAAGTCACTTCATTCTCTCTTTCATCCAGACAGCTGATTCATTTACAGTTGAAAACTATAACTGCCAAGGTGATCAGATACTCCAAACTTCAGTCAGTACAGATTCTTTCTGTTTGAAAACATACATAAGAAACTCTTTTATAACCAGAAAGTGCTTGGCAAACATGAAATCAAAGCAAGGGGAACTAGTGGGGGGTTCTTACCTGTTGGCTTTCCAAGCAGTCAGAGCCTACAGCTGCCAAGCAGCCCCGAGTGGAATGTTACCGTCCAGGCCCTCTGTCCTTCTCTGACCTTCTGAGCTCTCCACACTCCTGTTCACATGTTTGCTCCTCCGATGGTAAAATGTGGCCAGCTTGGTTTAAGTTACCAGATTCCATTGTGCTACCCTGAGATCTTCCCCAAACCTTGCAGGTGTCCAAATTGTGGCCACATAGATAAAAACCACCCAGTCTCTTCCACTGCCACTAAAGATGATGAGTCTGGATCATTCTTGGTGAGCTTTCTACCTATTATGGTAGTGCGGTACCATAATACAAAGTCCTGAGGGTGCCTCACCTTTATTCCCATGCATGAAGGCAAAGTCAGGTAGGAGATCACAAGAGGTGGCCTTTCCTCCACTTCAGCATCTTTTTATTCTAGTTAGGTCTTGAGCAGTGGGGTGGTACTAAGTGACTGTTTGCTCTAAGTACTACTTTAGTTGCTATTCTAGATGATTTTCCATATAAATGATATATTAATAATTTGATCATGTTCCCTGGGAGAGTTTTGCAATTGGAGCAATTTTTAAATAAAAATAGAAACACTAAAACAAAGCACAGCTTTATAAGTGGCTTTCCACGGCTTGTTGCAATTAGTCACAGGCTTAAGAATGCAGCTCTGTTATCATTCTATCCAACACAAGTCATGCATGCTTTGTGGCCATCATCTCTGGAATCAATTTATTGCATCTTCATTTCTATGTCTTCAGTATTGACAAAGTCCTCTGCTTCAAGAATGTTGACTATTGATATGTTAACCATATTTTCAAATTAAAAAATCTAAGTAATTTCTAAGATTAAATTTCATCTGATTTTGTGATTTCTTACCAAATATCTTATAGAGGTATTTTTTAAAAATCAAACGTTTTTGCATGTATTTTGAGGTTTTAAAATAAAAATTTTAAAAGAAAATAATTGTGACCTTCTGAAACAATTTCAAACTCATTTTTAATTACCCTAACTACATTCAATAGCATGTGGAAATATTCACGGTCTCCCAATTCCACTGCAGTCCCTCACCTTTGCTTCACCCCCAGTGCCAGAGGATTTTATAAGATTCTCCAACTTTACAACGAAAAGAGCACTCCCCCCACACACACACACACACACAACTGTTTTCAATGTGGGTCAGGCTTGCATGCATGTCTTCATTAATCTCTGAATTCCATCAACAACTCCCAGTTTTTGTGGCACAATATGTTTTTATTATATTATTGTCTGGAGTCGTTCAGTTACTATTTCTCAAATACTTGGATTTCTCAGTTATTTCATTGATTTATGGAAACAATGGGTGTGAGGCTGTTTCAGAAAAAGAGATACATGGTCAACAAAAGAAGATGGGATTCTTCTGTAGAAGCAAAGGCTTGACAGAAGGCAGGCTCAGGGCACTGTTTCCTAAACATCAGGGAAAGCCCAGAACAGCTGTCACTCAAAAACAAGACGGATACTAGTGATCATCCAGATGGATAGCCACATTTGTTGAGAACTTACTACATGCAGGTACCAAGACAAGTGCTTTCCTTACATGATCTCATTTTAAACTCATAACAGCTATTCCACACAGCAACCTTCATAATCTCCACTTCTGAGATAAGGAAATGGGCTCAGAGAGGCCGCTTAGAACTATTAGAGGTTGGATCCCAACTCAAGCCTGCCTGACCCCAGAGATAGGGCTCTTGGGTTTGAATTTGGTCCTAAACCAAACGCAATGCCCATTAGAGCTTTGAGGAGCTCCAGGGCCTTCTGAAAGCTGTTTCAGCCTAAGCTCTCACATCAAGCTTTGCCACCCTCCCATCTGTTTCAGAATCAATATCCTCTGGGTTCTAAAAATAGGAGAATGTCTGCAGTGAGATGGGCAACCAGGCGACCTCTCTGCACTTTTCCCTTTAAGTCATTCTCAGTACTAATGCAATTCACCAAGCCTGACTCCTCACACTTCCCCTCAACATGTTATTTTTTTTATTTTTTATATCATAATTAACATTTATTGGACACATCATTGTGCCAAATATAGAGGAAGACATATGATCCAAATATTTAGATTTTAAACACAAGGTTTTTGGCAGGTTGGTTCTGTATTAAGAAATAAAGCATTTGCAGGAAACGTCCGGTGGTTATTTTTTGATCTATGTAGGGAGCAATTTAAACCGCACAAAGATGTGGACTTGGCAAGAAAGCCCCAGTCCACCTATCCACATGAGAGGAAGACAGGGATAAGATTTCCTCCTTTCCACAATTTTTGGGCATGAACGTTTTTAATCCTCAGTGGCAGGAAGGGGCCTAGTGGGGGTGGTGGTGGCCAGCAGGCCAGCTAAGCCAGAAGCTTTAATAGAAGCCTTTGCCTGCCCGTCCTTATGGTAGTGGATAAATCCAGGCTAACCTTTTTGTGTTAGACTCATGAAAAGTGCCATGTATTAGTCCACTGTTCCTCCTTCACAGCCTACAGAACAAGATGGGCAATACCCAGAGGAGATAGACAACCCACTCCAGCGCACTTGCTTCAAACTTTGCTGTCCAAGTGGCATTTCTGCTTTAAAAACAAAGTCTGAAGCCCAGACATATGCTGTTTCACACTTAAAAAACTGCCAATTTTATGTGACATGTTCTCAAAGAATATAAAATAGAAGAGATCATTACATACCTGAATTTTGTTTTTTACTTACTATTCCTCAACCACCAAAATATGGAAATCATGGGAAGCAGCTGTGGCTCAATCAGTAGGGCTCCCGTTTGCCATATGGGACGCCCCGGGTTCGGTTCCCGGGGCCTCCTGGTGAAGGCAGGCCTGCCCGCGTGGCGTGGTTAGCTGACCCAGCGAGCACAAGCAGCAGGGGGGGATAAATGAATAAATAAAATAAAATCTTTAAAAAAAAAAAAAATATGGATCTCATGAAGGTAGGAGCAAGTCCCATTGCTGGGGTGATGTTGCATAAAAACCATAAATTTCCAGTGAAAAGAGACTATGCACTTCCACAATTCAGAAAGTTGGAAGGTTTTAGTAATGATCTATGAGCAGGCATGAGTGTTGAATCTAAATGATCCATGGAAGAGACAAGAATTTGAGCCCAATATCTTTATTCTACAGTTAAGGAGAGATTGTGTGTATTATCCATGGTCATGGAGTTGGTAAGCTGCAGATTTAGAATTCAAATACAGGCGGGTTTTGTTTTTGGTTTTGTCTTTTGTTTGTGGGCTTTTGTTTTGTTGTTGTTGTTGTTGTTTGTCATTTGACCCAGAACTGTCACCAGCATTCCATGCTGTTCATACTTATCAAATCCACAACACAAAAATTTGCAGCTCCAACTCTGGAGCAGTCCCCAGATTCTGAATCATCCAAGCATCCTCACAAAGAATGTAGACCCAAAGATAAAGGCCCCAGGCCATTAATCCTGGATAGTCTCCATGAATCTCAAGACATTGTTGACTGGGCTTGTAGCCAGCCTTCAGGTAAGTCATTCCAGCCAGAATCCAATCGGATTGGTCCGAACCAGTGTCTTATCGATTGTTAAATATATTGAATGTCACCCACACATACTGAGAGATCCGAAAGGTACCAAAGCGTCACTGAATTTATGTATATCTTACTTGCAACATTTTCAGGTTCCTTTTTTAAAAAATATATTTTTTTAATTTTTTAAAGAAGCTTTAGATTCCATAAATTAATTTAGCTCCCCCCTCCCACACTTTCCCACATTAACAATATCTTTCATTAGTGTGGTGCATTTGTTACAATTGATGAAGACATGCTGAAACAGTGTACTAAACATGGACTATAGTTTACCTTATAGTTTACACTTTACCCCTCACAATTTTATAGGTTTTGACAAAATGTGACATGGCTTGTTTGGGGAAAATATGAAAAGTACTCTGAAGAAATCCACCCTCTCCTTTTAGCTACCTTAATTTCTTTTGCCATAGCTAGAGCTGGCCATGTAAACGCAAGAAATCTGACAAAGATGGCCTTTTTTTTTTTTTCTTTTCTTCTTTTTTCTTTTTTTTTTTTTTTTTTACCGAGAGGTTCCAGGGATCGAACCCAGGCCCCTCCATATGGGAGACGGATGCCCAACCATTTGAGCCACATCCATCCCCAAAGGTGGCCTTTTTAATGTTTGCTTTACAGTCTCAACTAAACCACTATGGAAAAACCTTAAATGGGAATGTTCTTTCCGTCCCATTCATCACATATCCCTGGCACCTCACTTACTGCACTAACTGGTGATATAAAAAAAGGAGAGACTCACTGGGTTGCTCCACACCTGATATATGATTTGCAAACTGGATATTCAAATGAAAAAAGTTGGAAAAAAATCACCCAATCTCTCTGCCTATTGATGAAATAACAAACTCCTGCTGCTCTGTAATAAATATTGTATGTATCAATTGGATTATAAGAGAGATTGGAATTTTGCCCCTTGGCATCTGGCATAGTACATCAGACTTAAGTTTCCCCATCTCCTTTTGCTACAATGTTGGAATCTAAGGGCCAAAAGTTTTCAATTAGCCTTTAAAACCACACCCACTATTTTGGCAAGTGCTTCGGGGCCTTTAGAGATGATGTCACATTTTGCATGGGGAAATATTAGTTTCTGCTGTGACATAGTGTTTCTGTTATGATTTTTAAAAACAGCAGCCACATAAATTTAGCAATCTATGACTTTTACTGTATGTAAGCGTTGAACATAATGTTCTCCTTTTCTTCACATCCCTCCTGTTCCATTAGCTGAAAAAAAAATAGCAAGTTACTAGTGATTACTTTCGTTTGGCTAATAGATGAAATGTCTTCTTGGTACATTGTGCGAGTGAGCTGCAGGTGACCTGTCCCTGCGCAATCAGCCATCATGCTGCCTCGGGGAAGGATAGACAAGTCTGCTGAAGGCTGAAACATAGGACTTACCTCAAAGGTAGCCTGGCCCTTTATACCTGAGTGTTCTCTAACACAATGGTTATAAATGTTTCGTATTCATTTCAACACAACAATCAGTGTATTCCATTTGCAGCAGTATTCCATTGGTGAATTGGCCTGCTAGAGGAAATTACTATGCTTCGGGTTTTTAAATCTATTTCTATTTAAAATCATCCACTTTCTGTTTAAAACCAGCAACTGTGCACGTTTTTTCCATGTAGTTATCAAAGCAATCCTTGAGAGAATGCTCCAAGAGAAGGCTGTCTAAAATTCATTTTAGCAAGGCCAAAGGTCGGATCTCAGTGCTTCCTTTCTGGTCTAGGAGTCTGGGGCATCGTGGCTAATCTTCTGAGCAGACCACTGCACAATTTGCTCTGTTTTTTTTTCTAGCTAAATATTAGCCTGACTTCAACAAACAATTCAGAGATACAGACCCAATTCAGACCCAAAGAACAACTTAAGTAAGAGAAGAGAAAGAAAGCAAGAAAACCTGGTTACTTTAACATTTCTTAAAGGAAATGCTAATGTTGCCTAGTGAAAGAGAGTTTGTAATGTGCTGAAGAAAATGAAAAAGGTGAGGGCTATCAGTGAAGAGCGATGGGGGTGTGGCGTATTGGCAGGGGTCCGGTCCCAGCCCCACCACCACCACCACTAATTAGCGCCCGGATATTGGGCCAATTACTTCCCTTTCTGAGGCTCACTTTTCTCATCTGTAAAATGATGGAGCTGGCTTTAGTTCCCTCAGGTCCCATTCAACTCTAACATGTTGAGGCTGTGAGTCTATAAAAGATGCGAAATGGCTAAAATAGGAGGAGGAGGCAGATGGTATATTGGGCTCAAGAGTTCTGGCCAAGAAGAGTAATGTGAGTCAAGAAATGGAAAGAGAAAAGCAACTTAATTTAAGCAGACATAATTCTATTAAAAACAAATAAAAAAGGAAAAGGAGACCTGAAAAAATTAACTAAAGAAGGTACCAGCAAAGTCCATTTACAAAAGTGTGGGAAGTAAGTTGGAAAATGAGATAAAAAATAAGAGAAAAGAGCATGGCAAAAATTTAAATGCTAGTCATTAGCATGAGTAGAAAAAAGGAAGAGACCATCCAATGAGAATTCATTTATACTACCATCATACATTTATACTGCCAAATTCTAGAAAAGGAAACCTATACCGAGTGCTAAACTCACATTTTAAAGTTGTGATCTCATATCCACCTTTATTTTTCTCTTCGTCTGTGATTTGAGCCTGCCTGGGGAGCTTGGGTTTTACATGATATGTTATAGGGAACCATTATTACATAGTGAAGTGACAAGAAAAAATATTGCCTATGAAGACGAGTATCTAACCAGGAGTATGAGGAAGTTGTGGGGTGAGCATAGGCTTAGACAGGGAAACAGCCTAGTTTACAGTTATCTTGGCATGAGGTACTGCGAATAGAAATAAAAAGCAACAGCTACATTCAAGTTTGGAGAAAGAAATGCCGGGCTCAGTGACATAAGTGGAACAAATAGTGCCAAGGCTTGGACCTAAAGGCCAGGAGACTGTAGTGCCACTTAAAGCCCTGAGGAAATTGGTCATGGATGACTTGGACAGAAGACATGCTCTGTTTCTGACATAGATTCTTAGGTTCAATTTTTCCTGTCCAACCTTAAGTAAGACCTGACTCAATTATTAAATGTGGAAAGAGGATTTGGTTTCTTCACCAGAGAGAGCATGCAGATCAATCAATTAATATCAGAAAGCATTTTAAAAACGTATGGCAATGTGCAATTCGTGGATTATGATGCCTCTCCTTTTATAAGCCACACCAATGAACTGCTGGGGGAGGGGGCAGAAGGCATGCTAAAGCAAAAGATGTGGGAAGCGGCTGTGGCTCAATCAGTAGGGCTCCCGTTTACCATATGGGAGGCCCCGGGTTCGGTTCCCGGGGCCTCCTGGTGAAGGCAGGCCCGCCCGCGCGGCGTGGTTAGCTGACCCAGCGAGCACAAGCAGCAAAGGGGGGATAAATGAATGAATAAATAAAATCTTTTAAAAAAAATAAAATAAAATAAAGCAAAAGATGTTATACTTAAAAGAGATTAAAGATTCGTTAGGATAAAAAAATAAATAAAGAAGATTTCCTCTGTGGTGGCTTGGCACTATGTATCCCAGAAAAACATGCTTAATCCATTGTTGCAGGTGTGAACCCCTTGTAAGTAGGGCTTTTGATGGAGTTGCTCCGGTTAAGGTGTGACACAGTTGAATCAGGATGGGTCTTAATGCTATTACTCAAAGCCTTATAGGGAAGGTCACAGAGAGAGAAAAAGCCGGAAGCTGAAAGTCAAGAGAACCCGGAAAAGAAAGAAGCTGGGAGAGGCCACCATGTGCATTGCCACGTGACAGAAAAGCCAAGGACCAAGGATCACTGGCAACCAGCCCCAGAATCCCACAGTCTTTAGGGAGAAAGCATCACTTTCTTTTTCTTCCGAGAGAAATCCTTTGAACTTCTCCTAGCCTCAAAACTGTGAGCTAATATATTCCTATTGTTTAAACCAAAATAATAATAAAAATAATAAGGAAGAGCAAAATTAATGTTAAGGCTAAATCAAGCTTCCAAATTTAGATGACTTTTTATCGAGATTCACTCAGCACATTTGATCGTATGACATCTAGAAGTCCAAGGAGCTAGGTATGTGCAAAAAGCAGTGTTTTTGTTAGTGGCCATTCAATCAATAAGGAATTAGTGGGCTCTCAGCTTTGCAGCGCTATGGGCAAGATGATCACAAAATCTGATTGCATGAAGCTTACAGTTTGAGGAGAAGAAGGAAATTTTATAGCTTACATTTATTGAATTCTTCTATGCACCAGGCACTATGCTAATTTCACGTGAATTTTTTTCATTTAGCCCTTTATAGGTATATATTTTCATTACCTCATTTTACATATAGGGAAAGTGAGACACAGAAAAGTTAAATAAATTGTCCATTGTCACAAAGCTGCTAAGAGATAGACAAAGCCAAGATTCAAACATGAGCTGTGTGATTCTAGAGCAGGGGCTCTTAACCAGGGGTCCACAGATACCTTCCTAAAATGATTTCAGGGGATCCATTAGCTTGAATTGAAAAAAATCAACTTATTATCTTTATTTTTTCTGACCTCTAACTGAAATCTAGCATTTCCTACACTTATGAATGTATGCAATAAATTACAGTAGTATTCATTTCTTATCACATTACAGCTGTTACGCATCTTGAAAAACCGCTTACGCTCATCCATACTTTGAAATTACGGTAGTTGTTAGACCCGAAGCTAGTTGAGTGTCATAAAACTATCTGCCACTACATTCTGAGAAGGAGTCTGTAGTTTTCACCTGACTGACAAAGCAGTCTGTGGAACAAAAAAGGTTAAGGACCCCTGTTCTAGAGCCTCTTTGCTGCTTCTTTGACACAAATTAATCTTTAAAAATAATTAAGACATGGCCATGGCTTCAGCAGCTACGGCAGCTCTCGCCAGGCCTAAGCCCTGTAGCCCCTCCCCCAGGAGACCATTGCAGTGGACAACCCTAATCCTTGGTAACCATGTGCAATCAAAAGGCCATGATCAAAAATGTGGACATATGGGAGGAGATGCAACTGGACTCGGTGGAGAGAGCTACTCAGGCATTGGAGAAATATAACATAGGGAAGGACATTGCAGCCCATATCAAGAAGGAGTTTGACAAGTACAACCCCACCTGGCACTGCACTGTGGGGAGGAACTTCAGTAGTTATGTGACACATGAAACCAAGCACTTCATCCACTTCTACCTGGGCCAAGAGGCCATTCTTCTGTTCAAATCTGGTTAAAGCATGGACTGTGACACCCACCCAACGATCCATTCGAAAACAAGGACTGCAGCCTAAACTCCAAATACCAGAGATTGAAATCCTCAGCCTTGATAAGGGAACACCTCAATCTCTGAACCTTTACTGTGTTGTTTTGTACAGGGCATTCTCTCTACTAGTTTGTTGTGGTTATAAAACAATTAGCAAAACAGCTTACATTTGTATTTATTTTCTATTCCATACTCTCCCTGCCCCATGTGTTTGTTTTGTTTTTTGTTTTTGTTTTTTTTTTCAAAAACCATTCCTTTAAAACAAAATAAATCTGGTGGAGATGTGAAAAATAAATAAATAAATAAATAAATAAGAAATAAAAATAATTAAGATAAATGTTGCAAAGAGAAATAACCTAGTCCAGGGGGTCAGGGAAGGTTTTCCTGAGGGAGGGACATTTCGGCTGAGACCTGAAAATGAGCAAGAGTTAAGCAAGCATGGAAGCAGTGAAAAGAATCAAGTGGGAAAGCTGCTCAAGGTTATTATCAAATAATTACACTTAACTTCTATTCACAAAGGCTATTGTATCCATTATTACATACATATGCCTAAAATAGCTTCAAGTACACAGTTTTTTTATTTTTTATTTTTTTTTATTTTAGTAGCCTCAATGGAATACAGAATTATCTTCTTATGTAAATTCAAGATTAGACGACCATTTTCATCTAGGCAGATAGTCCTATAGAAACAGTCTCTGAGAATAATTATTGGCTGGCATTCTCAGGAACCCAAAGATTCTGGTAATGAAGACTGCACTTCTAGTTGATGGTAGGGGTGGGGAAAGTAGCTGGAGAGATAGGGTTTGGAGGTTCTCAGTTGTTAGGTGTAGAGAGTATTTAGTTTGCTAGAAGCTACTGGGGGCAATATATCAGAAATGTATTGGCTTTTTAATTAGGAATTTATTAGGTTAAAAAGCTTACAGCTCTGAGGCTGAGAAAAATGTCCAAATCAAGGCATCAGATGAAGTTCTCTCCCTGAAGTTTGGCTGCCAGCGATCCTGGACTCCTGCCACATGGCAGGGCACAATGGCGGTTCTGTGGGTCCCTGCCTTCTTCTCTGGGCCGTGTTGCTTTCAGCTTCTTGCTCTCGTGACATTCTCTTTGCTTAGTGGGTTCCTCTATGTCTGACACTTTTTTCTGTCTCTATAGCTTTTTATTCTTCCATTTTTAAAGGACTTCAATAAGAAGATTAAGACCCACCCTGGGCTAGCCCTACTGGAGCAATTTGATCAAATGGCTCTTAACTGATCTAATCACAGTAGGTTCAATTTCAGACCATAATTTTCTGGGGTGTACAAAAGACTCAAACCACCACAGAGAGGATCCAAGTCCTCCTATGAAAGAAGAATTACAAGAAACCACCCACCCCTGCCATTTCCACTAGCCAGCTGGATGTTCACTGAGGGTGAGCAGGTAGGATTCTCTGCCTTGGGGTTAAGAGGAAGATCTTGAATCAGGATGGAGCAATTCTTGGTCACAATGGAGCAAAGGGAGGAGAGGAGACAGTCGGCTTTGACCACTGCTCTGGGGGTGAGCAGCTTCTAACAAAGTGGGAAGGACCCACCAGCTTGTATGGCTGTGGCTGTGCTGTGCTGTGCTGAATCTGGTATATCTGGTGGCTCTGTGTGTGAAAGCAAGGAACAAAGGTGGCATCCTTTTGCTTCAGAGGGCTTTTATATAAAGCTGGATCTCGACCAGTTCTAAAATACATTTTTCAATTCTGGGTTTGGGACAGTTTCTTATTCTTTGTACTCTTTCTTCCAGAAAGCGTCTTCTTATTCCTCAAAAAGAGGAAAAATGTCATGTCCATAATTCTAGCCTTAGAGTTATTTAAAAAAAAAAATACATAAAATGGTCACCTTAGTCCATGGGTTCCTAAAAATTGTTCTTTTTGCAAGTTACTTTTTAATCTTGACTTCCATTTCCAATGATGAGTCTAGCAGGGACAATACTGGCTTATGCTGGACAAATAATCTAGGGTTTGAATAACTACCTGAGGGGAGGAAGGAAGGAGAACTTACATTTATTTAAATATGTTTAACTCTCTCACCAACCACATGGATCATAAAGCCCATTTTACTGAGAAGGACACCAAAGCTCTGTGGGCTTCCAACTTCACACAGCTAATGAGGGAGAGCTGTAATTGGAATCCTCTTCTGCTTCAAAAGGCCATGCGCTGCCCAACCCACCACAATGACTCAGAGTCTCCACCTAGACATGATTCCTTCTTGCTAAGGATTTGTAATATGTGCATTAAGAAAGGGAAGGCAGGCCAAGAGCATTAAGGAATCTGATCAGCTCTTCTATGTACTCAACATAGATTTGTGGAAGCATCTCATGAGTTAACAGATGCAGCCCACAGAGCCTGTCCTCTTGGGTACAACATGGGTTGTTAACTTGCTCTATATTGGGAAGGCCATAAATCTGACTTTCAAAGTAGTATCACTAGTGTCTCTAAGTATACCCACCCACCACTGAGCAACTGGCTTCAAAAAACTCTTGACCAAGGAGCAAAAGGTAAAGGTGGCCTGGACGAGGTGGGGTAGCCCTAGGAGCTGGTGAAGGGCAATGGCTGAAAGACACCACGCACACATGGCAAAGAGTGAGGAGGATGGCTTCAAATGGGACTGAGATTACCCAGGCTTCTTCTGCCAGGTGAGGCAAGTTTTGGGAAAAGGTTGACAAAATCAGAGAGAAATGAGAAAGGCTTTAAAGCAAGATGAGAAAGCACCTAGGAATTCAGGGCTTTGCACCTCCAAAAGAAAATAGTACAGTGGGTTGTAATTGCCCTGTTAGTTAACAATGAGAAAATACTCATTTATTTGTTTCACTGCCCAAAGGATAAATAAATAGATAAATAAATAAATATTTGGCTCATCAACCCCTGTCCCCCTGGAGATGAACTTGACCTCGTATACCCCTTGACTCCAAATTTTGTCTCTTATTCTTTTTTTCACTAACTTTATTGTGTAGGTTATCAAAATGTAACCCAAATAAGACCTATTTCATGAAAATGAAAAATATTACCAAGCAATCAAAATTGGTTAGGATTTCCTTCATTTTTTTAAAGTGTATTCATATGCATCATTTGTCTTACTTTAACATTTTATTTCCAGTTAAGAACGCACTTTTTTTTTGCTTTTAAGAAGAAATGCAGACACATTCTAAAAGGCTGTGCCTGTTTCTTATCTCCTCGGGCATGGGTGGCAGTGCCAGTAATAGAAATCAGCAGTAGGATGTAACTCCCTCTTCAATGGGATGATATGTTATAAGTAAATGCTAAAATAATGACTTTCTTTGGACATCTTTTATAATTAGAGCTGAAAGAGTTTAGAAAAACTAATAACCACCTGGCAAGCCAGCTCCTCTTTGAAAGCTAAATTAAAATCAAATGAGAGAAATAACTAGGGCAGCTGGAAATAATAACAACAATATCTATCAGAAATATCTTTAACAAAACACAACAAACCAGAGACAATACAAGGTAAAATCTTAATTGTGTCATCACTCACTAAATCTTTCTCTTCCCCGTCCCCCCACAGGTCTTGATCACAATGAAAAACACCATAGAGCAATATGCAAAGCCAAAAAGCAATAATACAATATAATAGCATAACCTGAATAGGCATGACAATAAACAGAGGTATATGTGAATATTATATCTAAATAGACGTAGCGCTGCAGTTCGAATGAGTTACTCTTTCTCCGAGTGCTAATTTTTATTTCTTAGAGGTTGTTTGTGGACTGGTGATTCCTTTTTGATGTATGTAACATGTCTTAAAATTTGTTTTACAAATGATGGGGCTTATTTGGATTCTGTTGTCCTGATTCATAATTATTCTCACCTATTGCTGCCCTAGACCGAAATAAAAACAAATCTCACCAGATATGAAGTATGTCACTCCAAAGTTTCTGGAGTCACTGCTATTCTAAATGACAATTTTTTTCTTGCCTTATTGTGGGGGGTGAGGGTGGGAGAAAGCTATATGCCAAAATATTGACAGTGGTTTTCTCTGGGAAATGGGATAACTGATTTTTTTATTTGTGTTTATGACTTTTTCTGTACTTACTAGTCAAAATTCAAAGCCAAACATAATTTCATGGAAATTCTTCAAACCTGTGAATGTGTTTAAAAGAGAGGAAATGACCCAAAGCACACATTAACAACATCTACACTGACAGACATTAAATACAATTAAATAGGCAATGGTAATGGCACGCAGAGGAATGAAGTTCACCGGCTTTACAACTCCATTAAAGTGCAAATCACTGGCACTGTAACTTAAATGTAATACCGGGAAGGGTCCCAGAGTAAATCAGCACCATTACTGCCTGCAGAGTGGAGCGTACAGCTCAGTGCCGATCTGGAAATCAGGTTATCTAGATATTCAGTGAATGGTGGTGTGAAAGCCACTTAATCTCCTCAGTCTCTTTGCCATCGGAATATCTTCTTTTCCACAGGCAAAGCTTCTACTCAAAGTTAATGGAAACTGAGAGAATTGGGACATCTCTGCCTTTACTTTTTCTCTCTGTCAAACCAAGATAAAGGTTTTACTCGAACTTTTTTATTTGGAAAGGAGCAGCACCTGAAGGAAATGTGGTCATCATCAGAAACTTTAAGAATTAGAAAATTTCCACCCACATAAATAAAAAGGGTTGCATATATGTAAGTAATGTCTACAAAGGAAAAAAATTAAAGAAATTTTTTAATTAAAGATTGAATTTCATCAAAGTGATTCAGATTTTTGCATTTTTAGTATACTGGCAAAAGCAATTTCTTTGAATTTGAATTGCAACTGGATAGTTCAATGTCTTTTTCTGGATGTGTAATTTAGCTGCAACACCTTTAAAATACTCAGTTTGAAGTCTTGTTCCATATTTAATTTAATAATTGGATTTAATCTTCTACAGTCTGTCCAGCTGGAAAGGCAAAAAAGGGTATAAGTAGAAAGAGTACTGATTTTTGCCCTAAGTCTGCATTTAACTACTAGAATTAATTCATAATCTTCAATGAATTATTTAATATTTATAAACCACAAAGTAGTGCTCACTAAATATTTTGTTCAATGAATGAACAAATGATCACATGAGACTCTGTTTCCTTCTCATGACAGTGACTGGTTCTAACCTTCTATGGCCCATGTGTCTCTCCTTTTGAACCAGAGCTTTGGTTCCTAAACACAAGGTGGCAAATGAGCACCAGCTCATGAACCATTGTCAGCCAGTGATGAAATTTTCACCAACCTGTATGCAATAAGAGAAGATAAATAAGAAGATTATGATTGTTGCCAATTTTAAGGGTCTTTACTTGGCAAAATATAAAGTCCACAACCTTATGAAAGTCCCCAATTCTTTTTTTTTTTTTTTTTTTTTTTACTGCTCTGTGAACCCTCAACGTCTGGGAACTACTGACGTAGAGAATGTGTATTACTTCAGGTACTAGATAAAAAGAGTTTTCTCTTCCCCATCCCTAGATTTGTCTCTCCGGAAAGAATAGGCTACTACTTGCTGCTCTGTGTTAAACATTTTGGCCTCTTCTATTCCCCACCATTAGACGTCTGAATGCAAACAGGTAGTCAGCTAACCACTTTCTGTACGAGGTGCACTTTCACTGACTGTCCCGCTCATAGTCCCGTCTGGAAAACTACCCTGTACACAGTTCCAGGATGGATGGGTTTCTAGCCCAAAGCCAGCCAATTCATTTTCTAACCAATAACTAATCAGATCCTCTCTCTCAAAATTTGAGCTAACAGGGGAGATTCTGTGGTGGGCACTGAACCCGAGAGGCAACTGTGCAATGTTGGGGCTAGTGGAGTCAGCTTGAGCCACATGAAAGATGAGTAAGAGAGAGCTGATAAGAAAAACATCAGAGTAGACTCAAAGAGGGAAGCAAACTCCTGAGAAACAGTGATCGTTGCTTTGTTTTGATTGCCAATTCCCAGTTCCAATTGGATTCCCTTTATGTACTTCAGCTGTTGGATCCCTGATCATGAAAGAACCTTGTCTAGAATTGAAAAAGAGGGCCGTCATGCCTTCTTAGAAGAGATATTTACTTTTCTTTCTTCCTTTTTTTGGGCTGTTTCTTTACTAGACATTTCTCTTCCTTATTTCTGCAACACCAAGAATATATAAACCATCAGTCATACTACCTTCTTAGGTACTGTGCAAAAATACTTTCTATGAACCAGACTAAGCCCAGCTCTCAGCCCCTCTCTTCAGCCTACACCCAGCCCTCCCCATCTTCATTTTAGTCTTTGTTTGCTCCTATGTCCAGCCTCAGCCTGGCCCCCTGCTGATTGCATAATTGGATAAGGCCCAGCTCAGATAAAGTGCCCTGGCCTCAAGAAGGAGGACATCAGTTTGCCCACTTGGTGAAAGCCCCCATCACTGTCACTTTTCCACTGAGACCAAATCCAGAGAATTGAAGTGACAATTTAATGTCACACAGGGAAGAAGCAAGAAGAGTAACATTTTATTTGATCCTCTCAACCACCATAAAGAATAAAATATTATCCCCATTTCCTATATAGGAAACTGAGCCTCACAAAGCTTGCCTATGGCTTACCAAAAATCATATAAGCAGTTAGAACTGAAGCCTGGCTTTGAATGAAGTGTATTAAACTCAAAAGTCTATTCTCATTCAATAATATATCATTCTGCCTCTAAATTTTTAGTGACCAAACCACACTTAAACCCAAATCACTTGATTCCTAACTCCTAAACAAGTTCTCTCTCCACTAACTATTCTGGAGTTAACAAGGAACAGCTCAGAGGAAAAGAGGTACCAATGTGGCATTGGGTAGGCAATGAGAAGGAAGGGAAGACAAGAGCCCTTGCGTTGCTTGACCCTCTCCTCTCCCCTCTTCTTCTCTGACCTTCATCAAACAAGGTCAGGATTCAGAAGCCATCTTCAGGTTGGGGTCATGAGTCACTGCCCCTACCCAATCTAGCCCTGCAGTAGGCAGCCTCTCAGTGGCCACACGTGATCCCCATGCTCTCGTGTCGTCCTCTCCCTTATTGCACCTGGGTGGGTCTGTGTAACCAACAGCAGAGGGCCGAAGTGGTGCTGCATGACTTCTGAGATTAAGTTATAAAAAGAATGCAAATTCTGTCCCTTGAGTCTTCTCTCTCTTTCCCTGTCTTGGATCACTGGCTCTGGGGGAAGCCTGCTGCTATATCATGAGAACACTCAGCCACCTATGAAGAGGCTCATGTAGCAAGGAGCTAAAGTCTCCAGCCAAGAGCCAGCAAAGAACTAAGGCCTATCAACAATCACATAAGTGAGTTCTTCAGTGGAATGTGTAGATGAGACTATAGCCTTGGCAAGCAGCTTGGCCCAGAACTATCATCTAGCTAAACTGATCCTGGATTCCTGACACACAGCAAAAGAATATTTGTTGTCTTAAGCTGCTGTGTTTGAGATAATTTGTTATGCAGTCACGAGTAGATAACAAATTTGAGCCCTGAGATTTGCAACCAAGTACTGAGCATTTCTCCTTCCTTGGCCCACTCGGATTGTTCCCACGGAAAGGACAATTCTCCTCCCATAAACAAACCATTTGTTTCAATACACTGGTATAAGTCAAACTCCCCCTTTCTAGGTGGGGAGTAAGCGCTATAGCTATTTCACAAACACTTACACTATAAATTTTTATTAGTGTTCTAGACAGTAAAATCTTCAAAAAGCTACTACTGTCTCTCTCTGCTTTGCTCCATCATTCCCCCCACCTCCCGCCCCAAGATGGCTCCCTTATCTGTTTGCTCATTGTTTTTGTTCGTTGTTTGCGCTCATTGCCTGTTTGTTTTTTCTTTAGGAGGCACTAGGAACCAAACCCAGGACCTCCCACATGGGAGGCGGGCACTCAACTGCTTGAGCCACATCCGCTCCCTGCTCGTTTGTTGTTTTGGGGGGGGGGTTTTGCTTGTTGTCTGCTCACTGTTTTTTGCTCATTGTCTGCTCATTGGTTTTGCTTGATGTCTGCTTGTTGTCTGCTCGTTGTTTGTCTTCTTTAGGAGGCACCAGGAACTAAACCTGGAACCTCCCGTGCAGGAGGTGGGCACTCAACTGCTTGAGCCACATCCATTCCCTGCTCCATCATTTTTATACTCTCTATAATTTTCTGAATCTTTCCCTCACAAGAAGTCAGTCAATAGCCCAAGAAGTTTCAGGAAGAGATTAACTCCTCTCCTGGGCAGAATATTTAAGTCATACATTATTGTTTGTTTTCCAGCAAACCAGTACAATTATGCAACATAAATTCTTTTCAAGCATCTGGGACTTCAGCTCAATTTAAAATCCTGTGGGTTTTATTACCAGAATGAATGATTATAAAATGCATGCATGCAAATGAAGAGATAAAAAAATTAAAGGGCATATGAAATTAATGCATGCTACTTGGAATTCCATGCCAAATTGTTGTAATCGACAGTGGCTGTGCAATACCATGTAAAAATGTGGTTTGTAATACTTACGACTTGAGAATGTGGTTTTAATATACTACTGTCATGACTATATATTATAAAACAGTTCTGAGTAGAAAATTAGTTTCTGATGTTACTATGTTGGGGAGGAGAAGAAGGGCTTACCTAAAGTTGTCATCAGTTTTACTGCTAGTCCTGCCTCCACTAAGGTGATTGACTCCAACAGCAGACCACAGTGAAAAGCTTGTAAAAATGGAGGGTCTCTGTTTTTTAGTGTTTTTATTCTAAGAGCTCTCTCAGGACCAATCTAATTTAATCAATATTTAGTAAGTGCCAAAAATGTGTAAACTACTACATTCGAAGTTCTGGGAAGGGGGGTTAAAGAGAATAAAAATTTAACTTTACAATCCCTACTCTTGAGAAGATCACAGTCTAGAGAAAAAGATGGGCAGGCATGTGCATAAAGAATCTGTATTAGAATTTCATAAACTATTTCAACTGCCAAATAATAGGCTTCTATGTCCCTCCCAGGCACCTCTCTTTGCTGTCTCACCATTTGGTCTCCATGTACCTTTTCATATTCCAATAATGCTCTAGAGTAGAAAAGAATGGGTAGGGGGAAAAATGTATTCCAGTTTAAAAGACAGAGGATTGTAGTATAGTTCTTCAGATAGGATATGTGCTCTCACTTTTTCTGCAGGTTTCATTACTTTCTGATTTTTTCTCCAACCAGAACTAACTTCTAAAGAAGGATGCAGTCATGGCAACCCGGAAGCACCTGAGCATTGCCTTGTAGGGCTGATACAGGCACAGGAAACAACAGAGTGTATTATTATGAAAGAAATTCACTAATATTAGTATTGATTTTTCCTAACACTCCCACTCCAGCCTGGTCCATCAAAGATGAGAGCATTATACTTCTCACTGTCTCAGTTCTCTAGGAAGGAAATTGCTCTCAGATCAGCCTTGAATATGGAGGTGGTGGTGAGATTTGGAGGTGAAACTTCTCAACAGTTTCAGAAGGCCAAAAATGACACCATGACTGAAAAGCTTGGGAGGATGATGATGGGCAGAGAGGCCTACTCACCAGGCTTCTGGACAGCACTTCCTAGAACTGAAATAAGATGGTGAGAAGAGCATGCCTTCAGAGTTGAGCCAGCTCTGGTTTGTTGATGTTCCTCCATGACTGTATTCTCCCAAGAGAGTAGCTATTTTAAATATTGGGGTGGGGGGCAGAAATGATAATGAATTTGCAATTAAAATATGTGCCTCAAAGAACTGTTCCAAAATATTTTTTAAATTTCTCCTTTAAACTGAAAATACTAGAAATGGACACCAATTTTATACTCCTCTCTTGACCATCTTTTGTTATAAATTGAATTAGCCAAGCTGCTAATTCAAAACAACATTTAATTGCTGTTTATATTCCTTTCATTCTTCAAACATTTATTGAGTACTTATTAGTTACAAGACACTGTGCCAAGTATAAAGGGGGAGAAAACAAGATGAATAAAGTCCCAGGCCAAGAGAGATTTATAGATTAGTAAGAGGGATATAAACTAATTAAAAATAACAAATATTTAATACTGGATGGAAAACATATTGGTATGTGTGCATCTTAAATCTAAATCTGCTGAGCTATTTGGACTGTGCAAAGTGAAAAGCTGTGCCTGGATAGCAAATGAAATGAATCTTCCCCTCAGTTATCAATCTCTGGTGAAAGGAAGTTTCAGAGCCAATTGCCTAAATCAAGGTTTTTCCAAGTCTGGTTGAAAGAGGACCTCCATCAGAACAACAGGCTATGTTTTCTAAAAGGTACACCTAGCCTCTCAGTCCTGCCGAATCAGAATCTCCAAGGCAGGACCAGGGATTCTGCCAACTTAACAAGCTCTATAGGTGGTTCTTCAGACACAGTCAACTTGAGACACAGGATTGGATGGTTCGTAAACTTTGCTGCTCATTACAATCACCTGGAGAAATTTTTTAAATTTCCAATATCCAGGCTGCACTGAAAACCAATTAAATCAGAATATATGAGGGTGGGTCTCAGGCAGCAATAGTTTGTAAAGCTCTCCAGATGATTCCAATGAACAGCCCAATTTGAGAACCAGTGTTCTCACATCACTGCCCCCATAACATTGCACAAAGAAAAACAGGCTATTTTTCAGTTTTTTTTAAAAAGTGTATTTTTCACTTTTCGTTTATCCAAGCAGATAGCTTCATTTAACTCTTGAGTATCCCATTTTTTCCTTCTTGACCAATACATTCTCCAAAGTATTGGACTTTATCATCCAAACTTGATCCATTCATAAAAGTCACTGCAAGTGTGTATCTAAGTGTGTGTGTGCACGTGTGCCAGAAACCATGTGACAAACTGGAGGAGCAGAGATGGAAAGTACAATCCAACAAAAGAGAGAGACAAGTAACAAACCATATAGTGTGAAAAGTGCTCACCTTCAGTGTGTCCAAGGAACTTTGAAGACACAGAAGTACATAACCAGCCAGGATTTGGGGATGACAATAGTAGGCTGGGAGCTCCATGCAAAGTCTTCTCAGAGGAGGAGGAGTGTGCTGAGGACTGAAGGATGAATAGAAGTTAGCCCAGCAGAGAAGAAAGAAGTGGCCAGCTGAGGGCTTACCCCTTGCAAAGGCATAGAGGTAAGAGGAAGTGTGCCATATCTGAGTTGTTTGGAATATCTGGAGTATAATGTGGTTGTGAAGTCTCCCTGGCCTGAAGGAAAACACTGGCTGAGCTATCAGTCCCTTCAGGACCAAGAAAAGCCATTCCTGAGGCCTAGCAATTCTCAATCCCAGCTGCAGATTAAAATCACTCAAGATATTTTAAATAATAACAAAGCTCAGGCCTCACCCCCAGAAATTCTGATTTAATCCCTGCATTCAGGAGAGCAAGCATACCCTCATTCCTGGGACAAGGGAGTACATTGGCCGTGGAGGGAAGACGTGTGGAGCAATAGACCCCAGATGTATCCCCAAGGAATACATTTGTGCAACTCGTCAAATGCCAAGATCCATGAATTGTACCATAACACATAACGGAATTTCTCCCATTAAATTCAGTGACATGTACTAAAACGTAATCAGATGCTTAATGAAATAAATAGTGACGCAGTGCACCAGGGATGCTGGCTAGTCAGCTCCGTGTACACACCAGCTAAGTGGCTCCTGGGCCACCGCAGCCAGACTGCATGTGATTCGAATCTGCGCTTGAGCAAAGTAACAAATTGCTACACGTCATAAATCTTCTGGCTCATCTGCAAATAGTTAAAACTAGGAATGCTAAATTCGTGAATGCCAAGGGTGCATTCATATATCAAAATGAACATTTGTTCAGACAACACCAATCCAAGCCAGAGAAAAGTGCAGTTGTGTTTATACGCACACAGGCTAGATGAGAATCTATCCATTGACTCTGAAACATTGTCTCTTCAGTACCTGATATTTCAGAAGTTGGCTGTAGGTAAATTAAATATATTTTTCTGAATCAAAAATCAAGACGTGTGATTTAAGAAAAAAAAAATTTTTTTTTCTGAGTTGTAAATGTATTCATAGGAAAGGTTGTCATGGGCCTCTAGCAGGAAAAAAAAAAAAAAAAACTGCCTGCAGGAGAGTGTGGCAATAATGCTGACAGGAAGTCCTGAGGCTGGAGCAAGGGGACTCCCATCAGAAGAAGGCTCTGGGTCAGTTGACACGACTGGGGCAGACCAGTTTGCATCTGAGGAGGTCTCCAGCATGAGGGAGCCCTAGGAAGCCCCTCACTGCCCCCCGACTGTCCAGGTGGCCATTGGAGGGTACATCTGGAGTGGGGAGGACAGCAAGAGACCAAAGTGAAGAGGCAGAAAGGTTCCTCCTCCGACTTGCATAAACACCCAGGAGATCTGAATCCACCCCCGGGGGGAGGGGGAGAAAAAAAAGACCTGATGGGGAATTTTAACCGGCATGTGACTGAATTATGAACCTGAACTTTCTGAGAAAATCCTGAACTAGATTGAGTTTACATGGAAATGACTAAATTCAAAACTTTCTGTTCAGTCAGAAATTACATTTGTTACATGCAAATAAAGATTACAGTTTTACACATCCGAGTGTGTGACTGCGAAAGTCAAAGCCATCGCTCAAGTTTTTGTGTATTCTTTCCTCCCTAAGTGAGACAGGGTGGCTCATTCCATTGCAGCCAGGACAGGAGGGGTGCCTTTCTCTAGAGATGCCCTCCCAACGCTAAGGCTACAACCATGTTCGTTGTTCCACTCTCTAGAGCCTTGGAATTCTGGGTCAGGGAGTCAAGGGAAATTCTGGAGAGTCTAGAGCAGCCATACCTGACTCTCCTCTATGCATTCAGGCCCCTTTAAAAACTTTCCTTAACAAAAAGCTTTTTGGGGGGCGGATGAGACTCAAATGGTTGGGCGCCCATCTGCCATATGGAGGGACCTGAGTTCGATCCCCGGGACCTCCCGGTAAAATAAAAAATATATATATAGAAGGTGCATGGGTTGCCAGGGCCTGTGTGCAGGTAAGCTGCCAGGCCCCGGGAGCCATGCAGCAAAATTATGACATAACAGGAGAGAGATGCAAGGGAGAGGTCAAGACGAGATGCTCCAAAAGCTCCAAAAACCAGAAACCTAGGTGGCACAGGTAGCAGAACACCTTTCTTCTACATCGGAGATCGAAGACTGGAGGAAAAGGATGAGAAGAAATGGGAGGAAACAGACACAGAGAATTGTCCAGTGAATGGACATAAAACAGCAAATGGGGAAGGGGGGGTGGTTAAAATGGATAAAGTAAATAAATAAATCTTTAAAAAAAAAAAAAAAAAGCTTTCTAAAAATAATACTACCTAGTATTGGCATTGATTCAGAAAAATGCATCCTTCACTGGGAGTACAGTGTAAATTTGAGCAACTTTTCTGGAAGGTATTGGCTACTATGTATCAAAAGTCTTTAAAATGTGCATACCAAAAATTTCAGTTTCAGATATTATTAACCAGAATTTCCAGTTCTAGGAATTTGCTGTAGGCAATAATTACAAATATCAATACAGTGTGGTGATTAAAAGCCAGTTTTTGATGTCAACAAAATCTGGACTCAGGTCTTGATTCTGCTGATTGCTGAGTGAAACTTGGTCAAATTACTTAATGTGAACTTCAATGCACTGGTATATAAAGTGGGGTAATACCAATACCCATGGTACAGGGTCACTGGGAAGAGAAAATGAGCTCAAGCAAGTAAAAGCTCAACACCAGGTGAGCAAGGTGTGAGAGCTCACCAAATGTTGCTACTATTCTTGATCCATGTTGCTTCCTCTCTATAGGGATCACGTCCAAGGATGGCCATGACGCCATTGTCGGCAATGTGAAAGCTGAAATGCAACCACAGTATCTCCTGACCAGTGACTTATTAAACAAACAATGACATCTATCTAATGAATATTAGGCTGTCTTTAAAAATGATGTCATGGAAATGTAACTCTTGGTATGGAAGATGTTCAAAATGCATTGTTAAGTGAAAGAAGCAGGTTTACCAACTAGCATGCACAGCATGATCCATTTTTTTGTTTCTCCATGCATATATATGCACAGAAAAGTGGATGGAGGGAAGCGGATGTGGCTCAAGTGGTTGGGCTCCTATTTACCATATGGGAGGCCCTGGGTTCAATTCCCGGGCCTCCTGGTGAAGGCAAGCCGGCCCTCACGGAGCAAAGAGTAGACACAGCAAGATGACACAACAAAGGGTAACAAGTAGACACAGAAAAATGCACAGCAAATAGACACAGTGAGCACAAGCAGCAAGGGGGGTATATATAAATAAATAAATAAAATAAATCTTAAAAAAAAAAAAAAAAAAGTGGATGGAAAGAGAGACTCTAAGATATTTAAGATGGTTGTCCCCAGTTGAAACTATTTTTTAACCTATTTTTTTAAAAGGGGGGGAAGGGCATTTTGTTTTAAATACGTATTGTGTTTGCAATGAACAAAATAAAATTTTCATAGAAAATTTCCATAGAAAAGTGCAAATGGTCTTTGAGAAGTAGCATTGGGTAAATTTCATCAGGTAATTATTATCATAAAGCAAGATCATTCCTTACAGAAGAATTCTAATTAGTAAATATAGAAGATATGGGGGTATAAAAAGTGATTATCAGAAAGCCATAGTAATAATTGCTGCAGGCAAGATCCACCAATAGATGCTCAAATTAGTGGGTGAATGTTTGAGAAGTAATGGGGCTTTGGAATGGTCTTAAATGTCTCCCCAAATACTTATTAGGGAAAAATAATAACTCAACAGTGAAGAAATCTGGCAGACATCATCTTTGATAAGTGATCAAGGTCAACACAACCAGAAATAAGATATGTAGACATCATGAAGCCCCTAGTAGTATATACTGAGAAAGAAATCAACATCACTTCTGTGGTATCCTCATCAGGAGAAAATATAAGATAAACGCAAATCGAGAGACAATCCATAAAGTACTTAACCGACACTCTCCAAGAGAGTCAAGGTATTGAAAGACAAAAAAAGACCCAAGAACTGTCAAAGATTGGAAGAAATTAAGAAAACAAGACAAATAAATGCTACATGGGAGCCTGAATTGGCTCCTAGAACCAAAAAAAAAGGATATTAGTGGAAAAACTGGAAAATACAAATAAAGCCAGTAGTTTTGTTACTAGTATTGTCCCAATATTAATTTCTTAATTTTGATAATAGTACTATGGTTATGTAAGCTATTAAAAATAGGGGAAGGGAAGCGGATGTGACTCAAGTGATTGGGCTCCCGCCTACCACATAGGAAGTCCGTGGTTCAGTTCCCGGTGCTTCCTAAAGAAGACAGTGAGTTGGCATAACAGGTAGGTGTGGCAAGCTGACACAACAATAGATGATGCAACAATAGACACAAGAAGGAAAACATAATGAGAGACACAACAAAGCAGGGAGGAGAGGGTCCTGGTACCTCCTAAAGAGGACGAGGAGGATGGCAAGCTGGAGCAACATGATGACGCAACAAGAGACACAAGAGGAAAAACATAACGAGAGAAACACAGCGAAGCAGGGAACAGAGATGGCTTAAGTGATTAGTCGCCTCCCTCCCACATCGCGGAGGTCCAAGGTTCAGTTCCAGGTGCCTTCTAAAGAAACAAAAGAAGATGAACAGACATGGCAAGTACAAACACTGGAAGGAGGGGGCAGGGGGCAGGGGGCAGGGGGTGGAGGGAGAGATAAATAAACTAAGTCTTGAAAGAAAAATAGGGGAAGCTGGGTGAAAGGTTTATGGGGACTTTCTGTATTATTTTTGCAATTTTTCTGTAAACCTAAAATTATTTCAAAGTAAAGTTTTTTGTTTTGTTTTGTTTTGTTTTTTAAAGCAATATTGAACAAGCCTAAGTACTTGGGGTTAGTCACTGCTGGGGGCAACCACAACAGGTCTCAGGCAGGAAATGTCACAGTTCTATATCCAGTTCTCATATTGGAATAGAAAATATTACTTTCAAACTTGTTAGGTTAAAATTAGATAAAAGCAAACCTAGAGTAAGATAGCATATCAGTTATAAGCAAAGAACCACAGGGGACAGTCAGGGATATTATCAAAACTCAACATTTCTCTTTTGAATTATCACCTTCAAAAGCCATAATTGCCTCATTCCAGTCCTTTGGTTCAACAATTCTTTTTTTTCCCTCTTAATCTCAATAATCTCTTTTTCTTCCCAAGTCATACCTATGAGTCAACAGTAAATATCAACACCCTTTGAGTTTTAAATATCCCAAAAAGTGTCTTTATTATTGCCCATTTCTTTAGTTTGCCCTTTCAGAGTCATATACAAAGTTTTTTTTTTCCTCCACACCTACTGAATTTTCCAGAAAGAAAATCACCAATCTAGACACACTAGTAGAACTCAAGCCTCCTAAAGGGACAAATGTTCAAATTCCCATTTCGAATCTCTTGGTAATTTTAACAAGTAGCAACTACAACACAACTGAAATTTGCGGGCAGGGGGGTTTACTACGTGTTTACTTATATTATCCCATTAATCCTCACAACAACCATTTAAATGGGTATTATACCATTTCAATTTACAACTGGCAAAAATGAGGTTTAATGAAACAAATTAATTTTTCAAGGTCACAGAGTAAGTGGCAGAATCAGGTCTCCAGGACAAATACCCTATTGTTAATCTGTTTGTATGTTTGTCTGTTTGTTTTCGAAACTTTTGTGACTATTCATTGATGGATACCACTGGTATTAGGAAACCTCTAGAAATGCAAAGCTGCTGGTTGAGGAAAAGCTGCCTATTGCATGTGGAGCCTGTTGGCATGGATCAACTTTTATACCAACTAATGGTAACAAAGAATATATGGATCTAATTATAACAGGGCAAGCCAAAACTGCACCACGCAAATAGATCCAAGGACAAAATGTAAGCCTGCTGATCTAGGATTTCTCTTTAGCTATAAAGGGATTCATTTTACATTTTAATGTACAAAATTTCAGTCGACTTAGGATGAAAACTAGATTCACTAATCACTGTAATTCCATGTGTGGAGACTTTTACTGTCAGACATCTAAGCCATCCTGCATACATCTGCCAGATTAATCTCCTAAACGTTTTAATTACTTCATTCCTCAGCTGCAAAACCTTAAATGGCTCCACATTGCCTTTGGAATATTGTCTAAATTCCTCAACAGTCTGGCTCCAACCTCTCTTTCCAATAAAAATGTATCATCAGTAGAATAATTTCTGTAGCAACTAACAGAAATCTGACTCAAACTGGCCTAAATAATGAGGAAACTTATTTGCTCATATAACTGGGAAGACAGAAACAGAATTGGCTTTGAGGTGACTTAATGCAACAGTTCTAGTTCCATTCCCCTGGAATTTCTTGACTCTGTACTTTTCCCTGTACCCTCCTTTATGCTCAGACTGGTGGCAAGCTGGTTAAGCAAATCTAGGATTCATATCCTTGTATAACAACACCCAGTAGATAGTAGAGAAAGAATTCCTTCCAGAATCTCACCCAAATAAGTGAGGAAGAACATTCTCAAATACCCACAGCAAACTCTTCCTATCTCCTTAGAATGACTTGGGCCAGTCCTAAATCAGCCACAGGCAGAATAAATGTGATGACCCTTCAGTGAAGCTGAATTGGGGAAGTACAAGGGCTGTCATAGGAAATGGTCAGTCCCTGAATAAAATTGTGGTATCTTTTAGAAAAAAGAAGAAGAAATGGTTGCTGGGTAGGCAACCACAATGTCCACAACACTGATCTCTTACTAATCCTTGTCCTGCATATTATACTCTTGCCAAATGAAAACACAAATACTTGCTTTCCCACAATTTCTACCCATCTTTCAAGACTCACATCTTCCATAGAACCATCCCTGTTTCCCCAGCAGAGAGCATTGTCTTCTTCCTCTGTAATCCCATGGCACTTTGTGCCTTTGAGCCTTTCCGTGACCTATCTTGTAAAACAAATATTTGCATCTGGATCTTACCTGTTGTACTAAACAATAAACTCCTTGAGGGCTGAGTTCAAGTCCAGGGCCTTTCTGTATCCTTCTTTCCTGACTGATGCTTTGTACATAAACACTCAGTAAACGAGCTAATCAACCAACCAAGTCAAACTTATGAGAAAATCTGTGCCATTATTGGTCTTAGAACACCATTTCATCACTCTCATTTGGTGGTCTGCAGGACTTATCACAAACAAGGAAAGTTTTTTTAAATATGTATACAGTTAAATATTCCATCCTAACCAAACAATAAAGAATAAAGACGACTTCTTTTAAAAAAATGAATAAATAAAGTTTCACAAAAGCTCTTAAAACCAGTCGAAAACAACCAGAGGACACTCAGCTGTGGAGGAGGAGTTTTCTGCAGTAAATAAAACTTTGTGCAGAAAAGCTACCCCAAAGTCTAAAAAGATCATGACACCAAGGGCAAGCCTTCATGAGTGTTCCCGATTTACTTGCACATTATTTTTATCAAAGTGAGACACCAGACAAAAACATCTATCTCTCAGTATCACTCTCTAAATCCGTACAAGGTCTGAAGCTAGCAAACTCTCAAATTTGCTCAAAATGGAATCCAAGAGAAACCCTCAAGCCACATGAGGCTGAAGGGAAATTACATGGTAGCATCAGGTCCTCCCTGACTTCCTCTCCATCCAATATCATTATCTATATGAAAGCATGTTAGAATCTATACTCTCCAACAGCAAATTGATCACTAGTTTCCTTAAATAGATCCCTAATAACAACAAAAGCAAAGAAGTCCTGAAAGGGCAAAATGAGGCCTCTGTGGTATGTGGGAGAGAACCAGATCTTGCTTTCATGTAGGGTGTGGTGTTGTCTGGCATTGGCATTCATTCAACCACTCATCCTAAAATATTGAAGAAGTGTCTGTTAGGTGTTAGGCACTGTGTTAGTTATGAACTTTAAACTTCTTTTGGGCCAACTGGGAAAGGCAACTCTTTCTTCTCCCAAAGCTACCTTCCCCATCTGTGGCTCAACAGCACAAGGCTTCCTTGCTACCTGGAGCCAGGATAAGGAGGTTCCATGAAGATGCTGCCCCAAGAGTTACAATGTAGATGTGGCCAAGCCTTACTCAAGGATGGGGCTGTGGCAAGCAAGCTGGCCGTGTACTGGGAATTTCTAACCCTGATCTAACTCAGGAGGGGGGAGGACATTTGCCCTCTCATTCCTTGAGAACTGGACTGCAAAAACATATCACTTATTTTTAAAAAAATTAAAAAGTAGGTTGGAGCAGGTGTACCTCAGTGGTTGAGCATGTGCTTCACAGGTATGAAGTCCAGGGTCAATCCCTGGTACCTCCTTTAAAAAGAAAAATATCACGTATGACTTGCAACTGTAGAATACTGGACAGACACATTAAGGCTCAAAGGTATTCAGTGGCCTTCATATAGTGACTTTGCTGAACCAGGATGACAACCCTAGCACCAAATTTTGGGGGCCCCAATGCTAATGGACAAGTGATTTAGAAAGGTATTACTGATAAGGAGATGGCTCATTCTTCCATCATCCCATCATTCATTATTTATTCATTCATTCATCCAACAAGCAATTATTAAGGAAGGACTATCTTACTTTTCTAGGGCCATTGTAACAAAATATCACAAACTGGGTGGCTTAGACCAACAGAAATTTATTGCCTTACAGCTCTGGAAGCTAGAAGTCTGAAATCAAGGGGTTTGCAGGGCCATGCTTCCTCTGAATTCTGTAGGGATCTGGCCACGTGTTGCCGGCAATTCCTAGACTCATGGCGTAACTCAATCTCTGCCTCCATCACATGGCCATCTTCTCTCTCTTTCTGACCTCTCTGCCCTTCAGACTGTTAACCCGTGTCCAAATTTTCTCTTCCCACTCATATGAGATTAGGGCCTACCCTAATCCAGTTTGGCCTCATCTTAACCAATAACATCTTCAAATATCCTTTTTCCAGATAAGATCACATTCAGAGACTGGGGGGTTAAGACTGGAAAATATCTTTTGGGGACTACAATTCAACCCATAACAAGGACCTTCCATTTGCCAGGTTATCTGCCCCTGAAGAGCTAACAGCCAAGGAGACAAACACATGAACAAATAATCACCACATGATAAGATCAGTGCTATGATAGAAATAAATGCAGGGTGAGGAAGTACAGGGAGGAAATGACTAACTCTGCCTGAGAGTCAGAGAGGGCTCAGAAAGGAGGTAGTCCTGAAACATCAAAAGACATAAACATCAGTGATGTTCCATTTTTGTAGCTGATTTGAAAAAACCTATAAGCTATTCCCAAGCACACAAAGTAAACGCAACTATAAGCAGAGGTGTGAGCAGTTAGATTGGAAGAGCTGAAAAAGGACAGGTCAAAACTTCGAACTAAATATGAGAGTAAAATCATTGCATGAAGACACCCGGGTTGCTAATCATTTTTTATTGACAATAATAACTTCTTTCCTGGGGCCTTTCTCTGTCTTCTCGGTTTCCTGTTGTTTGTGGGTAAATATCCACCTGCTATTTTACAGTATTCCTGCTTAATTGGCAACCAGCTGTCTCTAGGAAATAAGATATTATGTTCAAGTGTGACAATTTTTTCCACCCCCATCTTATCACTGTGAAAAAGACTGAGTGGAGAAAATATGTTCTTAAAATAGTTAGCTTTTCAAAAAATAAAATCAGCAAAGTGATACAGTTAGTGCTAAGAATTCTCTCTCCTACAGTGTCAACTTAAGATGGGTAAATTCTCTATAATAATGATTTGATGAGTGTTATTTCAGATCACAAAGCAATAGGGCCAGTTCTAGTCAAAAGTTAGAGAAGACTTCTCAATCAAATTAGCTGCTCCCTGAGTTGCCTCTAGAGAGTGTTTTTATTGTAAATGTTTATGGTCCTTGGCACTTTTGAGACTCTCCAAGAGATATTTTCCATCATCTGGGAGCTGGGCTTCTGGGCCGACTGGAGGCTGCTCCCTGCCCAGTGTAGGGTCAGCCAGATACACCAGCGAACAGGCTCACTTAAGAAGAGTACCATGCACATGCCGCTGGGTTTATGTGTGAGCAGCGCCACCAGCACTGTTAAAGGAAGGAAAATGAAAACATTGTCATCACTGGTTACAGGGCAGCTCAAAGAGAAGGGAAATCCTTAAAACAATGGAATAAGTAGTAGACTTCCTGGCACCTTGGTCTATTAAGTGGAAGAAATTTGCTCATGGCGGGGAGGAGGAGGTGAGGGTGTAGCATCCTAGCCCATGTGGTGTGCTACGTGGACCCTCCTCCACAGAGTCCCCGTCACTTACATGCATGCTAACAAATAAAACAAGTGGCTACTTTTTCCCATCCAGAAAACTTCAAGACTGTAAAATAGGTATAGAAGCACAGTGTCTTATAGAAATGGCACATTAAGGCTTAAAGGTATTCAGTGGCCTTCATATAGTCCCAAAGAACTTCATAATATAAGAAACTGCCTTGTAAACATTGCCTGAATGAAGGTGGAAATTTCCCTACAGGCATCTCTGACCCAGGGCACTTTTCTGAACTTCAAAGGGAGCAACAAGAAATACTTTATAAGAGAGAATATGTGTTCCCTCCAGTTCATCATAAAAATCATAGCAAAGCATAACATTTGGAATTCAAGAAAAACTAATAAAGTTCAGCCCCTTCTTTTTACAGATGAGGAAGGCGAAGCCTTAGGGAATACACTGACTTCCTTGTAGTATTACAGCTACTGAAATCTGTAGTATATGAGAAAGCCAAAACTTAGACTGGAGTTCTCTGAATCCAACAACAAACTATCTCCAACTCAAGAAAAAAAAGAAAGAAAGAAAGAGAGAAAGAGAGAAAGAGAGAGGGGGGAGGAGGAAGGGGGGGAGGGAGGGGGAAGGGGGGTAGGGAAAAAGGTGGAGAGGGAGGGAAGATGGGAGGGAGGGAGGATGGGAGGAAAGGAGGAAAGCAAAAAGGAAGAAATAATAATAAGCAACAATAAAAAAAAATAAAATCTCTACTTTTTTTAAAGGTAGAAAATATTCTTACAAACATCTGCAATTTCATGAAAATATCAGCCTTAAATTTATCTTTTTGAACTTATCTACATGCCCAAACTATCATTGTCCATGGTGAGTTTCATTTGTCTGCTCCCTGCTATATAAAGTTATGTTTCTTTTTCTTTGCGCTGAAATGACTACAGTGGGGGGTGGGGGGAGAGGAGCTGTAGCTCTAGCTTTCCAGGAATAATTATTCCATATTCAATGCAGCCCTATCCTTCTAGATTTTATAAATTTGCTCCATGCACTAGAAAAATATCTTTCACCTCGGAAAACCTCTCTGAGGTTGCAGCTTGGTGCATTTAAAACACTGTGCAGAGAGAGCAGGAATAAAAGCCAGTTGGAGAACAGGCAGGTCTCCAACAGAATTTCTGAGCCCATGTGCACCTGCACACATGCTCCCTCTTCTTCTGTAGCTCAATATTCGCTCTTGGTTTTTACCTGTTTGCACTTCCTGGCACCTGCTTCTGGGTTTCTGCATCCATGAAAGCCTGTCCCTGTTTGAATGCACTGGAGGTTGTCACACATCATGCATCCTTTATCTTTGGCATGCACCTACTTTCCTCTCAGCCAGCTCCCTGAGTTCTCATGTCCTGTCATAGTCTTCCTATTACCACTCTTTTGTCACTACTCCTTCCAATCCATCTTAGAGTGTGAGGGATAACCAAGCTGCTAGAACAGAGGTTTATATACATGTAGGATTTCCTGGAGCAGTTAATTGATTTTTTTAGTTTTATCATGAAATTTTTATTTTGCCCAGGAAGTGCATGCTTAAAAAAGTTAATACCATCTATTAGCATCGTTACTTTACTTAATAAATTATATTTTTTGCAGGTTCTGGCTTTTTTTAATAGGTGATATTTTAATGCAAAAAAATTATGGCATAATCTTGTTATTTAAAATTAGCTTGAGGAGAGCATATATGGCTCAAGCAGTTGAGCATATGCCTCCCACATGGGACATCCCGGGTTTGGTTCCTGGTGCCTCCTGAAAAAACAGAAACAAACAAGCAAAACAAATGAAAAAGCCAACTCAGGAAAGTTCATGTGGCTCAGTGGCTGAGCGCCGACTTCCCACGTACGAAGTCCTGGGTTCAATCCCAGGCCCCTGGTACCTAAAAAAAAAAAAAAATTTAGCTTGACAAAAAACAATACATTTTCCTTTGTTTTCTTTTTCTTTCTCAGTTAAATGAAAATTTTATCATAGACCTAGGGCAGAGTTCAAATACCTTCAAAAGCCAAGTCACTAACAAAGCACTGAGGGGGCAGGCAAGACCAGGGCTAGAGTACAGAGAGTGAGGCACTGGAGCAAAATTTAAGGGGGTGCCAAAAGATTTAATAATCAAGAAACACAGTTTTTTAATGTACTGTTTTAATAAATAAAATTAATGTAAAATTCCATCCATTTTGACCAAAATATTAAAATTTTAAGTAAAGACAGATCGGTTTTAGAGTGATTTTTTTCTTGATTTGCAGACTCTGGTATGGCTCTCCCTGGCATGGACTGCATGAATGCAATCCCTAGAAAACGGTGGGAACAGTGTTCATTAAAGCCTGCATGTCCTGAAAGTATTCCAATTCATTATAAAACAGTGTGCTGAGTGAACATAGGGACCAAATGTACAATCTCTGGTCCGAGTCTGGTCGACACAGTACATGAATATCATGTCTTAAAAAAAAAACATATTTTTCATGCCCCTCTCAGAAATGTTAGTGGATGAAGGCATACTAACCAGGGTTTTCTTTATATAAGGAGTTGACAAACTTCATGGCAGAAGGAAGGGACATATTGGAATTGAAAAACTCAGTTCCCAAACTCTCTAACAAGGAGGGAAATAAGGACTGCCTCTCCAATGCCCACTGCATGTGCCAAATGGAGAAGGTATCCATCCTTAGGGGAGAAAGGGTCAGACCCATGAGCTCAGCTTGGGTACTCTGTTTGGCTGTCAGCATGGACAGTCAATGCCTTAACCAATTACCTTTCAGGGAAAAAAGCTTCAAATAAAAGGGGCAATATATTACCCTGTACAGAACTGAGACTGTAAATTCACCCTGTTTGAGGTCTAATGATAATAGCTCATTTTTATCAAGCATTCCCAATGCTCAGCACTTTATATATGTTATCTTATTTAATGTTCATAACATCTCTATGAGGTATGTATTTTCCTTTTTTACTGATGAAGTAAAGGAGAGTTACATTGGTAGAGCTGGGATTTGAACCAAGGTACTCTGGTTCCAGAGCCTGTAGGTTTAACCATTCACTATACTGCATATTAACAGTTAAGACAGAGACTTCTGTGTTTTCTTCCAGAATGCTTCCTGTGACCCTCAACTGTAGGATTTATACTTATATTTGTGACCAATCAGGACATATGGCTCTCATTAATCAAATTGCTCTTTTGTTTAATCATATTTAGTGTTAAAGTATACAAGTGCCTTGATGGAAGAGTTCTTATGGGATTTATCCCTTCACTTCCCATCATTTTTTCTAAAATATACCAGTAGTTCAAAAAAAATTAAGCATCAGCATTTTTAAATGAATTAATTTTAATGTGGTAAATAATATCTACTTTTCATGTTTCTATGTTTTGTGTAACACACACTTATTTAATTTTTTAATAATTTCCTTTAATTCCTTTAATAATATCTTCTCAGTTCCCCAGTCACATATTGGTGTTGTACTCCATATATACTGAAAATATATTAAATGTGTAGATTATATTGAAAAAAAAAGAGTAAGACAGGTAGGAAGCACTTATCTAAGACAGTATTGATGGAAGGGTGTCCAAAGAATATACAACCTGTCAGTTTCCCCCAAACATTTCAAATTTCATCCTTGGATCAAGCAAGAACACTAGCAAGCTGTATGGCCATCAGCTGACATTGAAGGACATGAAAATTTAACAGTGAAGGGCAAAACTAATCTAACACAAGGGTGCCATTGAAGCCATAATCTACTACATTGACAGAGTGTTCTCTTTACCAAGACCCATGGAGAAACAGTTCTTGCTGTTCTCAGTATCAGGAAAAGCTGTGTTCTCCTAAATAAGTCACTTAGTTTGTAAATATGAATATAGCAAATTCCCTATCTATTTGGTTTCCATCTTTGCTATGGCCGCTAGGAATTTTAAAGCCAAATTTATCACCCATACCTAGCAACTCAACAGGACCATATGCCTGTAATGTCCATTTTGGTATACTGTGCTCATTCCTTGTTTTATTAGTTTCCTACCCACATTCTCCTGTGGTCCTGATTTCCAAGGCTATTTTTTTCATCCTTCCCTTCATCTATTACATTTCTTCTAATTTTTTATGGAATGTGATGCTGAATGAATGAATGGATGGATGGATGGATGGATGGATGGATGGATGATAAACAATCAGCAGTCTTTTTTTTTTTTAGTGAATTGGAAGGGAGGCATTAACCCATTCAGGTCCCTCAGCCCAGAGGAAACCCAGGCTGCTTGTGAAAACTCTATGATCAAGAAAAGCAGCATCAACACAGCAACTAGCAAAGCCATGGCATGAAAACAAAGGGTAAATGGCGACCACACATTAGGAAAGAGGAGAAGTGTGATGACCACCATGGAGATCACTTGAAGCACCCTGGGAACTCTGTCAAAGAGGAAGGGAGAACTTCCAGTGATGATGCTGATGAAGGCTTGAACCAGAGGCTTCTATTAGCATGACCCCACATACTCTTTAAGTCCATCCTTCTGGGCTACAGTATCCTGTAAGACATGATCATTTACATGCAAGACTGGGCAGCTTTTTGCATTGTTTTGCCTCATAGCTTTGCAACTTGTAGCTCTAAATCATTATTAAGCTTTAGGTACCAAGTTTATCCCACATCTACAAATGATTAAGTAATTTCACTTTTGAGGACCTCTTATTTGCTCCCAAAGCTACCCCTATTCAAGTTCAACTTTTTTATTATTGGTTCATTATGATGGCTCTAGCAAAGCCAGGTTAATTGTTCTGTTCCAAGTGGTCAGCAGAGGAAAGATACTTCCAAGAAGAAAGTAAATTTGACTGAATAGGAATCATATGAGAGGAAGTCTGGTTAGGGCCTTGCTCAAGCTAGGGAAGCAAATACACTCTAAGGTTCTTACTATAGGATCTTGACTGATAGACTGATTAAGCACTTTACCCCATGCCTAGGCAGTGATCTGGAGTTTAATGATGCATGATCATTACAATATTTTAAGGCTTTTATCATAAATGCTTATACATGCCATCAGGTAATTTCCTCTGTAAGAGTGGAAATATCTGTAAAAGACCTTCTTGTTTCTGAACCAATCAACAAATATTTACAGGTTCAACCATGAGCTCATCACTGTGAAAGTTTTATTGGTGAGACCACGAAAGAAAGATAAGACTTGGTTGTTGCCTTCAAAACACTTACTGTTCAGTTGAAAAGACAAATTTTGAAAAAAAAATTAAGGAATCTTTATATGCTAAAGAGTTTGCCATTAACAAGTTCAAAGACAGATGAGAACACTGAGAGTGGAGTTTGTTAAAGAGGAGGTGGAATTTGAGCTGACCTTGAAGAGGAGGTAAAATTTAACTTGGAGCGGGAAATGAGAGAGCTCATTCCAAGTTGGGGAGAAAGGAAAATAAATTGTAGACACAACTAGCCATAGGAGTTTTGGAATGATTTTAGCATCTTCATATCAACACTTGGCTTAAGCGACATTGTCAGATACTCTAGGAAAGGAAATGCAATCCTCCCAAGACCACCCAGCTTAAACAGTTTTGCAGAAGCTGTTCCAGGTTAGAGTTTACTTGTTTACCAGTGGGACTTCATTTGATTCTTTCCTCGTCCACACGGGTCTTACCTTGCCCCAGTTATGTTTTGAGCTATAATCTTGAAAGCACATTTATTGGGGTTGGTAAAGAATATTCAATATAGTTACTACATATTTTTTAACTGAAAGCCTTGTCCTTCCAGATCACTGTGCTGCAAGGAGTGCTGTTTACCACTCTCTGCATCTTCCAATTATAAAACTAATGTAATGTACCCCCATTTTCCCAAGTCTGCTTCTAGCCACCTGGGAGACCTTCGTTGTTTTTGGAGATGAAGATGGAATTATCTAAAGAGTGCGAGAACACAACTTATCATTGGGGCCGGAGACGGGGAGGTAATTGATTCACAGCCAGTAGACATTTAGTCTCAAAGCAGCCACTGATATACTTGAAGCCACTGGCGCTAACTGGAGCCTACATTCTCCTATCAAGCTAAGGGCCTTAGAAACACCAAGGAGAGGGAAACAGCACATTTTATTTCTTCATAATAAATCTCCCATCTTATTGTTGGAGACATTTTGTTCTCCTGAGATACAGGGCCAGTTTCTCAGCCTTTTTCAGATGAGCTCTTCCTTGCCTGCCGCCCATTTCCAGTAAAATGGTGTACTGGGATCCAAAAGAGGCAACCTGCCGCGTCAAGCTTTTTATTTTCTGTGGACGCCCTCCTCCTCCACTCCAATTTCATTCAGACTTCTTTTCTTTTCCTACCCGTTCCCTCCCTCCTCATCCTGCTCTTCCTGTCATCCTTCATTACCCATGGGATCGCTTTCTCTAAGTCTGGAGAGAAACAATTCCTGGATTGGATTGGGAAGCAAAGTACTATGAGACTCTAACTCAATCTCAATTACTATATGGCACTACATTCTATGAGTGAGAAATGCAATAAAATGGCAATTTCTAAATTTAACTAGCATTATATAAAGCAATTATTTATTACAGAAGACTTGTTTATATATTGCCTCAGTTATTGATTTATATGAAAAAGGCAAGGTACAGAAAGCCATATAAATCGATCATTATTTAAAGTGGTTAATCTAATATTTAATTTGTTTCCATGAATTTTCCTCCAACAATCATGCTGCATATCACAAAAGGTAGTGGTGAGCTATAATTCTAATCCACATACCAAAACTAGAACATAAAATAGAACCTAATAAGATATGTAAAAAGGATGACTTTCTCATTCTTGTTTGAAATGCTGGAAAAGGCAATTAAGGCAGAGTAAATCATATTTTTCTTCCACAAACCCATTCTCACTTTGCACCCTCCCCTAATAAACCCTAAGCTAAAACCACTTAGGAATTACAATTATGTCATCATCATTCCCCGTATCATAAGGAGGCGAGGCTGCAAACCATTGCAAATGATTCTGCTGAAAATGAAAGACACTCTTCTGAGAGGTGTTTGTTTGTTTCTGGCTTTCTAGGCTCCTTTAGGCAGAATGGGGGCAGGGGAAAAAAAGAGATGGAAATTAAGTCAGAAAAACAATTAACTAGCACAGCTTCACTGCACAGTAACATCGAATCATACAGCAATTAGAGCTCTGAAAACCCCCGATTTGGTTTCACACGCATTTAAGGATGAAAACGGATATGAACACTGAGTTGATACTGGACTGCAAATGGAAAAATCAAAGAGGTAAACACTGTAAAATTTCATTCTCTGCCTAATCACATCTCTAGAATTGTGATTTGGGCTTCAAGAATTTTTATCCTGTACACAAAAAAATTCACCTTCTCTCTCCTGCACCTTTGGTAGCTTGCCAGAGAATTGCCTACCATTCATTTCCACACACATACACACGTTGAAAATAAAAAACATTAATGTTGCTGAAAAATATATTGCACTTGTTGACTAATAAAGGGATTAATTAATCCATTGTCCTCACAGATTACCAAAGCCTTACTTTAGTCCAGAAAAGCAATAACCAAAGCTTCCAAGATAGCAAGTCAATAATGCTTTGAAAAGGGGAAAACCTTTCTTGGTCCTAGTTTGTGTTTTATCTGACAAAAGCAGTTTACCTTTATCTTGTAAAAATGTCAGTGTAGACTACATAACCTTCAAAATATTAGTTTTTCCTTCTATTTTTTTCCTAATAGAGTAATTTTCTCTAGCATGGAATTCCCAAAATACAAAGAAATCTACAAAGGTTCATTTCTCCCTGTCTATCTCTAAAGGTTTTTCTGTCATTTGACAAAGGCTTTAAAATATATATATATAAAGTGACACAGACATCTATTTCCTTTATTTTTTTAAATAAACTTTTTTATTTTGGAATAATTTTAGATTTCCAGAAAAGTGGCAAAGGTAGTACAGAGTATTCACTCAGTTTGCCCATTTATTTACATCTTACATTACTACAGTACATCTGTCAAAACTAAGAAACTAACATTGGTACATTACTATTAACTCTTTCTGTTTCAGGATCCAGTCGATGGTACCACGTTGCATTTAGTTGTCATGTCTTCCCCTTCCCTTCCGGTCTGTGATAGTTTCTCAGTCTATCTTTACTTTACATGGTCTTGACAGTCTTAAGGAGTTCTGGCCAGATCTCCTGTAGAATATCCCCCAATCTGCATTTGTCTGTTGTTTCTCTCATGATTAGACTGGGGTTATGGGTTTTAGGAAAGAATAACACAGAGGTGAAGTGTCCTTCTGGTCACTTCCTATCAGTGGCTCATGATATCCACATAGCATCACTGGTGACATTAACATTAACCCTTGGTTAAGGTAGCACTTGCCAAGTTTCTCCAATGTAAAGTGCTATTTTCTCTTTCCTTAATTTATTTTCTGGAAGAGAGTCACAAGTTCAGCCCACACTCAGGAGGAGTGGGGAACAAGAACCTCCTAGATGGAGTAGTGTCTACAAATATGATTTGGAATTATAATGTAAGAAATACTTGTCTCTTCCTCCCAATTTATTTACTTATTCAATCATTTCCTTCCCTTAATTTAAAAATAAGGCAGAAGCAGATGTAGGTCAAGTGGTTGAGCTCCTGCCTCCCACATGGGAGGTCCCCGGTTTGTTTCCCAGTGCCTCCTGAAAAAACAACAAGCAAAACAAATGAGAGCGCCAACTCAGGGGAGTCAATGTGGCTCAGTGGTTGGGCATCGGCCTCCCACCTACGAGGTCCAGGATTCAATCCCCAGCCTCCAGTACCTCAAAAAAAGACAGATCATTCAAGCAATGAATATCGTAACTATACAAAAGTATAAGAAAACATCTGAGAAATTTTTAATTCCAAAGAAATCTTGTTTCTAGGCTTTTTCAATAAACTACATCTAATATTCGTTTAAATGTACCCAAGGGAAAATGTACACATAAGGTTATACACCCACTCACCTGACCCCCCATCAGTTATGTTTCTAAACATAAACACATTGTTTATTTATCCCAAGCAGTTTATAAAGACAAGGAACCATTTGAATCTTTGAAGTATTTGGGCTTTCTGGCAAAATTTCAGTCATCTCTCAACCTTACTCAGCCAAATGGTCACCTCTGAAGAAAGTAGAGGAAGCAACAGTTCAAACCCCTTGTTTGAAGCCCCCATCTGGGCGTCCTACAGCATTCTAAAGACAGCATATAGGCCACTTTCTGTGGATGAGAACTCCATCATAACCACACTCAACCTTTCAGCACTCATCAAATCATCTTTCATTTCCACAACAGTCACTTATTAAGCATCTACCATATGCCAAATGCTGAGGTGGGTCTTAGAGATATAACTCAGCACACTAAATGGACAGAAAGATTACAATAACAAAGAAGTGCCTTAGAGAATAGGAGGTTCTATGAGAGACACATTGCTTTGGTGCAAAGGCGGGCACTAAGGAGGAAGCAGTCAGTCCACATGAGGAGGGAAAGGAATGATTGTATAAAGATCACACTTAAAAACTGGGTGTCTATGGTAGACTAAATTGTGTATCCCTGTTTGAACATGTTCTTAGCCTTGGTCTGCATTCTGGTGGGTGTGGACCCATTGTAAATAAGATCTCTTCAAGATGTAACTTCAGTTAAGGTGTAGCCAGACTGAATCAGGTTGGCCTTTAATCTGGATTACTGGGTCTTTAAAAGCAGAGTGAAAGTTGGAGGGAAAGAGAAGCCACAGTAAGCAGCCCGAAGCTGGAAGTCAATGGAACCCAGAAGAGAAAGGAGATGCCACTGCCATATGCATTGCCAAGTGGTAGAAAAGGCAAAGAACCCCAAAGATTGCCTGCCAGCCAGAAAATACTGGCCGGAAAAAGCAAGCCTTCTAGCCTCTGAAACCATGAGCCAATAAATTCCTGTTAAGCCAATCCACTGTAAGGTATTTGCTTTAGCATCTGGGAAACTAAGGGTCAAAAGACATTTCCCAGGCACAAGGAAGGTCTATTTGAGCAAAAGGGGAACCCTGAGGAAGGCACAGAGAAGTTGCAGGAGTTGGTCACACACCTTCGGTGACCAAATGATCAGGGATCTACTGTATCTAACAAGACCCTTGGAAGAATTATGTCCCCTGGAAGACACTGTTTGCTTTCCCTGCCTGCTGGCTTTTAGAACAGAATAAAAATAAGACTCCATATCTTTAGATTCAAAATTATTTCTATAATTACCACGGATAGCTTTTGAAGAAAAAATAACATTTTAGTGTTAACGTCATGTATCTGTCATGATTTTAGCATTCTTGATTGTGAAAGAAAAGCTCATCTTTTCCTAGCTGCTTTCCAGATTCTCAAAACATTTTTTACTGTTTCAAAGAAAGAATTGAGCTAAATAGGTTAATAGATTTGATAAAGAAAAGGACTTTTTATATCTGATTTATGGGAAATCTTGGTTCTCCTTGTATTTCCCTCCTGCCTTGAGACATATGGTCCGTTTCCCTTGATTTCACTGTCGAATCTCAGGCAGTAGGCTGAGCTTCACACACATGGGATACCACGTGGCTATGATTACATTTTAAGTGAGATTTTCCTGTTCTGTGTAGGGAGCATGAATACCATCTAGCAGTTCACTGTGCTGTGGGGCTCCTGTCATCTTGCAGAGTTCTATTGGCAGCACTTCACTACAAGGCTATCAGTTTAGTTGTTGGGGAAGGTGTGGTATTAAAAGATGTAGTCTTTCTGCTCTCACCATATGGAGCAATTCTACAGAGTGTATGCCCTGCCATTTCACTAGCTATTAATAAAACCATGCTGCTTTTTCCTCCATGCTGTTAGAGTCTTTTTACAAAATGATGTCTAGATTTTTATGCAGATAATCTGATTCCCCAGAGTCCCTCCTCCTCCTCCCTCAACCTTGCTGTACCTAATCTATACCGTATTTTCAAATCTAGAATAATCTATTTTTAATGACACTCTATCCTTTTGGGATATGGCTCCAGCTGCTCTGACATTAAATAGCACCTCATCAACAACCATTTATTGAGCAGGTCTTGTAAGCACTGCACACTGTGAGCAAGGTATTATGGGCGACATGCCATCCCCACCCTTGAGGCACTTTGTCATAAGAGATGTTCACAATGTCCTTCCTGAAGGAATTCTTCCACACAGGCACTCTGTCTTCTATGTTTATCTTCCAGGCTGCATATCTCTGTCTACTGAGAGATTGCAAGTTTACTTTTTATTTTTCGAGGATAATGTTTATCAGGCTAAACACTCAGATCAGCAGTTCAGTCATATACACCAGGCACTTGGACATTTTCCGGGAGTCTCTTGAGCCTAAACTCTCGAGCTGTGAGGACACGAGAGACCCTGGGTGCGCTCTTCCTCTTTAGGATGCCAAAAGTCTTGGTGGATGCCAAGTGTATTGATTGTTACCATGTGGAAGGAGATGGAGAAATTTTCTCTCCTACTAAATACCAACATGTGGCATGCACCCAGAGCTTGGAAAGTTAGTGTTTTTGTAATTAATCTAATAATTGGAGTGTTGCTACAATACCTTATTATACGTTAGGAAAAATTAAAGAAACGAATAGATTAATGACATAAGACGTGGGCCATCCTTATAAAAAGGACTCAGTGTTACTTGGTGAAATACGCACGGCTTCAGAGTCAGAGAGAACCGGGTTTCGTTTCCCATTCCACAACCTACTAACTCAGTGATGCTGAGCTTAGTACCTAATATCTCTGAGCTCAGTTTATAGACAAAGTGAAATAATACCTAACAGAATTGTAGTGAGATTAAATTAGATAATGTGTGTAAAGCGCCCAGTAGCAGGTGCTGGGTGAGTCATACCTCATAATTTTGAGAGACTTTGAAGGAGAATAAATTTCTGCTTTACCAGGAATTGCTGATATGCATTAATTCATAGATTAAGCAAGTTTTATTGAACTGCTACTATGTGCCAAGCTAACATAACTGCTGGGGAATTGTGGGAAAAAAAGAAAAAGGAACTAGCCCTTGTTGGCATGGAATTCACACAGCCTCATAGTCCAGCATGAAGGGACAGACATATTGACAAAGAAGCATGGTCAATGTGGTGAATTCTATAAAAGATGAACTGCCAACAGAAATTTACAGCAGGGATTGACTAATATCTGACTACCGCATTTAGGGAGGGCTTCAAAGAGGACGTGGAGTCTGCACTGCTTCTTGAAGCTTCAGACAGAAGAGGAAAGAAAAACCTCAAAATTATTTCATCATAAACAACTAATGAAAGGACTCTACTTTAGCAAAATGCACATGGTAGGTATCAATATTTAATAAGCTTACCATCTAGGCACTAATTTCACTAGCCTCAACTATTGGAGTACAATCATAAAACCATTTTTCCCCTAAAAATCTTCTTTGTTTCTTTGTCAAGCCCCAAAATTGTGGATGCAGAAAATGTGATCTAGTCCATCTGGTTCATCATTTCCAGTTAATTCAGGAATGTTTTTTTCCAGTCATTTCCAAATTAAAGCCTTCAGGATCCTGCCCCTCCCCCACCCCTTCACGGGGATGGTGTTCCTGATCTGTACAATAAGCTTAAACATACCTACGCCATCGGTGTAGGCTTTAGAGATAATGTTTATAAAGCCCCTAACACAATACCTGGCAGGGAATATGAACTCAGTTCCTGAGGGCAGCCACTGTTGCACCTCTCATACCCTGATCTAGCTCGACACGCTCTGCTTCTCTAGCCCAATTAAAAATAATTTCACCTTCTTACACACACACACACACAAAAAGAAATAAATAAGTTGTAATGTATAGTAGAATGGCATAGAGAAAGTACAAGTTTCCTCCTACTTTTGATAATCCCGCAATCTCCTACCTTTAATTGTACTACATTTCATCATCCACGCAGAGCCCCATTCACTATGCTGCTTGTGAGAGAACGAGCTCAAGCTACAACAGACTTAGGTAAAAGTCTCTTTTTTAAAGTACAGCACAATGAAACACAAATTTGCTTAGCACTTCTGTGGGTAATTATGAACAATATAGCAATAATCAACCACAGGAGTTTATTTTAAATCAATTTTACTTGATCGATGTAATTTCTTAAAGGAATACCTCATAGTCAAGAAAGCTTTTAAGGTTTCCTGACGGGCTACTTAAACACCTGGACCAAGGAAGCCCAATGTTAGCAGAAATAAATCAGCACAGGAGCACTGGCTATGATTTTGGCCAAAGTTCCAAGATCATGTCATTAGTTTAATTTAAAATTTGACGAAACAGGAGCAGATGTGGCTCAAGCAGTTGAGCATCTGCTTCCCACATGGAAGGTCCCGGATTTGGTTCCAGCTGCTGCCTGAAAAAAAAAAAAAGAAAAGAAAGAAGGAAAGAAAGAAAGAAACAAGCAAACAAATGAAAAGCAACTCAGGGGAGCCAATGTGGCATAGTGGTTGAGCACCGGCTTCCCACGTAGGAGGTCTCAGGTTCAATCCTTGGCCCTGGTACCTGAAAAAAAATTTTTTTTTTTTTTTACAAAACATCCCACTCACAGATAACCATAGGCTATATTAACAAACAGTAAAGCAAACTAAGATTCAAGGGAGTAAGATTCATGCTAACTTTGCAAGCTTGCGTCTTCAAATAATCCAACTAATATATACTTTGTGACTAGGCAGTTAAAGACCAAAATAGAGTTAATTAAGCAATGATGGTGATGATAAATATGAAGACTGGAAAACAGAAAACCAGCCACAACTGACAAACCCAGGAAACTCTTTGGCATCATGCTTTATTTAGTCTCATCTTGGTAAAGATATGACTGTGGAAAATGGACAAAATAATGTTAGAATTTTAGTATTTTCTCCAGGTTTCATAGAACTAGGGTCCAACAGGCCCCAGGCAGGAGAAATCTCATGTTACAGAAGTCTTTTGTGGTTTCACTGAGGTGATGTGGAAACCAAATTAAGTTGTAGGATGAGATAGTCCTTTTTTTGCATGATTAGTCCTGCCCAGCTCTTCCTTGACCAGATTCTTTTTTTCTAAAACTCAGAAATGAAAGGAGAAAAAAAAGTGGAACCAATGCCTAACTCAGTAGCTGTGCCTTCTGAATACCCAGTCTTTCCCAGTCTTTACAACACAGCACCCTAAAAATAGTATCATTTGCATTTGACACCGGTCTTTCAACCTTTCCTTCTCTTCCTTACAATGGTGAACAAATGCTAAATTCTCTAAAAAACCAAACTTTCAAAAGTCTGGTAAACATGAGTCTTTAGAAAAACATACATCTCTCACAAGCCTCCATGTTTTTTTAAAGGGTATACGGTAAGAAACAACTTGTTTTCTTTTTTTTTTCTTTCCCCCAGATTTGTGAAAAGGAAGAATTTTAAAGCAGAAAATAAAGGGAAAAAGCAAGATGCAATCTATGACCCATTTATAACACTCTGGCCTATTAAACTTGTTATCAGTTTACCTGAACAATTATTTCTAGATGAAAATAACCATTTGGACATGGAATTCAGATTAGAGTTATGTCACCCACCAACACATACACACATTCCAACATAACTATTTCTGTGGTAACAACCTGTGAAAAAGTGAAACAGTTAAAATCATCCCCTAAAAATATTTTTTTCAGCACTGTAATTACTTATAGGTTACTCTGAACATATAATACCCAGATATTTCTGTAATTAAATTGTGGTTCTAGAAGTCATTGGTACCATACATACCTGTTATTCTGTATGCATAGTATTAAATTCTTAGTAAAATATTCAAATATTAATGTTACTATTTTCTAAATCTCCAGACCTGCCTTCTGTCGATTTAGAGGAGTCATTTGCTATAATAGATCAGACCTAAGGCAACCTGAAAACAAAAAGAAATACTGATTGATGTCAAACTGAAACCAACTCTTGTGTATCACACTTTGAAACAAACTCAGAATCTGATCTCCAAATATTTTACTGATTTGGAGAAAGAGCAAGGCATAATAGGAATGTTATTTAGGAAATACATCCTCATAAATTTGTATATCTTTTAAACATCAAGAATATGAATTTTGGCTAGAAGATGTTAAAATTCAATATGTCATTTGTATGACAGATTGACAAATTAATTCAGACACCTCCAGATTATACTCCCAAAATGTTGTGTTAAGTTAGGTGTATGGAAGTTGAAAATGAATTTTCCCATTGAGACAAGATTAAAACATGGCAGTTAGACCCTAGGCTAGTGTTTAGAAGTCAATGTATCCCCTATTGGTGCTGAGAATTTGAGAAGTGTTGACGAATGCTAATATTGTTCTCTTTGCAATAATGTGGTATCTACAACAATAGTATCCAATCTTATGGCATAACTGGGCATGGAAATTTTCATTACAAATAGGACCAGGTAGACTACAAATAAGACCTAGAATCATTTTTATTTCTAGGAAACATATGTGGGCAATGTTCCTTTTTTTGCTTTTACATTTCTGTTTCTTTCACTTAAAATGACAACTTGGCTGGGTATTAAAATTTTGGCTCACAAGCATCCCTCCTCAAACTCCACAGACTTTGTTCAGTTGTTCTTTATTTTTTACCACTTGCAGATTGGAAATCCAAGGCAGCTTTCTCTTTATTCCATTGTAGGTAAAATATTGTTGTAACTGTGGTTTTATTGGGGGAGGCAGAGGTCAGGAAGAAGATTAGGGTGCCTGGAAGAAATTTTTTTAAGAATACATCTATGTGGTAACATTATGACTTTTATATCTGCAAACTCAGGTCTTTCTTCAGTTAGAAATATTTTAACTATATTTCATCTTTAATTATTTTATGTTTTTTTCATCAAAGAGATTGATCAGAGAAGTTGCATGATTAGAGTTTATTTTGTGAGCATTTTTGTGGCAGTGCAGGAAATGGATTTTGAGGACAAAGATGGATGCTGGGAAATATACTGGGGGTCTAGCATGAAACAACAGGCAACCGGTACAGAGGTCCTTACTACCAGAGGAATGAAGTAAAGGACGTAGACAAAAGAAATACCTAAAAGGTAAAACCTGAAACTATACAATTTAATTGGATGTGGGAGATGGGAATACAGGGAAAATTCAGAATAAATGCCAGCATAACGTATGGAAAAAGTGTCACTGGTGGTATCATTCTTTATGATTGGAAATACAGGGGAAAGGAGGAGGTTGAGTTGTCTGTGTGTTCTAGTTAGCTATGGCTGAGTCACAAACCACCCCAAAACACAAAGTTTTTAAATAACCATTTATTTAGCCTCCCAACCTGCAGTAGTCAGTGGGGAAATAGGATGGCTTTCTCACATGGCTGGCAAGTTGGTGTGGGCTGCCCACTGGGACCTCTGCCAGGGCTGCCATCCAGAACACCCATACAGGGGATTTCCGTGTGGCTGCTTAACTTTTTCACAGCAGGATGTCTGGGTTCTAAGAGCGAATGTCCCAGAACACCCAAAGTGGAAGCTACCAATGTAGCAAGGCCTGGGCCCAGAAACTGGCACCCCATCACTTAAAGTGCATTCTATTAGTCAAGCAGTCACAAAGGCCAGCTCCAAAGAGAGCATCATAGACCTCAATTCTCAGTGAGAGAAATATCAAATAATTTGGGGGCCATATTTTAAAACTTCCTCACTGTGAGATATTCAGACAGATATGTCCAATATGTAATTTAACTTACAAATCTGAAATTTAGGAAAGAGGTCAAGGAAGTTTTTTTTGTTGTTGTTGTTGTTTTTCATTTAAAAAACAATTTATTGAAGTATATCATTCATACATGAACATAAATAAACAATAAGTATATTATTCATCCATGTAAAGGTTGTAAACATACAAAACAAACATGCATAACATCATATAGGGCTCCCATATCTCCCCCTACCACAAATACTTTGCATTGTTGTGAAACACTTATAACAAATCATGAAATAGCATCGTCAAAGTATTACAACTAACTGTAGTCTGTATCTTACATTTGGTGTGTTTTCGCCAAACCCATTCTATTATTTTTTGTTCATAAACCATGTAATTTATCTAAAGTGCACAACTCAAGGAAGATTTTTATATATTTTTTTAATATATTCCAAATGGATACTTAAATTGTGGAGTCATCTATCTAGATGCAGACAGAGGCACATTTACTACAACATTAATGAAACTTAAGTTTCAGGCACCTTACTTCCAAAGTTGGGCCTTGTACCTAAATTTTTATTCCTTTTTTTAAAAAGAAACCCCAAAATGATATACACTTCAGAACCCACCTACCCTTGGTAGTGTTTAAATCATAAGAGTAACAAGATTATCTGAGGAAGTATGTAGAATAAGAAGAGTAGTGGACTAAGAATAAAAACCTAAAAACGTCAATATTCAAAAAGTAAGGGAGAAAAAGGAAGGAGATCATGAATGAGATTTTTAGAACATACTGAGAGAGATTGGAAGAAAACAGAAAAGAATTTTGTCACAGAAGCCAAGAGAGTAGAAAGAAAGAAAGAGTGGCTAGTAAACAGTCCCAAAATAAAGCTTAAGGGTTGAAAGTAAAGCAAAGTAAAATAAAGTAAAGTAAAATAAAATAAAATAAAATAAAATAACTTCTTTTGAATTGGCAATGTAGACATCCATTAGCAATTTTGTCAAAGCAGCTTCAGAGGAAGCAGAAACCAGATTTCAGCATGTTGAGAAGTAAACAATAATTGAAAAAAATGGAGACAGCAAGAAATTTGGCTGAAGAGACATTTAGAAATAGAAGCAGGAATAAGAGAAATTGGGAGCTAGAAAAATACAACTTTCCAAGACTGTTTTAAGAAAAAATACAAAGCACAAATAGTACTGTAACTATTGGAGAAATTTAAGTAATATTTTGAAACTTTCCCACAATGAAAATACCATGCTCATATGGCTTTACACAAAAATTCTACCAAACTTTCAAGGAACACATCATCTGTCTTACACAATTTCTTCCCAGAAATATAAAAAGAAGAATATGGCCCCAAGTCATTTTACACAACCAGCATAATCCTGATGCCAAAACAATGCAGACATGAGGAGAAGGCAACTTCCAGGCCTTTTAAAATCATGAATAAAGAGGCAGAAGTCTTAAACAAAATACTTGCAATGTCAAATAGAACAGTATAGATAAAAGATAATATAACATGATTAAGTTGCTTTTATTCCAGGAATGCAAGGATGGTTTAATATTAGAAAATCTATAATGTAATTCAACACATTAACAGATTTAAAAAATAAAACCACATGATCATTTTAGTAGATGCAGTAAAAGCATCTATGAAATTCAACATGATATAAACTCATAGAAAAAGAATAGAAGGGAGCTTCCCTAGCATAGTATGTATAATGGAGAAATGTTAGAATATCCTCCTTAAAATTAAGAATGAGACAAGACTGATAAAATCAGTACTTCTCTTTCAACATTGTATTGACTGTTCCACTGATACCAAATGCTTAAAGAAGCAGTTCTCTTCCACTTTCTGTGCTACTCCTCTTCAGTCTGCTTTGCCAAGTCTGTCTCTACTTTATCTGCACAGACTCCAGCTCCTCAGGATCTTATTCTTGATGTGGGCTGCACATTGGAATAATCCAGGTTTAAACTTATTGATGCCTGGGTTTCTACCCCTAGAAATTCCTATCTGATTGGTCTGGTATAGCAAGGGCATCTGGATTTTTAAAACTTCCCCAGGTCATTGTAATCTGCAGCCCAGGCTGAAATCACTGGAGTAGAATGAGAGAAACGGAGAGGGGAAAAGGAGGAAAGGAAAAAGGGGGGTGGAGTGGAAGGGAGAGTGGAGTAGAACAATGATTCTCAAACTTGGCTGCACATTAAAATCACCCAAGGCGCTTTTAAAACTCATGGTGCCCAAATTTCATCTTGGACTTTTTTTAAATCAGAATCAATGGAGGTAGGGTCCAGGCATACTACTTTTTAAAAGATCCCCTAAGGTTTTTATGTGCAGCCAAGGTTAAGAATCACTGCTCTCTTCTTTCTCCCTAGGCAATCTCATCCACTTCCTTGGATTCAGTTATTAAACATAGGCCAATGGCTTCACATCTCTGTATGTGCTACCCATAGTTATCTTCTAAGTGTGAGCATTTTAAATTCGATTGCCAGCTCTGCATCACCTCTTGGAAGTTCCAGGGTCACCAGAAGGCCCAGGCCTTCTTCTCTATCACACTTGTAAACACATACTCACTTCTGCCCACAAAGCAGGAGGCTCCACAGGGTTGAGGATTGTGACTCTCTTGCCTGCTGTGTGTGAGGACTGAAGCACAGTTTTTCCAATCTCTCTTAGCTAGAAATAGGATTCTTTCCACATTATTGGCATATTCTGCAAGTAGAAATTAAGAGTCACAGAGGACAAGAAGAAGATGAGTACAAGAGCCAGAACCCAGCACAGTGCTGATATTACTTGTTTAAAAATAATTGATGTCCTATATGTTTGTGTAACATTTATATAACCTAAGTATATCTTTAAAAATTTTTTTTAAATTATTATTTAAAAATTTTAAAAATAAATGAATAAAGACATGGGCTGATACTTACAAATAGACCCCACAAGCACATGCACACAATTACATATCATTATATGTAATTCTAACAAAACAAAAATTAATAATTATATTCTTATAAAATTAAATAAAATATAATAAAATATTTATTTAATGAATTCTAACTCAGAGCTAAGCCCATAGCTAGGGTCTGGCATTATGTTTCAACCACGACCTTATGTGACTACTGAGCAATTGAAATGTGACTAGTCCAAATTGAGATCTTATATAAATGTCAAATATACAATAGATTAGAAGATGCAGTATGATAAAATATCTAATAAATATTTTATTCTGAAAAATAAATAAAAACAAATAAATAAATAAAAATATTTGATGGGGGAGGATGGTGCAGAAGAGGTGGGGCTCGGCCTATAGTGAAATATGCACTAGAAAGAGACCAGCACTCCCAACTGCAGAGGCACAAAAATGGAGTCTCTCTCCACTCCCGTCAACCTCTGAACCACATTGCCCAGATGTGACTCCCTCCATGTTTTCTTTCCTTCCTTTTCTATCATTGTTGAATGGGTGAAAAGGGACTCCCCAGACCCCACTACCACAACGGTGAGAAGAGAAATCTTCCCACACCCCTGCAACCCGCATAGTAAGAAGGGACTTTCCTGCCTAAGTGACAAGATGGGATTCCCCTGCCACGGAGGCATCTAGAAAGTGAGGGATGTCTGTAAATGGAGCATACACATCTCACAGAAGGAAAATGATCTTCCCTGAATGCCAACGTTATGTGCCCTTTTCATAAGCCATCTCGTTGACTCTGTATTAGTAAGTCCTGTTTTACAGATGGGGAATCTCAGTTTGCCCTTGGCCATAGAACCATGAGCAGTGGAATCCAGTTTTCCAGCCCATATATATCAGAATGATTCAAAATCATTGTTTTTGCCACTGTAAAATGCCCTAAGTTGTGCTTGTTGTCAACTTATTTTAGATGGTTTCCTTTTTCCTTTTTGTCTTCTAGCAGGGGCAAGAGGCAAAGGGGGTGGCTTTAAAGGGAAAGCACAAACGAGATGGTAAAGGCTCCAATTTTTTTCTCAAAATATTTACAAAATATCCCCTACCCTCTTGAGATAGAACACAGCCCATCTTTGATCTCATGTCAAAGCGACACAGAGGAAAGCAGCTGTGGCTCAATCAGTAGGGCTCCCGTTTACCATATGGGAGGCCCCGGGTTCGGTTCCCGGGGCCTCCTGGTGAAGGCAAGTCCGCCCGCACGGCGTGGTTAGCTGACCCAGCGAGCACAAGTAGCAAGAGGGGATAAATGAATAAATAAATAAAATCTTTAAAAAAAAAAAAAAAAAGCGACACAGAATAACACCATGAACTTTTTCCACCCATCACTACCAAGGAACCTGGGATTCATCATTGTAAACAGAATGTTACCACCAAACTCCAGGCCAACTGGGGAAATCCCTGCATCCACTGCGAACTTCGCTGAGCACGGCCCTGGAACACAACTTAGCCAGGGTTATGTTCCCTGGCATTCTCTGATTGCTAAAACTCAGCTTTGCCTGGCAAAAGGTGAAGGTGTGTAGGAGGTCCAGACCCCTTTGGGAGGCAGCCAGCTAAAGCGAACTTCTCAGACATACACAACTGGGTAGTACAAACAGGGGCATGCTCATATATGAGTGGAAAGGTTCTGCTGGTCCCATCAAAGCAGCACCAACTCCACAGTTGCTTCCATTGGAATCATTCCCTGACTCTTTGCTATGCCAATTTATTTTGCTGCTTATATTTATTAGATTAAAATGGTTTAATTAGACTGTAAAGTGTGGGATTGTTTGGTGTGCAACACTACTCCTGCGTTTTTGATCACGTCCATGTATTTAAACCTAAGGGAAAAGGAGAATATTTTTATTCCCACAGCACCTTTCTAGAACAAATTAAATATTGTTTTCTCTTGCTGTCTACCTCATGATCTCACTGCTTTTTGGCTGCATAATGTGAAAGAAACCATTTCATTAATTGCCATATTGTAAAGGTCTGTGGGGAGTGTTTTGCTACTGTAGAATAGTACTTGTAAGTATTATTTTATAAGAATAGAATTAGTAAGGGAGAGAGTCCACAAATGCATTCTGTTTTCAAAGCTGGCTCAGTCTCTGACTCTCTGTGCCTCCTTGGTTAGAATGGCCAAAGATATACAAACTTAGTTGAACCCTTCTTTTCTTATCCAGGAACATTCAGGAGAGGCAACCATGAATGTAAAATATAAGGGAGGGAGAGCTGCTTCCCATGTATGAGGTCCCAGCTTCGATCCCCCATGCCTCCCAAAAACAAACAAATGGGAAAACCAACTCTCATTGAAGAGTGGATGTAGCTCAGTGTTTGAGCACCTATTTTCCATGTAAGAGGTCCCGGTTTCAATCCCAGGTACCTCCTAAAATAATAATAATAATAATAATAATAATAGTAATAATAATAATGGAAAAACACAGGGATGTTCCAGTGCCTTGCAAACAGCTGGTGCTGAAAAAATAATTGCTGATGGGAAATTTAATATGATTTACATTCCAGGTCTTTTCCAATCCCCTAACCATTAAAATCAAATTCTCTCGTTTCTAAGCAATCCCCTCTCTACCTTTCAAGTCCCCATTCATTCAAACTTTCCACAACCCCGTCAGGCCACACTCTGTAATGTAAATATCACCTTCCTTCTAACTAAGAGTACACATATTATCATTTAGCAGCTCCTGAAATCCCACTTCCTCCTAAGAAATGCCTTTTAATCTGTCTCCCCTACATACTCAACCCATCATGTAATTCCTGTGATTCCTCTTTTCACAGAAATTAATGTATTTCTTTGCCTAGATATATCAAAGACTTCATTTTGTATGTTTGTTCCTTGTTGTTTAATTGTTTTTCTCCATGAATAAACAGTTAAAAATTCCAGGTCAAGTAAGAATCCATATGCTGTGTTAGAGAGGATCTCCATGGCAAGTTCAGCCTCTTGTCTACAGAGCTACTGGGTGTGACATACAAGAGAGTCTAGGAAGGAAAGTCAGACTGGAAACTTGCTATTTCAGTGAACACAGACAAATACAGAGTGTCCACCTGCCTATCTGTCCTCACCAGTGTGGTGGTAGGCATAACGTATAGTCATCCATGCCTATTAAAAAAAAAAAAAAAATCAGAGAGTGCATCAAGAAACCCAGAATCACTTTTTAAAAATGTAATTCATACATCATATGCATCATATCAAGAGCACTGTTGAGTGCCTTCTTGCATAGGTCAGCCAGCTTCTAGGGCTTTTACTTTGTTGTTGCTGCTGCTGTGTTACCTTGAGTTTTTTGTTTTTGTTATTTTTAACCAACTCGAGTCTTTCCTAAGTGACTCAGTCGCTTCTATTCTACTTGTTCATTTTGCAGTTTACAGGGATCTAGGTCCCTGTCAAGTAACAGCTGGATAAAGTCTCCTACATGTGTCCTTTACTTGCACAGGAGAGGGATGCCATCCATCCATCCATCCATCCATCCATCCATCCATCCATCATCCATCCATCCACCCATTCATTCACTATATAGTTATTAATAGCCTACAATGTGATGTTCTGAGCATTGAGGATACCACCCTAAGCAAGGACAGCCTGAACACCATTCTATGAAAATTACCCTGTAGGACATGAGCCCATTTCCTGATCTCTAGATGACGTTACAGAGAAAGCACAGCTATTTAGATGGAATTGAAGTGTCCTTTTATAGAGGTTTTAAAGTCGTAAAAGATCTAGTTGGTGCCACATTCTATTCCACCATTAATTCTCTCTTCCCTCTTGCAGCATGGAAGAATTAGGCAGAGTGAAAATCACTGGTTAGTGCGCAGTGACACTCCTAGACTTTATTTTATAAACTTATCCCCATCTCATTCATATCTAGCATTAGAATGTGTTCAGATATGGTGACCACAATGCCAGTTAAAGCCAAGAGAGATGTCTTTAATTCAACTGGGTAATACTTTAATCTATATTGAAGTCATGGGTTTTCTAGATAAGATATGTATTGGAAGAATGCATGAGACTATCAAGTTTAAAGGTCTTTACACCTTTGCGTATCTTAAAAGTCAAAAAAATGCAAATTTTAAACAAGGTTGCTATCTGAGCCCTTGCCTTACCTTGGTACAACTAGTTATTGGAGAACTCATAGCTAAAACCCCGTTAGGTAGCAGACTTCCTTGATAGAGAAAACTAGGAGAAGTTTTAGGTGAAGTTAGTGGGCATTGCCTATAAAACCACCCCAAATGGAAGCCATTTACGCAGCAACTATGAAAATGGTCTCTGCCAGACCCTCTGGTCCTGAAATAGGGTTTACTCATGCCAAACTTCAATGAGTGAGGAGGCAACTCCCAAAGTTCATCAGGGAACATTTTTTCCCTTAATGGATAAACATATTTTAATCATTGGAAAAAACAGAATTAAGTATATAAAGGTTAAATAGAATTATACATATAATGCCTACTCTATGTTTAGCACTATGTGAGAATACAAAAGTATATATAGAAAATGGTAACTATCCTGAAGACCTTTGTAATCTAGTGAGGCAAGTAAGATGTACAAACCCAAAATAATTAGAGAGCAGAATGATTCAGTTCAATAAACATTCATTGAGAGTCAACCTTGCAAGTCTTCAGGGATGGGAAGGGGGATATGCTAAAAAAAAAAAAAAAAAAACTTTATAATTAAGTGCTAAACTGTGTCTTGCAAAAGTCAAGTGAGAAGCATTCAAAGAGAGATACCAGAGTATATTTGGAAGAGCGAGATTTATGGATGGTGTAAGAATTGATCTGGGCCTTGAAGGATGGAAAGGACTTGGATATGCAATGGGCGGTGTGGAGGCAGGGCTGGAAGGGAGAAGAGGCAGGGACAACATCCTAGGCAGGTAATATGAACCTAGTATGCAAAGGAAACAACAGAGAGAGCAGCAGATGAGAGGTGCTTCCCATAGAATGACAGTGGAATTAGATTATGGAGGGATTTCTAAATTACATTAGACTTAGAGAGAAAAAAAACAAAAAGCAATGCTAACTTCCAAACATTGGGAGGAGACGGCATAAAAATTCTCATCTTTCATCGCAAAGAGTCAATAAATCCTGCTTAAATTTGATAAACCAGGGGGGTAAAAACACTATAAGTATATATTATAGAACGATGGGGGTAAGTACCAGAGGAAAGATAACCAGACACAGTTAAAGTAGGCTATCTCTGGGCCTGGAACAAAGGAGAAAGAGGGCTGAGGACCAGAGAATGTTGCTTTTCATCATGAGCTTTTCTGCACTATTTGAGCTGATACCTTGTGAGTATATTACTTGATCCAAATGTGAAAATTAGAGACAAATTTAGTTATTAGGGCCATGTTTGTTTGACCCAGAGGCAGATTTACTTTGAAGCTAATGAAACTTAAGCTTTGGGGCCCCTCACTTGCACTGACCCCTTCCAAGGCCTATATCTAATTTTGTATTTGTATACTTTCTATTCTGTTTTCTTAAAGAGTTCCCCAAATTGTATAAGCTTCAGGCCCCAGATGACCCTCATTTGAACTTTTCATTTCTTACAGTACCTTAATGCTTTCCTTACTTTACATATTCTAGAAGGAACCCAGACTCACTTTGTTTTATGTCACTTTTAATCAAGGCACAGTGTCTTAGCTATGCTAATAAATTATTTTTATTCAAAATAAAAATCTCTACTTGATTCAGTAAACAATATCAAGGCACCAAGGCTTTTAAGTTGGGAAATGGCCAGGGGGAATTGGCGATTTATAAAACATTCCCTTGACATGGTTGGATTGAAGTTGGGAGAGATTGGAAGCAGAGGGAGAGCTGGGAGCTGTGGCAGTAATTGACAGATGTGATATGAAAACTCCGACCAGGCAGTAACAGAAGGGATAAAGACTGAGATGGATACAAGAGGCATTTCAAAATAGAACTGACCAGGCCTGGCTCCCAGCTGAAGAGCTGTCCCAGAAAACAATAAAATACAACCAGTTAGTATATTTCTGAGGTACATGCTGGGACATTGTCTAATTTTTTATTCTTCGTTTGGCACATTTCTCCCAGGTTTCAACTGAAAATTTGATCAGTAATTTGAATGAACTCATCCTGCTAGTTGTTCTCTAAGTCCAGCCAAATATTTATGGATAGAACTCTATCAGCAATTTTTAAAACAATGAACTGGGGAGCCAGTGTGGCTCAAGCAGTTGAGCGCCCGCCCTCCACCCGGGTTCGGTTCCCTTGTGCCTCCTGAAAAAACAAACAACATGCAAAAGAAATGAAAAAACCAACTCAGGGAAGTCCATGTGGCTCAGTGGTTGAGTGCCAACTTCCCATGAGGTCCCAGGTTCTACCCTGGCCCTTGGTACTCAAAAAACAAACAAACAATAACAACACAAAAAAACACAATGAACTATCTTTTGATTTAAAAATCAAGGATTTCCTAGCCCTGAACATGTTCTTGTACGTAGTCTTCAAGAGCTTATTCTGATGAGAGAGGCTAATAAACAGATTCAGTTAAGGCACATGACAAACCTTTAGATCAGAGAGTTCTTACTTAGACACAATTTATATCGCTGCCCATGTTCCTATTGTGGCAAACTGATTACTGGTCTACATTCTGTAGGAGGCGGTACATAACAAAATGGTTCTACAATGGCTAAGCCATTTGGCAAAAAATAAAAACACCTAGCAAAAGAATCAGGTTATATTTTGTGATGAACATCTATATATTTCCTATTGCTCTTCTGAGCCTGTATTTTTAATATTTCTACAGCGTATTTTGGGTTGTGTGTATGTAACTTGGGGATTCTGAATACATAAGCTGTCAGTCTTTGAATTTCTCTGTGGAAATTAGAAATTGAAAATCATGTTTGTATGTGGCCATACCAGCATGGCTGAACTTGAAAGTGAATGATACACCTGGGTTGTTTCCTGATTGATGGATTTGACTGCAATCTTCTAGGTAGATTAATAACCAGGCCTAAAACTTGGTAGGAATTGCTCTCGTTCATCCTCCATCCCCAGGCTTGGAATTTTTTTTTTTTTTTCCTCTTATAAATGGAGTCTAATACTCTATTCTTTTGTTTTTAAAAATATTAATTTTTATTGCATAAATTAGTACTAAAATTTCACTTATTAATCAAAATGTGTCCTAAACACAGAAAATGAGTTAAAAAGTAGAAATGCAGAGGTCAATATGTGTACTGCCTTCCTCCAAGAGTTCCAAAACTATTGAGTAAATTAGCCTGTAAACGCAACAATAGACATATTAGTTTCCATGTTCAATTATTTCACCAGTATGGAGAAAGAAGAGGGTGAGACCTTCAATGCATCATAAATTTTACTGCCCTCTAGATCACATCCTTTCTGACTTTCTCTCCCACCTCAATCTATTTTTTGTCCCACTCTCTTCATATATATTCAATCTCTGCCTCTCATTGGGCTTGTTGTCATCAGCAGTATTTAAACATGTTCTCTTCTTTGCAAGAAGTAATTCTCTAATTTGAAAAAAAAAAAGTTCCTCCTACAACCATTGCTCTTCTTCACAACTCAAAGGTCATGTTTAATCATCACACGCGCACACACACACACACACACACAAGCAAGCCAAAAACAAACAAAACATTCTTCTGGTTTTGATTCTTCTTCTCTGGCTCTTTCTTCTTAATCTCTTTTGCTGGTTCATCCTTTTAAGCATTAACCTTTTAACTTTAACTTGATCCTTGGGTTTCATTATTCAACACTCTTCTTGTTCTCTCTGATAAATTCAATCACCATCTATTTGAGAGTGACTATCACAGTCCATCTCCTTTTCTAAGTTTCAGACTCGTAAATCCAAACATCACCATTTGACTGTTCCAGAAGCTCCTCAAGCTCAGCATGTCCAAATCTAAACTCATCATCTCTCTGCCCAAACCTGTACTCTCTCCTGGGTTCACCATCTTGTAGAATAATGTCAGAATCCAACTAGCTTTGCTACACTGAGGGGCACTTGTGCCAGTGTAACTAAAGTGCATTCATATCTTATTTATCACTGTGCTGCCCCAATTAGCCCAGGCTCATTCTTTCCAGCCCATTTTCATGTAAGTTTAAAAGGCAATCACCTTAGAAAAATAAAATGTCTCATTAACCACTTTGGAAGATATATAACAAGTCTAAATAGTTTTAAAAATATTAAACTAGGGAAGCGGCTGTGGCTCAATCAGTAGGGCTCCCGTTTGCCATGTGGGAGGCCCCGGGTTCGGTTCCCGGGGCCTCCTGGTGAGGGCAGGCCCGCCCACGCGGCGTGGTTAGCTGACCCAGCGAGCACAAGCAGCAAGGGGGGGATAAATGAATAAATAAATAAAATCTTAAAAAAAATAAAATAAAATAAAAATATTAAACTAAATAGTTTAAGAGATAACATTAATCTTCAATCCCTTGCTAAATTGCAACCAGCCAATCCAATCAGGTATCTTCTTGGAACTAGAAGAACTAACTGGACCTTGTTTGGGGTACCTTGGCATTATCCTAGAAAAATTAACTGACATGCAATTATATACATGTTCTTTTACAAAGTAGCTCTATCCCCAATTTCTGCTCTTTTTTATATACTGGAAAATTGAGGTTGAGCAATCAGTAATGCAATGGTCAGTTAGACAAACAGGGAACAAACAATGGCTCAAGTATTCAACTTCTATGTTTCCTGAGCCTTTCTTCATCTCACTTAGGTGTTAGAGGATTTAATGAGTTAACATCTGCAGAACGCCTGGCAATGCTGGGAGCTCAAGAAATTGAAAAACTTTTTTAAAAATTTCTTACCGTTCTCCTTCCTTTCCCCAAATTTTGAGGCCTTCTGATGCAGAATGAAATATGCTTGGAAAAATCCAATAAGATTCCAGATCAGAACTGTTCCAGTAGGCTTAGAGAAAATTTAATTTGGCTTAAAATTATTTCAAGTGTCCTAGACTGAATTTCTCAAATCTACTCTACAGTGGCCCCTAACCCCTAGGGCAATTATAGAATGGACCTGACTTCTTGAGGCCTTCAAAATCATCATTAGTGAGATTAGATTAGATAGCAAAAGCACTGAAAACTGATTTATCCCTCTGGAGGCAGTTTTAGCCCAGACATGAAATTCTTCCAAGGCCCCAGAATAAAGAAGGAAAAAAAAAAAGGAAGTGGAGAACAAAAGGACGCTTTTTTATTCTTATCAGCTATCTACTCTAGAAATCCTTGCTTGCTCTATTTTTTTTTTTTTTTTTAGCCACCTTCTTCAAAACAACAGCAAACTGGAGAGATAGTTTGTGCAATGGGGGGAGAGGCGTTGGATAAGGGGAGAACATATCACACACCTAGGAAGGAATAGGAATTGTTCTTTTAATCAGTCGGTGTGTGTGTGTCTGTATGTGTAAAGGAGCACAATTGTGCCCAGATTATTCTCACCAGAATCCCAGTAAAAAAGGAAGAACCATGCTAATGACATCTTGGGTCATGTTTCAATTGTGGGAAGAGCCCATGGTACAGGGGCTAGTATAGTTACCAGCGGCTTCACAAGGAGCCAAAGGCCCCAGTAAAGACCCCCTTCACAATTACTCAGTGCAGCTCTGACAGGGAACTCAAATGGAACTGGCAGCAAGATGTAACTGGACCTACAATTTCAAACATAATGAATATATATTAGCATGATCACCTGCTGTGCTGACCTCCAGGGTTTCCCCTTTACAGCAAGAACCCAGGCCTGACTTTTTTCTAGGGTAGCCATCTTCAAATAGGGGGGAGGGTGGCAAAACTGTGGGCACATGATGACTTTCCAAGGGTACACAGAAAAGAATAGTTTTAAGGTAATCTAATTCCTCAATTGTCTGAGGAAGAGCTTGATGTGGAGGTAACTTCTTCCTCTATCTTTTTCCCCCTACTTTACTAATGAAATGGATACTTCCTACCCATTCCAAATCTTACAGTGGTGATCTGCCCCAGGGCGTGAACCCCTCCAGGGCACCAGTGAAGAAATCATTGGAAGTCTTAGAATAGCTGTAGAGAGGGCAAACAGCTTTAAAGATGGAAATAAATACTTTTGCTAATTAAGTGGCTTCTTATTCTTTGTTTTCCACAGGAATGAAGTAGGATCTAATCACTGTTGATTTTTGGCAAGCCATGAGATCTTTGGTGAATGATTCAGAAGGAATTCAAAGAATTTGGGGCTGATATCACTACTGAAAAATCTACTTTCATTTCCATCTACCTATTTACATGATAACATTTCCTGTGTGTGTGTGAACAGAAAATTAGAAATGAAATAAATGCAGACCTGTCTTGGTAGTAGCAGTAGGTATACATGGATCCTTGAGCTAGTTGAAAGAAAAGCCATATTCAACTCATTGAGATATATATGGTCAATAAAAAGTTTAACACTTAGAGCCAGATAAACATTCAGAATTTTTAATTAAAATTAAAATTTATATTTATTCTTTTTGATCAGTCGTGAGAAGGATGGCCATGTAAATTCAAAGAGAAAACATATGGCATAAAATGCACCATTTTAAAGAAGAGCTTATTCATGTCTTTTTTTTTATTTTTTATTTTTAAAAGATACTTAGATTATACAAATGTCACATAAAAAATATAGGGCATTCCCATATGCCCTATTCCCCACACCCCACATTAACAACATCCTTCATTAGTGAGGTACATTCACTGCAACTGATGAACACATTTTGGAGCATTGCCACCGTATTAGTCAGCAAACGGGTGTTCATGCAAAATACCAGAAATCTGTTGTCTTTCATAAAGGGTATTTATTTGGGGTAGAAGCTTACAGTTACCAGGCCATAAAGCATAAATTACCTCCCTCCCAAAGCATTGCCACACGTTGGGGCAAGATGGCTGCCGATGTCTGCCAAGAGTTCAGGCTTCTTGGGTTCCTCTCTTCCTGGGGCTCCGTTTCTCTCTGGGCTCAGCTGCTGTGCTCTCTCCTCAAGGCCAGCTGTAGACTATCAGGCAAACAGCTCTGTCTCTCTCCCCCAGCTTCTGCTCTAAGGAGCCATCTCTATTCCTCTGTGTTCTCCTGTATGTTCACTTCCTATGCTCCAGCTCAAAAAACTTCCATTCTCTTCTCTGCCATGTGGTTTTCTCTGTGAGTCCTCACCCACCAAGAGGGCAGGGACAACATCCTACTGACATGGCCCAATCAAAGCCTTAATCATTATTTAATCAACTAAAAGTGAAACCTCTGAATCCAATATAATCTAATATGCCCAAAGGAAAAAACCAGTTCACAAACATATTCCAATATCTATTTTTGGAATTCATAAACAATATCAAACCGCTACAGCCACTAAGCATGGACTAAAGTTTACATTGTAGTTTACTCTCTCTCCCACACAATTCTGTAGGTTATGGCAAGATTTATAATGGCCTGTATCTGTCGTTGCAATGTCATTCAGGACAATTCCCAAGTCCCAAAAATGCCCCCGTATTACACTTGTTTTTTCCCTCTCCCTCCCCTCAGAACTTCAGGTGGCCACTGCCTCCACATCAATGATATGATTTCTTCCATTGCTAGAATCACAATAAGTCTATAGTAGAATACCAGTATGTCTACTTTAGTCCATAGTTCATTCCCCAATCCTGAGGATTCTGGGATGATGATGTCCACTCCATCTCTAATTGAGAGGGGGCTGTGACTCTGTAGGGCCAATGAATGGGACTCTCTTGCTCGCAGTTGTAGACTCATGTCTTTTTAAAATGAATGATGACAGATATCTGATTCCTATGGTATTTGTTTTTTTTGTTTGTTTGTTTGTTTTTGTTTTTTTAAAGATTTTATTTATTTATTCATTTATCCCCCCCTTGCTGCTTGTGCTCGCTGGGTCAGCTAACCACGCCGTGCGGGCGGGCTTGCCTTCACCAGGAGGCCCCGGGAACCGAACCCGGGGCCTCCCATATGGTAAACGGGAGCCCTACTGATTGAGCCACAGCCGCTTCCCTCCTATGGTATTTGGATCCCATCAAATATCTTTTAAAAAAATAATGCAGCTTTTATTATAAAATGTCAATTTTTATAATACACTGAACATTTTACTGTTTGCAACAATTTCAAATTCTGATGTGAAACTGTACATGTCCTTTTTAAACAGAGATAGGGATGCATGGTTTTTCAGGATCCTTTTAGGGGTAAATGCACAAAACAGTCTGAAGATGACTGCTGTTACAGAATAGCAGTCCCCTAACTTTTTTATGTGGGAGTATCCCTGCTGACTGGTAAGGGGGAGGGAGGAGGAGCAGTTTTACTTTCTTTACCTATTGACCAAGAAAAACTAAGAAACAAAAAGCTGACACGTCTTGAACTTGATAACTGTACTTAATGAGGTCATAGAAATGAATATATTTGTTGTTAGGAAATACACATGAAAGTATTAAGTGTTCTAGGAACCTGATATATGCAACCTACTCTCAAATGTTTAGAAAATAGATCAGATAGATAGATAAATAGGTAGATAGATGATTGATAAATAGATGATAGATGGATTCAATAGGTAGGTAGGTAGAGAGATACATACAGGGGTCGGATGTGGCTCAACTGGTTGGGCGTCCATCTCCCATATGGAGGGACCCGGGTTCGATCCCCGGTACCTCCCGGTAAAAAAAAAAAAAAAAAAAAAAAGAGAGATACATACATACATAGATGGAAGGAAGGAATTATATGAAAAGTGTGGCAAAATGTTAAAAGTTGTAAATCTGGGTATCGGGGTAGGGGGCATATTAGAGTTCTCAGTATGGGTTTTGTATTTTTGCAACTTTCTTGTAAGTTTGAAATTATTTCAAAATAAAAAGTTGGGAAGAGGCTGTGGCTCAATCAGTAGGGCTCCCGTTTACCATATGGGAGGCCCCGGGTTTGGTTCCCGGGGTCTCCTGGTGAAGGCAGGCCCGCCCGCATGGCGTGGTTGGCTGACCCAGCGAGCACAAGCAGCAAGGGGGGGATAAATGAATAAATAAATAAATAAATCTTTAAAAAAAAAAAAAAGAAAGAAAGAAAAAACTAGTAGGTATCCAGCAATACTTTAATATAAGAAATGAATTTTATATTCATCAAAATAGCATAAGCATATAACATGTATCTAAAGATTTTAATCCATATAGATTTGAAGTTACATCCACTCATCTAGAAAGTGTTTGAGACAGCCTGGGATTCCCAGAAACACTTTGTAGGGACTCCACAGCCTTCAGCCATAGGACTGCACAGCCCTGGACGGGTTCCTTTGACCTTTGCTGAGTGGTCTTTCACTGTGGTGAGGCTAGGAAAATACCCAAGAAGCCCATTGCAAGAGGACATCCCAGGAAAGGGCACACAGATTCAAATGCCTTTGGAAGCCAAGCAGGAGCTCAAATGAGTGACCCTGCCTTGAGGTGAGACCTTGTGGGGGAGGGGGTGGTTGGAACTGGAGGTCAAAGGCTGTGTGATCTGTTATAAAAACAGGCAGCTGCTACTCAGCACCAACCAGTTGTTGTTGTGGCCTGTAGTAGAAGCTTTTTTACTTTTCAGGAAAAGCTGGATTTTTATGTGAAATCTCTGGCTGTTTAACCCAAATTAAAAAACTAAACACAAATGTAAGCTGAATTCAGCCCTTTGACCTCCAATTTGCAACCTCTGCTCTCATACTGCTCAAAATGGGTTCCAGGCCCAAGAAATGTGTTACATTCTACCGTGAGATGCTGTCCCCATTGAGAATAAGCATTTCAAAACGTTCATAGCAGGCTCACTAAGTAATTTTGTGTTTGTTGAATCTAGTAATAAAAAAAATTGAGCTAAAAATTTGTAGATCTGTTTTTTTATTTATTTTCTAATTATTATTATTATTATTTTTTTTTTTTACAAAAATATCAGTCAGTGGGAGTGGATGTGGCTCAAGCAGTTGAGCACCTGCTTCCCACATGGGAGGTTCCAGGTTCGGTTCCCAGTGCCTTCTGAAACACACACACACACACCACACACACACACACACACAACAAACAACAAGCAAACAAATGAAAAAACCAACTCAGGGAAGCCAATGTGGCTCAGTGGTTGAGCACCAGATTCCCACATACAAGGTCCTGGGTTCAATCCCCTTCCCCAGTACCTAAAAAAAAAAAAAAAAAAAAAAAATCAGTCAGCAGAGTGAAAACACAACAAAAATATAAACTGGTCTTTGTCCGTAGATTACTTTAGGAACACTGTCATGGTCTTTATGAGGGTGAAGTGTCCATTTGAAAATGTTGTCTTTTCTAATGCAAGACTAGGGTCTGATAACTGTCCCTGTGCAATCTTCACATGGACTACAAAGAGGTACCTGAAAAGAGACAAGCCAGAGAATCAAAACACACCCAGTTCTGATCGGCTGACAAATATCTGGTAGTAAAGGCCCAGAGAGTGACCTCTTTTGCCCAGAGTATGGAAAAGTGGTATCATTCCTGCAAGGCTGCTCCTAGGTGGATTAGGCCACCAAGGCTCCTCCAGAACCAATTCTGAGAGGAGTGGCCGATACCAAGCCAATGGCACCTGGAGTTTCTTCTCCCTCCACTAGGACAGTAGAGCCAACCCAGGCGAGACCCAGCACCTTCACTGCAGGCCCGAGGGCATGCTGTCCTGCTGCTGTTTGTGTATCTGCCTATCCCAGCACTGAGCTCCTCCAGGGTCCAGATTCCTGCTTCTCCAGCTCCCCAACATGGTTCCCTTCCTTCCTTCTCTGCCCAAGATAGGGGCTTCTTAGGAAAAGGCATTAGCCCCCTAGTTTTGGGTGCTCAGCTTTGACACCTGGCAACCAACTTCCCATCCTGGTGGTTCTGCCCAAGCCAGAACCAGGGGGTGAATAGTTGTGTCTAGAAGGGGCTTGGGCAAGAGTGTTGCAGTGGGCTGGAAAACAACTGCTGAGAGATTTAAGAGCCTCTTCATCCAGGGAACCAAAGGTATGGACTCCCAGTGGGCTCCTCTCTCATTAGCTAAGGGAAACCCCCAAAGTAAACAGGCCAAGGCTGTTGGTGAGTTTCCCACTCTCCTCCCCCAGTCCAGCAGCTTCAAGGTCCAGAGCTGAGCCAGCTTGGAGGGCTGGTACCCTGGACCTTCCCAGCCGCTGGCATCTCAGAGTGGGAATTCCTGGGCCTCAGGGTCAGGAGAAAAGAGGGCAGGCCTATGATGGTGATTTCTGAAGTGCTAGACCGTGGGTGAGTTTTTTCTTCAGACCATCTGGAGGGAAGTAGTCATAATCTATTACAAATGCTCCTGAAATGATCAAGTGCACATAGGGAAACTGTATTGTTGTCCGATTTGCTTCCCCTGGAGATCTCTAAATGCTCTTATCTTAGTAAGTGATCACTCCCTGTCTGAGGTATAGACTGAGAAGATTCAGGCCAAAGAGGAACAGCTCTCACCTTGTGTGATTCTCCAGATAGCCAGTTTGGGACTGGCTGTTTATTTTTCTTGCATTTTAAGATACTAAGAGAATTTAAATGAGATCAGCCCAGTGTGTGTAAATAAAGAAATAGCCTGTTTGGCAAAACAGAAAAGGCATCCTGTTGTGTGAGTTGAATTTTTAAACTAGGGTGTGCATGTGTGTATATATGTGTACTAAAAGAACAAAAGTGCATTAATCTATTTAATTAAGTAGTTTTTTAAGCTATTTCAAGTACCATTAGAGCTGGGGGGAAGGAGAGAATATAAAAAAAAAACATTTAAAATTATTTTTAAAAACTCATTGGAGGAAAAGGAAATGCCAGAGTAGTAAAATAAAGAATTTTAATTAACAACAAATTCATCTATTTCTCTGCTGCAAAACTGACACTCTTCTAAGGCAAAGTGCTTAGAGAACAGTTTTGCACCATAAATTTGTGACACGTTTTTTCATATGTGTGTTTGCCCTGTATGAGGCTTAGGAAAAACACAGCAAGCAAGCCACTCCGTCCAGCCCTGGAAGGAAAAGAGAAGATCTAATCTCCCGTGATGGAGATTACATAATAGAGAATTGCACACTCATACCCAAGAGTCTCAAAAGAATCAGGCCTTGACTTCCTGTCATTTAAGATGCCTTTTTTTTCCTTCGTGAGGATCACTGAAAACGCTTCTTAAAGACCAAGTGGGTATCTTTGGTTTAGAAATAGAGGTCACTTAACGGTGATTTATAAGTGCACCCCAAGCTAGAACGAAGCAAATATCGATATCTAAAGTGCATCTGCATTTAGTGCAGCAAAAGCACGTAATCTCTTTCTAATTGGTGCCCTGAAGATGCTCCCCACAGAAGAAATGGTCTTGCTCAGAGCAGCCGCCCCTCCCCTAGGCGCCTCAGCTCCCAGTTCGGGGCCCTGACTTGGGCAGCCGGAGTGCGCCTCTCTTAGATAATGCCAGGTACTCTGGAAAGTAGCCGTGTAATAATACACAAACCCCTGATGATGTCAGCGTGTTATTGACTTTCCAAGTCTGAATGACTGAGCAGAGGAGCGGGGGGTGGGGCGCGATCCATCCGGCAGCGCGGAGACCGGCCAAGCGAAAATGGGCTCGCGGTCTCGGCGGGGGAGGGGCGGCTCGCTGCCACCGAGCTGCTCCGAGCTAAGACTCCGCCAAGGCAGCGTCGGGGTCGCTGCAGCCGAGCCCAGGCGGGGCTCCGCGAGGCTCGGGCTCCAGCAACCCCGATGTTTACGTTTTGTCAAAAAGTCCTCCTGCAGAAATAACTGATGCAGTCCCCCGCCCCCGGAAGCATTTACCACGTGGCAGAACTGGTTACAAAGCTGGGAGCAGAGGCAGGAAGGGGGAGGCCTCCCTGCTCCCTCCCCCACTCTGCACCAGAGCAGGGTCGGGAGCCTTCCTCCTCGGCTGCAGTGAATTTATAGATCCCGGGATCGCTTTCCTGGTGAATAGAATTTCCCTCTGCAGAGGACCTCTGAAATTGCACTCTGTGGTGGTGACATTTTATGGGACATGATTTGCTTCGTTTATGATGCTGGCAGTGCAGTTGGGAGTTGTAGGCCCCGTTTTCACCCAGCAAATTGATCACAGGGTAAAGACATCTTCAAGGCTAGGTGTGAACAGGGCTCAATTGCCCATAAATGGAATTGCATTTCAAGGCCGGGATCTGGAGGGAAGCACTCCAAACTGGAACGTGGCTCCACCCCTCTACTCCCCCAGGCCTAGGCCTCTATTCAGGGCGCCTGCCACCCCTCTCTTCTGCCCACAAAGCTTTGTTGTTCGCACCTTTGTGAGGAGCTCGCTTCCTCCCACTTCTAGGCTAGTTGAAATCCTACCAGGGATTCAAGGCCCAGGTCAGGATTTCTGCCCCACCCCCACTGTGATTACCATCTCCTCCTCGGAGTTCCTGTGGTTTCCTGCCGGAAGAACTGTGTTTCTGGAAGCTTGGTTGTGGTGCAAACAGCACCGAGGCTTTGGAATCACCTGGGCTTGAATCCTACTCTGCCACTTATTAGCTGTGTGAATGTGGACCTGGCAGTTAACCTCTCCTTACCCCCAATCTGTAAAATGGAGATAGCAATATTTCCTCAATAATTAAAGATGAAATGAAGTCCACGTTTCACAAGGGACTCCCTTTTTTCATATATTCCAGTCTTTTGCCTTCATTAGTAAAGTTACATGTGTCAGGCCAGAGTCCCTGTGCTTGTTCTGAAAACAGCAGAAGCGCTAGAACAGTTGTTTCCTAAACTCAGCCTTTCCTCTCCAGCTCCCAGGCTTTGTGAGCCCATTGCCTCTCCCTACCCCTTCCCATCCACAGGAGAACCACTTTGTTGTCCCTGACCAAGATGGACTACTCACAGCCCCTTCTCAACTTCCCTTGCCACGTGAGATTGGTCCGGGAATGAAGAGCTGACACAGGCTACTCCAATCACAACCCTTCTTGGGGAATTTTGAAACTGGAAGTGAGAAAGTCGGTGTCTCCCCCAGGACTAAAACTGCGAGATATTGTAAAGTTGGGGATCCCTCTGCATAACCATGTTTTCCATCTTGTGGGCAAAAGGACAGTCTAAAGACACAGGATGGAGGGGGTGAGGGGCAACCTTGCAGAGCAGAGAGATCAAGAGAGGTCTGATGGTCCTGGCAGCCCTGGCTCCTGTGTCCCTGTATGGTCTGATGTGCCCCAGATCCTCCCTGTGGCACCCCCAATATTATTACAACCAATTTTTCTTATTGTTTAACTTAGTTTTCATTTCTGTTACTTACAACCCAAAAAGTCCTAAATAATACAACAACATTACATTTATTGGTCTGACTTATATAGTATCTTCATTGAATTCTGGACTATACCTCAGAGAGCAGATCTGTACATTTTATCCCCAGCAGCATGTGTGTCAGGGCCTCATGTCAAAGTGCTCAATGAATGCTCCTCAAAGTGAGTTAAGCAGGGGCGGATGTGGCTCAAATGGTTGGGTCTCTGTCTCCTATATGGAGGGACCTGGGTTCGATCCCTGGGACCTCCCAGTAAAATAAATAAATAAATAAATAAAATTAAAAAGTGAATTAAGCAAGGTTGGAGGACAGGAGTGCCCTGGTGGCCATTGGAACAAGAGCCTTCAACTGGTTAATTTGAAGGGGAAACATTGCTGCAGACTGTTAGAAGCCTATTTTATGCCACCCTAGTGATAATTAGGGTTTATTTGCATTGTGACTAGAAAGAGAGAGAAAAAGAAGAAACTTTATCCCCCACTAAATTGCAGTTAATAAAAATCTTGGAGAAAATGAGCCCATTATCAGGCTTAATAATCCCGCCTTGGGTTTTTGTCGGAGGGAGGCTGTGGAAATATATCGTATTCAACATTGACGGGACAGCAGATCCGATTTTATCTGATAATAAAATGCAGTAGTGGCTTAACCTCCTTTTTCCCCCTCATTTGTTTCCCAAAGGTTTTTTTCCCAGCCCATGAGTCACTTCCAGTCAGATTCAAAGACAAAAGCCGGCTAGTTGTATGTCAGTGAGTCAGGGTCCCACCCTGCCTTATCATGAACACCCTTGCTAGCTCCAAGAAGACAGATGAATTTTCAGCCTATAAGGCACTCAGGTGGAACCTGTTCCACTCCACTTCTGGGAAGGGCTCTTAAGGGAATAGGGCTGGGCCCTCCCAGTCCTCTGGCACCTGGCAGCTGATCCGGAACTGATAGCACCTGGGAGCCTTTCCTTCCCAGGGTTAGTTTGCTTTTCAATCGGGGACTCTTCCTGCAATCAACACTATTCTAAGGCATCCTGGTGAGTGAAGGCGAATAAAAGGAGGCCCAAACCCTCTAACAACTGGTCAAAGAATGCAGGAGAAAGGCAGAAATGAATCGTTGCTAGACTACTCTTAGAGGGCTACTGAGAAGTAAGTGCTAAGCACTAATGATTTCTCAGTCTCCAATCCTTGCCATCTCAGCATTTTAAGTAGTTGACCACCTTATTGAAACACTTTCTCCAATTAAGGCTCCTCTGACTCTTCTACCACTTCTCCACTCCCTACCCCCACTTCCTCTCCTTCTCCCATGTCCTAAATGCCCCCTTGTCTAGATAGCTTTCCCTTCTAAATCAAAATGCTGCCACATCCACTGGGTGATTCAGGCCAAAGAAGCAATTCTTGATATGTTCTTTTCTCTCATTCACCAAATCCCATCCATCGGTCTGTTTATATCCCAATGTTATCACTTCTTGCCATCCACACTGCTTCCAATTGACAAAGCCACTGCCATCTTCATCTCTCCAATGCTCTAGAGTAGTAACCCCTGCAAAAAAGCCATCACACTTAAGAGTAAAACTCTAACTCCTGCCACGGCCTCCTGGCACCACCATTCCCAAACTCTAGCCACTCCAGCCACCCTGGACCCCTTTCTCTTCTTCCACCACCAGCCCTTTCTTGCCTTCATACCTCCGATCTTGGAGTTGGTTGCCTCTGCTTGGAGGAAATCCTTCCTGGGACTGGCTCAGATAGTCATCTCCCAGTAGAGGCTGTCTGTGACCACCACATCTCACCCCAGTTTGTGGCCTGCACAACATTTATCACAATCTGTAATGATCAATTACCTTCTTTCATTATTTGTTGACTTTTACATTGTCTTCCTCCCCGTTGGAATAAAACCTCCAAGAAGGTAGAGATCTTATCAGGCTTATTCATAGTTCATTGATGAGTACATTGATCATTGCCTTTTTCTTAGAAGGCACACAATAGTCCTTTTTGATGAATGTATGCAGACAGGAGAGAAAGCCTATATGTAGACATACCTAAATTAGCTCCTCAAGGAAATGTGGAAGTTCACCAGGTAAACTGGAGGGGAAAACTGTGTCAGAAAGACAGGAAGGTATAAGACTATCTTGACCCCAATTACCTTTCTAGCTACTGCCCCCATTACTGTGCTCCTTTTAGAACTGAACAGTCGACACAAGGGTTGACTAGATTCATTACCTTCAATTCCTCTTCTCCCATTCTCTGCTACTTACCGTTGTCAATCAGGCATTTGTCCCAACCACTGCTCTTCTCAAGGTTACCAATGACCTCTATTTGCTCAGCCTTATCTTAGTTAACTTATCAGCAGCTCTAGATATAATTGATCACTTGTTCCTGCTGGAAACACTTTCTTCACTTGGTTTCTGGGATGCTACTTCTATGACTTTTTCACCTCCCTTACTGATAGCACCTTCCCAGTCTCCTTGCTGATTACTTTGCTTCTACCCCTCTTCTGTCCTCTGAATACCCCACATCCAAACCCCATAGGCTCTACTTTTAAAATAGATCCCTAAGCTGGCTGCTTTGCCCCCCTTTCACTGCTGTTACACTGGTCTAAACCATAATCCTCCCTCATCTAATTATTACAATAGTTTCCCCACTGGTCTCCCAACTTCTACACTTCAGTCTGTTCACAATACAGCAGCCAGAGGGGTCCTTCGAAAATATAAGATGGGTCTTGTCACTCCCTGCAAAAAAACCCTCCAATGGCTCTCCATTTTACTCAGAATCAAAGCCAAAGTCCTTACAGTGGCCTTCAAGACCCTTCTGGGTCCGGTCCCACCACCCACCCCCTCCCAATTGCCTGTTACGCTCTTTCTCACTCCGTTCCTGCCACGCCAGCCTCTTTGCTATTTCTTTTTTTTTTTTTTTTTAAGATTTATTTATTTACTTTATCCATTTTAAACCCCCCCTTCCCCATTTGCTGTTTTGTGTCCATTCGCTGGGCAATTCTCTGTCTGTTTCCTGCCATCTCTTCTCTTCCTCCTCCTCCAGTCTTCACCAGGATTCGATCATGGAGACCTCTGATGTAGGAGAGAGGTGTTCTGCCACCTGCGCCACCTCAGGTCCTGGTTTCCAGAGCTTTCAGAGCATCTCATCTTGTCTCTCCCCTGCGTCTCTCTCCTGCTACGCCATCATCTTGCTGCATGGCTGCCAGTGAGCCTGGTGGCTCACCGGCACACAGAGCCTGGCAGCCAGCCCATGTGCCTTCTCTCTCTCTCTCTCTCTCTCTCTCTCTCTCTCTCTCTCTCTATATATATATATATATATATATATATATATTTATATTTTTTTTTTTTTTACCGGGAGGTCCCGGGAATCAAACCCAGGTCCCTCCATATGACAGATGGACGCCCAACCATTTGAGCCGCATCCGCCCCACTCTCTGCTATTTCTTTTTTTTTTTTTTTTCAAATAAGTATTTCTTTTTTTTTTTTTTTAAGATTTTATTTATTTATGTATTTATCCCCTCCTTGCTGCTTATGCTCTCTGTGTCCATTTGCTGTGTGTTTTTCTGTGTCTGCTTGTCTCCCTTTGTTGGGTCGTCTTGCTGCCTCAGCTCACCGCGCTGCGCGGCCTGGCTTGCCTTCACCAGGAGGCCCCGGGAATCAAACCCGGGGCCTCCCATATGGTAAATGGGAGCCCTATCGATTGAGCCACATCCGCTTCCCTCTTTGCTATTTCTTAAACACAATAGCTGCTTCCTGTGCCAGGGCCTTTGAGATAGCTGTTACCTCTGCTCGGAAAGCTATTCTCCCAGGTGTCTGCATGGTTTGTTCCCTGTATCAGCTAGCTACTGTTATGATAAAGATGCATAAATGAAACATTGCCTTAACTTTCAGAGATGCCTCCCCAACCACCCCATATAAAATGCACCCCATTCCCATTCCCAGCAGTACTAATGTCCCCTGTCCACTTTAATTTTTCCCCATAGCTCACATCACTTTCCAATATGCTATATAATGTTAGTGTCCCCTGATAATTTAGGCTCCAGTTTATTTACTGATATATTCCCAGCCCTGAGAACAGTGCCTGACATTCATTAGTAAACATGCATTAAATATTTGCTGAATAAATAGCAAATTTGAGAATGAAACCTAACTAACTGGACTTGGTTTGTGCCGAAGAAGGGTGGATGATAATCATAGCAGAGATGAAACCGGAGAAATAAGAGAAAATCATATTTTTCAAGGTGTTTGGATTTTATCCTACAGGCAATGGGGAGCCAATGAATCTTTTTAAGCAGCAGCCTTTCATGATGATCACTGTGACTACGATGGCTCTGTGAACACTGGGGAGAAGAATAGAACAGTGTCTGGTGGACTGGAGCCCAGGGGGCAGGCGGTGGGCAGGTGGATTGATGAGGCAGGAAGCCGTGCCTGGGACTCTCAATTGTTGACCTACCTGACAAGGTCTCCCAGTGTGTGCCAGAAAGAATATATGAAACTCAGATATTGGGAAGGAGGCCCTCTTAAACTACCTTCAACTGAGCATCAAACTGTGTGAGTATCACTTGAGCATTTATTGTAAGAATAATAAACACTTATCCTTATAATCACCATAGAGCTTACAAATGTTTTTTTCAAATATTTCATCTAAAGACTCAAAGACCCAAATATTCTAGTCAGTCTAAGATTCTAGCTACTTCCCTGGTTAAGAAAGAAAATCTCACTTATGTCTTGAAATATACTAGGAAATTTTTCTGATGAATTGCTAAGAATATTGTTACAACACAATCTGGGGTCTTATTTTTCTTCTTCTAATCAACACCATATTGGACCTTCAGTTTTCAGAGATTGAGGGTTAGTATTGTTAGACCTGGTCCCATAAATTCTTTAGAATCCATCAAATGACTCTCCACTCTAAAATTTAATCACTCAAGTATGGGACAGAGACACACATAAAGGCACTAAGAAGTAAAGTAGGTACTTTCCCCAGTAGTTACTTCTGCATAAAGCAAGAGATTGCACCTTGCTTCCCCTGGCCACTGAGAAAGCATTCAGGCTTACAAGAATATTTTTAGGACTACCAGGAGTTCCCCTTTAGTCCCCCTAACCCTTTGCACACTCCTGAAAAGGTGTATTTTTTTCTGTAGTCTTTATACCCCCAACGTGCCTTTCTTCTTTAGCAGAAGTCCAACTTGGAGATCACCATCTTTGAATGCTACAGCCCAAGCAATGAAGGTTTCAGATAAATGTATAAACTCTCAGAGCTCAAAGCAGCTTTAGGAATTATCTTGTGAGCCTAACCTAATCATTTTCCATATGAGAAAACGAAGGCTCAAGAAGCAACAGAGAAAGAAAAAGGAAAGAACACTGATGCTTACCTAAACAATTTCAGTATTCCAGGCCACAATATTCCACATGCAATTTCATTTATTCCTCCCTGGGGCAAAAACATCTCTGAGGCAGATCATATTGCAATTTTACAAATAAGGCTTAAAAACTGAGTCCAAGAAAATCTGAATGATTTGGTCAAGATTACCTAGCTGATTAGTTGGGACTAGAACATTGGTCTTTTAAATCCCACGGGATCCTCCTTCTACTACTTTATTATGCTTCGTTCTCCAAGGAAAAAAGAAATATAATTTGGGTGCCTAATGTCCCAGTATTTGCTGGGCTCTGTATGAAATGACTTTGCCCAAATGCCCATTTTATAGACCACCATTGTATTTAGCATGGCAAAGGGACCCTTAGGAAAATTAGATGATAAGCCCAAAGTAGCAAACAGGTACAAATGAAGCCGGGATTTGAACCTAGGTCTCTGTGGACATCCTGCCATCTGGCATTTTTAAACACTGCTGTTCCTCCTCCTAGTCATCTTTCTTTCATTTTGGCAGGATTCAATTTCTCCCCCAAATTTTAAGAGGTGACCCAGAGTCTTCACCACTAAGACCATTTCCTCAGTTCAAAGTGAGTTCTTGAATGTCAGTTGTGGATAGAAGGTGAGGAAACTGATTTGAAAGAAATATATGAACTCTTCCACATCAGAATAAGTGTCCCAAGGAAAATAGCTACAGTCCCAGGCAACAATACACTCCTTCCATTACTCAAAACTCTTTTGTGGTTCCTCTTTTGAAATTGTCTTCAGAGTCCGAATCACTTACTCTTCTTAAATAGTTTTGTTTTATGGGTTTTTGTTTGTTTGTTTTGATTTGTTTTTTGAGGTACTGGGGAATGAACCCTGGACCTTGTATGTGGGAAGCCGGCACTCAATCACTGAGCCACATCGGTTTCCCTGAGTTTGTGTTGTTGTTTTTTTTTCTCTCTCATTCGTTTTGTTTTTGTTTTTTCAGAAGACACCAGGAACCGAACCCGGGACCTCCTATGTGGGAAATGGGAGCGCAACAGCTTGAGTCACATCCGCTCCCTCTAAATAGGTTTTTTTTGTTTTTTTGTTTTTTTTTAAGATTTTATTTATTTATTCATTTATCCCCCCCTTGCTGCTTGTGTTCGCTGGGTCAGCTAACCACGCCGTGCGGGTGGGCTTGCCTTCACCAGGAGGCCCCGGTAACCGAACCCGGGGCCTCCCATATGGTAAACGGGAGCCCTACTAATTGAGCCACAGCCGCTTCCCTCTAAATAGTTTTAATGTAAGAAAAGTTTCATTGTTTGATTCAATTTTGGGGAAACAGTAAAAATCACCTGGTGCCAAATCTGGTGAAGGATGTACTTGATCAAGTTAGTGTAGTTTAGATTAAGAGTAAAAAAATGAGGTGTGACTATAAAAGAATAAGAGAATTTCTTTATATAGCTAGAAAAGTGGGTTCAGAGGCAATGTTATTTTGAGCAATGGCATCAAAGGTGGAATAATATTTAAGTTGGGAAAAGTAGCCTATCAAGCAACTACTTAGGACAGACAATAATCTACCTAGTATGTCCTATTACTTTATGGTCGCTCACTCTATATGCTAAGGTTGTTTTAAAAATAATCAGGGGGGCGGATGTGGCTCAGATGGTTGGGCGTCCATCTGCCATATGGAGGGACATGGGTTCGATCCCCGGGACCTCCCGGTAAAAAAAAATAAAAAATAAATAAATAATCAATGTTTTTAGAAATATTTTGGAAAGAGATTCTCGTGCAGACTCACTGGTTAGTTTTGACCAGACAAAGATCTACACAATGACATCAGGAGCTATGATACCTTAACAGGTGGACTTCAGAGAAAATGACTGAGAATTTTCCCTTATTTATTTATTTATTTATTTTTCTTTGAGGTACCAGGGCCAGGGATTGAACCCAGGACCTGGTATGTGGGAAACCATCACTCAACCACTGAGCCACATTTGCAACCCTGAGTTGTTTTTTTCTTTTGTTTGCTTGTTGCTTGTTTTTTGTTGTTTTGTTTTTAAGAGGCACCTGGAACTGAACCCGGGACCTCCTATGTGGGAAGCAGGTGCTCAACTGCTCAAGCCACATCCCGCTCCCACCCCTTATTTTTAAAATCCTGATAATGCAACAAATTAATCGGACAAAAGGATTTTCTTGGAAGTTAAGCATCCTCTCTTTTTTTTAATAAGCACAAACAAAAGGTATGGGAGAAAAGGTTTCTCCCCAAAAGCAAATTAGAGAACAGCGTGCCTTTAAAAGTTTAGAAAAGAACGTTCTTCCTGCTGCACAGCTGTCTTTCTTAATGTCCCCTCATCAGATCCCTTGTAATCCATGCATGGAAGTCCCCTTAGATTCCACACATAATTAATACTTGGCAGAAGTAAGGAGAGTTGAGCCTGAGGCTCTCTTAAATTTCATTTAAGAAATTCAGATTTCCATGGAGGTGGTTAGGGGTGGGGGCAGTTAAACCCCACAGTTACCACGGTATTCCCAGTCTCTGAATTTTACATGGATGTATAAAGATGTCCTCAGCCAGTCAAAAGGTATTTATTGAGCATCTGCTATGTGTAAGGCACTGTGTAAGTGTTGAGGGAGCTGCAAAATGCTGTGAAACAAAGTTCCAACTCTTATGTATTTTACTGAAGTCAGTATAAAGTTCTAAGTAATATTTAGGTGTTAAGAGGAGAAGAAATGGCTGAGAAGTTGGAAGGGACAGGAAGGACTTAGCAGAGAGCTGAGAAATGAGCCCTATTTTGAAGAGTGGTTAAGGTGCAGATGGCGGGAGTCAGAGTAGGGGGAGGGCATCTCAGACCAGAAGAACAGCAAGGCCACTGGGGTAGAAGGGGACAATTTATAGTCAAAAGAGCACTAGGAGGCTGGCTGGGGAAGACCTATATTGACAGGCTAAGGACTGAACCCTAAAGGCACCGGGAGACTGCAGAAAGCTGCTTACCTTTCAGCAGGCATTCAGCGAATGGACAGTTAAGTTCCAGGTACTGTTTTAGGCATTGGCTGACCATGTGAACCTGAGGACAGTCTCCCTCTCCTCTTTTTTTTTTTTTTTTAAATAATTACTCAACAACATTTATTTATGACATAAGTGCTAAAACCAAAGCATTTTCAGCGTAAAAAATTGTTTTTTTCACTTTTCATTTTTGATATTGTAAAAGCATTAATAACACAATTCTGAAATGATGTAATGAATCATATTTTTTCATTTTTCTTTTTAGTTTTTTTTTTTTTTTTTTTTAACCTGGAGGTCCCGGGGTTTGAACCCAGGTCCCTCCATATGGGAGACGGATGCCCAACCATTTGAGCTACATCTGCACCCTCATTTTTATATTAATGAAAGTTATTTTCATTTTGAGTCCTCTTCCACCTCCACGATATTTTGGTGACAGAACAGGATAAGTTATTTTAAGAAGGCAGAATTTTGAACTGTGTTGGTTATAAAAATTAAGATGTGGAAAGTCTCTTTTGATTGTTCAGTTTTCTCATCAAAGTAAGAGACAAGTTCATCAGCTGAAAATATGTATTAGAGAGTAAAGGGGGGGGCATTTAATTTAATTTTGAATAAGCAATACTTGTAAATGATATGAAATCCAAATGACGTGAAAGGATAGAGAAAGGAAAATCTCTCTTCCAGCTCTGATTACCAGTTTCCTAGTTTCCCTCCAAGGAGACAACCAAGGCTACCTATCCTCTCAAGAAGGCCACAGAACAGAAGAGGGACATAAAGAGAGCATTAAATTAATTAAGAAATATCAGAAGACTCGTTGGGGCACCTAATTTTCAGATTCTGCACTGTCCATCAGAGCCGTGATTGGAGAGTGGTTAAATAAGTTCCTGTCCTGATCTCAGCAGAATTTTTTTTTCCACGGATTGCTCTCACATCCTTATTCTGCTTCTTTGAAATATTAAAAATATTTTGCAGGACCACTTCACCCGACACTATTAAAACTTTTGTGAACACCTTGGGTCAATCCAGCCAAGGACATCTCAGAGCCCAGTCCCTTTCTTGGCATGTCCCTGGAGCTGTGTGTAGGAAGACACAGAGCCTGAAGTTATGTGGATGCAGAGTAGTCTCCTCAGCCTGAGCCCCAGTCCCTGTTCACCTTGGTAGGTGGAAAGAGGAGTGAGAAGCTCACAAGGAGCATGTAAGGGTGGTTCAAATATAAGTTTCCCCTCCTGGGCCCTAGCACATGATGTGGAACCAGAAAAAAACAGGAAACTCCAAATGTACACTCATAACTTACATCATAGCTTGTCCTTAATAAAGAAGGTATTGGAGAGTAACTGAGAAAATCATAGGAGGAAGTTGTCATTTGAAAGAAAATGGCATGTACCTCGCTCTGCAACTCACAACTTTAAAAAAAAAATCTATATACCTTTATGCTGCCCGATGGGCAGGAAAATAAATGTTCTACAGATAAAAGAAAAAAAAAAAAAAAGACCCCTCTAGATAGTTTACACAGGAAGGGATTAAGAAGATGATTGAAATGCTGAAGGTAAGGCTCTAGACCACATTTTCTTGAACTGTTTTGACTGAAACTCATAGATAGAGATGCGTTTAACATCATGACTCAGAATGCACATAATTGAATGCATGTACGCAGAAACACATAAAACTGAAATACAAGTTGCATAAAGCAATGTTTTTTTTTTGTTTTTTTTGTTTTTTTTTTTACCGGGAGTTACGGGGGATCGAACCCCGGTCTCTCCATATGGTAGACGGACGCCGAACCTTTTGAGCCACATCCGTTTCCCACATAAAGCAATGTTAATCTTTACTAGGTGCAATGCAGTCTTGATATTTTGATCCCATTTTATATTATTCTATTCTATTCCTTTTTTTTTTTTTTCAGTGCTTGTTACAATGCTCCCAATTAATTTCACGACCCACTAATGGTTTGTTACCCATAGTTTGAAAAACACTTCCATAGACTGAGCAACCAGGAGCACCTCCCAGACTCTAGAATCACACTGCCTCTGCCACCATGGTGAAATTTGTCTCCGTTTATGCAGAAGCTGCTGACTGGGGAGGCCTCCTGCCAGATTAGGTAGCCACTGCTCAGCTGCTGGCTCCAGAGTCATGCTACCTCCACCACAAACCCATATCTCTCTGTCCCGAATTAAAGTCTCACAGGGGTTTAACTGATGAGTGCAACTCTAGCTGCCAGAAACTCCAAGAAATGTAGTTTTTAGCTTTCTAGACTCACCTAGCAATGAGGGCTTTAGAATAAGAACGGTTAAATGGTACTGAGCAAGCCAGTCTTTTTTTGAGGTTGACGGTGCCCATTCCATACTCAAAACATTCCTAGAAAAATAAAATAAAATTAACCCCCTTGCCTCCACACACAAAAAAACATTCCTAGACCGCAAGGCCACCCTGATCAGTGAGAAATTTTAAGCCCAGGGTATTCCCCAGGTTCCTGCACTTTCTGAGAATCCAAAAACTCTGACTGTGACTATACTTTTACCTGGGATGCACTGGACACACTGAGGTAAAATTTCTCAGAGAATTTCAACCAGTTTGACAGAGTAGATGTGGTCACCAATAAAACTGCACACCCATCTATTATCATTTGTGGGTGTGTGTGTGTAGGAAAAATGTTTGATTGAATTTTAGTTTTATTTTGAAAATGGTAGTAAGACATAAATGTGGCCTTTCTAAGGGTTACATTCTACATTCACAAATCACTTGGGAAACATTTATTAACCACTCTTCTTCACCAAGTATTATAGATGCTGCAGTTCACAGTTAATTAACTCAAGGTCCTCTGCCCTCAGGGAACTTACAGCCTGATGAAATGGTGAACCAGTAAAGCAACATAATCATATTGTGTGACAGAAGCCAGGATGGATTTAATCACAGGCTGCTAAAGGAACAGGAGGGAAGAGAACTGAATCAGACGGTGGGATTGTGGAGGGAATTTGGAGGCAGGGAACCTTGAACTGGGTTTTGAAGAGAGGGCAGTAATCACCAGGTGAAGAAGCAGAGGCAAGGCATTCCAGGCGGAAGAAATACCCGGCACAATAGCCCAGCCGTGTGAAACAGGATGATGATGAAGAGGGACCCTGGACTGTTCCAGATGGTTGAATACAATGTGAATGAGAGAATATGGCAATATATGAAACTAGAGAAATGGGCAAGTAGAGCCCAGACCACGCCCACTGTACTGAATTAGTACATGATGATGATGATGATTTACTTGAACACTGTAGGCTTACTGCCTCTTCTTTGTCATTGTTTCATGAGATTTCTGGTGTACAACACATGGATTGGTAATATATATCTTCCTTATTTATCAAACATTTTGCACTCAGAATTGTTATTTATTTATTTATTTATTTTTGGTGGAGGGGAACATAAAGTATGGTAGTATGTTATGATGCAAATATTACACTGAATAAACATCTGGAAAAGGGTCCTATTGAAGTCAAGGGATGATGGAAACCCCTAGGTTCTTGGCTATGTTACATAAAAGAATTGAAGAACATGCCGGTTCAGTTAGGCCAGTAAAAAGAATTTATTGAGAACTGGGAGAAAAGCATAGGATTTCGCACCAAGATATTGGTGCTAGCTCCTCTAGGCAGAGAGAGTGCTTTGGGCTTGTGGGCTATCTTTTTAAGCTATTATACACTCCTCTCTTTCCTCATGTTGGGGGAGGGGCCCCAGCTATTTGCTGTTCTGATTGGTTACCCCACCCATTAGTTCCCCAGGGGCCAATGGTGAGTCCACTTGAGGGTACCCGGGGCTTTCCCTTGACCCCAAACAAGATCTTCTTCCAAGAGAGGTTCTCATGACCAGGGTCTTGCGGGGTCCTTCCCGCAGCCTTCTGGGTGGCGGTCTTTCCCTCAGGGTTTCCAGGTGGGGTTCCATGGCCACATGTTTCACGGCCATGTTTTTCTGCCAGGTCTTAGACTCCTCTTCCCTTTAGCTAAACTAACCTGCCTCCCTATGTAGCAGCATTCTTACAGTTAAGTGAATGTAAGAGTGTGGGATTTTTTTTGTTTGTTTGTTTGTTTTTAGGGCACTAAAAGGAATACATACTTACATATAGTTTATTAAAAATACTCTTAAAATCATGAACAAATGACCCACTTGTAATTATGTTCTTGATACCCGTAACAAAGCCTTCTTCATATGAATTCATGGTTGTCACTTTCAAAGAAATGCTCTTAGGTTAAACTCTTTTCTAGTAGCATTATAATTTTAGACTGAATCCTGAGCTCAAAACTACTTAGAAACTTTTTGCCGGCTCTTGGACAGATAGCCGGGTAATATTCATTTAATTCCTTTGCACAGTAATCTGATGGCTGAATATGCCTCAGAGATTCTTTTAGGACCAGCTGGGGAATGAAATCAATCATTGTGCTTAAATTACAAGAAAAGTGCTGTTGGTGTCAATTTCCTAAGCTCTGTAATTGTAAGTCTTCTAATTTCCTGTTAAATCAGTAATGTTACCAATCTTGCTCTATTATTTTAAATAGGACTGTAACTGCAGTTGCTAGGAGTTGAGTGAGGGCAGAGGAATGTGAATACTTAATGAGTCTCACCAACAAATAGCATTTTGAAGGCGTCAATAGCAGGGCTAGCTCCACCCTGGTGCCTACAAAAGATTGAATTCTGTTTCCTTTTTTGTGTCCCTTTGCCCTCCCTAAATCAATTCTGTACACAGCAAATGCCAGGTAAGTGTGGGAGTTCCTATTGCCACATGAGTCCCTGCCTTCCCACCAAGATAATGACCCTGAGTTGGTACAGGAAGTCTTGGCTGAACTCTCCCTTATAATCTACCCACCCCCACAGCTCACGGCTACATTTCACTGACTCATAATTTCCAAGTATGATCAGCATGCTCACAGGAAAGATACGGTCGTTGGGCAAAGCAGCAGTTCCAAAGACCTGGCCAAGGCCTATCCCATAACCGCCACCACTGATGGCAAAAAGGAAATAAGGACAACAATAACAGCAGCAGCACCCAAACCTAGAGACAGGAGCCTTAACCCTGCGGTTTTGTTGCTTCCTCAGCACATCAAGCTCCTCTCGGTACACACAGAATGGACTTGGGGGAGGGTGGCTTTTTTTTTTTTTTTTTAGCATTTGACTCTCAGTTCACTTTCTATTCTCAAAAAATAATAAAATTAACCAATAGTCTATCACCCTGAGTAATTTCACACGAATTACACTGGAGGGAAGCCAAAGTTACAACTGAGGTTTGGATTGAGCTGCATTCGAGCCCGGGGGCGGGGAGGGGAGGTGATGGACCTCCCTGGGGTCATGCAGAGCTTTGCAAGCCTCTGGCTCTTACGAAACATTCTCTCAAATAGCAGGCAGAATACACTATTCAGCCTGCCCTTCAACAAGAAATGCAGCTCCACCCTCTACTTTCTAACACCCCGTTCTTTTTCAGTTCGCATTCTTCTGTTGGTCAGTATCTTGCAAATTTGAAGATACCTACGGTTCCCTGAAGCCATGCTCCAGTGCCCTTTTTTTCCCTCCAGTTATACTCACAGACTGCTTGATAATGGAAGGGGAATATTATGACAAAGGATAACTTTTATTTTTTTTTCTGTTTTTAAAAATTTATTGAAGTATATCCACTCATACATAAACATACATAAACAATAAGTGTATAGTAACAGTTGTGAACTTATAGAACAAACATACTTAGCATCATACAGGGCTCTCATACCTCACCCTACCACCAATACCTTGCACTGTTGTGAAACATTTTTACCTAATGATTAAAGGGCATCCTCAAAATACTACTACTAACCAAAGTACCTTACATTTGGTGCATTTTCCCCCAACCCACCCTATTATTATTATTATTAATTATTTATACATGAACATACATAAACAATAAATATATAGTAAAAGTTGTGAACTTACAAAGCAAACATGCATAACATCAAACAGGGGTCCCGTACATCAACCCACCACCAACACCTTGCATTGTTGTGAGACATTTGTTACGAATTATGAAAGAATATTGTCAAGATCTTGCTACTAACTATAGTCCTTACCTTACATTTGGTGTTTTCCCCTAATCTACCCGGATAACTATTATTGAATCAATTGTCAACCAGCTAGATGAACTGAAGAGCTAAATCATAAGTACATTTAGGGAACTGGTGAGGCAAAGTCAGGCCTTAAAGTTATATTTAGTAACTCGGTCAATTCACTAAATATCCATTAGAAATTCTCACAAGAGAAGTTTTAAATGTAAAAATAAATAAATAAATAAATAAATAAATAAAATAAAAGAATGGGAGGAGAACGGCCTGGGTCAACTCCTGTGCAACCATCACCCTGAAGGTATTTGTTGGAATTTTTTTTTTTTTTTTTAACCGGGAGGTCCCGGGTATCGAACCCGGGTCCCTCCATATGGGAGACGGACGCCCAACCATTTGAGCCACATCCGTCCCCCTATTTGTTGGAATTAAAAAGGGGTAGGGCCAAGGAATAGGGCAGGTCTCTGGGTACAGACTTCCTAGGTTTAAAATAAGACACTGTTACACTCTCTGTGGTCTATCTTACATCAAGAGTGAGGGCACTGTTGTAAATTAGGCTGAAATGCTTAGATTGATGATGCCCATTTGCCCGTATGAAGATTGAAAAGATGCTTAGAGACACAGACTCAATTTGTACCTATGGGAACTGGGTCACAAAGAGATCAAGGGCTTGTAGGAGGTCACAGAACTCACTCGTGGCTGATTAGAAGTAGGTCTCCCAGTCCACTCTGCTCCAAATGCTTCCAGCCTTGCCATATCTGTTTTACTCTACAAACTGTAAAGTACGTAAATGCTGATTAATGATCTATTTTCAAACTTTGTGACTGTAAAGGAGATTAGAAAGTTCGTACGATGGGAAATTCAGTGGTGCATCATGTGATATAGAGAAGAAAAGTACTTATGATTAAATCCTTTCTGACTTAAATAACTCAGCAGGCTGTCGAGGAATGCCAGGGCTACACACATTCTGATGATATTATTAGCCAAGGCTCTAGCTATCTACAGTCAGGTGCAAGGAACAAAGACACTAAATTCTTCAAGGAAGATTTACCTAGTGCATAGCCTTTCACTCAGAAATTGAGTTATTTCCAGTTTTGAGACAAAAACACCTATTTTAGTGAAAGGACCTTTTCAAAAACATTCCTTTATCAGGGAATGTTGTAAGATTTTCCAACATGAAAAAATGCTCTGGAAGAAATATCACAGCCTTCTTGCATGAAAGAAAACATTTCATAAAATCGAAAACATTGTACTTATTATGAGAAATTATTATTGTTTTTGCTTTTATTGTTATTTTATCCTCTTTTTCCAGAGGATTATATGAAAGTTTTACAAAAATTTTGGAGTACTCAGGTAGGTCTTGGGTTGTCAGTAGCTTGGTTCAAAATTGAGGGCTGAATGGGCTGTTGCCTGCATTAGCAAAGGAGGGAAATGAGGAGGGCAGAAGGAGGCTGGAAAGGAGAGCCAGGTTACTTCCAACTGCCTCACTGCAAGAAACTCAGCTAGCTTTGCACAGACTCAGCTTATCCTTCTGTATTCTAAGGTCCGAAATATGAGGATGCGTTTATAAAGAAGAGCAACATGACTAGCTTACCTTTATCATGTGCTTGCCAAATGCCAAATCCTATGCTGAGCAGTTTATGCAGAATACCTCCTTTCTTCTTTCAGCACTTCTAAGAATAGGTCCTATTATTATCTTCATTTTATAGCTGTAGGATCTAAGGCTTAGGGAGACAAAACAACTTGTCCAGGATAAAGATGGAGAAGTTAAGGTTTGAGTCCAAACCGTCTGATTCCCCATACTAATCAATTCCCTAGAGACTAGTGGAAGACAAAGGATGTGGCCTTGAAAATGTAGTCATTTTGGATTTCTTTTTCAATGTAAAAAGGAGAGATTAGATTATGTAGCCATTGAGAATATGTGGCTTTCAGATTAAAAAGTTTGAAGATTATATTATTTAATACAGTGATACCTGATAAAACAAAGAACCCCCCACATCTCAGTAAATACAATAAAAGTTTAATTCTCGCTCATGTGACAGTCCATTGCAGATCAATGATAAGCTCTTCTCTGAACAGTCATTCAGAGTCCCAAGCTCCTTCCATTTTGTAGCTCTGCCTTCCTCTTGATTCTTAGAGTCCTCTCAGTTCAGAGGTGGACAGGAAAGGAGAGTGAGGACTATGCATGGGGTTTTACAGGCCAGGCCTGTTCATATTCCATTGGCCCAAATTCAGTCACATAGTCATACCTAACTGCAAAGGCCATTGGGAAGTATAGTCTAGCTGTGGCTTAAAAAGAAGTAGAGAACTTGGATTTGAGGAGCATTAGCAACCTGTGCCTCAGGAACCAATATCCTACATGGACTTACTGCTTAATTCCATATCTCTCTGCTGCCCAACAATTATTTAAATTATTTAAGAAATTGTAGCCACAGAAAATTTCCAGAAGGACATTCAATACACTTATTTCAAAATATTGTGGTGTGTATTTGGACCCTTTTTTTTTGCTCCCACACTCAGTATCCTGGAATCTCCTTTTCTGATTTGCTTTAACTGTTGTACCTTTAGCTTGCATTGAAGAATATAAGTAACAGCTGTATGACATCTACTGTTATATCTATTGAGAGGATGATATTAAGGAAGAAGTTTCCCTCAAGTATTAATATGAGTAAATATACTGCTCTTGAATTCATTTTTAAAAAATCTTACAAACTTTTAAAATCTCATAATAGCTCACTTTTCCCACTTTGCTTAGGCCACTAGGAACCTCAAAGCCAAAGATGATACTCTTCTCCAGAAACTGAACAGTTTTAAAATATTCGTTTCTGGGGAGTGGATGTAGCTGTGTTTGAGTGCCTGCTTCCTATGTATGAGGTCCTGGTTTTAATTCCTGGTATCTCCTTAAAAATAAAATAAATAAATAAAAATATTCATTTCTGTGAAGAAATTACTTTCCTGTCAGAAAGAAAACAATTTTCTTTTCACCCTAGTTGCCCCTATAATTTTTTTATATTTTTGTATTTTATATATAAAGAGAGAACATCAAAACCATTGTGGTACATGATGGGTATAAAATAAATAATCTTACATACCTAAGCAGGAAAGCACACGAATTTGGTCGTATTCATGATTTGGAATCTATGGTAAATTCTAGCTCAGTTACACGGCTACTCAGAAAGACAAATGTGATAGATGCTCCCCAGCTGTCCCCCTGCCTCAGTGCTCAGCCACAGGAACCCCCATGGCGACGGACCCTCCTCGCTGATCTCAGCGTGATGGTAGTCTCTGTGGTATCCCCACAATGCCATAAAGGTGAAAAGTGCTGAATGTAGACTGTGTAGACAAAGCTGCACTCTCAGTTAGGGCTGTGGCTTAATGAGGAGCTGTGAAAACATGGGACCTGTGGGAAAAGTTTAGGAATTAACCACGCGCTCACACTGCTATTCAACCTAGGCTAACGAGCTGAGTGACCTTGAGCAAGATACTAATCTTTTTGGGCCTCTCATGTCTTCATCTGTAAAATAAAGACATTGGACTAAATAATATTTAAAACCTCTTGCAACATAGTAAATCTGGGATGAAGTCTTCATACAAATTAAAATAATTATAATTTTAAAAATTCCCTCAAGAGCTTTAAAACTAAATGATTATAGCTAGAGCAAGAGAGCTGGGGGGCAATCCATAAATGGGTGAACCAAGCTAGTAATAAAGGCATTCAGGAACTACCGCGGTATGTAGCTGCTTATCTTTCCTCTATGAACAGCACGAGGTCACAGTTCCGTTCTACAGAGGTCAAAGGTTGTATAGACAGGATGTATTAATTTGAGTTGGAATTTGGCTGGGGCACCTGGACAGTTAATCCATTTCTTGGCTTCAGAAATCTGATACTACTCTAAGAACACTGTTGCAGAATTCACAGGACACGCTGAGCATGGGAATTGGCTGCTCCATCAGTGGGGTACAGAGGCTCCTGTCAGACCAGTACTTCTTCAGGAACTGTTCCAGTTTCCTGATTATGCCAGTCAACATGGACAATGCAAAGCATCGCTCAAATGTAACCTAGAAGGACGGTGAGCCTGCCACGGAAAATGGTCGCTTGCAGTTTGGGACCTTATGCTGAAAATGCATTTTACGGTGAAACAAGGGATTAGCTCATCTTTTGGGCTAACGGAGGGCCAGCTACAAATGTTTCCTGTGTGTATTATGAAACTCTGAGATGACAGAGAAGTTCCGTGTTGCTCTCTGAATTTCTCTCCCCCCATAACTTCCATTGGTCACACAAGCTATTATCTGAGACAAGCTGGCCAGAATGTGGTGTTGGTATTTTTCTTGGTCATACTTGGCAAATTAAATCTGCTTGGAGAAAGAAAAAACTGAAAAATATTAAAATCTTGTCTTGAACCCTGGACCAGTGTCTTGAACCCGGGAGCAGTGTGCTTGTTTTTCTTCATCTATTGGGTATTCTTTTTTTTTTTTTAATTAACAAGTTGATTCTCTGTTGATACTCTGGAACCCAAAACAAAACAATAGCATCCTAGGAAATGGGTTCTGACAAAATAAGAATTCAGATACCTGTAATTTGATACAAAAACACTAATAGAAAGAGCCTAGGCTGTACTCTTAAATTTCACGTATGAGGCCAAGACCAAGGATCTACTTTGATCAATAAATGTTAATACTATTTTCTTTGACTCATAGTTTATTCATTTCTCTTTGGCCTTGCAAGAGAGTTTTTTGGGGTTTTTTTTAAGGGTAAGGGCCTGGGAATTTCCCAACCACAGTGTTCCACTTCATATCTTCTTCTTTCTCTTTTCATTTTATTGTCACTGCAGTACAGGGTGATTAATAAAGTAGAAATATATAATTTGGTAGCATGTAGGCACCAAAGAAAAGTTGACTAGCAACTACTGCAGCAAGACATATATTAGTGTATAACCACTAGGTCTCTCACATTTAGATAACTCTGACTAGCAGAAGTCCTCCCTACAACATCTAGCCCTTTTTCACCATGTTTTATTTTTAAAACATGGCTCTAAATTTTTTGACATAAAAGAGCCAGTGACTAAGTTTCTTCCACTGATTTCAATTGCTGGTTTTCCTTGACCTCTTAATTTTTTCAATAATAAATTTAATGTTATACATTTAATTAGGGATGCCTGACCCCCCAAAAACTAGAGCTGAAGACGCACTCACCTTCTCCAACAGCATAAGATTGTTTCTTATTAATGACTTGATAATTACAAATGGATACTGAATAAGAATGATAGTTTAAACTTTATCACACTACCAGCTGAGAATTCTCAATGTGCATTGTTGATTCACTTACATTTACCACACGGTAAACATCGCATTTCAAAACTGAGAAAGTTAAAGCCTCATTTGAGAAGTCGGTAGCCACAGCTTCCTGAGACCTGTTTACACATTTCATTTGTTAAATCAGATTCTCCCAGAACTCATCTCTCACCAAAGTCCTGTTTGATTCCAATCCGATTTGTGTCTTTGTGAAAGCACACCATAGCCAAGACGCAGAAGGGCTGGGCTGGTTAAAACACATAACAAGTCAAGAATTCACATCTTGCAGCTGGCTGGGGAAGTAATAGTTAACTGAGTGCCTGATCTTCTGTATAGACTCTTAACACAAAAGGTTAAGAGAAGAGGTTTCAGAAAATAAGTTTTAGAAGTTACATACCACACAGCTGGAAATGAAAGGTTAAGCTACTCTCTAGAGAATTTGAATTATGTGTTCAGCCAATCAAGAGCTGCAAATAGATTTGTGGCCAGTGATAATAATTCTTCATAGTTAAACATTTACAGTTTATATAGCTTTTCCCATACATTCTCTCTCAGTGAGCCTCAAAACTGCTCAGTGCAGCAAGCAGGGCTGCAACTTTCAATGCTGCTTTATAGATAAGGCTCCAGGAGATGAAATAGTTTGGCCCTTGTGAAACAGATGTGAGGAGGGAGTGGGGCTCACACTCGGGTTTTCTGAGGGTACCCTCCACCAAGCAGGGTGCTCAGGTTCTCAGATCCAGTCGTTCAATTAAGTAATTCATCCACTTATCCCACTTTCCATTTGACAAATGTGAAAGTCCTATTACACTAATATTGACCTTCTGTTGAGCCCTTTGCATGGCACTGCAACGCGAAAGACAATTTCCCATGATAAAGAAAGTTGTAACAAGGCTGAAATGTATGTATCTGTCCCTCTCCTGCATTGTGTTCTCGTTTCATTTTTTCTCATTGCTTTTGTAATTCAGGTTGTAATAAAAATTAGAAGAAGGTTATGTGGTGACTGAGATGTGGAGGGTGGAATTCATTCCCTCCTCTCCATGCTTTTTGAGAGGAAGTTCTGACAGTGGGGGCAGTTATGGTACTATGTTCTATGCAGTGTCATTTTATTTTCCTGAAAACCTTTGTCCTTGCTACAAGTGGATTAGAGGTTAGAATGCAGGATTGGCAAGTAGGATTTGTGGTTTCTATTATTATCCCACTGCAGTTTTATCACACAAGGGTGAGCCCTAAGCAGCATTGTCCTCCTGTGTGTGAGTGATAGTGAGCAGCACAGCTGAGGGTTAGCTGAGGGTGAAGGGGTAGCGCTCACCGGGAGATCCACTCCGTCACTAAATGGAAGGGTTGAAACCTATTTGACTTCCTTCAAAACTCTCTACAGTGGGAACAGAAGACACATTTTTTAAAGCAGGTACCAGGGATTGTACCCAGAACCTCATACATGGGAAGCAGGCACTCAATCACCTGAGGCACATCCTCTCCTGGAAGGCCCTCTTTTAAGAAGGCCTCACCAAGGAAGGTGGAAGGACCCTAGGTTTTGCTTTCCCGATACGCTTTAGGTTATGAATTCAAACCAGCAAGTCTCCACCTAGTGAGTGTGAGTGTGTGCACATCTGGCCAAATAAACACTCTAGTTGTTTGCAGCAGTGGGGATTGAGGAGAGGCAAGGATGTTTCCAAAAGCTTGCTGGTGTTTCCTTGACTTCAGATATCCCAATCCATGGTGGGCTGAAGAAGTTAGGGAGGAAAGAGGAGAAAAAGAATCAGTGTACCCTATAACTCTAAGAATGGTCTATAACAGCCCTCTGAGCATCAAACCCACATGTTCAATGCCCACTGTGTTGGCCCTACATTGCTCCCTAACAACATATACTCAAGACCTTTCCATGCTGCTCAGACTACCTGCGGACACCTATGTTCAGTCCTAATCCAAATTCTAGGACCTAGTATCACCTTAGGCAGGAAAGGCAAATAAATTTGGCCCTGGATTCTGAGTCTCAGCAATTATGGCTTATTTTTCTGGCCTATAACCCATCTTCATTTGATAACTGCTTTTGCCTTCTTTGCCATCAGTGAAGTCTTGTCAGACTACTCTACCTAACTCAGTCCCTCTGTGAATGTCTGCAACGAACTTGAATGAATCCATTTATTCAATATCCATCCACTCAAGAAATACATACATGCATGCTTATTATGGGCCAAACACTGTGCCAAGCCCGAAGATACAGTGGCACAACAAATCAAAACAAAAATGCAAGATCTTTGTCTAACGGGAGGCAGCCCCTCCCCACTCACACCCCAAAGCACACCACAAGTGCTGGGAAGGAAAAGAACGAGGTACTGTAAGTGCTCTGGAGCCTGGGGCAGGCCCTCCTGGACTGCTGAACATTGCCACCTCAGTATCTCCATTCCCAGATTCCTCCCACCTCTGAGGAATTCTTGCTCTAAAACTAGACTTCCTTCTAAAACCTGCACTGGGCCACCTCCCACCCAAATGCTGGCTCCACCTGTGTTACACCCCCACCCAGCTCCATCGGGCCACAGTGACCTCACCTAAATTCAATTATGAGATGCTGACACACTCTTAGCAACTGGCCCTAGTAGAAGGGGAAGTTTTCATTCTTTTTCAAAGAAAATTTAAAAAAAAATTTTTAAACTGAACTGCGATGTATAGAAATAAAACAGAAGTGTCCTTGCAAAGGAGGAGAGACCTGATGCCCAGGGCTGAGGCACAGGAGGTTCCTCCTTCCTCTCTTCCTTTTGAGATGTCTCGGAGCAGATGAGGAAGCACTGCTGTGGGGGTGAGGAGACCTGGGCTCTGGCTCTATCACAAACCTTGAAGCCTGTGTTGATCTCTAAGTCATTAAAGAGGTTTCATTTGCTTAGGTTTGGAGTGAGGCTTGGCCGTGGGATGAGGGTATCTGTTGAGCACACTAATTGGGCCTTTTTTTTTTTTTTTCCTTACCAGTGGCTTTTTAATTGTGGCAAAATATATGGTTCTTTTTTTAAAAAACTGAAAGCTTAACAGTTTGCTTTTTAGACTGTGTCAAAGTGTCCCTTCTCTGTCAAGGCTGCTCCTTCTAAATGCCATGTACAATTTGTGCATTATCTGCGACAGCTCAGCATCTTGCCACTTGAGTCATTCACTCTGGTTCTTGGATAACAAGCAGGGAAACCAGATAGGAAAGAGTCAGGGCTAAATGTGGAAGGGGATGTGTGTAGAAAGGGAGAGAACCCTAGAATATGTGGCTGTGCCTGTAACTGTAAATGCAGTTTTTCCTTGATTTTCCATTTATGTATTAATAACAGTCATTTCTATTGAAATTAATATTTAATGAATGATAACCATGTCCCAGACACTAGGCTCAAATCAGGAAATGAAATGAGGAACAAGATTGCCATGGTCCCAGGCCTCAAAGAGCTTAGAATTGCCCAGAGAAAATACAATTAAGCATATAATTACAGTTGGGTAAACTGAATCTCAATGGCAGAATCCAGGAGGGGCACCAGGGAGATAAGGGCCTGGAAGAAGGGGTGTCTCAGGTGAGGTAGTTGCCACTCTGTCACGTTTTTTAATGGTAGTTGAATGGCATGAGGTTGATGGGCTGTAATTTACTCAAACATTCTTCAACTGTGGGAAATTGAGGTTGTTTCTTTCACACTCATGCTCTCTCGCTCTATTGTAAATAATGCTCTTATTAACCAGCCCTGGCAAGTCATTTCTCACTATACTGGGCCTCTTTGTTACCTATTAACTGAGTTGGGCTAACGCCCTTTATCTATCAGGTGAATTCTCCAGCTCTGTAGTTCTGTGAAATGCATCCTTATATGTGGGTGATTTCACTTTGTGGATTATCAACAGACAAAATACACTTCCCTGGGCCACTTCTCTCTGACACATAGCCCATGATTTTTGGGTATTTCTTCCTTTCACTAATCAGCATATAGACAAGAAGACTGAATTAATTGTAGTTTCCATTTAAGCAAAGTATTATTCATGTGGTTTCATGAAAAAAATATATAACACATTCTAAGATCAAATATAAATTATTTTGGATTAGTTGCATTTTTAAAATTGTGTGTGACTGTTTATTGAGTAGAAATGGTTTAGGCATTAACTGTGGTTAGTATTATCTGTGCCTTTTCTCCACTGGGACATAGCATAATTGAAAGTTGAGTGCAGACTTTACAATTATATTTTTGAATTGATCAAATAATCTTAGAGTTGCTTTGTAAAGCTTAATTAATGCTTTTTAAAGGCTTGAAGATCTTATTAAAGGACTGGAAAGTTTTATTCTGAATTCAGAAATACTAGACTTCCACATTATATCTACAAAGAACATGAGAATTCTTTTATGTCAAAATCTGCTAAAGAAAAAGTAAGGAAGGCAAGAATTGAGAAGACGATCTTCTCCAAAATAAAACATAAATGATGACATTTCCACTCTGCTCTTTTGTGTGATGCATTGCCTAGGAAAATTATTCCTATCTTCAAAGCTCCTCTAATTTACATCTCAGAATTCATAATACCTGCAATCATTGTGCACCACGCTCACCAAAAAATGACCTCCAACGTTCAATCAGAGAAGTTTCTCATGCAATTTTCTCAATGCCTATAAGCATAAAAAGGAAAAAATTCATGCTTGAAATACCCTATTCCAGAATCCTTATGTACAGTTTCCACTTATATGATAAATGTGAAATAAAACGATTCCAATTTCTTTATTAATAACATTCTCATTAAACCGATGGGATTCATCCTCTACAATTATAAATTGAATTGGCCAAATTTGATGATCAGTTATGAATAGGAAAGGGTTGAATTTTTTAATTATTTGAAAAATAAGTATTTCTTCAACCTGGAATGGCTAAAATCATAGTAACAATTTACTTTATTCATTCTTTTCAGGATAAAAGTTTTTGTTGAGATGTGTGGCAACTATTTTGTTTCTATCATATTTCTTTTTTGTATTGAAGACATTCAATGGAATAATTGTTTAAAGAAATGACAAGGACATAATTTTTAATATGAAAAAATATGTAGATGTGTGTGCAGTAAGAGCTTTTAAAAAGTTAATTAAAACTGAATTGCTGAAAGGGATTCAAAATCATGATAGTGATTCAGGAATAGCAAGTGGAAACATTTTTCAAGAAAGAAAACAATTACTATCCACAGGCCCTCAAAGATTACACTGTTCATTGTTATCTGGGATACCATCCCCAGCACCCCACCACCACCTGGCTCTCCTCTCCAAAGCCTGTCACGAATGTGGCTTTTCCTGCATAATTTTCCTTAGCAAATCCAGACAGATTTAGTCCCTCCCTTCTGATGCCAAACAATGGGCCAAGTGATACAGATACAAAGACTAATAAGAAATAATCTCTATTCTCCCCCTGAAACGGGGGAGGAAACCATAATTTGACAGATTAAGGTCCAGCAGAGAAACTCTCATCAGAGCACTATGATCAAGTGGGCTCCAGGTAAAAACACGGACATAGCCTTAGAGTCAGTATTCCCTCCATACTTCTACCACTAGATACATACACCACTTAATTTGCATCCAGGTCAATCTCCACACTAAACTGTGGGTTCCTTCATTCCTTCAAAACTCATTCAAAATGTATTCGTTAAGCTCCCACTATGTGCTAGACATTGCTGGGTACAGCAAGCACTGAGTGGGGTGCTGGTGCAAACGCAAACCCTGCCATTATAAACACCCCCAGCCCAGCACAAACTCAACAGATAACAGGAGGCTGATGAATTTTTGCTGAATAAACAAATAATGAATTACTGATCGAACTATCATTGGTCAACAGGAGAGGCATTGGAAAGTAGAAGAATGCAAAACCCTACCGTTTTGGATTTAACTGGGCATAACTCAGAAAGTTAACTTGATGCAGGAAAACTGGGTATAGGGAACCTGCTTTTTTGTTTTGTCCTTCTCAATCCTATACATATAACTTAGCAGTCACTTGAGAATATTTAAAATATTCAACTCCTGGTCTTAATAACAATGAAAGAAAATCAAAGCAAGAAGCAACGGAACCAGGCATTACTGTAAAGAATTTTTTCTGCTCTTGGAGCCTCAGCATTAAAAATGAGGATTTAATCATTCTAGGAAAACGTTCAAACTAGCCTTAATCATAAGAGTAAGAAACATTCCAAATATCCATTAACAGGGTAACGCATGAACAAATTATTCATACTAAAATAAAGAAGAATATATAACAACATGCATGAATCTCAAAACCATTCTGTTGAGGAAAAAAGCCAGGCCAAAATAGTACATACAGTTTGATTACATCTAAAGGAAGTTCAAGAAAAGGCAAAACTAATCTCTGATGATAGAAATTAGAACAGTGGTAGCCTGCGGGCAGGGAAAGGGGAATTGACTGGCAAAGAGCAGAATGAAAATTTCTGGAATGATGGAAATGTTCTATATCTTGCTTTGAATGGTGGTTATATGAGTGTGTACAATTGTCAAAATTCATTTAATTGAACCCTTAAGACCAATGCATTGTATGTAAATTATGCTTAAATAAAAATTAATCTTAAAAACATTGAGTATGTTCTAATTATCACTTCTCTTTCTGAATTTTTATTTAAAATGCAATCTCAGATTCATCATCTTCATTTTGAAGATTGTTAAATCAGTATTTTAAAAATTACACCTCAATATGTGCATTTTATACATAAAATATTTAGTACAGATAAGAAATAGTGCTAAACTAATGATAAGGCCTTTTACCATATCAGACTCTATTTGGAAATTAGAGGAATTTGATTTGATATATTTCTGTTTTATGAATTAGTTCATATGGCTGCAGCACGCTCTCTCCTTCATAAACACTCATACAGATTACAGGGATGGCAACAGGACATCTATTTTGAGTCTTTGCCCTTGGAGCTGGCCAGGCTTTATGCTGACTCATTCACACTCTCTTACCTGGCCTCGCATGACCTAACGCACATATTTGTAAAGCAGTTGGTACAAGTTAGGGATTTAATCTGCGCTGAAGTTCTCTCTCACTAAGTGTCTTTGACTGTATGGCAATAAGAACGCTGGCCTCATGAGCACTCTCCTCCAAACAGCTAAGGGCATCAGCTGCTGGCACATTCCCATATTAAACAAAAACATGTTGGCCTGATAGTGTTATTAAGGTACACATAAGGCCTTTGATGTTATGAAGCGAATTCTCAAGCTTTTGATCACCAGAGTCCCTGTTCCATCATCACTGCCCCATCCCCTGCTTTTCCCTTCTGTGCCCAAATACAAGCACACAAGTAGGAGCTATGACTTTTACTCTGCAAACAAGGGTTTATAAGAAACGGCACACCACTTCATCTGGTCCCAGAGTCCAAACACGTTTGAGTATAAGACCTCATACTACTTTTGCAGTGTTGTACAAAAGCCCCTGGGAACTTGTCCACAGCACGTCTTTGGGCCCAGCCCTCTTGTCTTCAATCCACACCAATTACCTAGAGCACTGTGATCTGAGACTAAAAGCATTATTTAAATTTTCAAAAATTGAAGGCTACGCATGTGCCCATTGCACAGAATGCTTTCTCCTTCTCAGTTCATGTTGGTGTATAAGCATAATGATTCACTTCCTGTCTTTTCATGGAGGGGTCGTACGGGTCAATCTTTAGACTCATGTGAACTTCCTAGTTGTACCAAATGTCAAAATGAGAACAGTGATTTAAGCAGACATATTACTTGGAAGAAACTTTTAAGAAAAACATTCTTCCTTGGGAATGTGATAACATTTCCATGCTTCCTAAAATTTCTACACAGTTGAGGTAGTTTCTACATGAGAGTGTGAGCAGTACAATAGCATGGTGTTCTTCCTTTGCTTTATATTTTATTTCTGTCCCCCTCCAAATTAATATCTGTACATAGGGACATCAAATAATTTTCCATTTTGGGGCATCATTGTAAGCTGAATTGAAAGAAGACACCTAGAATAAAATGAGGAATCCCACTGCATGAGTATGAGTCTTAAAATTCCTACTGTGGATAAATAAGCAAAAGCATTTTTTTTTTTTTTTAAGAAATATGCTTTACTATCATTTACTATGTTCATTCCACAGTTGAGGATATGGCAAGTTTTTCCATTGTACTTGGGGAAGAGGGGACTGGGTTTAGTGCCATACTTGCTTCTGCAGACAGGCAAAAAACAAACACAAGGTAATCTGATCTTTCACACGGCCATCATGGGCCTCTTAGCGTATCTCCTGTGAATTATTGTTTTAAAAGAGGCTCCGATCCTTCCCTAACTTGAGTCATATTACCAATATCTCCTTTTATTATATCAGCTTTAGTATGTGCCAGGCTACAGGAAGGAAAGCAGAAAGGCTTTTTTTTTTTTTTTTTTTAGATTATTTATTTATTTATTCATTTATCCCCCCCTTGCTGCTTGTGCTCTCTGGGTCAGCTAACCACGCCGTGTGGGCGGGCTTGCCTTCACCAGGAGGCCCCGGGAACCGAACCCAGGGCCTCCCATATGGTAAACGGGAGCCCTACTGATTGAGCCACAGCCGCTTCCCCAGAAAGGCTTTTAAAAATATTTTGAAGTGGAGAAGATGTGGCTCAAGCAGTTGAGAGCCTGCTTCCCACAAGGGAGGTCCTGGGTTCAATTCCCAATGCCTTCTGAAAGAAGACAAACAAACAACGAGCAGGCAGTGAGCAGACAACAAGCAAAAACAATGAGCAAGACAATGAGCAGACAACGAGCAAAATTAAATGAGCAAGGTTCAGTTCCCAGTGCCTCCTAAAGAAAAAAAAAACAAACAGACAATGAGCAGAAAATCAGCAAAAAACAATGAGCAGACAACGAGCACAAAACAAGGAGCAAAAACAATGAGCAAACCAGGGAGCTTTGGGGGGGAGGGAGATACTTTTAAAAATATATTTTTTAATAGATTTTTTATTTATTTTTAAAAGATACTTATATTACATAAAATGCTATATAAAAAAATATAAGGAATTCCCATAGGCCTCTCTCCCCACACCTCCCATTTTTCCCCACATTAACAACTTCTTTCATTAGTGTGGTACATTCATTGCAATTGATGAACACATTTTGGAGCATTGCCACTAAGCATGGATTATAGTTTACATTGTAGTTTATACTGTCTCCCACTCAATTCTGTAGGTTATGGCAGGATATATAATGGCCTGTATCTGTCATTGCAATATCTATTAGGACAAGTCCCAGTCCTGAAAATGCCCCCATATTACACTTCTTTTTCCCTTTCCCTGATTTCAGCACCTCCAGTGGCCACTGTCTCTACATCCATGATATAATTTCTTCCATTGCTAAAATCACAATAAGTCTATAGTAAATACCAGTAAGTCTGCTCTAGGCCATATTTTATTCCCCAATCCTGAGGATTCTGGGATGGTGATGCCCACTCCTCCTCTAACTGAGAGGGGGCTTCAATCCCATATGGCTGATGGATGGGACTCTCTTGCTTGCAGTTGTAGACTCTATCGGTTCCTTGGTGTGGTGGTTGTGCATCCTCACCTCCTTGTTAGTTGTCCTGATTGAGTCCAATGAACTGGAGAGTAAGTGTTGCAATTCTGCTGAGGTTCAGGGCCCAGCTGGCATATGGACAGCCCAGACATTCATGTTTCTTGGACATACAACTACCAACTCCAGCACCAACTATAGGTTCAAATAAAACGGACAGAAGAAGATGTGTAGAGAAGTCACATCTGGGTCCAACTCTGTCACACTCTGGAGCACAAACTCCAAAGTAGGACCCACTGGCAAGGCACCAAACTCTGGAGCTATCTGCCATGACCATAGGACCTAGGTGTCTCCAGAGTCCTCAGGAGCCCTACTATTTGGGGGAGTATCTACTTTTGCAGTCTATGATATCCTGCTGAGACGTGCAGGAGTGTGTGGCGGTTTGAAGCTGTAGGTATCCCCAGAAAAACATGCTCTTAAAGTTAATCTGTTTCTGTGGGTATGAGCCCATTATAAGTAGGACCTTTTGATGAGTCTACTTCAGTTAAGGTTGGCCCACCTCATTCAGGATGGGTCTGAATCCTCTTACTGGAGTCCTTTATGAATGGGATGAACATATATAGAGAGGAGAAAGCCGCAGCAGTAAGAATCTGAAATCATCAAAACCTGGAAAAGAAGGGAGAGACCAGCAAATGCCACCATGTGCCTTGCCATGTGGCAGAGGAGCCAAGGGTTGCTGGCAGCCAGTCTTGGGGAGGAATTCGCTTTGATGATGCCTTTATTTGGACATTTTCTAGGACTCTAACCGTGAGTGAATAAATTCCCATTGTTTAAGCCAAACCATTTCATGGTGCTTGCTTCAGCAGCCTAGGAAACTAAAACAGTGTGATAATGGTATTATGCTGTTTAAACAGTCTTTATTAGAAAGCCATACTAAAGTATTTATAGATAAAATGATAGGTTGTCTAGGAGTTAATTTAACATACAAACCAAAAAGGTGGAGGAGGGAATAGATGAAACATGAATGTTGATCATTACTGAATTTGGGTATAGGTCATTATGTTATTCTCTCTACTTTGGAGTACATTTGAAATTTTCCACAACTAAAATGAAATAAGAGTTTAAAAAAATACTGTGAACAAGTAAGGGGGTTTCCAGAAATGCAAAAATATGTTGACATTAAAAATATTTCACCACAACAATGATTTAAAGGAGAAAAATAATTTGATTAACTTAATTTATGCAAAAGGCCTTTGAAAAATTCAGTATGTAATTCTGATTTTAATAGCAACCAACTGAAGGAACAACAGAGGATTTGTTAAATGTGTTAGAGTACTTCCGCATGATAAAACACCATGCATTCAATATAAAGCGTTTTGTGGAAGAGTAAGAACATGGCAATATGTTCATGTACTAAGTGAAAAAAAAAAAAAGTTTCCAAAAAGAGTGAAGTATGATTTCATTTTATATGAATATAATGTTATGTTAAGAGTGGTTATATGTGGGTGTAGGTTTGCATTTGTGATTTCCATTTTCTTCTTTGTACTTAGATGTGTTTTCCAAAATGCCTACAGACAGCACATGTTACTTTTTTTAATAAGGGGGAAGCACACAATGTTTTTTTTTTTTTTTATTAGAGAAGTTGTGGGTTTACAGAACAATCATGCATAAAATACAGGATTCCCATACACTGCCCCACCACCAACAGCACACAATGTTATTTTTTTTTATTTATTTATTTATTTATTTTTTTTACCGGGAGGTCCCGGGGATCGAGCCCGGGTCCCTCCATATGGGAGACGGACGCCCAACCAGTTGAGCCACATCCGACCCCGCACACAATGTTATTTTAAAAACTATTTTACATGTGGTTGTTTCTTTAGTTACGAATACACCTAAATTAACTCTCATCTTACCAACATTTTTCCATTTTTTTCTAAAAGACTGTTTCAAGAGACTTGTCAAATGCCTCATTGGAATTTAAATCCACAGTTTTGCAGTGTTCTCAGTGTAATAACTTTATTAGAATAAAAACCAGGGGCCCTATTGAAAAGCAGTGTTTATATTAATGACCCTGAACCACTATGAAATACTTAAATTACATCAATTGTATTTTTAAATAATAACTATTTTTACAACTCTCTGTGCATATGGTACAAAGTCTGAGAAAATGCAAAAATGTAATCAGTTGTTGCATGGCTGGGGTTCAGGAATTTATGCTTATTCATTTTGTAATGATATTATAAAAGAAAAGAAACTCCGTAGTGCATTTTAGAATGATTTGTATTGAAGCTAATTAAATGGTTAAAATTTTAGTGGAAACGGTAACTTCAGTTACCACACACACTCACACAAATGTAGTAGTTCATGAGATACTTCTTTGCTGTGGATGCATGAGAGATATGCCCATGCTTTTTTTTTTTTTTTTCAATTATTAGGAAACAGAATTAAGCTAAAAGGAGTACGCATCAAGTACTGATAGTTCTAAAGTACTGAAAGGACAAAGAATAAGGTAAACTGAAAGGAAATTAACATCATTCTAAATGATATGTTTTCCAAAATCCCTTCACTTAGGCTGCCACTTCAGTTCCATTTATAAATCAGATCTGAGCTTCTCTCTATGGGTGGATTTAGTTTCTCTCCAATCCAAATATTAAATGTGCAGAGGAGACACAAACTTGTTTACAAAAGACATCCCCTAAGAAAATTTAAAATTTTACAATTAACCTTTAAAAATAACTTATTAAGTGTGATAAAGGAACAATATACAGGCTTCTGTCCTCATTTAAAAGCTAAAATGCCCCCACTCCCAGTAGCACCAAGACCATTGTAAATTCAGGGGGACCTTGGCCAGATGAAGGTTGGCTGGACTGCACACAAAATGAAATGCAGGAATATTATTTAGCATTGACTATTGACCCTCCTATATTAAGGGATTTTTTGCATCCCTGAAAATACAAAACTCTCTTTAAAATGTTCCTTTTCTACATGAACAGAATAGATTTGATGTGAAATGGTCCTTGGATGGTGTGCTCAGCAGCTGGAAGATATTTTGCTCTGCCTTTTTCTTTTAATAATAGAAATATACTGATCCAAGTTCTCATATAATCTAAATTAAATATGTCTAATTTCTGCTAAAATTGTTGAACTGCTATCTTAAATGAATCGGTTTTACCCTAGGATTTCTCATCTTTTCAACACAGGTTCCAAACCACTGACTAGAGAAATATATATAGTACTGAAAGTAAAAATTTATAATACTGAAAGTTTCAACTCAGCCAGGTTTTGACTAATACCATAATACTAATAATAGTATCATTTATTCACTTAATTCCAGTGAATTCAAGAGCTATATGGAGTATCAAAGAACTTAAACTGTCATTTTTTCACTGTTCTTATAAACTTTTTAATATACATTATACGTGTACTCAGACATGCAATTTTAGAAACTGGGAGAAAAGCAGAACATTTAGCCAACTCTTTCATTAATGTAATAAATTCTAAGGTAGAGTTGTAGATGCTAATTGATATGATAGGACATTCTAAAATATTAGTCATTAGAGTTGAGGGTTTTGTTTTTTTTTCGGTGTGTGTGTATTTTTTCGTTTGTTTGTTTCCTATCAAGCTAACATTTATTAGGGAAAAAAGAAAATGGACACACACACATTAAAAAACTAGAGTGAGTAGAACCCAGTGGTAACGTCAATAAATTCTTTTAGAGTGGAATGATTGTAACCATTATCAAGTTACTCACATTTAATTTCTATTCACAAAATTTGAGATAAATAGTTCTCTTCAACTGGGCATTGTCCTTTCTAGGAGGATGTCTCCAGAATCTGTACTTACTGCCATTCCCTCTCTCCTGAGTTATAGATCCATGTTTCTACCTTCTTCCTGATACCTCCATCTGGATGACCCACAAGTCATGTAGAAACTGGAACTCATTATCCACTCTACTGCCAACCCACTTTTCCCTCCAGGTCTCCTAAACTCAGAAAATGTCATAGTCCTGCACAGTCATGTGGTGTGAGAAGTTTAATTTCCTGGCTGATAAAACAAATTGGGTTAGTTCAAACAACAGTTTATTGGCTCATGGTTTTGAGGCTAGGAGAAGTCCAAAATCAGGGTGTCATCAAGGTGATGCTTTCTCCCAGAAAAGTGGCCTTCTGGAGCTGTCTGTCAGTATTTCCTTACGTCTTAGGCTTTTCTGTCACTTGGCAATGTACACAACAGCCTCTTCTGGCTTTTCTGGACTCCATTGACTTCCAGATTCTTCCCATGGTTTTCTCTCTGTATGTATCTGAATTCCATTCTGCTTATAAAGGACTCCAGCAATAGGATTAAGACCCTGATTCAGCTGGGCCACACCTTAACTGAAGTAACATCATCAAAAGGTTCTATTTGTCATGAGTTCACACACAGGAATGGAGTAAGATTAAGAATATGTTTTTCTTGGTACATAGCTCCAAGCCACCTCATGAAGGTTGGAGATTTTTCTCTCATGCCCCACGCTTAATTAGGCTCCAAGTCCCATAGAGCCTATGAACTTGTAACATGGATACAAAGATAGTGGTCACCAGAGGTTCTAAGGGGAGGGAGAGGGAAAAATAGATGTAACATAGGGCATTTTGGGGACATTGGAATTGTTCTACATGATATTGCAATGACAGATACAGGCCATTATACATTTTGTCAAAGCCTATAAAATTGTACAGTGCAAAGTGTAAACCATAATGTAAACTACAGACCATGGTTAGTAACGATGTTTCAATATTTGTTCATCAGTTGTAACAAATGAAAGATGTTATCAATAGGGGAAAATGTAAGAGGGGGAGGGGGTGAGGTATATGGGAATCCCCTATATTTTCAACGTAACTTCTCTGTAATCTAAAACTTCTTTTAAAATAAAGTTTTAAGAAATTAAATTAAAATTAAATTAAAAAGAAAAAAGACTAAATGACCCACACAAGTTACTGATCTGTTACTGTCGGTCAGAAGGATAGACACCAAAAGAGAAGTCACCCCACTCCAATACTAATGTCTGGGTTGCCAGCAAAAGCATGACTCACAGGCATTGATGGAAAAACGTTTACTCACATAGAGAAGAGACAGAGCTAGTGGGTGTCGGTCGCCCATAGCCAGCTGGTCCCAATCTGTGGCCAATGCAGGGAGATGTCTTATGCATAGCACCCTTCTCTTGTGTTCGTGTGCTGCCACGGTGGAGGAGCCCCACTCCCTCTCCACCAAGGACAAGACATAACACTGAAATGTGAGCTGGATGTCAAAACATGCCCACCAGAGCCCAGCTGTCTCACGTGAATGATTATGCACGCTCAGGACATTAGGGAAATGAAGGTACCAGCTATCCCCTTACCTAATAGGGGTTTGTTTATCCTGCCAAGCTGACACACCAGCTCGAGAGCACAGGGTGTCTTTGTGGGGCCCAGGGAAAGATGGCAGGAGGCGCTAAGACTATCCTCTACCACAGTGACCAATTCCTAGGATTCTTCACTAGCAATTAGCTCCATCATGTCATGCTGCTGAGAAGAAGAAAATGTGGGAAAACATATACAAACTATATTACTAAATCAGAATTAAAGAGTGAAACAATGTCAGAAAAGCACAATGGGTATATCTTGACAGACCTGACCACAAATCAAATTTTTTACCCAAGAAGAAAGCAATTATTGGTTATTTGATCTTCACTCATGTTCATTAGCATTTGTTTCCCTCAATTTGTATTGGCCTTTTTTGTATTTGTGATACATGAAGACAACCCAGGGAATGAACGTAAGTCATGCTGAATCTGAATCACAAACGATTTATTAGCTTCAGTGAATAAAAACGCCACACCCTGCGAGTCCTGCCAAATCAGCTAAAGCCTGAGAGAATATCTAATTCTTCTAAGGCCTCTCAGAAGAAAGGGAAAACCTTTTTTCTTTTTATTCTAGTGGCACAAAGATGGTGTAATAAATTCTGTGATAATGGCCTTCCTTATGGTTTTTTGAAATCAAATGCCCCATTTTCAATCTCTGCTTCAGATTTGAAATGATTATGCTTATGAGTAGTAAAGAAAACAGATCTATAAGGGACACACTTCCAAATAATATGATGGATTTATTTCAAAATAACATGTCCTGAAAACAAACACAGCCAAATATACTGCAGATCTTGGCTATAAATTTCAGGGGATGGCTGCCTGAACTACAGCAGTAGGAATAATGTTACTATAGTAAACATTTAAAGGTTGCGTGGAATTGAGTTGAGAGGATCATTTCATTAACACAAGTATAACTTAGGATGGCAGCAGAGCCAAACCTGTATAATTTGAAGCTGCCATTCTCTAAGTGTGAGTCTTAGGTTCTTACTGGCTTCAGCCTTTCATTTCAAGCTGGTATTTACCAATGTCCAGCCCCATATTTGGTATCTTACTACTCCATTTCTGTAGCTGCCATTGAATTCCACAGTAACATAGCAAGAATTATTATTATTATTATTATTATTTTAAAGATTTTATTTATTTATTCATTTATCCCCCCCCCTTGCTGCTTGTGCTCGCTGGGTCAGCTAACCACGCCGTGCGGGCGGGCTTGCCTTCACCAGAAGGCCCGGGGAACCGAACCCGGGGCCTCCCATATGGTAAACAGGAGCCCTACTGATTGAGCCACAGCCGCTTCCCGCAAGAATTATTGTACAGGCATACCTCTGTGATTTGTCGGTTCAGTTCCAGAACACTACAATAAAGAAAATAAAAGTGAATAAAATGAGTCACTTGATTTTTTTGGTTTCCCAGTTCTTATAAAACTTATTTTTACACTATACTGTAGTCTATTAAGAGTGCAATAGCATTATGTCTTAAAAAGAATGTACGTACCTTAATTTAAAAACTTTATTGCTAAAAAAAAAAATGCTACCCATCATCTAAGCCTTCACAGTCTTTTTGCTGGTGGAGGGTCTTGCCTCAGTGTGGATGGCTGCTGACTGATCAGTGTGGTGGTTGCGGAAGGTTGGGGTGGCTATGGCAATTTCTTAAAATAATACAGCAGTGAAGTTTGCTGCATCAATTGACTCTTTCTTTCATGAAAGACTCCTCTGTAGTAGGCTGCTATTTGATAGTATTTTATCCACAGCAGAACTTCTTTCAAAATTGGAGTCAATCCTCTGAAACTCTGCTGCTGCTTTATCAATTAAATTGATATAGAATTCTAAACTCTTTGTTGCCATCTCATCAATGTGAACAATGTTCACAGCATATTCACCAGGAGTAGATATCATCTAAGAAACCACTTTCTTTGCTCATCTATAAGAAGCAATTCCTCATCTGTTAAAGTTTTATCATGAGATTGCAGCAATACAGTCACATCTTCAGGCTCCACTTCTAATTCTAGTCCTCTTGCTATTTCCACCATATCTGCAGTTATTTCCTCCACTGAAGTCTTGATCCCCTCAAAATCATTCATTAGGAAATCAACTTCTTCCAAACTCCTGTTATTGTTGTTATTTTGACTTCCTCTCATCAATCACAAATGTTCTGAATGGTATCTAGAATGGTGGATCCTTTCCAGAAGGTTTCCAATTTACTTTGCCCAGACCCATCAGTGGAATCATTATCTATGGCAGCTATAGCCTTATGAAATGTATTTCTTAAATAATAAGATTTGAATGTCAAAATGGCTACTGAATCCATGGGCTGCAGAATGGATGTTATGTTAGCAGGCATGAAAACATAAAACAACATTAATCTTGTTGTTCATCTCCATCTGAGTTCTTGGATGACCAAGTACATTGCCAAAGAGTTTTGAAAGGAATCCTTTTTTCTGAGCTGTAGTTCTCAACAGTGGGCTTAAAATATTCAGCAAACCAGGTCATAAACAAATATGCTGTAACCCAGGCTTCATTGTTCCATTTCTATAGCACAGGCAGAGTAGATTTAGCATCATTCTTAAGGGCCCTAGGATTTTCAGCATGGTAAATGAGCATTGGCTTCAACTTAAAGTCACCAGCTACATTAGCCCCCCAAGAGAGTCAGCCTGTCTTTTGAAGCTCTGAAGCCAGGCACTGACTTCTCCTCACTAGCTCTGAAAGTCCCAGATGGCATCTTCTTCCAATAGAAGGCTGCTTTGTCTACATTGAAAATCTGTTGGTTTCGTGTAGCCACCTTCATTATCTTAGCTAGAGCTTCTGGATAATTTCATGCAGCTGCTATATCAGCACTTGCTGCTTCACCTTGCACTTGTGTGATATGATGATGGCTTCTTTCCTTAAACCTCATGAACCAACCTCTGCTAGGTTTTAACTCTTCTTCTGCAGCTTCCTCCCCTCTCTCAGTCTTCACAGAATTGAAGAGAGTGCGTGCCTTGCTCTGGATTAGGATTCAGGATTTCAAAAAAGATCTTGGTCTAGATAGAGGCAGTAACTCTTTCTAACACTTTCTCCATATCAGCAATAAGCCTGTTTCGCTTTCTTATCGTTCGTGTGTTCGCTGGACTAGCACTTTTAATATCCTTCAATAACTTTTCCTTTGAATTTACAACTTGGCCTAAGAGGCTACCCGTAGGCCTCCCTCAGCTTTGGACATGTCTTCCTCACTAAGCTTGATCATTTCTAGCTTTTGATTTAAAGTAAGAGAAGGCAACTCTTACTTTCACACTTACAGACTATTGTAGAGTTATTAGTCAGCCTAATTGCAATCGTGTTATGTCTCAGGAAATAGGGAGGCCTGGCAAAAGGGAGAGAGATGGGGAGTGGCTGGTTGATGGGGCGTCAGAAAACACGCAACATTTATCGATGAAGTTTGCTGTCTTATGTGGGTGTGGCTTGTGGCACCCCAAAACAATAACAATAGTAACATGAAAGAACACAGATCACCATAACAGTTATAATAATAATTTAAAAGTTTGAAATATTGCAAGAATTACCAAAATGTGACATAGAGACACAAAGTGAACACATACTGTTGGAAAAAAATAGCACCGATAGAGTTACTCGATGCAGGGTTGCCACAAACCTTCAACTTGTAAAAAAAAAAAAAAAAGCATTATCTGTGAGGTGCAATAAAGCAAAGCACAATAAAAGGGGTATGCCTGTATAGATTTCTTATTAGAGTAGGCTAAATGAATGCAAAGGCAGATTATCAACATTTTAAACTAAAATTGTAGCTCATAAACACTACATAAATTGTTTCTTTTTAAAAATTCTTCGATCCAATACAGCCTCTATCTAGACCAAGATCTTTTTTGAAATCCTGAATGAAGTGGAATACAAAACCAATGAACTTATTTTATCTTTCAACACGTGTGAGGGTATGAGATCTAGTCCAGTGTATCAATTACTTTTGAAATATGCATATTTGAAAGGGAAATGGGAAAAAAATCATCATTTGGTTTGCATGCTTCAAGTTTAGTATTAGCATAAACAAGGTTCATTATCCAGTTAATGGTCAAAGCTTTCACAATCCTTATTCAGGAAAGAGAGAGTATATTTCTCATTCCTAGGTTTTTTTAAAAAAACCTTAATCATAACTAAAAACAGTATCAAATCTCTTGCAACACAAGAGAAACCATAAAAATATTTAAATATGATTAATCCTGTTAATTCTTATATAATGCTTGGGCATTTTACCAATGTTTACAATAGCACAGAAACTTTGTCACCTGTATTCAGATAGGTGAAGGGCTACACCTATTATTTCTTAATGGCAATGAGAAATGGAATATAGAATGAACTAAAGACATTTTTCAAATTATGCATACTCCTTCTCCTTATCAAAATAGGGGCAGGGGAAATGAGAATGCTTGGAAAAGTTCTCTACCTTAATCAGATAGTAACCTTCCCCAACCTGTTAAAACTACTTCCTAAGAACCTCTCATCTAATCATCTTTATGATGATCTCTATAACATATTTTCAATAATGATAATAACAACAATAAAATAAAGACAACACCTGGTATTATATGTCACTTTGCTTCTTATAATACCTTTTTATTTAACCATCTAATTTGAGTCTTTCAACAGCTCTATGAAGTAATCATGATATATACAATCATTCACTTTTACAGTTGAGGAAAATAAGGGTCAAAGAAGTTAAGCACTTTACTATTTCAACTGTATATACTAGAGATGGGGGCAAAATTTAAAGATTATCTGATGCTCAGTTCAGTTCTTTCCCCCTCTACAACATAGTCTCCTTGTATAATAATGGTACTCGCTAAATTAAAAAAAAAAAAAAAAAGTTGGTTTGACTAAAATACAAGTCAATTTCTTCATTTAGTTCCCTCTTGTGCAATTCCAACTTCTGAGTTAAGACTTCTGAAAACATATTGGAAGGAAAGGGGAAGAAAGGGAAGGAGGGAAGGGGAGGGGAGGGGAGAGGAAGGGAGGGGAGGGGACAGAGCTTACCAATATCAAGAATAAAAGGGAGAGTTATCACCTCAGACCCCACTGACCTTAAAGTGATGACAAGGGAATGCTCTGAACAACTTGCTCAAAGAGGAAATAACATTGGATACAGTGGAAATAGAGTAAGAAATCTTCCACACCATAACACAGTCAATAAAAGGCCTGGATAGAACTGACCAAACAAGAAGAAAAAACAACCTGAGAACCCGGAGGAAATTATTAACATTTGCGTCATGCCATAGCATAAATTGATGAGACTATGAATTCAACAAAATATGAACTCATAGATAAGATGATAAAAATCACAAAATGAGATTAAAAGGAAGACTTGACCAAAACAAATATCATTACGAAGCTAACAGATAAATTCGGAATGGCAAAGAAAGAACAGATACCCCTGAAAATGAAATTATTGACATAGAAGAAAGGCTTAAATGCAGATGAAAATGACAAAATATGAACTAAATTAGAATAACACTAATAAATATAGAATATTAGATAAAAAATAAAAAATCCAACATAATGATAATTGTGGTCTATGTGCCAATAACCTACAAATGAAGCAGAATCTGAGGTAAAAGATATAATAGAAATAAACTCACATCCCTACCCCAAATGAAGGGAAAAATGTGCAAATCAATTCCAAGAAAATTGAATACAGAAGGCTCTAGACAAAGATACTATCCCATATAGCTACTGACTATCAAGGACAAATAAAGACTTTTTCACATGTCTACAAAAGCATATTACCTATAGAGGTGGCAGAAATCAGACTGGTCTCGTACGTCTCCAAAGTAATACAAAATGGCAGAAGGCTAGAGAAATACCACAAAGTTCTAATGAAAAGAAATTGGGTCTAGGAGCACTGCTTTAGTCACTCTATCTTTCTGAAATAAAGCCAGCAACAGATATTTTCAAACATGAAAGAATCAGGGAATATGACACTAATGTGCCCTTCTTGAAAAAATACCTGACAATAAAATCCAAACAATTAAGAGATGAATCAAAGTAAAGATCAAAAACACTATGCCACAAAACCTGGTGGGAAACAATATTTCCATTTAATCAAAGAAGCTTTACTAAAACAATTGAAATTATAATTACAGAATGTGAGCTTGATAAGTCTGGATAATTTGAAACTAAAATACAACTAACAGCAATTGAGAGATAGGTGAAGGGGGGATGAAAGAGTGACAGAGTTGATGTCTCATTTTATACCACCTAAAACTGGAGAAAAGCGTACTTTTAAATATTTTTCACAATCTTTCTTATAACTTTAGAGGGATATTTTAGGAAATATTCCTAATGGAAAAGAAGCATTTACTTGAAGTTTGGCAATTCCTCTAGTTGTGCTTCATTTGATTTTTCTTCTATAAAATTCAAAGTTTTTTATTGTGAAGTAGCCCCTATGTAATGATAGCATTTTTATGAGGCATTTCTATTTAATTATATATACAGAAAGATGGACCCACCTAGTATTAACTGTGGCAATTTCTGGGTGGTAGAGTTCCGAGTGATTCACTCTTACTTTTCATTTTTACTTTCCTAAATAGTTTTAATGATCATATGTCATTTTTTTAAAATAGTAAAGCAATTTTTCTTTAAAAAATACTATAAGCTAATATGCAAAGATGATAACAACAATGAAAATATTCCTTACTTCTTTTTAAATAAATTTTAAATTTCTAAAAATATCAAATCATTCCCTAGCTATTTTCTTGCTATTAAAAATTTGACACAGTGCTTACAACAGATGACTCAAAATTCTTTCATTCGCCCTTTCCTGCACTCTCAACAGAGGCAGCTGGAGAAGATTTAGATGGAAGAAAATTAGACCTTTCTCTTCCTTCCAGTGAAACATACATGAGTGCAGTACCTGCATCTTACTTCCACAGTAAATAAGTAAAAACAACCCAGACATTGCCTTGAATAAGGTAAATTTCATTTAAGTGTGGGCAGTGGCAGCAGGTAGGCTTAGGTTTGAATACTGACTCTTTCATTTTCTAGCTGTGTAAATTTTGCAAGTTCTTTTTTATTCTCAGGGGATAACACCACTGAATTTGAAATGTGACAGTAAGGATTAAACTGTGACAACATGTTTAAACAACTGGCACATATTAGGTCCTCAGTAAGTGGTAGCTATTATTATGTTCAAAATAATTATTTCACAAAATTGAAATGAGGGATCCGATGTGGCTCGAGCAGTTGGGCTCCTGCCTCCTACATGGAAGGTCCTGAGTTGGGTTCCTGGAGGCTCCTAAAAAAACAACAACAACAAATAAAACAAAGGAAAAAACCAACTCAGGGAAGCCGATGTGGCTCATTGGTTGAGTGCCAACTTCCCACCTACGAGGTCCTGAGATCAATCCCTGGCCCCAGTACCTAAAAAAATAAATAAATTTGAAGGGAGAGACTGGAGGGGACAGCCACAACGGGGAACATGCTAGAAACCTCTCAAAAGGCAGCTTTTCTCACTTCCATGATAATCTAATAAATGATTCCTATCAACTGCAGGAATATGGGGGCTCTTCCATTTTTTTTTTTTTTTTTTTAAGATTTATTTATTTATTTATTTATCCACCCCTTGCTGCTTGTGCTTGCTGTGTCCAACTGCTGTGCATTTTTCTGTGTCTGCTTGTCTCCCCCTTCTCCCCCTGCCGGGTCGTCCTGCTATGTCAACACACCACGCCGCGGGGGCTGGCTTGCCTTCACCAGGAGGCCCCAGGAATCGAACCCGAGACCTACCCATATGGTAAACGGGAGCCCTATCGATTGAGCCACATCCGCTTCCCCCCTTCCCTTTTGAGCAGGGCCAGTTCTAACAAGGAAAAGCAAGTCAAAGAAATCTCTTTTCTCCTCCATATTTTGTAGATCCACACTCAGCCTGCCCCATCCTGGAACCCAAATAGAGAGGTGTCCTCTGCTCGTTATTTAGTGGTATCAGCTTTGTAGCATGTGTCTGGGTTCATTTCCACGAGCCCTTGGAATATATCATTTACCAAGTTGTAAAGTGCTATCAGGTTGCCTGACCTCCCAGAAACCAGGTTCCTGAGATAGCGTTGAGCCTTTCCAGGTGAATGAAAGCCCCTCCGACCCCTTTACTGAACCGTGGCCCTCAGTGCAACGTCACTGTTATGGCTGGGGGCAGAAATGCCTGACAGACCAGCCCTCAGAGCTGTGCGTGCTTCTCCTCTGCCAGGCATCCTTCTCCTGAGGAGGGCGTTCAAAGGGTGCACAGCTGTCCAAAGAGGAACAGCCCCTCAATAAAATAGGTAGTGCACCTTGGATTTGCTTTTGTGAGAGAAGAATAAACCCAAGCTATGTGGAGATAAAAGATAAGAAAATATTGTGTTCTGGCTGCAGTTCCAAGTCCAATCTCTTGCTCAGAGCCCATCCTCGGAGTAGGCAGCCTGAGTTCTCCAGGGTGTAAGAGCATTCTCTCTGGTTCTGGTCCTAATCCTGAGTTAGCCCAGAGAGCAAACTCACTCCCTGGGGCACTGACCAGTCATATATATATACCCTAGGTCCATAAATACTGGGATTATTTTTCCCCTTTCATTTTGGATCTTGATCTTGTGTTATTTTGAGAGGATATATGATCAAGGTACAAAAGCATTTTGTACCACTCTATTTAGTGTCCTGCAAAGAACTCTCAGTTCTGTATCAAAATCTGAAAGGGGGACAGAGTTCAGGCCTTAATACTTAAAGGCTGGGAAATTTCTCCACAAGCATTTGCTTCCACCAAACACACCTTCCCCCAGAATGGTGAGCTCTTCGGAAGCTCGAGTTGCTCTTTCACTTTTCTTTAAGGTGTACAATGCCTGGCACTAACAAGGGCTCAACAAGTGTTCAGTGAATGAAAGAATAAAAGAATTAATATGTGGAGAGTTACGACCACCTCCCAAGTGGATTCCTTACTGCCAAACTTCTTTCCAAAACACTCTATGTTGCCTTGCCAGCTTCCTCTCCTTCCAAATATTTCACTCCTTTATTAAAAAATCCTCATTGTCTCCTATTTGCCTGTACAATAAAAAGCCTAACTCTTTAGTTTGGCAATCAAGGCCATGCAAACTCCTTCCAATATATTATTTTTATAATTCCCTTCATGTTTCCTGGGCATCTACCAAACTCACCCACTCCCTCCTCACTTTCCTAACGACCCCCACGTGTCCATTTACGAGTTGTTCTGTTCATCTGAAGCGCTCTTTCCCTCTTATCCTTGCATATCCAAATTCTGCACTGGGTTTTAAGTCCTAGCAAAAAGAATAATAAAGATTTGTTGATATATTGTTATACTCTCCAAGTTATACTCTCCATGATTTACGAACTCTTGACTGAACAATCTCTGCAAGGAGAGATTTGGTTGTAAGAATAGTTTCTGAATACCCGCCATGGACTCCTTCCATCACCACCATTACTTAACACAAAACGGGGAGTTTCTCCTGGCCCTTAGAATTCTCTCACTTTTATTCCAGAACCATGATCCAAATTAGCCCCATGGATATGAAGCTCCTCCCATAAAATGTGGGCACCAAAGGGCAGAGAGTTTGGGGGGATGGGTGGGGTGGGAATTCCCCTTAGTACAGTGGACACATGCCCTTGCTTTCAAGAATAATACTAAAGGGAAGCAAATGTGGCTTAAGCAATTGGGCTCCCGTCTACCATATAGGAGGTCCAGGGTTCGATTCCCAGAGCATCCTGGTGAAAAGCAAGCTGGCTCGTGCAACGAGCCGGCCCGTGCAGAGTGCTGGCCCATGCAGAGTGCTGGCCAACGTGGATAGCACAAGATGACAAAACAAAAAGAGACCTAGAAGAGAGACAATAAGAGATGCAGCAGACCAGGGAGCTCAGATGGCGAAAGAGATTGAGTGCCTCTCTCCACTACGGAAGTTTCCAGGATCGGTTCTCAGTGCCACCTAAAGAGAAGACAAGCAGACAAAGAAGAACACACAGAGAGCAAACAGCAGATAGCAAGCACAAAACAACGAGGGGAGGGGGTGGAATAAATACATAAATCTTAAAAAAAAAAAGAATAATACTAAAAGAAATAAAAGGGAATGATGACAGAAAATTCAAACAGCACAAGTTGCCAAATTTCTAAAGAAAAGATTTCTGGTTCTATGATGGCCTACAAGTTTATAGATGTGTAAACCTGGTTACACCCCACACCTACCAGGGAACCAAACAATTCCTAAACAAACAATTCTTTTTAATCCTAGAGTTGCTGTTTTTCCTTCCCACACCTTTTTTCACCCTCCCTCCCTCCTGAAGGAGGGGTTGAAACATCTGCAGACAGTTTCCTGGGAAGATAATAGGTTAGGTAGTCAGAGTTTAAGGTCCAGCCAAAACCCTCAGCCTTATCTCATTGCCAGTTGTCATACAAGGGTATAGTCCAGCCACAGGAATGCCTTCTCTTCCTCCAAGTCATGAGTTATTTCCTCATAGTTCTTTTCCAGCCAGTCCTACACTTAAAAGAGTTGCTGAAGAGCAAACTTCTACCATGTTTATCCCAGGCCTGAAGAGACCATGGCTACATTCTTTTTGGTGTGAGATGGGGAAAATTTGGCCACCTTGGAGGTTATGACCCATGGATTTTCCATTAATATATGATAATTTTTCTGACATGTAGAACATAACTTCAACTACTATGGTCATGGGTCCATCAGCATATAATATGGAGTGGCAACCTACAGATTTATCCATTCAGCAGATCTCTTCAAAATATTGGTTCTCTTTCTGACTCCCACTCTCAAAACTCCTCCTCACATATTTCACTGCCACAGGAGCAACCATACACATACCTTAGGGCCCTCCTCCCTGGCTCCTGTTAGTTCACCCACAAGTTAGCACCTGACTGAAGCTGGCCCACAGTCCTTCTTCGTGGTTTGTGCACAGCCAAAAGTACCTGAGTTTTATATCTAAGTATGTTGCCTCTGGAGAGTGACGGTAGTCAACACACATTTCATCCTAAGGCTGTGCTTTAATGTTTTCACTTTTTTGTGATCTTGAGGGTTACCTAAAATGAAGTCATCTTTAGATTAATAGGACTGTGAATACAAAATCAATCATCTAAGTACAACAATGGCACTTTTTGAAGGGTCCATTGTGGTAGTCCTCAGCCTAGAGTACTTGGACACTTAGGGATCTGTGAAGTTAGCAAGGGTTCTTTGAGCTATTTTTAATATTTTTAAACTCCTAAAGACAACTGTGCATAAACCATACATTTATTTAAACAAGCTAAGTTACAACATGTTTCTTTGCTTTGGGCTAGAATTATATCAGTTCAGTCTGGCAATACTGACAAGGGTATGTTGGTCAAAAGTTCTGATTGACCATTGATGACATCATAGGCATTCCCCTGAGGAAACGGTGGGTCAGACTGTTATCAGGTGGCAATATCCAAACTGAATACCCATAGCAGAATTGACCTAATAACCAAAATTAAGTAATCTGTAGCGGTGAGTATTACTTATACATTGCTATGATTACATAGCTTTATTTGTCATAAACTTGAGCTTGATAAAATGGTTTTATTTACTAGAAAAAGAATGCTGAAAACATGAAATACAAGGGGGGATACAATAAAAGCTGTGCTGGGTGATGAAAAGGTTATAAGAGTTTCTGGTCTATAATATAAACTAATATGGTATTTCCCAGAACACTGTTTCTAAGGGGTTGTAATAGAATTGTAAAAAGAAGAAATCTGGGACCACTATACTTAGGAAACACTGGGTTAAACAAATTTTTTACTTGCTTGTTTTGCTGCAAGATTTCTCAGAGCCTTGATATTAAGTGAACCTCCAAGGGGGTGTCTTCCAAATCTAGCTAATCATGGACCCCTTCTTCTTTGAGGTATTTTATAAGACTAGTAGTGCAAGAAACATATTGTGGGAAAAGCTGATCTAATAGACTCTCATTAAGTGCTTCTTATTTTTAATATCTGGTCCACACACAGATTTATAAACAAAGGTAGCCCTGGCATTTGGCAGAATGTGTAAAATTAGGGTAGCTTCACACATCTGCCAAAAATTATCTGTTCTACCTCCTGTCAAACAGCCTTCATTTCCACCATTAGAAATACTTTTGGGGAATCAACAGCCTAATACAGATGCTCCCAAGAAGAGAAAGAAATGAGGCCAAATTTTCTCAAACATTTCCAGGAAAATCCCCCTAATAGTAGAGCTGGGTGAACAAAGTCCGAAGCAACTGAAAGCTCAGCATTCATATCAGGTCTCCTGTCGGATTTAAACATTCACGCAAATTTTACATTATATACCATGAGATGCTCAAGTTTTCTTTAATATAAAACTGTTTTACATCACTCAGCAGCAAGTCAAACCCATACTAAAAGAAGGTGCACCAGTTATAGCCTGTGGATGCTCCCGAAGGATGAAGAAGGAAGTCTGGGGGAAGGGGCATCGGTAAGGCCTCAACGAAAAAGGCAGGGTCCCCCTGAGAAAGGAAAGAGACCCAAAAGGGATAGCAGATTAGTACCAAAGTGTTCGTACAAAGCCAGAAGACATGTTTGTGAATGTGCGCAGGCTTATTCAAGTGGGGTGTTCCGTGCATCCACCGAGAAACTGGACTAGTGTGCAGAGCTAGGAAGTGGCCCGCGCAACGGGCAGCCCCGATTCCTCCACAGGAGGCTTTATTTCCCCTTCCCTCTGCTGAGCAGGAAGGCTGCTCTGTGCCCACAATAAACTTTCCCCCCACTTCTTCTTTTCCTTTCTGTTCCTTAACCTCATTTTTGTTACCTCCTCTGCCCATTTTCTTTATTTCTTCTTCTACTCTCCTCCTAACCCAAATGTAAGATTTATTACTGCCTGTGTATTGGGGAATGGGCAGATGGGGTGACCAAGATCAAAGTTTGGTCATCTCTTTTTGGAGAAGTAAACAATTTCAGTTCCTGCAATTTCAGGCCCAAAGATATAACTAGATGAGAACACAATGGTGAAAGAAAAAAAATTCTGCTGCTCTTTTTCTGCTCTGTCATAACCAGTATGGATGCCAATGTTGGAACAGACTTCCACTGTCATCGAGTTTTAGTGGTTTTCAAGCTTCTGAAATTGAGGAACTCTATTCTAATCAACTTATCAGGAATGAAGGAAAATAGTGTTGATTTATTTTAGTATATAAATGTAACCATAATCTTTGATATGTAAGACCTGCAACATGTGACATGTAACAGAAAATAAGTTTGTTTCTCCACTTTGGCCCTGCATACCCGTTCTTTCCTTTGGATGCCTTCAAAACAGGAAGAAGAAAAAAAGTCCCTTGCTCACTATATTCTTCCAAATGGTCTCAGTTAAGTTATTAATCTGAAAAGTCCACTGTAACAAAGCTCTGAGCCTCTTTCAAAGTTAATGCTTCTCCTTTTCCCTGGTTAGAACTGCTTCATGCTGGGTTCCAGCAGTGGGAAAGGGGGTTGGGACTTTTGCTTCCCACCTTGTTCTTCTGCCTGTTGTGCTCAAGCTAATCAATGGAGCTTCTAACACCTCCAGGATGAAAAGGTCAGAGGAGGAAGGATGGGGGGCGGGACAGAAAAGTCTTACTGTACAGGTGTTGTCATGGTTGGCATTGGTAATCTCTGGGTCTAGTAGGTGCATAGTTGGCTGTTTTTTCTCATGGGGTGTTTTCATGGGTTCTGGAGGCTTTCACCTCTGTGGACTTTGACTTGCAGTTTCGGTAACAGAAGAAGTAAATTAATATCTGCACGTTGGTGATTTATGTGTCTTCCATTAGCCCCTACCTCCAGCCTCTTTCTACTGAGGTCTTCTTGCCATCCTAAGTAGCTCTCTTTAATAGAACTTAAGACAACCCCAAACTAGCTCTTTCTCCTTCACAGCCTGCATGTGATCCATAACAAACACACACCTTTGGCTTTTCTTTCAAAGGGGTATTTTTGCTTTGCAAACCACAGTTCAAGCTTTTCATATTAGAAACAAGGAATCTGAGGCCTAAATGAGTTAAGAGATTTACTCAAAATCACACGATTATAGGTGTCAAAACAACAACCAAGTCAAGGTGCCTTAGTGCCTGCTCCTGTAGGGCTTTCACCTCACCATCTTGGCCAACTCCCATGACTTTTGGTTGTTTAGGTTGGACAGTGGCTGTGGCTCTAAACCCAGAAACCTGGTTACAAATCTGCTTCTTTCATGTATCCCTGAGTGATCCTGGACAAGTCTTTTGTCCTCTCCAAGTTCTCTCTGTAAAATGGCATTGATGGTGGTGTGAGGAACAAAATGGATAATTTATAGAAAAGGACTTTTTAAATTGCTATGCAAATGTGAATTTTGTCATTATTATTATGATGTGGGGGATGGTCAGGATAAACCTGGTTTTAGATTTATTACAAGAAAATTGTAATAAGATCACTAATTTGTGATGGTGTTTGACCTAAACAAGTCCCAAAAGTTTTCATATAACCTTTATGCAACTATAAGGTTGCCCATTAAAAAATTATTTTGAAGAGAGTAATGTGCATTTCATACTAATATTTTAGTGTGAAAGAACAGCAAAGGAAATATACATTTTCATCTACATCCAAGAGCTGAAAAAACCAACCAGGAAAACAAATGGACACCATGAAACAAGACACAAGGCATCACCGCGTGCATGAGCAGAACTGTGTCCAGAGCAAGACTTCCTCTACCTGCAATGCTGTGGAGGAGGAAATAGCCTTTCTCTGAGGCGTCCTTCTATAATCGACCAAAAATCGCCCACTTCAACACTACATGGTACCTGATGCCTTTCTAAAACTCAGAGAGAAAATAGAAACCAAGTGGCTCCCCTAATGGGGATCTTGGGATATAATCCATGTCAATAGCACAGCAAATGTCAGGGCAGGTCAGGGAACCTTCTGAAGGAGGCTCAGAAGGAATGCTTCTGGTACCTGCCCCTTCCAGAAGCAGGAAACCACATCCTTTATCCTCACCTGATCTCTTGGGATTGCAAAATATTTGCTCTATTCTGACCCAACAGCTCTTCGGAAAGAAAGGGAAGGGTCAGGAAAGAGTACTCAATGGGGTGGGGGTGGGGAGACTTTAATCTTCACTTTCTGGCAGAAGTGAAAGACATAAAAGGAAAAGGCTCCACTTAGACTGGAAAACTCTAGACATCACCAGCTAATTCAGCCATCCATCCTATCATGGATTATATAGCCAAACCAAAATGTGCTTTTATTTAGGTTTATTAAGAACAAGAAAAGCAGGTTTGAAATGAACCACATAGGGAGCAGATGAAGCTCAGTGGTTGAGCACCTGCTTCCCGTGTACAAGGTTCCAGGTTCAATCCCTGGTACCTCTTTAAAAAAAAAAAAAAAAAAGAGAGAAAAAAAATGAACCACGTGTCAGCCTAAGCACTGATCTAAGCAATCAGTATGAAGAAGACAAATACCTGGGTTCAGCATGGTATAATGTAATACAGGTAAGCCAAAGGACGTGGTGGCCCAGTTTAGTTATATAACAGGCAGCCCATACCCATTTATTTCTGATACTTTAAGCAATTTCATTTTGCATATTTTCTCAATATAATCATAAATATGCATACCAAATCATTTGTGCTTTCCTCCATGATTAAAGAAACATATTCAATGGAGGCATACTGATTTTATTTTATTTTTTTTATTTTAAAAAGTCAGTTTTCCATTGGTATTGTGTTAGAGAGTCTCCACAGATGACCACTTAAGTGTCTAGTGATTCTATTCTGAAAGGACAAATTGGGCTCAGCCCTCAGCCCTGAGGAGGTAATATGTAATTTATTCATGGCATTTGGGAGACTCTTGAACATCTGGCAAAATATGACTGAATATGGCTAAAAGGGGAATGGGGGGAGCAATGAACATTTTGGGAAATGGCCTTGAGAGATTTGGGGGCCAACTCTGAATGCCTTTGGGACTTTACAGACATTATGAGCCACCATCTAGCTTTGGTGACTGTGGGCCCTCCACTGAAAAAACAGGGTCTCACCAATCTGTGTACCCCCAGGGAATAGCCTAGCTCAATAACCGTTGAGCTGTACAGGCACCAAACCCTAAATACACTTTTTATCTTACCCACTCCCCCTCATTTCTGTTCTGTCCCCTACAGTATGTAATACTCTAAGGGCAAGATTTAGTGAGTGAGCGAATGAGTAGACGACTGTGTTAAAAAATGCATATTGTTGGATTATATACAAAAGCATTTGTGCAGTTTGTGATTGTAATAGTGTGTTTGTCCTAATGCTGTGTGCTTGAAGATGGCACCATTCTTCATTCTGATAAATGCAACTTTACCTTTGTAAGTCTTTTTGCTATTTACAAAATGCTCTCACAGGTATCATGGTTAATTTGGCTATAGTTACTCAATACCAAAACTAATGAAAAGCGGGAAATTCAGACAATTAACTAGTTATTATTTTGTCTATGTAATGGCAAACAATATTTGGAATTGATTTTTTTCATTGAGTTGAATCACCATATTAACGAGAATACCATAATTATTGCCTCTCAGGTTAAACGTCAAGCCGCAACAAGGAAGCCAGCAGGCTGAACAGCCAGTCAATATAAAAACACTAGGCCTCAGAATGTGGCCCCCTTCCCAAGGCCCCCGATGCTCTTTTCTGTGTATTGCTATTGCAGACGGTATGCTAGAGCAGTAAGAATTTAGAAATCATCTAGTGCAATAGTTTTCTAATTTTTAACATATTACTGAATACTTTATTCAAGTGAAATCAAACATAGATGCCCAGTAAGCAAAGCAAATCCATACAGATTTACTTTGGTTGAGGAAGAGATTATGATAAGCACTCAGAGCCGTCCTTGAGACACCCAGCAGGGGCCTTAAGTTACAATTTTAAGTCCTTTTTCTCGGTTTTTACATTTGAGGAGACTGAGGCCCAGAGAAAAATGACTAAGGTAAAGAGCTTAGAAATCCACTAAGTTGGTTCTGCTTCTCTGAATTTCTACATTCCTTATCTCAGCTTAATTTGAATGTTTGCCTTGATTCCAGTCTCCTGCTATATCCTTTTCTGAGTCGGTTTACCTGCTTCCTGAATACAGAACACCCCAGCAGTTTAACTTTACTACCGCTGCCTAGAGAACAGAACACGGATTTCCCAAAGGAGCCTGGTTAAAAGAGTTCACAGGAACCATTGTTAAATCACAGGTGCTTAAATTCCCTTCTTTGCAGATTCCAATTCAACTGGCTTGGGATGAAACCCAGGCAATTCTTTTAATTAGAGAACTTTGGGAAACAGACTTGAGAAGGGCCAAGGTGATGTTCTCTTATAGGGACAGTAAAGCGTAAATCTAGGTGGACCATTCATCATCTCTAAAGCCAGAGAACATTTAAGAATTGTCAGAAAAGGTTTCTCTCTTCTCCATATTTGAGGAATGTCAGGTCTCTGGCATGAAAGGAAATTTTTCAAGGGAAAAAATATTTTTACTTTTATGCCCATTCTACAATGTAACGTTTGACTTCCTGCTTCAGTAGGAAGGCAGGTTAGCTTCAAGAGGTGAACTCTGTTCCCTCACTGACCACTACCTCCTACCTTCCACTTCTGCTCAGGCACTTCCACCCAACTTGTTCTTTGCCCACAAGGTCCACTTCAGTCTTTGAAGGGTATCCAACCTGTACCCAGGATCAGTTACAGCCACAGTGCACCGACTGAACTACTCTAGACCCACCCTCTTGTCTTGTTTACCTATTTGTGTAACCCAGGTGTCTGCTCCCTAGAAGTAACCCAGCCCCCTAGACTGCTGCCATAACCCGTTCCTTTATTTATTTATTTATTTTTTACCCGTTCCGTTAATAGTCACATAAAATGTCTTGAGTCTCCTCACCACTTAGAAATGAGATTTGTCCCCCTCCTCCCAGTAGTAAGCTGAGCAATGGTCACCCAAAGATATCCCGTCCTAATCTCTGGAACCTACAAATGTTACCTTATTTGGAAAAAGAGTCTGCAAGGAGGAATGGGGCATTAATTGCTGAGTAAAGAGTTTCTGTTTGGGGTGAAGAAAAGCTTTGATAATGGAAGATGGTGAAGGTAGCACAACATTATAACAGTAATTAATGCTACTGAATTATGCACTTAATATAGTTGAAATGGCAAATGTTATGTTATGTATATGTTACCACAATTTTAAAAAGAGAGGGAGCGGATTCTTTGTATATTTGACTAAGTAAAGGATCTTGTGATGGAAAGATTAACCTTGATAATCAGGGTAGACCCTAATGCAATCCCACTTATAAGAGGGACACATAGTGAGATTCAACACAGACAGAAGAGGAGAAAGCCATGAGACCATGGAGGCAAACATTAAAGTGATGTGGCCAGCAGCCCCCAGAAGCTAGAAGAGGCAAGGAGCAGATTCTTCCCAGAGCCCCCAAAGGGATCAGGGCCCTGCAGACCCTGATTTCAGCTCAGTGACACTGATTCCAGACTCCTGGACTCCCCAGCTACAAGATAATAGACTTCTGTTGCTTGAAGCCACCAAGTTTGTGGTAATTGGTTATAGCAGCAGCAGGAAAACAATACAACCCACCTCCTGGCCCCAATTACAATCTTCTACCATAATTAGGGTAAAGCGGGATTTGTCTCAATTCTTTTCCTGAGTTCATTTGTCTGTAACCTGTCTCTCCATCGAATTTGGCTCCAAAGCTCTCTGCCTTGGCAGCTGATTGCTTTTCTGCAGGTCCTAGCACTATAGGGCCACTCTTCTCCTTTGGAATAATGCTATTATTGATGATGTTGACATCAAAGGATAGAGACACAGAAAACATCATGCGCATCAGCTCCAAATTCCCCATGTCACTATTAACACAAGGCTATTCTGTGAATAGACTCTAAAGAATATTTTGGGCTAATTAGAGAGACTATACCTACAACTGGGTTTTTTTTTTTTTTAAGATTTATTTTATTTACTTATTTCTCCCCACCCCCTCGTTGTTTGCACTTGCTGTCTGTTTGTCTTCCTTTCAGGAGGCACCAGGAACCAAACTCAGGGCCTCCCATGTGGGAGGGGGACGCCTAATAGCTTAAGCCACCTCTGATCCCTGCTTTGTTGTGTCTCTCATTATGTTTTCTTCCCCGCATCTCTTGTTGCATCAGCTCGCCATGCCAGCCTCTGGGGTCAGCTTGCTGTCTTGCTCGTCTTCTCTAGGAGGCACCAGGAAGCGATTCCGGGACCTCCAGTGTGGTAGACGGGAGCTCAATTGCTTGAGCCACATCCACTTCCCTCTCTGGGTCACTTTTAACAACACACACACACACTCCTGAGAAGAAGCAAAAATTCTCAGAAACCAAACAATCTAGAAAAAGAATCATTTTCCTAAAGCCAACCAAATCTCAAAGTTTTCCCAATCCGTGAGAAAAATACCCCTTTATACAATTGGGCAGAGGAATTATAGACTATATTAGCACAATTCCTTGCTGCAACCATGCCTTCTTACCCATAAAAACTGGGCTGAGGGGATTGCTTACACTGTAAATTGGTTGCACCATGAAAATGGGCTTAAAACGAGTCCAGTGCTTTTTCTATTTGGTTATGATTTGATTGACCCCCAAATACTGTGAGGTGGATAGGAGTGGTAAGCCATGTTGCTCATTATCTTTTGATATCCATCCTCCCCTTCCCTACTATACAGCTAAGCATAGGACCACCTAGCTTATCTAACCACTCCAGCAGCAAGAGGTGGCCATGTGACTAAGATCTGGCAAATGGAAGGTGAGAAAGTGATGAATGCCATATTTCTCAGTTTCACTCTCAGACAGATTGAATGTGTGTTCCTGACCTGCTCTTTCCTTCCTGCAGGCTATGAGCTGGCTAGAACTGAAGCTGGCACCTGGAACCCAGAGATGGGCTACCTATCTCTGGATTACCCCAGAGAAAAAAATAAGTGTCTATTTTGTTTAAGCCACTGGGTTTTGAGCACCTTTTTTTTCACCCTTCATTACAGAACCTGTCAAATACAGTATCCATTCTCATGGATGCCAAGTTCCTTGCAAGAGACACAGCCAATAAGTGGCAGGACTGGGATTTGGACCCAAAGTTCTAGCCAAGGTACTTTCCTCAAGCATCCTAAAGAGGTCTCTGTCAGAACATGAACAATTTATAACGGAGTAGAGATATATTATAAAGTCTGATTTCTCCCTCCATGTTCTTTTATAGTTTCCTTGTTTTGAATAATTACTAAGTTTTCTGTTAAGAGAATGCTGTCAACGATTTGTCATCTTCTATCTCAACAGCAACCTTAACCTAGCCTGGGAGCTAGCATAAAACTACAAAACATATTCTAGAGGCAATACTTTCTTTTTAGTAGGCTCAGCGAGGAATTTACACTCTTGAAACTTAAAGGGAGAAACTTTATAACTAACAAGGATAAAGAGGCTTTACACATAAGTAGAGGATATGGAGAGTTCAGGTAATGAGACTTAATTCCTATTGTCTCAGTGAATGTAATTCCCTCCCTCAAGCCTTCTACAGCAATCCCGCTAGGACCCATAAGTCAGTGGAAGTCAAAAGACCTCAGAATTGTCAACCAAAACACTAGGAAGCAGAAATTGAATTTTAAACCACCAGTCCTCATCTTCATGAAATCACCAGGAAGAATAAATCATGTTTGACAGCTCTAAACTAATTCCATGTAAAGAGTATTATTACTCTTATTGTCTGATTTGCTCTAATACCCATAAGAGCAAACTCTTAAATAGTGTTTACTATGTACCAAGCATGTTCTGTGATTTTCACATATTAACTCTTAATTTTTTTCAACTCTATGAGATAGAGTTGTTCCCGTTTCACAGAAGAGGAAACCAAAGGCACAGGTATACTTTATTTTACATGCTTGTTAATAGATTGAATACATGTTGGTAGGTGTGGAAAAAGCCACCTTCTGGAGATGTTTTCTGGTTGATGTGCTGGGTGATAGTGGTTGATGAAGTGTGTGCCTTCACATTTTCACTCTTCTATTGACGTCCCACCCAAAACTGTACTCCCCCAAAACCCACATGCTTCCGCAGCAAGCAGGCAAAAATAAATTGCTTGGCTGTACTGTTTGTACATACAAGTCATATTATTCTCAACTGTATCTACTGTTCTCCGGATTAGGAAAATGGTACCTTCATGTTATAGAGGATACATCTCGGTGTTGGAAACGTTCATCATGTTGTTCATCTGTTTTGTTTTGTTTTGTTTTGTTTTGTTTTGTTTTGTTTTTATCACTCCACAGTTGTTTTTCCCCAGAACATCTGGTTTATATTGCTATATAAATCTCCATAAGAGATGAGCTACTAATATTGATCTTTGTTTTAGGAAAAATGAGCATTTGAAATTTATCTTTCAAAACCTGTACTTAATAGGAATCAAGGGTTACCAAAGAATTCACAAAGGTGTCATTGGATTTTGACGGTTTTAGTCATGAGCCAGCTCTTCCAAAGGAATTTATTTATAGTAATTCTCTTTCATTTGAATAATTCCCAAGATTTTCAAAACTTTTTAGTGTCAAGGCAACAATATTGTGCTGTTGTCACCTTGATAGACAGTATCCAGTTCCCCCCATTGAAATGTTGCAATTGTTGCTTGCCAATTCAAACTTGGAAAGTCCATATAGTTTTTCTTCTTTGTCTTGGTTTGCCAGGACTTCTGAAACAAATACCACAGCCTAGTGGGTTTACAGAGCAAGAATTTATTGTCTCACAGTTTTGGAGACTAGAAGTCCAAAAAACAGATATCAGCAGGCCGTGCTTTCTCTGAAGTCTGTAGCGTTTGGGTGGTGACTTACCAGCAACCCACAACTCAATCTCTGCCTCCATCACATGGCATCTATCTCCTTCTGTCTCTTCCTCACTCCTACTCCTGTGTCCAAATTTTCTCTGCTTTTAAAAACTACAGTCATATTGGATTAAGGCCCATCTCAATTCAGTTTCTTCAGCTTAATAGGATCTCCAAAAATCCTTTTTACAAATAGGCTCCTATCCCTTGGACCGGAGGTGAGGACTTGGACATGTGTCTTTGTGGGGTACATGATTCAATCCATGACACTCTTTAAATGATATCAATTTTTATCTATGGTATATGTGGCAAAGATTCAGAATTTTCTATCTAATATCCAGTCTCATCTTCTTCCACTTAGGGACAGCAAAGGAAAAAAATTAAATTTCTTAGAATTCTCATTTGCAGACAGAAGTGGCCATGTGACAGAGTTCTGACCAATAGTAAGAGCAAGCTCTGTACAGAAGGATGCCATAAGGTAGGGCTCTTATGACACCTCTTTAAAAAGAGTGCACACTTGGCTGCAAACACTTTCCCTTGTCCCTTCTCTTCTTCCTTCCTGGATAGTGGGAATCATACTGGACACGATACAGTGATCTTGGGGTCATGAGGCAACAAGCATGCACTATGACGACTGAATGGAAGCAGAGAAGGCACCTGAATTATTGATGGGAGCATGGAGCCATCATACCAGCCCTGAAATTCCCAGCTCAACACATTGTGGAACATGAAGAAAATGATTTAATTTATTTAAGCTTCTGTTTTCCTGGTTTCTGTTACTCACAGCCAAATACAATTTCTAACTTCTAAATGATGAGATAAACAGTAACAGAGGATATAAAGGTTTTCAACATCTTGAAGCTTAAAAATTGGGATAGGTCTACAAAGCCTGATTAAACATTCTGTTATAGAGCCATTAGGTATTTTCAAACAGTTTTTGAAATCAAATCATCTGTTGGTGAATCAGATCAATCACTGGAAAATATGATTCAGTTATACTAAGACAGACAAAAATACTAATGCAAGCATTCACTCTCCATTTATTTCAGTAAAATAAATTTGGACATAGAAAAGAAGACATGTGCTATGATTTTTTTTTCTCTGAAAATCGACAAGGAATACATACAGTTTTAATTTTTTTACATGAAGAATTCTTATGTTTAGGAATGTGCATATGGATAGTGTTGCTCACTCAAGCAAGCTGACTTTTAGCTCTAACAGCAGAAGCAATAGGAACCTTTAAACTAGTGTAGAATTGAAAAAGTCTGAAAATTATTAAGAAGAATGAGATCTTTTCTTTTTTTTTCTTTTTTTTTTTTTTTAAAGATTGTATTTATTTATTCATTTATCCCCCCCTTGCTGCTTGTGCTCGCTGGGTCAGCCAACCACGCCGCGCAGGCGGGCCTGCCTTCACCAGGAGGCCCCGGGAGCCGAACCCAGGGCCTCCCATATGGTAAACGGGAGCCCTACTGATTGAGCCACAGCCGCTTCCCAAATGAGATCTTTTCTATATATATTTGATGGTAGTGATAATAGCTATTATTTAAAATAATGGGCTAAATTCTGTATTAGGTCTTGAGATTTGCATCTAGGCTTTTTGACCTGGGCTTTATTTCTCTAACTCACTGTCCTGAGGATAAGAATCCTGTATCTGAAGAAAAGAGACATTCATTTATGTCTTTGCTGAGTATATTTTTCTCTTGTCCCCATAGCTCTCAGGAAGTCTCCATTCCCAATGGATATATAAAGTGAAAAGAGAAAAGCATTTTTGTGCCACTGAGAATTCACTCAATGATAGCTCCTAAACACAAACTATATTAGTTTTCTATTGTTGTATAGCAAATTACAAACTTAGTGGCTTAAAACAACACTGATTTATTGCCTCACAATTTCTGTAGGTCAGAGATTTGGGCACAGTACACTGGGTTATCTGCTCAAGTTCTCACAAAACTGAAATCAAGGTATCAGCCAGGCCACAGTCTTATCTGGAGCTCAAGATCCTCTTCCAAGCTCACTCAAGTTGTTGACAAAATTAAGTTGCTTGCATTTATAGGCTGTCAGTGGGGGCACTCTTTATAACTAAAGGTCACCCTCAGGTTCTCCTTTCACAATATGGCAGTTTGCTTTGTCTTCAAGGCCAACAGGAGAGCATCTCACTGATATTTTACCTTCTTTTAAATAGCTCATCTGATTAGATCAGGCCCACCCAGAATAATCTCCCTTTTCATTAATTTAAGGTCAACAGAGTAATAACCTAATCGTGGGAGTAATGGTCCATCATAGTTACTGTTCCAATCCACTTTCAAGGGAACTAGGAATTTTACTACAATACGCTGGTCAGATGAGAGCTTAGGGGTGCCAGGTAATAAGTGAGTCTTGTGGACCTAGCCAGTCTTATAGTGGATCCAGTGCTTCCACAAAACCATCTTGTTGATATTTTCCCAATTCTCAAAATAGAGTTTGAATAGATTGATGGCTGGTGATAAAGATAGTTGAAGCAAAGTCATCTCAGAATAAGAATAGAGTTTGAATATAATTGTGTCCCACGTGAATACTCAAAAAGACTGACACTATGAAGGAGCTTTTTTTTTTTTTTTTAAAGATTTATTTATTTACTTTATCCATTTTAACCCCTCTCTCCTTCCCCATTTGCTGTTTTGTGTCCATTCGCTGGGCAATTCTCTGTGTCTGTTTCCTGCCATCTCTTCTCATCCTCCTCCTCCAGTCTTCACCAGGATTCAATCCTGAAGACCTCCGATGTAGGAGAGAGGTGTTTTGCCACCTGCGCCACCTTGGTTCCTGGCTTTCAGAGCTTTCGAAGCATCTCGTCTTGTCTCTCCCCTGTTACGTCATCATCTTGCTGCATGGCTCCCGGGGCCTGGCGCCTCATCGGCACACAGAGCCTGGCAGCCCATGAGCCTTCTATATATTTTTTTTTTATTTACCGGGAGGTCCCGAAATCGAACCCATGTCCCTCCATATGGCAGACGGACGCCCAGCCATTTGAGCCACATCCGCCCCCCTATGAAGGAGCGTTTTAATCGGTGGTTGGACAAGACGACCTGTCCTGTAGATTGGTCAGACTCCTTCCACAGTTGCCCCAGTAATTATTTAACAGTGTCTTTTAAAAAGTGGTTATGCTTTCAGACAGAGGTTATGCATGAGCTTACCGACCTGGATTTCCTCTCCTCTAAATGCCTGGATAATGCCACTGCTGAATGCCCAGTTTGAAAGCAGCAGGAATAAACATGAGCCCTGCCATATGATACCCTACCCCACATGGAATAACCTGCCTCCTGATGACAGGCTGATTTCATAGGGCCCCTCTCAACATGGAGAGTGCTGAAATTTGTCCTCTCTGAAACTGAAACATTCTAGACATGTATTCATCTACCTTGTCCACCAAACTTCTGTCAGCAACACCATCTGTGAACTTACCAAATGCCTTAATTGCTGTCACTATAACTCACATAACATTGCTTCTGACCAGATATCTTATTTTATAGTACAATAATTGGGGCATTGGATTGATGCATTTAGGATGCATTAAGATTTCTCTGGTACTCCATTAACTAGAAGCAGTTGGTTTTAGAGAGAAGCAAAATGGCTTATTGAAGATTTAGTTATGGTGTTGGGAGATATCTTGTGAAGTTGAACTGCTTCCTATAGAATACAGAATATGCTATAAAACAGCGACCAGTTCCCGGTGTTCTTTCTTCCATGGCCAGAACACACGAGTTTAGGAACTAAGAAGTGAAGAGTGCTACCTCTCACTCTTCCTCTATTGGTATACTGATAAAATTTTTACTTCACATCCTTGCCCCTTTTGACTCCATTGGTTTAAGAATCTTAATACCTAAGGGAGAAATACTCCCACAAACAGACACAGTAGTGTCTCAAATCACTTGACAAACAAATAGACAAGGGGATTACATGTTGACTGGGGTTTTTGAACCTTATTAAAAAGGGATAAAGAATTACTGCTATACAATATGGACATAGAAAAACAGCTCTTTAACACAATGGCCCCTTTAGGGTGCTTCTTAGTATTTTCATGTCCATTGGTAAATGTTAGTGGAAAACTAGAGCAGCCCTATATGGGGAGAAGATACACCAGGGGCTCAGTCCTGAGGAATGAAAATTTGGGTCACTCCACTAGGTAAAGAACTCCAGTTAACCCAGCCAATAATGATTGGAAGACAAAAGTAATATAGAATGGTTAGTTGATGAAGAAAGTTATAAATGTCAACTGAAGCCTTGTGACCATTTTCAGAAAATATAACTGATTTTCTTTTTCACTTCTGTTTTATTTAGTGTGGATTGATGATAGGTATTTTATAATTTTGTCCATTTACAACAAAATATCAAGGCAGAATTGAGAACATAATTATCACTACATATCTTTCACCTGGAACAGATTTTACCAAATAATGAGTGTTGTTTGGGAAGAGGGTGAAGGTTTATTGTTTGTATAAGAAATTGTTACCATTTGAAGTGGGAACATGGTTTGATTTTTGCTATTTTTAAGTTTCAAAAGAGGATGTATGTCCAGCCAAAATGCTGAAAATATTTTAAACACTCTTCTTGCTTTTGATTGATTCCCACTCTGTAACTCTTGTTTTCCCCATGTGGGATCCCCCAAACCAAATCTTTACCAGCACTTTTTTTTTTTTTAATCCATAAGTATTTTATTAATAATAAAATGCCTTTCATTGTAATGATTCTAAAAAATAAAATAACTTTTGCTTATGAGATGATACTAAATATAGAGAAAGAGTCAAAAAAAAAAGCAGTTTCTCTGGCATAATGGCAATATCCACTTGTGCTGCTATAAATGGGATGGATGGACATAAGGGTTTGTCCCCCAAACCAAATCTTTACCAGTACTTTTTAAAAATTTGTTCACTGGTTTAATTTACCAGTACTTTTATAGTTTTCCAAGTTTCTCCTATGTGGGAAAAAGGGGTCTGCACAAGGAATTCACTTTTTTGTTTATATGAATGGCACCTAAAATGAATGATGGAGGCTTTCTCTTTTAGCCCAATGCTGAAACACGGTTTTGGAATCAGTGGCATTGACTACCTCCTCAAGGTAGTTCTGTAGAGTGGTTCTGGAGCCAGTGGCGGTGACAAATGACGGTGCACTCGGATTAGTGCAATTCGGTGGTGTGCTTGTTCTGGAAGCACAATCTCTTTCTCCAGCTCTCTCAATATCCTGTGTAAGGGATCATATGTAGTGCTTCATTTAAACTGAGACACAGTATAGAGTGAAAGTGGATGCTAGTAATAATTTCAAGGGTAAACCAGGACTGTCCTGAACAGATGGGACAAATAGCAATCCTAATACTGTGATTTAGACTTGAGAACCCCAACCAAACTAAGAACCCTAACAAAATACTATTGGATTTTTAGGCCTATAAAATTAGTTAAGAATATAAATGGACCCTATGTATTTACTGTTCTTATAACACTGGGGAAATATTTCATTCAATACATTTATAAAGTAAAATCAGATTAATTCAAATTCATAGACCTTGTTGTATCAATATTAACTGACCTAATGTAGCCATATGCTTGTTACCTAAAGAACCATGACTTGGGGTCAGATGTGGCTCAACTGGTTGGGCATCCGTCTCCCATATGGAGGAACCCGGGTTCGATCCCTGGGACCTCCCGGTAAAAAAAAAAAAAAAAAAAGGAGTTAGTACTTGAACTTAAAAAAAAAAAGAACCATGACTTACACTGATATATGTTGTTAAATAAACCTGGGAAAAGGAAACAAATATCTTGTCATGATGTTTCTATATTGACTCATTGACATATAGGTACATTGAGATTGTTCAGTGAATAATACTAGGAGGAAATTTGTATTTTAAGTATAAAGCATAGTTTAAGTATTAGTGTCCCTATTAAAATTGTCATTGTCTAATTTTCCTTTTCCTATAAATATAAGCAATTGTCCTGTAGTACTACTAATGTCACAAACCTAAAAAGAATCAAACATCAGTCTTATCCATCATCTCAATGTCTTCATTCAAACACTATTGAATACTTACTGCCACTTTACTAACTTATCCAACAATTCATATAGGCAATAAAATGGTGTGCAAAAGAGGCATAATTCTAGGGACATGATTGTGAGGTTATAGTCTCAGAAAGGAAATATGGCATTCAAAGTATAATACAAACAAACGTTATTATTGCAAACTAACTATGATAAGTGCTATGAAGAAAATATGCATTATGATCTGGGACCTAAGCTATGTGGTGAGTCAGGGAAGATTTTTTTTTGTTGTTTTTTTGTTTTTTTGAGGAAGTGGTATTTGAACTGAGACCTGAAAATGACTAAGCAATAACTAAGTGTGGGAGTGTGTAGAAGAGGCTGCTCTAGACAGAGGGAAAAGCATGTCAAAAGACAATGCCGCAAAACTGGGTGTGGATTCAATTCAAAGCACTGAAAAGACCTGTGCAGCTGAAGCTGAGAGCAAGCGAGAGTGTGTAGCAGCTGGCTCTACAGGCAGCTGCCACCTCTGCAAGACTCTAGGGCTACACACAGGAGCCCTTGCCCACATCCCCTCCTCCACTCCAGGAAATTGGATAGATCAGTAACTACATTAAACAGACTACCAGGAACAGAAGTTGGGTTCTGAGAGGATAGCTGGTACAGGAAGTCTATCTGCAACAACAAAAAGTAGAGAGAGATGGGGAAGAAAATCCAATCCCATGTCCTTGTGGAAAGGGCAAAAATTAGGAGCCCAGAGACCACAAATGCTAAAAACAAGGGCAAAGACAAAGTTTAAATACCCACCCATCTTTCTGTTCCAAATGCCTTTAGACTACAAAATTTTTTTTTTTTATTTTCCTTTACAAAGGGTAATGGTACTAAAATTTTTTAAAAATGTATCATCCTCAGACCAGAAATTTGAGAGAGAAACAAAGTGGGTGGGAAATTATGGGAAATAAAAACCAATAAGGCAAAAATGAACAAACAAAAACCCACCCAGCCTAAAACACCAACAGTGGAAAAATACTTCAGTCAATTTGCATTTCATAAGCAAAAAAATTTTATAGTCAAAATTACTATTGAAGAGGAATTTATTTTTACTGCACCCTTTTGTACATTGAAAATGTTACGCATTCTGCATGTATTACACTGGGAATAAAGTCAGAAGGCTTGCCTGGTCTGCTAGGGGATGAGTACACCTGGAATAACAACCCTGGGAAATTGATCTCCAATTTTCCCATTCTTACAGTAAGCACTAAGGAATGTGCTAGGTTTGTCACGAGTGAGTTTGCATCTGGTGAACATTAGAAATATAACTAAATTCTCCAGAACAGTTGAGAGCAAAACCTCTGAGAGAATGGAAAAATAGCTTCTTAAATACCCTTAAGAGTTCTCTCCTTTAACAAGTCATGCTGCCAGTAGCAAGACACCCCTGTGGGAGGTGACAGTCAAGAAAGATCTCCCCCGCGAAACAGGGAAATTGCTGCTACGCCTTTTGTGCCATATAACTGTCTGGATGTAGCAACAAATATTTCTTCTACTTCCATTAAAGAAATTTGTACTATCTATCTGCAACTTTGCTGTCTTTCAGTCAATGCAGTCATCCTTAAGAAAACTGTACAATTATCTAATTTTAAAAATTAATAAATAAATAAAAATTATTCTTGAAAAACTCTTGGAAAGTGTCCATATTACAGAGGACCATAACACCTCTTAAGCATCCAACACATCTGAATTTTTCCTCCAACATTGAAATTGAATAATATTTCTCTGGTTAAGCACCAGATGAAATGTTTGGCTTACATTTAAAAGCCATGCTATAGGGACAAATCTATATCTTTAATCACTATTGTCGTAATAAATGTGGTGAATGCTTTCACACAAGAGGCACATGGGACCTGAATATGACTGAAAGAAGAGCAGATTTATATCTCCCATCTGAGATTTGCTCATTCTGAAAAAAAACTCATTGAATAGAATGACAAGCAAAACCATCTGCTGTAGTGAATGGAATTATTTTTTTTCTTTCTTTCCCTCTATAATATAAATGTATTCCAGAAAATTTAATGTGACTATAAAATAACTCCTCTATAAAAAAAATAAGAGCAATTCCACATACATTCCATAATCTTTTAATAAAAATTGAAATTAGAGTAGCATTGGCACAATCATTAAAGTAATTCATTAAATTGTGGTCTTTGGATAAGTTACATGGGTCAGATCTTTTCTTCTTTACCTGCAAGTATTAAAGAGGAGCTCCTGCTGTTTTGCCCCACCCCAAAAGTGAACAATCTTCCTAGAATTTGAGTGTTGTGAGTGTTGAAGCTGGAGAAAGAAAAAGAACATCAAAGTAACTCTGAGCCTCCAAAGAGATAAGAGAGAAAGAGAAAGAAAAAAGAGAATAGATAAGTCAGGCTCCCATCTCCAAGATAAAGTTTTAAGATTTGTTCTCTAAAATGGACTTTCTGAAACAGGAAGATCTAATGGGACCAGAGAAGTATGGGACAACCCCAGATGATTTAGGATTCTAAAGAATGAGAGAGAACCCTATCCTCACACCCAAAGTCTACCTAGTCACAGACCTTACCTGGTCACATATTCTACCCAATCCACAAACAGCATTGATAACCACTAAACATTTGAGGGGGAAAATGCCAAAAGCCAAGCTAAGGAAATATAACTACTATTATCAAACAAATAAGAAATATTGTAAATAAAAAAATATGTCTCTGGGAATGTTCCAGATATCTATTTTTGCATAAATAAAACTATCTCCCTTGTGACTAAACACAACCTTTATATTAAATCTCACCACTTTGTGGGCAAGTCTCAGTTGGGTGATTCTTCTATTCCTTGTGTCATTGACTGAGGTCATTTGATTATACACATGATGAATCTACCAGAGATGGATAGGTTTCACTTCTGGCCACAAAGGAATAACTAGTATCAGAAAAACCCTCCTGTAGTAAACAATTTAAAAATTGAAGAAAAAAAAATGAAATGACTGTTTTCAGATATTGGACAACAGGCAGTAGACGATTATTATCTCTGAGAGAAGAGAAACAAATGAGGCATCCTCTATAGTCACCTGGCTTTCTGCCTAGAGGCACTTCCAGAAATCAATTCACAGAGGGGAAACCCAAGCAAAACATGGTAGAGCTGATAAGCTGAGGAAATCGAGATTGAATTTTGGGAAGGCTCAGGTGACTGAAAATTTCAGGATAGAATACAAAAGAAAGGAGGAAACAATGAAGAGAAAGAATCCCAGAAGTCTGCATAAGAACCCCTAAAAAACAGTGGCTGAATTCTAAGTGCCACATGGGAGGTAGGAACTCACCATATTGGGCAAATTAAAATTATGGGAGAAGTACAACCACCAGGGACCTGTTGAATGAACAACTACTAGAGCAAATACAGGGCAGAAAGATGTTTGAGCTTGACCAGTCACAGATGAAAGACTTTGTTTAATACCAAAGACATTAGGTAGAAAACCCAGGAAGGCCATACCTTGTGAGTAGGATTAAATTAGCCCTAGAGCAGTGATTCTCAAATGGGGATAATTTTGCCTGCCAAGAGACATTTAGTAATGAATGGAGATATTTTCAGTCATAGCTGGTGAAGGAGAAAGAGGAGGTTGTTACCTATCCATGGGCAGAGACCAGGAATGCTGCTAAAAGATACTACAATGCACAGAAAAATCCTACAGAATGAAGAATTATCTGTTTCCAAATGCCAATAATACTGAGGTTTAGAAATCCTGCTACCTGACCTAACAAGTCTTAAAAACAAGCTTCAGGTAGATGAAGCTGCCAATCAGAAAATATCACAGCATTCTTGAAAGTATAACAATAAAATTCAGACAATATTTTAAAATGTTACAAAATGTCCATTACCAAGTAAAAAGTTTCTAAACATGCAAGAAGCAGGAAAATGTAACCCATTAAAAAGGAGGGAAAAACAGTCAGTAGAAACTGACCCAGAAGTGACAGAGATAATGGAAACAGAATTCAAGACTGCTATTACACATATTTTTAAAGATTTAAAAGAAAATATGAGTATAATGAAAGAGAAATGGAAATAAAAAAGAATTAAACTGAACTTCCAGAGCTAACATACACAATATTTAAAGTGGAAATATCACTGAATAAGCTTAAAGAAGATTAGAAACTGTGGGGAAAAAAACTATACAATGAAAACTATAAACACAGAACACTTGTTAAAGAAGATCCAAATAAGTGGAGAGATGTACTGTGCTTATGGGTTGGAAAACTCAATATTGTTAAGATGCAAATTCTCCCAAAGGTGATCTATAAAAGTCAAGGAAACTTTGGTCAAAACACCAAGAGATCAAGAGATTTTTTTTTTTTAAAGAAATTAACAAATTTCTAAAATAATTACAAAGGACCTGGAATAACCAAAATGTTTTCAAAGTCAGGTAATGTTAGTTCTTCAACATGATAAATTCTACTCCATTATTCTATTTGCCTACATTTACAATAGTTTCATCATGGTGTAAAGATAGGCAAATAGAATAATGGAGTAAAATAGAGAGTATAGAAGTAGATCCACACATATAGAAACAACTGACTTTTTAAAATATAAATGTATAAAGACAATTCAGTTTAGAAAACATAGTCTTTTATTTTATTTATTTTTGTTTGTTTGTTTTTTACTGGGAGGCCCAGTAAAAAACCCGGGTCCCTCCATATGGGAGAGGGACGCCCAACCATTTGAGCCACATCCGTCCCCCAGCATAGAAATTTTAAATAAATGATGTGGAAACAACTGGATATCTATAAGCAAACAAAGGAACAAGCTTTAATCCACACATAATACCATAATGCAAAAGTTAACTCAAAATGGATTATAGACCTAAATTCAAAATCTAAAACCCCAAAACATTAAAAATAAATCATAGGAGAAGATATTTGTGACCATGAGCTAGCAAATATTTTTAGCTATGACACCAAAAATATAACCCATATTAGATACCATCAAAATGAAGAACTTTTGTTCTTTCAAAGACAGTTAAGGGAGTGCAAAATTAAGCCACAATTGGGGAAAATTAATTGCAAGTCAGATACCTGAGAAAAGACCTGAATCCAGAGAATAGAACTCTTGAACTTCAATTAAAAAAAAAAAAAAAAAAAAAAAAACACCAATTAAAAGTTGGGCAAAAGATTTGTATAGACTCATCACCAAAGAAGATATATGAGTGGCAAATAAGTACATGAAAAAATTCTCAACTTCATTAGCCATTAGGGAAATGCACATTAAATCCACAATAAAATACCACTACACACATATTAAAATAGCTAAAATAATACATCTAGTGTTGCCAGGGATTTGAAAAAACAGGGACTCAGTCATTGCTGATGGGAAGGTACCATGGTACAAGCACTTTGTAAACAGTCTGGCAGTTTCTTAAAAGTTAAACATACACCTATCATATGATCTAACCACTCTACTCCTTGGTATTTATTCATGAGAAATGAAAGCATCTGTGTAGAAAGGACTTGTATATAAATGTTCATAAAAGCTTTATTTCTAATAGCCCCAAACTGGAATAACCTAAATGTCCATCAACAGGTTAATGGGTAAATACATTGTGATAAATTCCTACAAAGGGATACTTCCCAGGAAGAAAAAGGAAATATGCAACAACATGGATGAATCTCAGAATAATTATGATGAGTGAAAGACCCAGACCAAACGGGTACATTCAATATGTCAATTTATATAAAAATTCTAGAAAAAAAATCTAAACTGATCTATAGTTGCAGAAAGCAGATCAGTGGTTGTTTGAAAATTGGAAGTGATGAGAAGAAAGGATTTTAAATGTGGACGGGGAATCTGTCTGAGTGATGGATATATTCATTTTTCATAGGTGTATATCTTTTCAGGTTATAAATTTAAATATATGAGGCTTATTGTATATTAGTTATGCCTCAATTAAACTGTTAAAAAGAAGTAAACAAGAAATATTGACCAAACTTTTCCCAAATTTGGTGATAACTAAAAACACTCATATCAAAGAAACTCAATAACCACCAAGCAGAATGACACAGAAAATCACACCAAGTATTTCCACACTGGAAGATACCACTTTTCCCAAATTTGGTGATAACTAAAAACACTCATATCAAAGAAACTCAATAACCACCAAGCAGAATGACACAGAAAATCACACCAAGTATTTCCACACTGGAAGATACCACTTGGATCTCACTTCAAGGAAGGAATTGTTCCAATTCTGAGAGTACTGTCAGCAAACAGCTTTTACCTTTCAGCCCCTTCAAGGATTGGTTTAGCTGCAGAGAGCTGCCTTACCCACATTCAGCCAAGGCTTGCATTCAATAACTCATCTAGACAGAGGTATCCAGAGCTCCCAGTAGGTAGACTGGGGCTGTTGGGTCTTCATCACAGTTGGATGCTTTCTCTGCCCAATTTCTGCTTACCCTGCCATCCTTCCACAGGTGGTAATCCATGATTTCTCCCTAATAAACAATCTGAACTCTAAACCCTGTCTCCTAGCCTCTTCCCAGAGAATCCAACCTGAAATGACAAAGTACAACATAATCAAATTGCTGTAATCCAAAGATAAAGAAAAAATTCCTAAGAGCAGACAGAGATAAAAGACGCATTAGATATACAATTTTAAAAAGTCTACCAACTGACTTCTCAAAAACAATGCAAGCCTGAAGACAATGGATCAACATGTTTAAAGTGCTTACAGAAAACAAAACGGTCAAACTAGAATTCTATTCCCAGTGTAGATATCATTTAAAAATGAAGGCCAAGTAAAGACTTGTTCAGAAAAAAAACAAAAAACAGAAGATAAGGTAATGTCCCACCAGCAGATCTACAGTACATGAACTGTTAAAGGAAGTTCTTTAGGTGGAAAGAAAATGATACCAGGTGAAAAGGTATGAAGAATGGTGGGAAAGATAAATACAAGGGTAAATATAAAAAACTTGCTTTCTTCTTATTTTTAATTTCTTTTGATAATAATTGACTATTTGGGGAGTGGATGTAGCTCAAGTGGTTGAGTATCTGCTTCTCATGTACGAGGTCCTGGGTTTGATCCCTAGTACCTCCTTAAAAACAACAACAAAAACAAACAAACAAAAAAAAAACAACTTTCATTGGGGAGCACATGTAGCTCAGTGGTTGAGTGCCTGCTTCCCATATATGAGGTCCTGGGTTCATTCTCCAGTACCTCATAAATAAATAAATAAATAAGTAAATCATTGACTTTGAAAAGCAAAAGTAATAGCAATGGATTCTAGGATTTTAAACATATATAAAGCATATGACAACAATTGCACAAAGGACCAGAGAGAAGAAATGGAAGTATATGGTTCTAAGATTCCTCCTATCTGTTGTAACCAGCTTCCAAGATGCCCCTTAACCATCTCACCTTATACTATTCAGGCAATTGTATAATTCCCTGTCATACTGAACCAGGTGGTCTGTGTGACTAATAGAATATTATGGAAATGATTGTATGTCATTTTTGAAGCAAAATTATAAAAGACATTTGGGGCTTCCAGCTTGCTTTTTTGGTATACTCAGTCTGAGGAAAGGTTGTTCCAAGGACACCAAAGCAGCCTATAGACAAGCCCATGTGGGGAGAAGATAAGGCCTCTTACCAACAATCAGCAGCATCTTGCCAATCATGTAACTGAGCCACCTTGGAAGCATATGCTCCATCCCAGTTAAGCCTTCAGATGATGTCTTGACTACAACCTTGTGATAGATCCTAAAGAAGAAATGTCCAGTTCACCTATTTGCAATTTCTTGATTCACAGAAACTGTAAGAAATTTTTCAAAAATGTTTATTCTTGTTTTAAGCCATTAAATTTTGGAGTATTTTTATTACACAGCAATAGATAACTAACACCAATCTTGAACTACACAATTTATTACAGGGGTGTAACCTTAAGTAATATGGGCAGCTAGCTAGTCTCTATAAGATTTTCTTTGTATCTGGCACTGGAGCTTGAAGTCTGCAGGAAGGCAGTTGGGAAAAAAAAAATCTGGGCAGGAGGGAGAGGGAAGAGTAAGTGAGGACAAATTGGAATCCACAAGCACAATTTAGAACCTATATGGATGAACTAGAACTTTTGTCCATCTCTCTGTACCTCCAATTTTAATGAAGAGTGCTCTGCAAGAGAAGCCAGTACCCTTCATCAGGGAACTAAACATTCACCTAACCAAGAGTCAGAGAGGGGAAGCGGCTGTGGCTCAATCAGTGGGGTAATCCCGTTTACCATATGGGAGGCCCCGGGTTCGGTTCCCGGGGCCTCCTGGTGAGGGCGGGCCCGCCCGCACGGCGTGGTTGGCTGACCCGGCGGGCACAGGCAGCAAGGGGGGGATAAATGAATAAATAAATAAAATCTTTAAAAAAAAAAAAAAAAAAAAGAGTCAGAGAAGCTGAAGCAAAACCAGGGCTCTGGGATGGAGAGCAGCTGTGTGCTGGTTGGTGCCCCAGACCAACTAAGTGAGCCAGTATATAAATGTATATAAATGACAACATGCATGAGCTGTAGTTATACCTGGTATCTCCACATGACCACCCAAAAATAAAAGTAATGAAGCTTCTGCTTAACTTCTGGCTTCAGACCCTCCCTCAGAATATGGTTCACCTTAACCAAAAACATACATAAAGAGGACAGCATAAATATAAATGTGTATATACTAATAATAGAGCTTCAAAATATACAACATTAAAACTGGCAAAAACGAGAGAAGATATCAACAAAGCCACAACTATGGTTAGACATGCCAACACTCTTCTTTCACTTATAACTATATACCAGAAAATCAGTAACGATAAAGAAGCAAACTAAGGCTAAAAGAAATAGAATAGAGGAAGTAAAGATAAGAGGAGATATCAATGAAATAGAAAACAGGTGAATGTATTATTTAAAAATCCATGTAAGTTCTTGCTTAAGCAACACATATGTTAAAATTAGGACATTACAGAAATTATCATGGCCCTTAAACGAAGATGACACGCAAATTCGTGAAGCGTTCCATATTCAAAAAAAAAAAAAAAAAAAAAAATTCCATGAAACCGAAAGCTGTGTTTTTAAGGGATCAGTAAATCTGATGACCCTATAAGTATGAACAAAAAAAGAGAGAGAGGGGTCGGATGTGGCTCAACTGGTTGGGCGTCCATCTCCCATATGGAGGGACCCGGGTTCGCTCCCCGGGACCTCCCGGTAAAAAAAAAAAAAAGAGAGAGAGAGAGAGAGAGAGAAATTATAACATTAAGTATGAAAGACTGGACTTTACAACAAATCCTACAGATATTTAAAGGATAATAATATTATAGGTAACATTATGCCCATAAGTTTAACAACCTGGATGAAATGGACATAAGACTTGAAGAAAACAAATTGCCAAAATTGATACAAGAAGATAGATACTCTTCATCTATTAAAGAAATTGAAGTTGTAATAGAAAACCTTCCTATGAAGAGAATTTTGAGCCCAGATGACTTCATTGGTGAATTACATCAAATAATTTTAAGGAAGAAATAATACAAAATTTTAATTTTATACAAAATCTCATTTTATAAGCATTATCCTTATATTAAAATTCCCATTCACTTTATAAGCATTATCCTGATATCAAAATCAGGCCAGGCTATTACTTAAAAAGAAAATAAGAGTACAATATCCCTCATGAACATAGATTAAAAAAAACCCAGAGATAAAGAAGTATATATCATAATTGCAAGTAAATCCAGGTGGGGTTTATATCATGAGTACAATGTTGATTTAATAATTGAAAATCAGATTACAGAATATAGAAGAAAAAACACATAATCATGTCATTAGAGGCAAAAAGAGAATTTGACAAAATTCAACATTCATTCATGATTTATAAATAATAACAGAGTAAAATAGAAAGAGAAGGTAACTTCCTCAATCTGAAAGCCTCACACTTAATGACAAAATATTTAATGTTTTCTCCAAGTTTATAAATGAGGCTAGGATGACTGATTTTACCACTTCTATTCAAAAGTCTACTGGGGGATCCTACCTGGTACAACAATACATGAAAATAAAAAGCATAGAGAGTAGAAAAGAAGAATAAAATTGCCTTTATTTGTAAATGGCATAATTATATATAAAGGAAATCTGAAGGAAATTTTTAAAAAACTAATAGAATCAATAAGTTAATTTAGCATAGTCACAGGATACAAGGTCAATATACAAAAATCACTTGTATTTACATGTACCAGCAACAAATAATTGAAAAATAAAATGCAAATAATACCATTTCCAATAGCATCAAAAAGCATAAAATACTTAAAATATATGCAAGACCTATAGAATAGAAACTAAAAAACAATGCTTAAAGAGATTAAAGAAGCCCTAAATAATAGAGGAATACACAATATTTATGAATTAAGATGTCAGTTCTTCCCAAAGTAATCTATAGATTTAATGCAATCTCAATCAAATTCCCAGCAGAACTTTTTGCATAAATTGACATACTGATTCCAAAATATGTATGGAAATGTAAAAGACCAAAAATAGCCAAAACAATTTTGAAAAATAACAAAATCAGGAAGTGGATGTGGTGCAAGTGATTGGGCTCCCGTCTACCATATAGGAGGTACAGGGTTCGATTCCCAGGGCCTCCTGGTGAAAAGCAAACTGGCCCAAGCAGAGTGCTGGCCCGCATGGAGGGCAGGTCCACGCTGAGTGCTGGCCTGCACAGAGAACTGGCACAGCAAGATGATATAACAAAAAGACACAGAAGAGAGATAATGAGAGATGCAGCAGATCAGGGAGCTGAGGTGGTGCAAGAGACTGAGCAGCCTTTTTCCACTCCGGAAGGTCCCAGGATCAGTTCCCTGTGCCACCTAAAGAGAAAACAAGCAGACATAGAGAGCAGACAGTGAACACAAAACAACGGGGGGTGGGGTGGGAGGGGAATAAGTAAATAAATCTTAAAAAAAAAAAAAAATAACAAAATTGGAAGATGTGCATTGTCTGATTTCAAGACTTACTATGAAGCAACAATATGGTATTAGCATAAAGAAAGACATAGAGATAAATGAAACAAAATTGAAAGTCCAGACATAGATGGTCAATTGAATTTTTACCAAAATACCAAAGTAATTCGACAAGAAAAAGATAGTTTTTAAACAAGTTTGTTTTAAAAAACAATTGGACATCCATGTGGGGAGAAATTGAACCTTCAATAACTCCTCACATGATACACAAAACAGTAACTCAAAATGGTTTGTATTAGACCTAAATATAAAAAAATAATATTATAAAACTTCTAGGGAAAAGCACATAGAAAATCTTCACAATGTGAAGGAAACTCAAAAAACACTAACCATAAAAGAAAAAAATTACAAATTGTAATTGTACCTCATCAAAATGTTCTGTTCTAAAGATAGTGTTGCTCAGAAAACACTATTAAGGAAATAAAAGGTAAGTCACAGACTGGGAAATACTATTTGCAAAACATTTAAAGGATTTATATCCAGAATATATAATGAATTCTTACAAATGAATAAGAAGACAAATGACTCAATTTTAAAATGGGCAAAAGGTTTGAAAAGGTATCCCAAGGAGAACACATAAAGGGTCAAAAGTACATGAAAAGATCCATGACATCATTACACATTAGGAAAATGCATGTTAAAACCATGAGATACCACTACATGCCCATGAGAATGGCTAACTTTAAAAAACCTGATGATAACAAGAGTTGGTGAGGATATGAAGCAAACAGAACTCTTGTACATTGCTGGTAGGATGCAAAATAGTATATCCACTTTGGATGGCAGTTTGGCAGTTTCATATAAAGTTAAACACTTACCAAAACAACTAGTAATTTCACTCCTGGGTATTCACCTAAGAGATGTAAAAATATATGTCTACACAAAGACTTGTAAGTGAATGTTCATAGTAGCTTTGTTTATAATAGCCCCCAAATGGAAACAACTCAAATGTCCATGAACTTGTAAGATGATAAATGCATTGTGATATGTTCATATAATGGAATACTACTCAGAAAGAAAAAGGAACTACTACAAATGCAAAAACATGGATGAGTCACACAGGCATTGTGGTTTGCAAAAAAGCCAGACACAATAGAGTATAGTATATGATTCTATTTATATGATGTTCTAGAACATGCAAAACTAATCTACAGTGACACAATTCAGATCAATGGATGCCTGGGGCAGGGAAAACTGAGAAGGATTTACTGCACTAAAGCACAAGGAAACTTAGAGGTTAATGAAAATGTTCTATATCTTGTTTAGAGTGGTCATTACATGAGAATATACATTTGGAAAAACCCATCTAACTGTTTACTTAAAATAGAAATAGTTATTGTGTGTACATTATACCTCAAAAGTTGATTTTTAAATAAAACCCTCATCTTATAAATAAAATAAAAAGTGTCCCTAAAATTAAAAGTTCAATAAATGGGATAAATATGGACTAGACTCAGTCAAAGATCAAATTAGGTTTCTTTTTGTCTTCGCACAAAAGGACACAGCAATCAATGTAAAGTATTACAGAAAAGTTGGATATTTTGTATAATTTAAGAAGTTCCAACAGCCACACAACAGTAGTTCTAGAAAGAAAACAGAGGAAACTGGATGGAAATAATTCTTTAGAAGAAAAGTATAATTTCCTACAGCTGATAAAAGTCAAGGGGCTTCACAAGAACCGTGGCTATAGAGAGAGCAGGATGAATGGAAAAAAAGATGAATACCAACATAATTGCTGGTGAAATTTGCAAGAATCTCATGAAAACAAGAATATTCTAAAAGTTTTCAGACACAAACCAAACTACCAAGGGACAGGATTAATTGGAAACAGATTTTTCATTGACAAAGTTTATTATTACAAGATGGTAAAGCACTGTCTTCAGTAGTCTGGGGAAAAATTATAAGGAGTCTAAAATTTTGAATGAAATCAAATCAGCATTTAATTATGAGGGTAGAATAAAGATATTTTCAGACATACAAGGACTCAGAAAATGTATTGTCCTGAGAGTCTTTCTTGAAGTACCTCAGATCTTCCCACCTATTTCTATCTCCACTTCTTGTACTGCAATTATCTTCTACCTGGTCTTTCTGCTTCTGGCATTGCTCTCTCCAATTCCTTTTCCATTTTGCAGCTGGGATGTTCTTTTTTCAAAAGCAAATCTCATCAGTTTCTCCTCTAGCCTTCACTGAATTCTTTTCCACATTCATCTCAAGACATTCTCCTTTCTCTCCAGCCACATCTGTTCTCCTGAGAGCCCTTCATTCTTTCCCTTCCTTTCTAGGGTATTGTCTCTGAATCTCTAGAATGTGCCATGTTCCTTCCTGATTCTCTCTGTTGGGAATGCTTTTCCCCTGCTCACTCCTCATCTTCCTTTGGGTCAGAGTCTTGATTTTATTTTCTCAGAATAGTCTTCCCTGGATTCCCACTCCCATTCCTATCCTTCCACCAGACTAGATTTGACTCTTCTGTTACTAAACCAAATAGCACCAATACTTTTACTTACAATTTTATTAATTGTATTATACATTTATAATTAAATATATATTGCATAATTATTTCTTTAATGTCTTTTTCTCCCAAGAAAGCTTAAGTTGTATAAATGCAGTCTTTATTTTATCTATAGCTCAGTGGGTAAGATTGCTGTTTTCTGTCCCCTTATATTTGTTCTCCCCTTCACTAGTAATAGACTAGATTTTCCAGACTTTCTTGTCTATGTAGCTAAGTCTTGGCTAATGGGGTGTGAGCAGGAGCAACATGTGCAATTTGTGGGTTTGAGCTCCTAATGGGAAGGGGTTTGATCTGCAATTCCTCATTTCCCATTCCTGTTGGCTAGTAAGCCATCATAAACCTTACCAAGGTCAAAACCTTGGGATGGAGGAGCAACGAGGCAGAAACAAGTTCCCTGATTCTGTTCGACTACCTCATTTCAGTCCTGGAATGATATTTTTGGACTATTACATGAATGAAAAAAGAAAATTTATTACTTCAGATTAGATTGCCAGACCCCAGACTCTCTCCTGAAAAACACCACTTCTCGCCCAAAAGAAAGAACTCTACATTGCCTCTCATTTCACTCATGGTTCCTCAAGTGCTTTTTCCTTTCACTTGTGGGTACTATAAATATTTATTATACTCAATGATCTATTTATATAACCTTTCAATTTTTTACTATCCAGTTATCTGGATGCCCTCTATAAGACCCACTGCCTTCACGTTATCAATCTTAAATTATAATAGGGAAAGAGAATGGAACTGCAAAATGCCTTCTTAACAAGTTATATTTGGAGACCTAAATGTGTCCTCACCTCAAGGAGAGGTAGGTTATCCATGCTGGAACAAGCAAAAGTAGAGTTACTATGAGAAGGTTTTATTGTCTCTTGAGTTTCAAGGACAACCTCATACATAGATGTGGCAGTCTGTTGCATAAGTGCAAATGTATACGGATGACTGCAGTAGCTTCCTAACTTACCTTCCTATTACCACTTGGGCCTCTCAAATCTGTCTGCCAGAGATCTTTCTAAAATGAAAATCTGATCATGTCACTTCCCTGCTTAAAATCCTTCACTGCATTTCCACTAAACTTAGGGTAAACACCAAAAACTTCAAAGTGGCCTGCAAGCCCCTTTTATGATCCTCTGCTCCTCTAATCTTCTCATGCCTCTCTTCCCCTTGCTTTCTGAGTGTCAGCCACGTTCACTATTTGCCTTTCTTCAATTCCCTCAAAAGTACTGTGGAGTGAGTTGCTACAATGGCACATCATGGGAACACAGGTTCAGGGCACAACAGAAACTTTCAGCAAATGGTCCTTTATTACTTGCACAGAATGAAGAGTCCAAAAGGGCACATAATCTCCCTGCCACTTAACATAGCACAAGGAGCCCAAAAGAGCAGGGGAAGAAGTCCCATCATAGCTGGATGGCTGAAAACTGCTCCAGGTCAGGGTTGATAGGTGGCAGCTCTGTACACCCCACTTGGCTCTGAAAAAGAGAGACAAATCTCTCCTGTTTGAGTGTGGTTTTTATCCACTCAGGGGGAAGGGAGCTCTGCCACTGAGAACTCCTGTTCTTATAAGCATCTGGGTTGCTTGCTCCTCATTTCCTGGCTTACGGTCTGGCTGGGCCTTTCCATTATACTTAGCTTCACCTCCAGGTTGTGGAATGGCACACAATAGAAAGGGAGGTGGGGGGAAAACGGATGTGGCTCAAGAGGTTCAGCGTCCGTCTACCATATGGAGGGACCCGGGTTCGATTCCCGGGACCTCCCGGTAAAAAAAAAAAAAAGGGAGGTGGGGGTAGTGGAAGGCTGGAGCCTGGCCTCTGAGTGTGTGTTTGTGACCTCCCCAGAAAAGGAGGTGGGGGTAGGTGAGGGCTGGGTGATGGCTGCTTAGCAGGTGTCTGTGATTTCCCTTCACCCCAGAGAACCTTTAAACAGGTTGTTCCTTTTGCTTGGGATATTCTTCCTTCTCATGCCTTCCTCACCTTAACTCCTATTCAATTGTCATGATTTTAGGAAAGCAAGACTTGCCTGAATCTTCAGACTTATTCTTATACCTCATTTTATATATGTTTCTATCACTATCACTTTTCATAGAATGTATACAGTTGTAATTATCCATGTGTTGGTAAGCATATTTGATTCAAGTATGTATCCTTTATTGGGCCCCATAGCCCATGAGGGAAAGGACGAAGACTATTTTGTTTGTCATTACATCTCATGGCTTATGGGGGACAATTAATATTAGTTGAATAAAATGAGCAAATGAGTGAATATGATAAAATTTGTGAGGTAAGGGTTAAAGGCACTCCTGCCTATCTCTTCCACCAGCTGTCTATTAGGGTCTGAAATTCTCACCATTAATTGTTTCAGCCTGATAAAGCAACACGGATTGAGAAACTATTAAGAGTTTCTGGAATTTGTTTGGAAAGCCTGAAATATATGATTGCCAGACTCTATTTTCAGCTAGAAACAATGTGGAAAAGCAGTGCTCCTTGTGGAAATTGCAGGCAAACTTCAACTTGTGTAGGTAACGCTCTCAGTGCAAACTCAAGTGAGCAAAAGGAGGGGAGGGCTTGCATGAGGAGAGGCAGCATAATGTGGTAAGTACAAATTCATACTGTTGAGCTCCATTCTCTGAATTTGAATCTATGCTCCATCACTTATAAGGTATGACTTATAGGCAATTACTTGATTTCTCTGTACCTCAGTTTTCTCAACTGTGAAATAGAGCTAATAGTAGTATGTGCCTCATAGGCTTACGGGGATTCAATAGTATCACAGGGCCTAAAAGCGCCTTACAGACAGCAAGTGCTATGTAAGGGCTTGTTAAATAGATAAAGCATATTACATGGGGAATCCTGTTCTCAGAGAGGTAAAAGTGCTAATCACAATAGTCTAGTATATAGAAATGCAACTTCAGAGGATATAAATCAGGTCTATCTTATCCCTTCTCATCAGGTTTAACTCGTTGCTCTGGGTTAAGGAATTATGTCAGTAGGACTTCCTTGCTATATATACAGATGCCTTCCAGGTGAGCAATTTTACCTCAGCCAATCTTAGCAAAGTCCAAGTGCTAGGCCTAGAATGATTCACTTTAATAAACAAGGCTTGGAGAGTACTATTTAATTTAATCCAGCAAAGAGTTACTAAGAATGACAGAGATTAGATAGTTGTTTCCCATTACCCACTTTCTCGCCCTCTTTGGCACACTTCTGGTCTGTATTACCCAGGCCCCTTTCATCTAGAAGGGGAATGTGAAGAGCTTTCTCCAGTGGATTTGAACAGTGCTGTGTGGCCCTTTCAGGCCATGGCAGTTAGAAGCACATGTGCTTTACAAGCTCTCTCCCCTCGTGCCCTATCTGAGGATCTGGTAGAGGATGCTGAGGTCCCAAATACGGCAGACGTACCTGATTGTTCTCTAAATGACTGCGCGGAGCAGAGCTCCCACCTCCCCTCATTTCAGTCTAAGGTTTCTCTTTGTTATGTGAGCTTAAATTGGAGCCTTCGAGTTATTTTAATAAGACTTCATTACTGAGAAGCTTCATTACTGAATAGTTTTATATTTAAAACTAGCTTTGCTATTGAAACTATAGCTACACATTAGACTATTACGTGAGCAAGAAATCAACTTTAAATGTGGTAAGCCACTGAGATATGGAGGTATTTGTTGTAGCAGTTAGTAGATGCATTAAGCATCTACTACCCAAGGACTGGGCCAGGCACTCTAAATAACATGAAACTTGATTTCCACTGGGCTTTCCATGTTCATTGTGATCCAGTTACACTGGTCAAGTCTGAAATCCTCCCCCAAAATTTCTGTGAATGGCTGTGAGAGTATATTGTTATCACCTCTGACACTGATCTCTTGGTTCTGCAGAATTAGAAGAACACATTAATATTCACGACATTTCTAAAGTGCTCTCTCTATTTCTAGCATCATCAACCCAAACATGGAATGCAACCTCTACTCAATTTTCACCTCCCTCTTCCCGCCAAAATTCCATTCTCACAAGGTATTTTTATACATGGTTATCTATACTGAATATGGGGGTGCAGTGAGACAGTGAAGGCATTTACCTTGTAGGACTCAAAGAACTTCAAAGAGGGAAGCGGCTGTGGCTCAATCAGTAGGGCTGCCGTTTACCATATGGGAGGCCCTGGGTTCGGTTCCCGGGGCCTCCTGGTGAGGGCAGGCCCGCCTGCGCGGCGTGGTTGGCTGGCCCAGCGAGCACAAGCAGCAAGGGGGGGATAAATGAATAAATAAATAAAATTTTTAAAAAAAAAAAAAAAAAAAAAAGAACTTCAGAGAGAACAGATATCTTTTTTTTTAAACAAATCTCCTATAGTATATAAGTCAGTGATTTTAATTTAATCAAATTTTCTTCTAAAACCAAACTCACCTGTAGGTCCATCTTTGCAATGCCTAACCTATTAGGCAAAAGGGCTCTCTGTGTTTCAGGATCCTTTTCACAAAGACACACAAAATACACAATCCCTACTATGGAGACTTATAGTCTAGTGGAAAAGAAAGGACAAACACAAAAATAGTATAAACAGGGTAGATTTTTGCACCTCATCAGCCAGACCCTTCTTTCTTTCTCTCTTTTTTTTTTAATTATTATTTTCATTTTGTTTACTTAATAATTTTTTTATGTAACATTTATGTAATCTAACCTTTCATACCCCATAGGATTCCGGGAGAAAGGAGCAAAGCAGGCGTGATTCCTCTTCACTCCATTAATTTATAAAGATCTCTACATTTTGGGGGAATTAAAAATCGTTTCCTCTCACAAAAGGGGAAGGATTTTTGCTCCACTGCTTTTTAGCTTCCTAATAGTCTTTTCTCTCCTCATGGAGTAAGAATTAAATCCTAACTCTTCAGTCCCACCCCTCAAATAGTAAATTGAGGTTATAAAGACAATTCTGATTCAAGATCTCTTTTTGTTATGTGAGCTTTAATTGGAGCCCTAGAATTATTTTAATGATACCATCTTTGCTGAGCAGAATTATGAATGGTTTTCTATTTAATATTAGCTTTGTTATTGAAGCCACAGATAAATGACTCTCAGCAACAGTAACCTTTGACACTTCAGTTTGAGATGGTGCATTTTAAGTGATATACAGAAAACAACACAGCACCTTAAAAATCTTCTAGAATGGCTTGATTCCATCATGTTACTAATTCTGGGCCAAATGGTTGATTGCATCAGATGATATAAATTAGAGTTAGTGTGGGAGAGACTACTGTGCAATTATAATCATCCATTATGGGGCTGATATTTGATAGAAAGTGTTCATTCATTTTCATTAAGTATCCATGAAAATTCAGATACTATCACTGTAGTATGATCTTTGACTCAAAGGTTCAGATTTTTATTAAAATCTCATAGCTAAACATCTTTTAACTGATAAGTATAAAAAATAATCTTTTCAGTTTTAGATGACTACAATTTTAGGTCTCAAAATTCTTGTTTTCTCTTTGATCTTCTCAACATTAATAGGTATAATCTTCATTTTACTATACTCATAAAAAGTTAAATTCTATTACTATTTACTTTAAAAATAAAATATAGATTCTAAGTTTCTACTCCAGATTGCTGACTTTATTCCATTTATATGGAAGATAAAAAGATTAAAAAAGACTTAAGTGAGTTAGAAATATTTTGTCTGATTCAAAAAAATTTTAAATGAAAATACTACATATGTTTTCTAAGCCTTTTATATTGACTCCATTGAATTGATATTCAAAAACAGCTAAAAAACAGAAGATATTAGATAAAACCCTGTGTTCTGAATTGTTGGTTGACTGACTGTACCTTTGATTCGGTATATTATGTTTCACTCATCCATCCAGAAACTACTGCATTTCAGTAAACCTTGTATTTTAGCATGCTTCCCACAGAAGTAGTTGACCTGCCACATGTGTGTATATTTTTCTAGCATCTATAAAACTTTCTGAAATAATATCATAGATTTTTGGAGCTGCAAAGGACTTTGAACTCTTCGATTGTAATCTAGACAGCCCACTTACCATTTTTCAGATGGCATCTGCTTGAACACTAAGAAAAAATCTTATTCAGGCTTTGATACGGAATAAAATGTAATTAAAAAAAAAAACCAACTTCTTAATAAATTGAACAGGTCAAAGTAACAGAAGTGGGATTATTTTATTACCATGGTTTTAATTTGCTTTTTAAAAATGATTCAAGAGTTTGGCTTTTTAATTAACTTATTATTTTAGAATCTCACCTTTGTTTTTTCCTATACTATTATGCAAACTGGCTGGACTGCAGGGAAGATTGTATGGAGATTGTGTGAAGCTGGGGAGGGGAGCATAAAGGATAAAGGGGGTCCAGCAGGAGAGAGACTTTCAGAGAGAACCTGTTCTAGTGGGCCCCAGCCTGCACTGCATCTCAAACACTCAGGAAGGTCTTCAAAATGCATATTCCCAAGTCTGCCCTAGAGACTTCAGATTCAAGAGTTGTAAATCTAGGCTCAGGAAAACAGACTGTATAGGGAAGCGCCTGTGGCTCAATTGGTTGGGCTCCCGTTTACCCCGGGTTTGATTCCAGGGCCTCCTGGTGAAGGCAAGCTGGTGGTGCGCAGCAAGATGAGCCAACAAAGAGAGACAAGCAGACACAGAAAAACACAAAGCAAATGGACACAGCGAGCACAAGCCGCAAGGGTGGGCGGGGCGGGGTGGGGGATAAATAAATTAATACAATTAAATCTTTAAAAAAACAATAGATTGTTTAAGTTTCTCAGGAATTCTGAGGATCAGTCAACTTGTCACATCTCCATTTTAGTCCATTATCTGGTCCTTTACAAAGTATCTGATTTTCACACAAAAATTTTAATTAATAATCAGAGTTCAGATTTGAATCCAAGTATCTATATCCCATGGGTTGCCATATCCATGTTCCTTCAGTGTTCCTGTGCTTAAAGATAGGAAAAATAAAGGATACTTGGGCTGGACACTAAGAACAGAGGACCCAGCTATGTGCTTTTACCTCAGATAGTCTTGGAATGTATTCTGAAAATTTTTACAGATTTGATTCAGCAATTCCACTAGAATAAATTACAATAGTGGAAAATGGGAAACAATTGACCAACAGTAGGGTATTTGATACATAAATTATAGTACCTATATATGGTATGAGAGAAAATATATGGCCTTTAACAATGATGATACAGATGTATACTTTTTACATGGAAATATATTCACAATACATATATATATATGCAGAAGAAAATCTGAAGGATATACATCAACATTGACAGTGGTTTTCTGTGATGGTGAGAGCATAAGAATTTTTCAAAACTTTTCGAAATATACTAATCATAGTCTATATTTTTAATAACAATCACATATATGGAATTAATGCATACACACAACATGCTTACATATAAATCTAGAGGTTTTATGGCCTTGGGGGCAAGTTCAGTGATTCTTTGTTGAATCAAGCTACAGACCAAATAGGAGCAAAGATGATGAAAAGGTTGAAGGATTTTTCCCTGATACACCTCTGTGGGCTTTTGTGTGTGTGTATATCCTGCAAAACTGGAATAAAAATAGGCATAATGTGTACATTTGAATTAATTGTGTATTTGTTGAAGATCTGGTTTTATGTAAAGGTTCTTCCACAGTTCCTGGCATATAAATGTTAGCATTACAATAAATGTTAGCTGCCTTTCCCATAGGGATTTGATTAGTGGTTGAGGAGATGAGGACATGGTATAAGGGGACATAAAAATGAAAATGCATAGCAGTTTTCATAGGAGGAAAGGAGTGAGATTCTGTAATTGACCCAATATTAGCTCTGTAATTCTACCAGAGATGTCTTCTTACTGTGTTAATTAATAATTTATTTACAGTGACACATAAAAGAAGTAGTGGGTATTTACAGAAAAAATATTGAAACCTTCGTTGACAATAAAGTTATATAGTCTAGTAATAAAAATGTATGCATGTGTAATTTATTACTGTCTTTTCTGTGTTGACTGCAGCTCTAGTAAGTCAAAGGTAATTATTTCTTCTATGAGGCAAGATTGTGGTAGAAAGAGCATTTGTTGATTTTGTGATTCTAATCTTGTTTCTGCTACTGACAAATTCTGTGGTCTTGGGTAACTGAGGCCAATGTTAAGTTCAGGATTCAAAACAAACTTAGCACCCTCTACAGAAAATGATTAATTTAAATGTGTGCATTTCTGCATGATTTTAGGCATATGTGCATTTATACAATATTTAACCATGAGGTAAATATATAAAGTTTTTATAAAATATTCTTAAGCTAAGAATTTCAGTGTCCATGAACTATATTTCATCACTCTTTCACAGGCCATCTAAAAATAGATTACTATCTTTTGTTAAGTCAGAATCCCTGGAACATTAAAAATTAAACATTAAAAATATAAGAATGACAGGGGTCGGGAAGCGGCTGTGGCTCAATCAGTAGGGCTCCCGTTTACCATATGGGAGGCCCCGGGTTCGGTTCCCGGGGCCTCCTGGTGAGGGCAGGCCCGCCTGCGCGGCGTGGTTGGCTGGCCCAGCGAGCACAAGCAGCAAGGGGGGCATAAATGAATAAATAAATAAAATCTTTAAAAAAAAAAAAAAAGAATGACAGGGGGACGGATGTGGCTCAAATGGTTGAATGTCCATCTGCCATATAGAGGGACCTAGGTTGGCTCCCCGGGACCTCCCGGTAAAATTAAAAAAATATATATATATAGAGAGAGAGAGAGAGAGAAGGCACGTGAGCTGCCAGGCTCTGTGTGCTGGTGAGCCGCCAGGCCCCGGGAGCCATGCAGCAAGATGATGACGTAACAGGAAAGAGACGCAGGGGAGAGACAAGAAGAGATGCTCCGAAAGCTCTGAAAACCAGGAACCAAGGTGGTGCAGGTGGCAAAACACCTCTCTCCTACATTGGAGGTCTCCAAGATTGAGTCCTGGTGAAGATTGGAGTAGGAGGATGAGAAGAGATGGCAGGAAACAAACACAGAGAATTGTACAGCGAATGGACACAAAAAAACAGCAAATGGGGAAGGGGGGGCTTAAAATGGATAAAGTAAATAAATAAATATTTAAAAAAATATATGTATATAAGAATGACAGACAGCACAAGGTACTTTTTATAATACCTGGTTCATATTGCCTTAGGATATTTTTTGCTAGTTTTTAATGCTGAATAATACTGAGTCATGAGGTAACTTGCTAGGCGGGGGATGTGATTTGGGGGTGTAGGTTCTATATTTTGGGAGTATAGTATATTTTGGGAGCATCTATACACCCCTTAGGCACCTGGGTATATTACAGGCTGATAAGAGTCCCAACAGTGATAATAACTAGAATTTGTTGAGTGTTTATTATGTGTCAGGCTCTGTGCTAAATATTTTACATGTATTAACTCATTTACTCTTAATTTTATTGATGAGGAAAATGAAGCACTGAGAGGCTAATTAACTTGCTTGAGGTTACTAAGCTAGTAAGAGGCAGAGCCAAGATTCAGCCCAGGGCATCTGACTCTAGAACCACACCCTTAGCTGCCTCTACAGGTAAGTGTTCCATAAATATTTGCCGAAAAATGAATAAATGGTATTGGTGTTTCCCAAATCCATTACAAGGTATTTTGGAAATTGTTTCCAATGATAAAGTACCAAAGTTTGCAAACTATTAACTTTTTTTTTTTTTTTTTTTTTTGTAAAGAAGTTTTAGATTACATAATGTTACATCAGAAATATAGGGGAAAACTCTTACCTTTTGTTTTTAGAGGTACTGGGACCGAGAATCAAACACAGGACCTCGTATGTGGGAGACCAGCACTCAACCACTGAGCCACATCAGTTCCCTTGAGTTGTTTTTTTGTTTGTTGTTGTTGTTTTATTTTTCTATTTTTGTTTGTTTATTTCTCTCTAGGAGGCACTGGGAACTGAATGGGACTTCCCATGTGGGAAGTAGGTGCTCAACTGCTTGAGCCACACCTGCTCCCCAAAACTATTAACTTTATATATTTTTAAAGATTTATTTAATTTATTTATTTCTCCCCACCCCCTTGTTGTTTGCATGTGCTGTGTCTGTTTGTCGTGTTCTGGTCTTTTTTTATGTGGGAGCGAAGCACCTAATCTCTTGAGCCACCTCTGCTCCCTGTTTTGTTGTGTCTCTCATTATGTTTAACTCCCTGCATCTCTTGTTGCATCATCTTATTGCATCAACTCACTGTGCTAGCTCGCTGTCTTGCTTGTCTTCTTTAGGAGACACTAGGAACTGAACCCAGACCTCCCATGTGGTAGGCAGGAGTTCAATCACTTGAGCCACATCCGACTTTTAAAAGTAAAATAGCACAGAATCAGGATTGACTGTATAATAGTGCCATTAGTACCTATTTGCCTTCTGATGTGTTAATAAACAACTCCAAATATCTCAGTGGCTTAACACATAAAATTTTATCCCTCACCTATACCAAATCCACTGTATGTTTAGCAACTCAACAGTGCATCTGTCCTCCACACAGTGCCTCAATGCATAAGCTGCTTCTGAGCGATATGGCTAGCCCAATGCAAGGGCTGAGGAGAGGCTGCAAGGTCAAGCATTGTGTCTTAGTTTGTCAGGGTGTTGTTACAAAGCCCCACAGACTAGTTAGCTTAAACAACAGAGATTCAGAGATATACTGTCTGTCGTTCTGGAGTCTAGAAGTCCAAAATCAAGGTGTTGGCAGAGACAGACTTCCTCTTAAAGGGGAGAATCATTCCATGCCTTTGTCCTGGCTTCTAGTGACCGGTGGCAGCATAACTTCATCTCTGCCACTGTCACATGCCCATCTTTCTCTCTCTGTCTCTCTGTGTCCAAATTTCCTCTCTGTATAAGGACAGGGAAGTCTTATTGGATTAAAACCCACCCTAATCCAGTTTGGCCTCATCTTAATTAACAACATCTTCAAGGATCCTATTTACAAATAAAATACACATTCATGGGACCAGGGGTTAGGACTTGAACATGTCTTTTGGAGGGACACAACGTTTTTACACTGCCTCAGCCTGAAGTGATATGTAAATGACACATCACTTCTACTCAGAGGTTATTAGCCAGAATTAGTTACATGACCCCAACTAACTGTAAAGGATCTTCTGTATGCCTAAAAGGAGAGGAGAACTAGAGATCTGTGAACCCTAGTAATATCTTCCGTAGAGAAAAGGAGGGGTATTTGGTAGGTGCTGGAACTGCTCAAGGAAAGTTCCAAGGAAGTATGCCACACACTGACCAGTGCTGCCTTAGGGGTAGGAAAGAAAAAGGAAGGAGTGGGGAAGAGAGAAAATTTTAAAAGAGCAGGGAGGGGTTGTTACAGCATTTGTACACAGTTGCCATATACACATACAGAAGGGGAAAAAAATTACCCCACCATATACAAACAAAACATTTCAGATAGGTTAAAGAGCTAAACATAAAAAGAAAATATATAAAAAGTATTTTAAAGCATACAGGAAAGTATGATTATCACCTAAGGCTAGGAAGTCCATCTTAAGCAATATACACAGCACAGAACCTACAGAAGAACAAGACTGACCTTTAACTACATAAAAATAAAAATTTTTCTATGACAAAACAAACCACAAACAAAGTTAAAGGACAATTTATATACTGAGAGAATATATTTGCAATTTGTTCAACAGAAAAAAAGAATTAATATTGAAAATACTTAGGGAAATCCTAAACATAAAAAAGGACTAAAAAATAATCAATGCATCGAAGAGGAAATACCAAGCATCAATAAGCTTATGCAAAGGTGCTTTGCCTCAGTAATAATCAAGAAAAAGTAAATTAAAACAGCAATAAGCTTCTTTTACCTTGACAGATTGGCTAAAATCAAAATGCTTAATAAGAATCTTAGAAACACTGTAAGGAATTTTACCTTCTCATAAACTGTTGATGGAAATGTTGATGACAATGTTTTTGGAAATAGCCATTTGGCAATAGTTATTAAAATACATATTACCTTCAACCCATCAGTTTGACCTCTAGATTTCTATCCTACTTAAATTCTTTCTTGCATGGACAAAATGTTTATTGAAACATTATTCATAGTAGAAAAACCATGAAAACAACCTAAATGCCCAACAATATTGGAGTGTGAACTAAATTATAGTGCATCCTTGCCAGAGACTATTACCCACAGCAGTGAAAAAGAATGAGATAAAGGTAGTTAGAGACCCCAGGAAAAACAAATACAAAATTCTATAAGGAAAGTATGTCCTAATTATGATGCTAATATTGTAAAATGTGGCGTGATTTTTGAACAATTGGTAGACTGTAACAGGAAGAATTCGTTGTAATATTCTCCTGTGACTATTACCAGTGTTGTGACATTGGAACAATAGAGAAAGAAATTCATCACATTGTTTATCACTGCAATGAACAATGTTTACATGATGATGATAATGTAAGTGCTGTTTATTATTTTTCGTCTTTTAGATTCAACCTACAAAGCATTAAAGATTTAATTAAGATCACAAAAGATTTAAAATGTTACCAACAAAAACTGTTACCAACCATAACAATGTTACAGTAAAAGTAACACTGGCAGAATGTAGCTGGTGGAAGGAGCTAGGAAGCAAGATGGTGGGATGTGTCAGTTGTGCTAACATCCATATCTTTCAGAGTAGACAGAAAGACCATCAGGAGACTCTTGCTTGATCTGTATTGTTTCAAATTTTTATAATGTGACTGTTTTCATGCATTCAGTGTGTGCTTTCTAAAGCATTTAAATTTGTGATTTCTATTCTTTAAGAAAAAGACAACAAAGTTGTGAAAATAATTTTTAAAAGCCCTCAAAGCCCTATTCAAATACTCCAATATATCTATGGATGTATTTTTAATCTAATTATCTGGATAATTCTTTATATTTCCTACCTTATGTGTGTAGGGTTGAATAATTCTTGAAAATCAATATATTTTTTAAAACATTTCCTAGTATATCCATATAAACAATCCAAAAGTATCCCTGTAAGATTTCCCCCATTTATTTTTTACTTTTTATTTTTCAAACAATTTGTTGAAGTACATCATTCATAGATGAACATACCTAAAGTATAAGTGTTCAGTAAACATCATGAACTTACAAAACAAACATGCATAACATCATACAGGGCTCCCACACATCACCCTCCCACACACAAACACCCTGCATTTGTTAACAAATCATGAAAGAGCATCGTCAAAGTTTTACTACTAACTATAGTCTGTATCATCCTCCCTTATACACTTTTTAAAGGATTTATTTATTTATTTATTTATTTACTTTTATCCATTTTCACTCTCCCCCTCCCCGCCTTTTTTGCTGTTTCTGAGTCCATTCGCTGGGCAATACTCTGTGTCTGTTTCCTGCCCTCTCTTCTCATCCTTCTCCTCCTATCTTTGGTCCTCAGAATCTCCGATGTGTGAGAGAGGCATCCTACTGCCTGTGCCACCTTAGTTCCTGGTTTTTCAGTGTTTCCTGTCTTGGCTCTCCCTTGTGTCACTCTCCTGTTATGTCATCATTTTGCTGTGTAGCTCATGGGGCCTGATGATGGTGCACCCACACACAGGGCCTGGCCGGGCACCCATGCATGGTTTCTTTTTTTAAAATTTTTACCGGGAGGTCCCAGGGATCGAACCCAGATCCCTCCATATGGGAGACAGATGCCCAACCATTTGAGCCACATCTGTCCCCCTGCTATATCACTTAAGTTTGACCAAAGATACCCAAAGTTACAGTCTTTTCCCATACAGGATGGTCATATAATAAATCAGGCTTAGTTTATCACCAGCATTCTAAAAACCAGACCTAGGGAGAAAAACTAGGTCTGGGGATACATGCATGGTTTCTGATATAGTGAATGTTTAGCCTGCCCTGATTATCACAAAATCAGGACAGCGAGAATATTTGCAGATTTTCCCCATTTAAATCAGCATGAATTAAGTAACATATTTGAAATTCCTATATTATTTAATATAATAGCAAACAAAAAATTATTTTAAAAAGCACTTAACTATCTACTATAATTATCTCTTAAGCCCTAATTGTAATATATTATTATCTTTATTGAAAAGCCAATTGTCTTGGATCGCAGATAAAACTGGTAGCATTAAAAAAAGAACTCATGGTCTGATAGTCAAGTATCTATTTACTATTTTAACAAGCCTCTGTGTCCTCCAAGTGTTTGTGCTATGTTGCTTCTTGCCATTAACTTCCAATCTCAAAGAATAATGAAGGGAAAAGTTGAGCATAAAAATGTGTTAATGAGAGTTTTTTCTACCCTGATTTATTATTTCTTCCCTCTGTATCCTTTCTAGTGCACAGGATGGTGCTGGCATAGCCTTTCACAGAGCATCAAAGAACTTCTGCCTCTCAGAGTCAGAAGACTGCAGGAGACACTGCTGATCTCACAGTCAAATCCCAGAGAAGAAATGGCAAGGGCTGCCAATTGCCACTACAGAGGATGAATCCAAGGATGACTGTGTCTCTCTTGTGCCTTTGAAATCTCTTACCAACACATCTCATTGACAGAGCCAAAAATGTATCTGAAACCTTTCTGGCAAAAGAATATGAGAAATGTTGTTCCCAGGTTTCCAGCCCCTGCAAAACACCAGCGCAATGAGAATATAAAAGGTGCCAAGGCCTATAGACAGTATCAGTCCACTTCTGCATTGACAAATTGATACAAGTAGCCCCATTTGAGCAGAAGCAGCTTCGGATGTGTGTAGAGGACACTGACTACTGGTTGGAAAGAGTTAAAGAGAGTGGGAAGAAGGGGAGAAAGCTAGACCTAAAGATGAAATGGATTAAATGGATATTTATTATTCATCTGTTATGATCCTTAAACAGGAAAGTTACGTCATTAAAGCAGCATTTCCGGAAGAGCGATAACACTGACGTCAAAGAAAGGAATTTATGTTCTTTGGTGTGGGGGTGGGGAGAAAGGAGGTAGGTTGAGACTTGAAGTGAGGAAACATTTCAAGAGACAATTTTAGGAATCCACAAATGAGATTATGGAGGATATGGAATAGGATAAAAGTGGTGCAAATGGGGAGGGAAAGGCACACTTGAAAGATATTCCAGTGTGAGAACTCTGTCCCCAAGAATACTCTAATGTCCACTGTCAGGGGCCATACTGCCCAGCTGGTCTGTGGTTTCAGCACAGGTCAGTCCTGAAGGTAGACAGCGAGAAACCTACCCCTGTACTCTCCACTGCCTCACCCATACACTTCTATCAGCTTATCACCCTTTTATACGATTTAGGATTTTTATCCCCTTTCACAACTTCTTTGGAGTAATTACACAAAATATGGAAAGGAGGAAAGATGAGTCCAGGCAATTCCATCCTGCTCTCCCTCTCTCATTGCCTAAAGAAAAACTCAAACTTTACCTCAAATTCAGCATCTAACAACTCCATTCTTTATTCCTCCCCCACTGGAACATTGCTTCAATCAGGCTGAGCTTACCATCTCCTGCATTCATTCATTCACAGGCTCTTCAGTCAATAAATATTTATTGAGTAGCTGCTCTGTGCCAGGTCCTGCTGAGGTTTTAGCAATTAAAAAAAAAAAAAAAAGCAACAAAAATCCCTGCATCATGGAGCATAGAGTCTGGTAGGCAGGAGTAAACAAGAATTAAAATATAATGTATGTTAGAAGGGAAGGGAAGCAGATGTGGCTCAACCAGTTGGGCATCCGCCTACACATGGGAGGTCCTGGGTTCAGGTCCTGGTGCCCCCTAAAGAAGACAAGAGATGCCTGCACCCGCCGCTGCAAGAGCTATACCCTGTACCTGCCTCAACGAGAACTAGATGCCCTCACTCGCAGCAATCAGCAGACACCTAAACGAGCAGACACCTAAAGGAGCAGATGCCACAGGCCAGCAGACGCTGCAGCCCACTGGGAGCAGATGTGGCTCAGGCCGTTGGGCATTCGCCTCCCATGTGAGAGGTCCTGGGTTCAGTTTCTGGTGCCTCCTGGAGAAGGTGAGCAAACAAGAGCAGACAGACAAAGAGAACAATAAATTAAAAATAAATAATTGTGATTTGTTTGGGGGAAAAAAAAGCGGTAAGTGATGGAAGTGAAAACATGCCATGTCCACCTTCATGGAATTCTCTAACAATCTTCTTGCTGCCTTTCCTAATGCAACCTACCTTCCAAGATTCAGCGTAAATTTTCTTTTGACTCTGAACCTTGCCTAACCCCTTCAGCCCATAACAACAGTCCTGTTCAATGCCCGTTATTGTTTGTCTCCTTCTTTGTGTACTGTTCATGCACACAACACTCTAATCTTCTAAAAAGCATTTTATAGAATAGAATTGATCACATGTGAACATGGGAGCTTGAGAACTTTTCTTTTAAATGTTCAATGAGATCATAGGCCTTCTGGAGCAAAATGACAATGCTTTATGAGTCTAACTGATATATCTGAAATCATGAAATAAAACTTGAGAAGTTGGGAGCAGATGTGACTCAAGAGAATGAGCGCCCGCCTTCCACATAGGAGGTCCCAGGTTCAGTTCTGGTGCCTCCTGAAAAAACAAAAACAAATAAGCAAAACAAATTGAAAACTCAACTCAGGGATGCTGATGTGGCTCAGTGGTTGAGTGTGGCTTCCCACATATGAAGCACCAGGTTCAATCCCCAGCCCCTGGTACCTTAAACAAAAAGTACAGATGTGATGACCTATTTTGGAATTTTAGAGTTTAGAATGGGAATAGGAAGAGCAGTTTGGGAAAGAAAAAAATTGTGGTTACTAATGGACACTTCTGTTCATGCTAATGTTCTAAGGAGCTGAATATTTATAACCAGGAAAAGACTAATCAGAAATATCCTTTGGACCAATAATTTTCCAATTCATTTGTCAAGAAAACTGGTGTGTTTTTTAAAAATGCAAATTCCCAAATCTACCTCCAGGCCAACTGAATCAGACTTCTGGGAAAAATCCAAGGAATTTGTATTTCTGCTTTATTCTAAATGATTCTTTTGATTTGGCAAGTTTGGAAAACATGGCTTGGCAGAGCTAACAGGCATGAGTATCAGATTATACTACCTATCATGATTGCTGATTGTCATTAGCTTTGAGAAGCACCATAAGTAACAAGGGTCAAGGTCTAGGCTAAAGCTGGCAGGGCTGGTGTGTCAGATCTTTGCCAGTTACTATTTGAAAGCTGTGCTCAATGCTGTTGGTTGGCTGACCAAAGAGACTTTCTAAACTCCCTTTCCATTTTCCACTATTGAGCCAGGAAACACTAAATATTCACTTTCCCAGACACCGTTGCTGCTAGGTGTGTCTATGTGACACATATTGTTCAATTAGATGTAAGCTGAGGTTTCGTGGGGGTTTCTGGGGATGCTTTTGTTTTCCTGGTATAAAAGACAGAAATGACTGATAACACCTCACACTTTCTTGCCAGCTTAAATGCAAGTATGATGCCTCTCTAACCACAGCAGCTGTTTGGGGATTGAAATTAGCAAATATGAAGGAAAAGTAAAAGAAATGCAGAGGCACTCACTCTAATATTGAGAATTTAGATTGACTGCTATGGAGGAGGAGGAGAAGGAGGAGGAAGAGAAGAGCTCCTGATTTTTAAAACCACTTTAAAAGATGGCTTTTTTGTTACTTAAATCTGAAAACATTCCTAACTGAATCAAAGGAAAAGTGAGGTGAGCCCAGCCTGAGACAAGAAAAGACCCCTCATCTTTAGGAGTATAAATGCGTAAAAGAATAGGCTCAATCTCTCATTAGTGGATGAATGAGGAAAAGAATGCAAAGATAGTGAACCCAAGAATCTGTGTCTGAGGGAGAATTCTAGAAAGAAACTAGAACAAAGAAAGTTGATATTTTAAGCCTGTGCTATCCTAATAACAGGCTATTTGCCCAGGATGAGACAAATTAATTTGTCTTAACAGGATATATTTTGTAAGTTAACATTCCCTCAACAAAATATGAAATTGGCACAGAAAAAAGATATGGCAGCAATGGGGGTTCGGCTCTCAGGACATCTGTTGGAAGTCTCACCGTGCTAAAAGCAAAACATCTGATAAATTAGTCATGTGTTTGTCTAACAATTTTATCTCTCATGGCATAGAGGACACACCCAGGAGAACTTCTATTTTGAATTTATTCTAATCAAAGTGAGAGAGAGAGAGAGAGAGAGAGAGAGAGAGAGAGAGAGAGAGAGAGAGAAAGAGAAACTAGTTATGAAATAGATGTGGAATCGTAGGAGAAAATACCCAGATCTCCTTAGATTCTGTGTTATCCAACTATGTCACGTGTGCTCCTAGACACCAGGAAATTAGATTTTAGGAAGTTGAAGGGAATGATAAGTTGGATGAAAATATCTAAAATTCTAAAGGAAAGTTAATTTTGAAAGCCTTTTTAAAAGTGAAATTCTCAATTCAATAAATATTTATTGATCACCAGCAAGATGGGATGATCTATTCCAGGAGCTATAATCCATACTCTCAAGGAATTTATGTTCTGTGGAGGGAAGAAAATGGGACAACCACTCAGATATACAGCTACCATTAATTGAATATCTCCTGTGAAATACAATAGGATTAATAATTTACAAATAATATTTAAAATATCACAAATACTCTGAAAGGTAGATATTATCCTTGGTTAATGAAGAAACAAAATGTTTAGACTGCTTAAGTGAATTGTTCAAAAACTCACAGCTAGTAAATGACCTAAAAGGGGATTTGAACCCAGTCTGTGGTTAATGCCTGAGTTGTAGGAGCTAATGAGGAAATTAGAGCTATAGCCCCACTCTTCTTGTGTTTATTGAATCAACTTAATCCCAGGGCCTTGGTAAGGCAAAAGAAAGCTTTGCTCTGTTCTGCTTTCTTCCCTGTATATTTAAGAGAGCCAAGAGTTCAACTGCATGGATTTGTCCCCTGAAACTGACAACTATTAATAGCTGACTACAAAGGAGTAAAATTAGTTCCATCTATGAAATTGGGAATATCTTCTAAACTTCTGGTGGGAAAATCCATTTGTTGAGTGAAAGACTTAACCATTAATCAATCTTTATTTGTTTAAAACCCTTTTCCTGAACTATCAGGAACTTCAGTACATTATCACTTAAAATACAGCTGTTTGGGGGCAGATGTGGCTCAAATGATTGGGCATCCATCTCCCATATGGAGGGACCTTGGTTCGATCCCCAGGACTTCCTGGAAAAAGTAAGAAAAATATAGAAGGCGCATGGGCTGCCAGCTTCCAGGCCCCACCAAGCCACGTAGCAAGATGATGACATAACAGGAGAGTGACACAAGGGAGAGCCAAGACGAGACGTGCCGAAAAACCAGGAACTAAGGTGATGCAGGTGGCAGAACACCTCTCTCCCACATCGGAGGTTCCCAAGATCGAATCCCAGTGAAGATAGGAGGAGAAAGATGAGAAGAGAGGGCATGAAACAAACACAGAGAATTGCCCAGCGAATGGACACACAAAAAAACAGCAAAAACGGGAATGGGGGGATGGGGGTGTGTGTGTGTTAAAAATGGGTAAAAGTAAATAAATAAATAAATCTTAAAAAAAATACAGCTGTTTAAACAGGATGTGTAAAAGATTTATTTTACTATTCTAAGAGAAGTTTTATATATATGTATATATATATATATATATATATATATATATATATATCTTAACTCTTAAATGTTGAAAACAACTTAGTTGTACAATGTGCTTAGAAGCCTAACATGTTACAAAGTGGATAACAAAACCTAAAAATTCTTTACCTTTTAATGACTTATATAATAGATTTAAACGATTGACTAAATAAAACTGAAGACCTGACCAATTATATACTGGTCAATATACTGATATATATATATATACTCAATTTGAATGAAACAAGCCAAGTACCCAGTTTCTTCTCTTTAGAAAAGAGAAGACATTCTCTTAATCCTTGACTGAACTATTGGAAAATTAAATTTACACTCCAAATTTATTTATCTATATAAATTCAACTTACATGTTTTGGTTAAAAATAATAAAGCCAATGACATCATGAGAATGAGTGGTCTAGGAATTATATTTCCAGAGATACACTGACTACAGTGCTTAAAGTAGCAGCAACAGGGGGTAGCTGTAGCCAAGAAACTTCATTGAATTAAAAGAGCTACATAACTAACCACACCCTATTTTCTGTGATGTGTTCCTGAAGATTACATTATTACAACTTTCAGAATATACAACAGCTTTCCTGAAAGTTAAGGGGGAAGCTGTCCATGCTTTACTTTTAGAGGTAGGAAAAAAGATTATGCTTAGAAGTAAATAATGATGAAATTTGGTTCATTCGATGTTCCTCCATATGCAGAGTAATGAGAGAAAATCATAAAGCAGATTTATGGGTTCTTTACTTTGTACAGAAGTACACTTACATAGACATCGTCAAAATTCTCTCATTGCCTATAGGGTTGCCATGTATGGTTGTTTGGGGCCAAGCACCAGTGGCATAATTAGGTGTTGGCATCTGGCCTGCTCTGTCTGGCCAAGCCCTGTGCTCTGGCACAGTGTTGGGTTCAAGTGGAGGAAAGTGTACTTTTTTCTAATTGATCCATGCAGAGAGGGCACAAAGGACCAGGACGTGCTGGCTGAGACCCTCTAATGTCCCTGCTCTCCATAGTTAGAAGGACAAAGGGGGTATACCACAAAAGGACTTCCTTACAGAGGCAAGGGAATAGATGTGACCTCAACTTGGCCTTTTCAGGCTTTGTACATTTGGGGCAGCCCAGTTCTGAGGCTGTAGAAAGCAGGATCACAAGCATCTGTGCTTTGCGAGAGGGATGGGACTGAGTGTGATCAGGTATTAGCTACTCCTGCACAAGACCATGTGCTTCTCAGCCAGATGGCATTTATATGATCCTGCTGGCTCTCAAGGCATGTAACCTTATTTGTCTAGTGAAAATCTGGTCTCAATAGACCCCTGGCCACTACAATATTATGACTCTGATAGGAGAAATGTTCAATCATTTGCTCTCTTCCTACTTCCTTATAATCCTTTTTATCCCCTTGATCCTAATTACTCCCTGACCTAGAATCCCAGGGTGTTAGGAAGTGAAGGATCCTTTGAGATCAAACTCAGCAGCTTCTTGCATTCTGCAGGATAGAACTTTGTGCTTTCTGCCCTACTTAATTCTTCTAATATCTGCTCACACTTTGCATCATTCCCAAGTTCCTGAAAAATATGAGCTAGAAAAATTTGCTCACTGAAAATCATGCTTTGCCTACTCTCCAACCAAAACCATGAGAAGAAAATGAGAAATGTACATGAAAGTGATCTAAAAACTTACGGCACCATTGACATTCATTATGTTACTTTTACCTAATATAAACCTTTTCTTTCATTAATTAAAATTTCTTTGATGGTAGGGGCTGTGTTCTTTTAAATTATCTTTTAATATATACAGAATTAAAGTCCCTGGAGCTTAATAAATATTTGTAGATGATGAGCTGGTCTGTCCTCTGGCCTACCAGCTGTATCCTACATAATCATCCCAGACAGATGAGAACCCATCCTGCTTTTAAAGACCTCCAGGGACTGAAGATCTAAACCTCTTTCCATAATTCATTTCAGTGTCTTATAAGCCTTAGTGTCTGCAAGAAGAATCTTCCCAAGAAAGTGGCATTTGGGAATGCTGCAGAGTAGGTGCAGAGTAGGTGCTGGACTCCCCCTAAGCCATTGGAGGACACCCTAGGGGGTAGGGGGACAAAGGAAGAGGAGACTGGCTGGTGCTGGTAGGGAAGGCAGTTACATGAAGAAGAAAAAGGGCAGAGAATAGATTTATTTCCTGCTCAAAGGAACTGGCATCGCACATACCAGTTAGTAGAACTAGTCAGTGTTAATGGAATTTGGAAAGAGTAGAAGTCAGGAAGTTGTGGATCTGGGGAGAGCTATATGATGACAGGTGGCAAGTCTGCCATTGGCCACCCAGCTTTGTATAATCCTCCCTGGAGCAATCTCTCTATGAGGATAAAATCACCATTATGATGATAGTAGCACATTATTGTGAATGTAATTAACATTACATATATCTGAATGTGGTTAAAAGGGGAAATGTTAGGTTGTAAATATGGTAACAGAATAAAATAAAATAAAACTCCAAGGAACTGCATTACATAGTGAGCCTTAAGTTAAAGCATGGACTATAGTTAATGGCACAATCATCAAAATGTGCTTTCATCAATTGTAACAAATGTTCCACACCAACGCAAGGTGTTAATAATAGGGTGATATATGGGACTCCTGTATTTCATGCATGCTTGTTCTGTAAACCTACGACTTCCTTAATAAAGAAAAACAATCACCATTATAGGTTATCCCTATTTACTATTCCATGGACATCAGTGTTAGCTCCTGTTAACAGAGTAGCAATCTGTAGATCCTGGCTGTGCTACAAGTGATATGAATACTTTGCAGTGTGTGCATGGGTAGGTGGAGAAGGGCGTTAGGGGGGTGCAGAGCTACAGTGACAGTAGGTGAGTAAAGGAAGGGTTATTAGGAAACTACCAGTTTCTCAGGACAAAGTAGACTCAGGCAAGAGCTGTAGACCAGAGCTGAAAATCAAAGCTGATGCCCAATCAGAAAAAGTACAAATTCAGTGAAAGCCTATTTACAAGATGTGGGGGGCGGAGTTGTAAGGAGAATAAGGACTGAAGTGAAGAAGTGCAGTTCAGATAATGTAGGCCCATGGAGATACCTGCAGAGTAGCTAGAAAGAAGGAAATAGCTTTGACTCCAGGAAAATGGGTTAGTGGTTCAAAAATAGGTTTCAACTCTATGGTTGCTATATAGGTCAGGCATTTTCATCCACCCTGTGTCCGGGTCCTGGGCTGGGGGGTGGGGGGGAGGACAAAAGGAATGCTGTGTTCAGGGGACCTTAGGCAAAATACAGGCAGGTAGGTGGCCTGGCTTTCCTACTGTGGGTTTGGGGTGAAATGAAACTTGATGGAATAAGTGCCACTGGATAGATTTGAGGAAGTATTCAGATCTGGAACAATCTAGAGAAGTTTCAAATCCTGCTGAGCTCTGATTAGGAGGGAAGAATACAGCCAACATATAGCTAAAAGCGTGTTTTGAGCTAGGTGGATCCAGGCAAGGATGGGCAAGGTCAGTAGAGGAGATTGGTAACCCAATGATGGCCCAGTAATTGGTCACTTAGGAGAATCCAGGTCACTTTGGTCTGCCATGCCTAAGGCAGTCTTTCATAGGGTCCCCACAAACAGGGGAAGGCAGCTGATTGGAGAACAGTAGGAAGCAATGAATTTTTAAAACCTAGGATAATACAAGAAGCCCTAAGTGGTATTCAGAGGTTGGAGAGGAAGTGTGGGTGGAAGGGAATGAGTCATAAGCAGTGGCTTGTAAGCCTTCTAGGATTGTTAACCCCTGGAAATAGAACAAAGACTCCATACACTTGTTCCATTCCCTGTTTCATATTAGCCCTCACAAGCCATTTTCTATAGCTCTGCAGGAATCTGATTTTAGTTTGTTCAAATTGTAAATGATTTATTTTATGAATGCTGAATCAAAGAAGTATGGTTGAAGGAAATAATCTTCACATTAAAAAACAACAACAACAAATCCCCAACCTGCTTCCTAAACTTTTATTTTCCTCCCTTACTTTATATGTGTGTGTGTTCATTGGGATATCTGTTCCAGATATCAATAAAAGCGTAAGTTTTTGGTTTTTTTTTTTTAGATACTAGGGTCCCTGGATTGAAACTGGGACCTCGTAGGTGGGAAGCTGGCACTCAACCACTGAGCTACATCAGGTCCCCTGAGTTGGTTTTTTCTTTGTTTTGCTTCTTGTTTGTTTTTATTTTTTCAGGAGGCACGGGGAACTGAATCTGGGACCTCCTGTGTGGGAGGCAGGAGGTCAACTGCTTGAGCCCCATCTGTTCCCAAAGCATAAGGTTTTTTTTGTTTGTTTGTTTTGTTTTGTTTTGTTTTGTTTTTGTTTTTACCGGGAGGTCCCGGGGATCAAACCCAGGTCTCTCCATATGGGAGACAGATGCCCAACCATTTGAGCCACATCCATCCCCCCCAAAGCATAAGTTTTGAGGAGCTTTTCATGTCAAGGACTTGAATTCAAATCCAAAGCTGGCCAGAGCCCTAACAGACTATTCTTGCTTTCCTTGGCATTTACAATTTTTTCTGGCACATCTCTGTGAAAAATAATGAAAATAAGATTTATTTAACTTTTTAGGTAGAGTGGTGCTTTTGTAAACCTTTGTGTGTGTAATTGAGTATTTCTCTGTTTTAGATTAAATCAAGCTGGGGCAGCTCATTTAGGGTGTTTACTAAATTCAAGCCTAGTCTGTCTATGGCAATACTGAGATTTCCTTAAAACTCTACCAGCTCAAAGATTTCCTCTATAAATCAAGGATATATATATATCTTTTTAAAAGTTGAGATTAGCCACTTTAGAAAACAATATCCTAACACATGCTGATTTAGGCTTAAGAAATTGCTGGAGCACAGGGATGGGTGTTACTTATTACTAATATCCTAATCTCACACTTTAAAAAGATTAGAGTAAGAGGAATCCTTCCATAATTAGGATATGTTTTGTGATTTTTCTTTTCAAGCACTTCTCAAACATTTTCACAGCCTACACTAAACCTTCCAACTCATAGCCTAGAGCAAGGCTGGGGTGGGGAATGGAAGTAGGGGATTCTGAGGAGCATGTCCCAAATGTCCACCCATGGCTCAAAAGTTCTTTAAAATTTCTTTTATCTTAAAACTCTATGAGGGGAGTAGATGTGACTGGAGCGCTTTAGCACCTGCTTTGCACATGGGAGGTCTCAGGTTCGATCCCTGGTGCCTCCTAAAAACAAAAAGCAAACAACAAGCAAATGAAAAAAAAAAAACAACTCAGGGGAGCCAATGTGGCTCAGTGGTTGAGCAAAGGCTTCCCATACAAGAGGTCCCAGCCCCTGGTACTTCAAAAAAACAAACAAAAACAAAACTCCATGATATCTCTTTGTTATGCTACAAAAATGACACACACACACACACACACACTCAGAGACTATCCCAGATAAAAGGTGACTCTTCAGGACAATACACCATGTTTATCCAGTAGCATTGTTTCCCACATTTCTATGAATATTATCACAGTGAGTAGTTTGGAATCACGCTTATGCACTTGGAATAGTTTGAGGCTTTTATGGGCTCCAGAAGATCATGTCCTTAGGGCTAATCCATTCATGTGGATGTAAAACTTATTGTAGGTGGGACCTTCAGTAGGGTGTGACCCGGGGTGGGTCTTAATCCTTTTACTGGAGTCCTTTATAAATGAGATGGATAAAAAGAGGGATGGGGGCGCGGAAAGAGATGCAGAGAGAAACCCACAGAAGCACAGAGGAAAAAGCCACCAAAGTAAGGAGATGAAATCAATAGAACCCAGGTGAGAGGAAGCAGAAGCTGAAGCAACAAAACCCGGAAGAGAAGGGAGAGGTCAGCAGATGCCTCCATGTCTGGAACAAAAGCATTGTCTGAAGATGCCTTGATTTGGACACTTTCAAAGCCTCAGAACTGTAAGCTTGCAACCCCATTGTAAAAGTTAACCCATTTCTGGTATATTGCTTTCAGCAGCTTTTAGCAAACTAAAACAGCATTTTTAATAATTTTTATTTTTGTCAACTTTATAAGTAGTACATTTGTAGGTACCATTCTAAAAGATTTCAAATGAAAAGTTGATCTGTTCTTCCAGGTGTATATAATTATAATTGCTCACAAAACAAGCATGATTTTTGCCATCACGAAGCTCATGGTATAGTGAAGGAGAAAGCCTGTAAATCAAATAGTCAGACAAGTATAAGCAAAATGGCTACTGTGATGAGCACTGTGAAAGAGCAGAGTCCCCACATAAAGAGACCATATGAATACTGGAGGGATTTGACATGGTCCCGAGGTCAGGACAATGTCCGAGGAAGTGATGATTGAACTGAGATCTGGAGGGTGTTGGAGGGAGAGTACTAGTGTTGGCAGTGGGGAGAGTGTGTCCCAGGCAGTAGCCACTCCAAGCACAAAGGCTTTATGGTGGCAGGGATGGTGGTCCATTTATAAACTCAGTGATTGGAAAACAGAGCCCAGGGGCAGAGGGGCATGCGATGAGGCCGAAGGGCTGGGCAATGGCCAGGTCATGTTGGCCTTCAGAAGAGTTTGGGCATTGGAGGCTTTTTTTTTTTTTTAAGATTTTATTTATTTATTCATTTATCACCCCCCCTCCCCTTGCTGCTTGTGCTCGCTGTGTCCATTTGCTGTGCGTTTTTCTGTGTCTGCTTGTCCTGCTGTGTCAGCTCACTGCGCCTCGTGGGCGGGCTTGCCTTCACCAGGAGGCCCCGGGAACCGAACCCGGGGCCTCCCATATGGTAAACAGGAGCCCTATCGGTTGAGCCACATCCGCTTCCCCATTGGAGGCTTTTAAGCTGCTTTGTGAGAATGTTTTGGAGGAGAGATAGAAAAGAAGCAGGAAGAGAAATAAATGGGTTATTGCCAATGAGAGATTCTGCTGTTTGATCTCTTCCAAAGATTTTCTTTTATCAATTCATAGGATTTAAAAAGACCCCCAAGATAAAATATATTTCAAAGCTTCCATGTATTCTTTTACCTAGACTAATCCAGCTGAAAATAGTTTATTATTTAAGACATCCACAGAACATGTTCCTAAAGTTTATCGTGGGACAATTCTTCTATTACTGCTTCTTACTACTACAAACATGGTCTATGTATTGGTCAACACAGGAATCCTATCAGGGAAATGGGAATGGGCTGCCCAGGCCAAGGGCAAAGCAATGAGTTTGTAGGTGCTTCTCTGAGTTGCCTCTAGGCAGGTCCTACACTAGGAATAGGTGAGATTCTTTCTAAGACCTTTCTGCTCTAGACAGAGAGCCCTTTCAGGCCTCTAAGCCCTGGTGGTCTAAAGCTAGGTGTTTGTCTCAGCCTCTCACCTCTCCTATTTTTTTCTTCCCATACTTCATGCTCCTATGGAAAACCACATACCTACAGCTTTGTACATTCCATTATAAGTAGCCTTTCTGACACAGTAATTCATGTTAAATGTATTGGAAAACTCTAGTAATTATTTGAAAGCCATAGCTTCCTATCAATTCTTAGGTTTAAAAATAAAAGTGTTTTATAATCTCTAACCTCCTTGCCTTAAAAACTTTGCTTTTGTGTTATTTAAGAGTAGCTTTTGATTGGGGATGGGTAGAGGGGCAAAGAGGGCCAACCACTCAGGTTTCCTTGGGCATGGGGAAAAAAATCTTCACATTAAAAAAAAAAAGAAAAAATAGCTTTAGGGTTAGAAATTCAAATTCAAGGTGGGAGGAGAGGACTGTTCTGTGCCCAGCTATGAGACAGATAGTTGTTTTTTTGTTTGTTTGTTTCTGAGGTACCAAGACCTTGTACCTGAGAAGCAGGTGCATAAGGCACTCAACCATTCACAATGAGAGTTATTTTTTTCATGTTTGTTTGTTTTTTAGGAGGTACCTGGGATTGAACCCGGGACCTCGTACATGGGAAAGCAGGCGCTGAACCATTTGAGCTACATCCACTTCCTGGGACAGATAGTTTTGGGCAGACAGTATGGCAATGAGCTGTGCCTCTACTAACAAGACATATAAAATTGCTTGCTTTTACGACTGTGCTTCCTTATTACAAAGCAGAGCTGTTTAAAGGAGAAATTATAACTGAGAGTCAAGTTTACGAAAAGGTTCAATTCCTTCCTGCTGCAGTCAGGCTCTTCCCAAGGACACTGAGACATTTCATTTTGGGGTACTGAAAGGGAGAGGTTGCTACTCCATTTTCCCAGGAATAGGGTAATGCTGAGTTTCATTGCTCTGTAATATTGTCCTGGGCATTGGTTTCCAAATGGAATGTGGCATGAAACATAATTTCTTGCAGAGTTGCTCATGTGTGCAGCTGTGCATGGCATAAAACTCCCCAGAGCAAACCTTCGGGTTGCCAACAGAGTTAGTCCTGAAGCATCTCCGTGGAACATTCCTCAAATTTCATGAAGCATCACTCAATTGAGAACTTTATGCCCTTTTCCTCATCCGAGTGCTCCTCCAACTCCTTGGAGGGCCCTAATTAGAGTTAAATGGCTAACACTGGAGAGGAGAGCAGGGTCAGACTCAAGTAAAATGGTAAGGTTTACAGATTATTTCTCTGGAGTTGACAAACTATATTGTTTCTCTAAAGTTGGCAAATATAGCCAATGCCTGGGAGCTAAGGATGCTTTTTACATTTTTAAATGGTTGGGGGAAGGGAGGAAGAAAACAAAAGACTATGGCCCACAAAGACTTAGTTATTATTGTGGCCCTTTATAGCTAAGACTTTGCCAACTTGCTCTAGAATCCTCCCCTTCTCCCTTTCTCTGCCCATATTCCTCTTACACCCCTCATCGTCCTCTAGGGAGAAGCCCAGGGTCCTCCTGCAGATTGCAGGCTGTTGGGAACCAGGGCCCAGGTCCCAGCTATAGGTTTATAACCAGGGATAATCTTCCTATCCTAAAGCAAAGCCATTAAACTGGCTACATTTTTGCAGTGGGGGCAGTGGGGGGAGGTCGGGGGTGGGGGGCTGCTGTTCTGCCTCTACCTCTCCTCCCCCTCCCTCTCATTCCTGATTCCATTTTGAGGCTATGGGATGGAGCTACCCTCCTCAGCCTGTAGGTGTCCTTGTTTTCAATGCGTGGGGCAAGCGTTCCCGCCAACCTGGCACTTCAGGAGCCAGGGGGACCCTATGCATCCTCTGCTAGGGCACCGGAGAGGTCTATTTCCTTGGAACTCCTTGGGCTATGACTCCTGCTATCCTAAGAGTAGCTTTACAGGGCCTCTGGGCTCACCTTGGTGATCCTTAGTGCTCTGTGACTGCCAGCCCCTTCAACAAATCTCTCTCCACTGGCAGGCTTGGATCTATTTGCTGTAGGAAGTAGGGGGTCAGGGCACATGCTCTTCTGCCCTATATGAAAATCCAGCTCTGTTATTTACTAGCTGTGGCAACTCACTTAATCCTGCTGTGGTTCCGTCATCTGTGAATATGGGGTAATAAGAATTCCTACTTTGCAGGACTGTGGTAAGGGTTAAATGAGTTAATCTGCATTAAACTTCTTTGGAACAAGGTCTATCACATGCAAATACTCAATAAAGTACTGGCTCTTACTAATATTTGTGTCCTGAGTTTAAGCTGGGTCATGGGCTGAGTTTGGGCCAGGTCTTCACTTCCTCCAGCTATCATTCAAGGTGAGGTCTGCTCCCAAATTTAGAAAGGCCAGGCCATCCCCATAGGGTAGGCAAAACTAAACCAGGGGAAATGTGTTGAAGAGCTTCCCACCTCCTTTATTTATGCCTTTATTAAGAAGAAGAATAATTATTAAAAATGCCTTGCTTTTGTATGGAGATTATGATCTGCTGTAACTCAATTATTCAATTTGATGCATCCAACAGCCCTGTGAAATAGCTGGCACATGGTAGGTACTCATAAATGTTGACTGAATGAGGGAGGTGAGCTATGAGGCTGCTAGTTAGGCAGAAGGATGTGATGTGAGGTATCCGCCATTCTCAGTGGCCATGCAGAACTGGTTGATAAATATTTTGACTATTGTCTCTGGATCATACTTGTGGTTAATGTGCTATTTTACAAATAGAGGAAACTGAGGTTCTTAGAAGTTTGATACCTGGTTTAAGAACACCCAGAAAGAGAGTAGAGCTGGGTCTAGAACCAGCTCTAAATAAGAGCTGTGGCTGGTTGTAGTCATCATTAAATAGATATAAAATCAATTTATTATATTTTATTTCAATAATAAACTTGATACTGGGATGCACAGTCTTCCTGCTTTGCTGCTAAAGGAAGACTCACAAAATTAGAAGACTGTATGTAAAGGGAAGGGATTCCTGGGCCCCAAGAGGTGTTCTCTGCAGTCTGTGCAGGGCCCCATTTTCCCTAAGGGACAAGAGACTTTCAAGATAGTGGGAAGGAAATGAGTGAGCACAAAGTTCTCAGTGACTTCCTCTCTCTTTGTGGAGAGGCCTTGCCTCTCTCCCCCTCTTCTCCTTAGTGAGCAGTCCCCTGCAGGGAAGGGCTGCAATTGTTCAGTTCTGCCTGTCTGCTCATCTAGGGGTGAGGGGGACAAATTGAGTGGGAGGGAAGCCCATTTGGTTTCATATCTAAGCCTTGATTTCTAATAAGTAAAACAAGAAATAAAAGATCAAGAAATAAAAATAAAACATTTTACCAAATAAAAACACACTTTACCAAAGTGTTCCACAGAGTACTAGCTCTCCAAGATTTTGAAAGGTATGCCTTTAATAAAGGGTCTCTGGGTTTATAAGAAACTGCAAGGTTTCTCAGTCTTTAATATGCTAAAAAGCATTGCAAATCTCTAGAAGGTGGATATAAGGATATAACATATAAAATTTCCTAAACTTCTTTAGTTTTGGGAACCCTTTACTCCCAGAAGCACAGATTATGACCCATGATGAGTAGAACACAGTTTGGAAATTGCTGAATTAAGGAAATGATAGAGGTTGTTAAAAAAAAAAAAAAAAAAAAAAGGCAGTTAGTTACCTGATCAAAGGGCATTTGGGGACATTCTTCTCATAAAGCGTAGCCTGCTCATTTTCCAGTGGCTGTAAGAAGGTGGTGGTGGTGGTGGTTTTGTGTGTGTGTGTGAGTGCGTAAGTGTATGAGGTTGTGACTGCAGAGCCAGCCACAGGTATGAGAGTGAGCACAATTAATTTCTATAAGAATTGTGGCCCTGTTAGAAAAGAAAAAATGAAAAAGATGTCAGAATTTGAAGTAGTACATAAATTAGTTAAATTTAGTTACATGTGTCAGTAATCTGGCTAGAAGGGTGCAAATTCAAAGTGTTTGGAAAAAGTAGGTGCCACCAGAATCCTGTGGACACCAATTATGGCAAGACCACCCAATGTGATGGTAGGACTTTGAGTCCCTATGGGTTGGCATTAGTGATGACTATTAAGGATGGTTCAGCGTGCCCCAGCGGCAGTGAGAAAAATAGCCCTGACGTTTGTGTCTCTAGGGCTGGCACACCAGCCAGGCTCTCTGGACAATAAAAGCCACTCAGCCCACTGGAAAGGCCACACCACTCACATGGGATAGGAGAATTTTTTTTTTTTTTAAGCATACACTTCTTTACCCTCAGGAAAACATGAAGTTAAATGAAGACATAAAATATATTAAACCCATAGTATGATTATTTTTATTTTATGTTAAGAAATAAATTGTGCATATTTATATTTGGTATTTTAACCATTTGCAATGTTTAAGATAATTTGATATTTCAGAATACCTAAGTTAACCTTGTGATACCAATTTAAAACATCTAAATGAGAATTGTAATTTAGATTTGTGATTTTAAGTGAAAAGATATGAGAATTTTATTAGATCTGTAAACATTTTTTCCTCAATTTCAAGAGAACTTGAGATTTGGTGTATTTTTTTAATTAGTTTTTCATGAACATTACTTAGCTACTTGTGATTCTTTTGTTTGCCAAGCAACTGAAGTATTTTAAGAGAAGATTGAATACATTACATGTATAAGTGAAGTTTAATAATTCAAGGAAATTTAATTGGCCAAATTGTAAACATTACCTTAAAAGGGAGCATTAGATATGTTAACTTTAATTTCAAAGCTTTAAGGAAATGTAGGCTTTTGAATTTCTAATATATGAAACTCAATCACTGTATATTGATTGTCATCTGCTCACAAAACCCAGCTTCAAGACACTCCACACCCAAACTGCCATGTGGTGGCAGAGAGGGTGGTAATGAGAGGCAGGGAGAGAGTGGGAAAAAGGTCTTCCTTTTATATGGACTAGATGCACTAAATGTATCAAAGGGTGCCTTGATGATTACCACATCTGCATTGAATAAACATTTTCTGAGATTCTATCTAGGAAATGTGGATCATATAAATGTGATTAAGACATGGTTCCTCCCGACCAGGCAGTTTCTTCTTTTTCCACTTTGCATTTCTCTGCTCTCCTTGTTCAGTGAAGCACTTTTCAGCAAAAAAGGTCCTGTGACCTTTTTACTTTCACTTAGTGGAAATGCAGATGCTGCACTCAGCTAGTCTTGAGTTCAAATCCTTGTTTTGCCATGCCTGGCAACATGACTTTACACGAGCTATTTGTACTCATTGCTTGGATCCTCATATGCCAAACTGAGATAATAATATTATTTACCTCTTCAGATTGTTGAGAAAATTAGAGCCAACATACATAAAATACCTTGAGAAATGCTTTGGCAACATGCTCAGTAAATAGTAGCAATTAGTATTATCTATGGTTTTCATAAATGTCCTTGCCTAGTTAGAATGACACCTTATTTTGAAATATGATGAAATATGATCTTTAGACTTCTGACTACATCAAGATTAGAGGGGCACTGTTAATAAAAGAAAACATTTGAGGGTAGGGGACAACTGGTGGTAATAGAGAACCCTTTTCTTTCTTACTTATATTGTCAATTGCATCTAGAGCCATGATTTTCAGTATCATTATTTTATTTATGAGTGCCAAAATTATATGTTCAGCCCCAATATCTCCTCTGAATACCCTATTTGTCTCTCTGGCTGCCTACTCAACATTTCATTGAGATGTCTGTTAGGCAAATCAAAATCTAAAACTCTTAATTTTTCCCTCATAAAAAAATCATAAACCTGCTACTCTCCTACTACATGGCAATAAATGGCAACTCCATTCTTCCAACTGCTTTGTCTAAAATCTTGGAACCACTATTGTCTCTTCTCTTTCTCTAACATGCCACAAAATATATCCTGATTCTTTTCTTTAAAATGTAAACAGAGTCCAACTGCTTCTTACTAGCTCCTGCCACCATCACCCATGCTACCATCCTCCCATTAGGATTTCTGCAATAGGCCTCTAACTTGTTACCCTCTTTCTACTCTTGCATTATTATAGTGGATCTTCCACATAGTAGTCAGAGTAGTCTTTTTTTTTTTTTAAGATTTACTTTATTACTTTTAAAAAATGTATCCGCCCCCCCCCCCAGATGTTTCTCTCATCTGTCTGCTAATTGTTCACCTTCTCCAGGAGGCACCTAGAACCAAACCTGGGACCTCCCACATGAGAGGCAAGTGCCCAATGGCCTGAGCCATATCTGCTCCCCTCAGGCTGCAGTGTCTGCTCACTTGTGGTATGGCATCTGCTTGTCATCTTTAGGAGGCACCGGGAACTCCCTTATGGTAGGCAGACACCCAACTGCTTGAGCCACATCTGCTTCCCATCACTGGAAGGTTTTGAGCACAGAAGTGACTTGATCTGATGTGTATTAAAGAGACTACTCTGAGGGAAGTAGATGTGGCTCAACCAGTTGGGTGCCCGCCTACCACAAGGGAGTTCCTGGGTTTGGGTCCTGTTGCCTCCTAAAGAAGACAAGCAAGACAGTGAGCTGATGTGATGGGCTGGTGTGGTGAGCTGACACACCAAGGAAACACAATGAGAGACACAACAAGTAGGAGCGGAGGTGGCTCAAGCCATTGGGTGCCTCCCTCCCACATGGAAGGTCCCAGGTCCCTAAAAAAAAAAAAGAAAGAAAAAAAGAAGACACAATTAACAGACACAGAGAGCAGACAGTGAGTGCAAAACCCCGGGGGGGGGGCCCCGGAGAAATAAATAAATAAAATAAATCTTTTTAAAAAATCAACAAAAACACCTTCCAATGGCTTCCCATCCCAAGTGAAGAAAAAGGCCCTCCATATCTGGCCTCTAGCTCTCTGTCCTGCCACTATTTCCTTTACTTACTTCATGCCAGAATCAGCTGGTGTTTTAATTCCTAGGACACAGCACACCTGTTTTTTCCTCAAGTCCTTTGAATCTGCAGTTCACTCGGCCTGGAATGTTCTTTCTCCTGATGTCTGCATGGCTTACTTTCACACTTCATTTACTTTTCTGTTCACGTCCCTAATTGAGCAGGCCTCTCTAAATTGCCTCTTTATGATAACATAACCCCCACCCCCACCCCAACTCCCACCTTTCCTTGTTCTACTAAAGCTTGGTTGCCATTTCTTTGATTTACTAGAAGTTTGGTCATGTGAATAAGTTCTGGCCAATGGAGTGCAAGTGGAAATGATAAGTACAACTTCCAGGACATGTACTGGAAAGGAAGGTGTAAGCCCTCCATTCCCTTCTTCCTGGCTTAACGGCTGGAATCTGAATGTGATGGTAGAAGCTGGAGAAGCCATCCTATGGTAAGCATGAAGAAGCCATCTTAGATCATCAAATGGAAGCTGTATGTTGAGAGTGCAAACAATTTGAGTCCTTGAAAACTTACCACCACTGGACTCTTTACATAGGTATAGTCACATAAAAGAATAAAAACTTCTCTCTTGCTTAAGCCATTTTTATATTGCCTTTGGTATAGCAGTCAAAAGACAGCTTAATACAGCCATTAATTTTTTCAAAAGTGTCTGTCCTCCCATCTCTGACCCAACACAGGACTGGAATGTACGTTCCATGAAAGTAAGGACTTAGTTTTGTTCACTGTAAACAGCCTCTTGAACAGTGCCTGGCATACTAAGCATTTGGTAATTATTTGTTGAATAAATGAATAGCAAAAGCATTGGCATAATGCAGTGCGTTGAGTGCTGCTATGAGGAAGTACATGGCTGGTCAGTATAAGTAAGTGATTGGTACAGCCATATGTTCTGTGTGTGGTTGGTCTTCTGTTTTGACCGAATCATAAACCCAGGATACAGCCTGCATTTCCATATCTGAGAGGCATAAATACTTAGAAGTTGGTGGTGTGTTTCTTTTGTAATTTAAATCTAGACTCCCAAGTAAAGTTCATTGTTGTAATGAATTCGGGTCACAGAGGCATGGAAAACTGTGACAAGTTTCACACTGATGAGAAAAGGTCACAAACGGCATGCTAAGCACAGATGGAGAAAAGGAGCTTGTGTGCTGAGATCTCAAGATGTGTGGCCGAGATGTGCATCAGTCTGGAGGGCAGAACCTGATAGCTAGAAGAACCATGGACAAAGAATTGTACAAGTTAAGTCAAAATGAAACAGAAACACCACAGGGTATCAGCAGGACGCCTAGGGGTAAAATGCTACATACATAAAGCCACTGAGTTTCTGGGTGAGTAAAGAACATAAAATAAGTTATAGCATCAGGGTAACATTTTGGGTATCAAAAATCCAACGTGTTAATAACATGCTATTAAGCTTGCTTTGAACACTTTAATTACATAGTCAGCTAATGTAAACAATGTAAAACATCATGGTGGCTTTAAATATATATATATATATTAATGAGATCCTGTAGGCCTGAAATTGGGCCAATATAAAATGTTCTGAGTGATGAAAGTTGCAAAGGTGTGGGCTATCTTGTGGTACCACACCCCCTGGGTGTAAAATGACTGAAATAAAACAAGTCAGGATTTGTTTAGTCATTTTACAACATATATGCAACTTCTGGTAACAGTTACTGGTATGAGGTATCTATTTTATTGAGTAATTAGCTAGAAAGTTCAAGAGAACTTTCTTAATAATGTGTCCCTTTGCTTTAGAATTTCTTAGTAGCAGAGTAATTTCTCCTTTCTAGAAACATATTAACATTTATATTCAAAGCATAAGGACAGTTTTTAGATTAGGACAAAGGCTTGAAAATTAGTAACAATATTTACTTCTTTGTCCTTACCTCACCCCATGTGTCTTATTATTGCTTGATCTACTGGATACATTGGAATAACAAGAGGGTGGGGTGACAATACCCATGACCTTGTATGGTGGCTTATTTATCTGAGCATTTCATGATGAAGGCACTCTGTCATTTCACATAGGTCCTCAAAAAATGGAAATCGAAGGATCAGAATATGGTCTCATTAAAAACCCCTTTCATGGGGGGAATTAAGGCTTCTCCACATTTAGGTGCTTCTTTTGCTCAAAGGTTCTCTTTCTAGTTCTCTCTGCAGTGAGCATGCTTTAATAAAGGCAGCCTTGGTGTACTTTACTGGAACTAGTTCATGGCATATGTCCCCACTTGGGTGATTTTTATTGTGATGTTCAAATGTAGTAATTTACATGCATAAGTATCTTGTAAATGCAGTAATAAACAAAAGCCTGAGTTATTATTATCATTGTATTGAGGCTCACCTAAGATCAAATGGCTTGTTAAGGGAGGAGGCAGCTTGGTGTAGGGTACAAAAGCCCTGGATCATATGAACCTGAAGGAAGGGGGTGGGTCCTCCCCCTTAGGGTGAGGGATAGAGGACACTGTGGGGAAGGAAAAGGCTGGAGTCCCAGGTTTGGAGAGGGTCCTTTTAAGAATCAGCATCTTTGGGAAGTCCTTATTCACTGGAAGGGTGGTTTCATTTTCTAGTAGCTGCTATCTGGAGAAGACCCTTGCATGGCACAATGTCAAATTTGAAAAACAATTTAGGCCAGTAGATTTATTTCATTGGGTGGCTCCGATAATGAACCATAATTGTAAGACAGTTTACTTATTGAACAGGCATGTTTAGTGACATACATATTTCATCAATCAACTCCTACAAATATATTTAAAAAACAAAAAGATACTTTACTCTTATCGCTTCTCAAAGAGTCTTTGAAACAGCAGTAGTTCTGTGATAGATATGCATCACCTTTTGAATCCTACAGAAATGTGAAACTCAATTTCTTTGGGCTTTTTCCCTTTACCCTTTAGTGTTTTGGAAAGCTGCAGTTATCTAAATTCCCATCGGGTGACATTGTTTAATCTAACATTCCCACTCTCATTTATGAAAATAGCTCTAAGGACACACCACCAACATGCTTTGAACTCTCTTTCTCCTGTTTGGGAGGGAGTTTCCAATCTCACTCCCTTTCCTTTCTATTTTTCCTGCCCCCCCCCCCCCCCCACCGTGGGCCAGGAAAGGACTTGGACTACTCCCCCGCCTAAGCAGGGCCTCATCAGGTGAAACCTTGGCCAAAAAAAGCCCATGCGCTAATCATTGAGTTTATTAGGCCACCCAGGGCTGTCCTGTAAAAACTACATCAAGTGATATATATATACACACACATAAAGTTTTGGTGTGAAAACTTAGGTCTCTGATATTAATCGAAAGGAAAAAACTGTTGCTTTAAAATAACAACTACACCTATTTGCAAATACTGTGATGAAAGTATAAAAACTGAACCCCTCACCTAAGAAGGCTGCCAAAAAGATTAGACTTTGAAGACAGTAAATAACAACGAAAATGTTGCTTTCAAGTCATATTTTAAAATCAAAAGGGTAGCTGCTTTTTATGTTCTAGGCTTACACAAAGGTCTAAGCAGCACTCCCATCCCTGCTTTCTGAGAGCATTAGAAAGATTAACACATTTGCTTTAAAAACTGTGAGGTGCCTCCCTTCTTCAAAACAACCGTCTCTACTCCCTTCCTCAATCACATTGTCACATTATCACTCATCTAAGTTATACTTTATAAGCTGTCTCGATGTGCTACACACATGCAGAAAGTACACAAAGTGGATAAACTTCTACTGTCGATGCTGCCGTTGAGGTATATATTTAGTAAACATTTAGTTACATTATTTTATTTTTGTGAAACGAGAACTGATCGACCAAACCTTTCAAACAGACCCACCAGACGATAAATACCACCATATGTTTGATTCGTAGTACATTTGGGAATAAACACTTCAATTACAGCTTTGTGTTTAGTATCAAAAAAACCTTTTCTTGTGTATGCGTGTGTTTTCTCTACAGATCTCAGGCTCTGGATTAAATTTTTAAAAACCGCTTATTACAGCTAGAACACCTTTCCAGGTACGCTTCTGAGAAACATACGTATTTATGCACACAAAGGTGTGTACAGATCGTTTCACAAACAAATGTCCATATGATGCCTGCGCCGTGCTCTCTGCACACGTCCACCGAGTCCGTGCTCAGCGGGCCGCGCCGCCAGGGTGCCCGCGCGGACAGGCTGTTCCCCACCACCCGGGAGCCCCGCCGGCCTCCCCAGCAAAGTTAACCGGCGTTCCCGCACAGGCTGCCGCGCCAGCCTCCCCGCCCCCACTTAGGCCTCGGCCGAGTGGCCGACACCCAAAGCCGCCCGACACCCCGGCAGCGCGCGACGGTGGGGGTAGGGTGGGGCACCCAGTGCCCGTGAGGCGCCTCCGAGCGCCTGCGGGTCTTTATTTTTAAAAGAATGCGCCGCAAACGCCCAGCCCCCACCACCGCCGCCGCCGCCGCAGCGGGCGGGGAGGGGAAAAGGAGCGAGGCCGGCGGAGGCCCCCCCGCCGCGCTACCGCCGGCGCCCCTCCCCCGCCGGCCCCTCCCCCGCGCGCCGCCCGCCCGGCGCAGGCCGCTCGGGTTTGTTTTGCTGCGCGGCCGCCGCCGCCGCCGCGGGCCTCGCGAGCTCATTTGTGCCTGGCTGGTCCCCACTTCTCTCTCCCCAGTGTTGAGTGTCTGAGCCGTTGGCTGCTCCGAACCGTTTGGCTCTTTCCCTTAGTAACAGCTTTTACCTTCTGCCTCAATTCCTCTCCCCGCTCGCGCCCTTCCCCCGCGCGCCGCCTCCCCCCGCCGCCGGCCGCGTGCGCCCCCGCCCCTCCCCCCGCGGCGGGAGCACCTCCGCTCGCCACCTGGGGACCCGAGCCGCGCTCCCCGCCCCCGCCCGCCCGGCGCCCATCCCCCGCGCCCTCCGCTCTCCGGGGTTATAATTGCCTCTCACCCCCCGGAGGGGTTATTTTGGGGGTGGCTGGAGGCGGCGGCGGCGGCGGCGAGAAGGGGAATTTCCTTGTGCCTCCATTCCCGGGAGGGGGGAGCAGCGTTGGAGGCCACCGTTTTCCAGGTAAGATCTGGGGGCTGGACCCCAGGGTGGGGGCGGCCGAGGGCCAGGGCGGGGGGGCGCGGGCGGAGGTGGCCGGTGGGCGCCGGGCCGCGGGGGGATGGGCGCGAGTGGAACCTGGATTTTTTAACTTGGCCCTTTGGGGAGCTGGGGTTTTGGTGGGGGAGGGGAAGAGAGGGAGGGCATTTAGGGTGCCCCCACCCCCTCCTTTTTTCTCTCTGGCTTCTTTGCAGTGCTCACGTGCCTGCCCAGCCCCTACCCTCTCCTGATCTCGGGGGATCCTCACCCTTATGTGGTTGTCCCCGAAAATGTGCACCTCGGCCTTCTCCCCCAGCTTCCACCTTTAGTGCATTTACACCCCTTTTTGTGTGTTGTGAGTGTGTGTGTGTGTGTGTAGGCTTTCAGGAAAGAATTTGCAGCAAATTGAATCAAGGAGCCATCATGAGGCCGACTCCTTTATAACCTATTTTTAGCAGAGGAGAAAGCTCTTTTCCGTGCATGTTATTTTGTAAAACCTCAAGCAGCAATGGAACTCTGCCCCCCTTCCCGGGCGCGGCCGCGGCCCCAGCCCTGGCCCGCGTGTTGGGGGCTGCGGGTGGCTGCTGGGGCCGCGCGTCCGGGGCGGGGGCGCTGTCCGGGGGAGGGGCGCGCCGGCTGCTGGGCCTGACTCCGGGACGTGTTTATTTGTAACTTAGTGCTTTTTATCGTCTTAAGGAGGTATTTGATAGAATCTCTTTGAAGTTGGGTTCAGAAGTGTAGAATTGGCAAAGTTATTGCCATCTTCCTGGTAAGTTTTGGGTGGCACAGAGTCACATCATTTTCTGAGAGTGTAAAGGCCACGTTGGGAGGGTGGTTTCTCGGTAACTTCCTCTTTGCAACTGATATCGTGTTTTTTTTTTTTTTTTCCCCCGTTTAACAGAAGCAGACTTTTATGCAAGTGAAGTATTAATCTTAAATGGCAGCTCGAGGGAGACCATGCTTGTGTTAACATGTTGTGTATTTTTGGAAGTTCCTAATTTGCTGAAATAGGCATATCTTTGCAGTGGCAATCGAGATTAAATTTTTGTGAAAATGGTGTGTTATATCTAAAATTTGGGGTTGTAATGGCTTTTTAAGAAAATGCTCCCTTTGTTAGGTTATCTAATGACAGTCCCTTAAAAATAATTTGGCGATTACAAAGGAGAGAAGTATCCAAGGCTAGTTGAAAATTAGATTTTCTGAGTATCTTGAGGTGACTTCAGACCTTGAACTGTGCAGGCATCAAGAGTGAAGTGTTAGAACCTATGTAATTTACAGTTGACTTAGGGAAGTTTTCTACTGGCTTTCTTGTTTTCCAAACAAGAACCCTGTGCTGATCTAAACAAGCTTGTTAATAAAATATGGTGGGTGAAATGATGGGTTATTTTTAGTCTGAATGGTTTCTCTCCCTCCTCCCCCCAGCTATATAATTAAGTAATCATCTCTTCCCCCCTTTTTTTCCTAAAGACTCCTTCACCAGATTGGATAATATAAGGCCCTCCCGGTGTTTTTATCTACTTACCTAAAACAACTTGTAATAAATATCTTGATTACGCATTGAAGGTACAGTGAGTGATTTTTTTGGGTTTCGCAGTAGGATTCATTTTCATTTTTGTTAAAAAGACCCGTTCTACGTTGGTGTATTTTAGTAATCCTGAATTTCTGGTACTGTATGTTCTCACCATCTTAATAAGTATACAGTTTAGGGAAGTAGGGCAGCTTTGTCTCCATAAAAACAGCGTTTATGTTGGATTGTATCATGGGAGTTTATGGCAAGCCTCCCAAATTATCGCTGAGAGTTCTAGAAATAGTTAGCATTTACCTGTGGGGGAGGGGCGGCAGAAAGAAAACATGCCTGAGAGCGGTTAGGCATGTGATGCCTGTTTATACTTTTTGCTCTTAAATCGAGGTTTTCCTCGTTTGAAATATGATTCCTCCCCCCAGCTTCTGCCATTCTGCATAGTGTGGTGTATGTAATCAGAACCATTAAATCTATGAATATTATTTTTGCCATGTGAGGAGGTAGAATCAGGCCTACAGGGCAAAATACTAAACCTGTATGGGGGCTGAAAACACTATGTGCAGGGAAAAGTTTTACTGTGAAGGAACTTAAATGATTTGTTAATGGTTTAAAAATTGTTGCAAAGCTCACCGATAGGTTATAAGTTTCGTCCAACATAGACCAGCCTTGGTTTTTCATAGGAGGCACTGGTGGTAAATGGACTAGCTCCTTGAGGAGGTTGTATTTTTGCATTGGTTGCTTCAAAGAAGTGTTAAACATTTTAATAAATTTTTACATATGTCCAAGAATATTTTTGATATTTGTGTCTGCAACACCTAATTAAGGTTTTTGCTTAATTACCATGATATATGCCTAGTAGGCAAACAAGGAATAACTGCTTCCTGTGTGCTGGGAGCTGTTCACCGCTAATATGTAGAAAGGGCAGTAGCTTAATATAAACATAGGGGTTACTGATAAAAGGAGATGTGATTAATGGGCCTTTGAATGACAACCTGTTGAATAAACACATCTGTTCATATATTGCAATGAAATATAAGTACAGCCTTGTCAGATGAGTAGCTGACAAAGGAATCCCCTTCTGTAGTTAAAGCAGTATTACTACAAATAATTTCTGACTCGATACGTTTTGATTAATTTGGTAGAGTTAATTTGTTGGTTTTGTTCAATTTTAGTGTTCTTTATGTAAAAATAATAGAAGAACATGAGTGGTAGTAAGTCAGGGGAGAAGGATGGCAGAAACATTGGCACTGTTTGGGACTTTGTATTTTTTAGTATATGTGAATTTGACTCCTCTCACAAATAACATTTACAGTGTAAGTCACAGAAATGCAAAAATGGAGAGCAATTAACATGAGCAATTTATGTTTTATACTCAGACATCCCCTTAGTACAGAAGGGCTCTGACCCCAGAGCTGTGTAGTAAAGAATTGGAGATTAACATGGTCCAGTTTGGAGACCACCATGGTGCTATCGCCCGTTCCACCACTGTAGAAACTTCAAGATAAAAAGAACAACTCTGACATGGGAACTCTGTATTTCTGCATGATTTTTCTGTAACCCTACAACTTCTCTAATAAAGAGTAAATAAGAAAAAAAAAATCTGAGATCTGATGCTGGAGAGGTTTTGGCTACTTCCCCCTTTTGAAATTGGACTTTTCCATTAATTGCCCTGTAACCACAGGACCAGAGGAAAGGGACTCTGTGCTTGGGCTTTGCTCTCTGCACTGTGAGGTGATTTTTAAGTTTTATTTATGCCTCAGGCCAATCCTATGAGGTGGGTAGTGGTGGACTTTTTTTGGTGGATGATGAAACAGAGAGGTGCAGAGAAGGTAACTTGTCCAAGGTCACAAAATTATTAAATGATGTGTTAGGTTTCAAGCCTAGGTCTGTATGACCCTTAGATTCCATGTTCTTTCAAGATGACTGTGTCTGTGCCACAATTTTCTAGCTCTTTTGTCAGTCTTGGTCTGTAGATATGCTTGCAAAAACTTGTGTTTCTAATGAATTTTAATTCTGTGGCTAGGCATCTCCACTACCTGGGTCAGGTGATTGCATGGATAAATGAAATTTATAGGACCCAAACATCATTGCGCTGAACTCCCTAGAACTCTTTAATAAGATGCTCTCTTTTTGTCAACTGTATTTCATATTTTAAGGTTGACCTTGGTGAAGTATTGTCAGTAGAAATAAGAAAATTTGGGAACCATATCAGGTTATAAGGTTGGTGCAGGTACAGTGGTATGTGGTGGATTTCTTGCATGCTTTTGTTGCTGTTCCTGTGTTGCTTGGGTTTGGACTTCTTACATTTGCTTGCACCATTTGAAACATTTTCCAACTCTCTGTAAACAAAAAGGAATCTCTGCTTTTTGTTTTTTGAGGCTGGATCCAGCAGTACCTAGATCCACATTGTAGGTTGGAATGATTTTTACTTTAGTGGGTGGTCTTTCCTCCAGCCTTGACCCTTCTCCTGTGTTTGTTCCATATTTCTCTGAAATATCTGAGCCTTGTCTTTTATTTTCTCTTCTCAATTTACCACTCTTGAATCAGCAGAGCTTTAAACTATTGTTAAAGTTCTGTGTGTTGGGACTCTCCATGCACCGTGACACAGGTACTTGTGACAATCTGAGCAGCTGATATCCTGATTTTACCAGGGAGGAGGCTCAGGTAGTGAAGGGGCAGTGCAGGGATTTAGGCCCAGGCTGCCTCACTCAAACTGGCCAGTTGTTCTTAACTAGAAATCTTCTAACTTCTCAGTGAATGAGTGAATGAAAGGTTTTAGGTCTGGGTGACTGCATTGATTTTCTAGTGGATTGCCCTGAGCAGCCTTTCTTCTCCATCCTGTCTTCTGTAACTACTGGCAGTGTAATTTATTTAAAATTCTGGTTTCATCATGTCAGTATCCCTGCTGGAGAAGGCATAATAGCTTCCCTTTGCCAACTGGATCGAGTTCATATACCTTGCTTTTAAGACTCATTCTACCTATTCAGCTTTATTTCTCACTCTTCCCCAATTGGGATTCTTGCCACACTTATTACTCCTCTGTTTTTCTGCATGCTGTTCCTTCTCCTTGTCCTTTTTATAGCCTAGTTTTAGTGCCATTTCTTCTCTGAAGCTTTTTCTGGCCATCCTGACTCAGAATATTTCTCCTCAGAGATTCCATTGCATTTAATGAATATCACATACGCATAAGTATTCATTGTTTTGTGGGTATGTGTCATGTCACCTCGACTACAAGTTACATTTCTTGAAGAGAAGGACCTTTCTCCTTATAGTATTTAGTATAGTTTTTGTTTTTTGTATCACGAGCTTGAACATTACCATGTGCATGTTAAAATGCATTGTTTCATTTTTGCATCAAAGGCAGCAAAAGTACTGTATCAGTTCTATGGGTCAACAATAGGAGGGTATAAAGGGGTATGGGATTTTTCTTTCTGGAGTAATGAAAATGTTCTAAAATTAACTGAGGTGATGACAGCTCAATTCTGAAACTGAGATCCACTGAGTGTACACTTTGGATGGATTATTGTACAGAGCATGGGATTGTATAACAGTGAACCCTGTGGTGGATGATGGATTGTGGTTAACAGTATAAATATGAAAACATTCTTAAATGAATTATAATACATGTACAATACTAATACATGGTGTTAATAATAGGATGGTTTGTGAGGAAAAATACACCTAATGTAAGTTATAGACTATAGTTAGTAGTAATATATTTGGATGTTCTTTTATCAATTGTAACAAATGTTCCACAACAATGTAAGGTGGTGGTGGTGGAGTGGTATATAGTGGTAGAGTGGTATATAGTGGGAATCCATTGTGTTATGCATGATTGTTTTGTAAACTCACAACTTCTTTAATGATTAAAAAATGCGTTTTTTTTTGTTGTTGTTGTTTTTTTTTTTACAAGGGCCCATGTTAAAATAAGAACAGTGACAGTCCTGCCTGCACTGTTGTGGTAGAAGCTTCTTTTTGAATTATACCCTAAGGCTTAGGTGTATAATAGTCACATTTAACTAATTTGAATTTTAATTCTTCCAGTATTGACAAGAAAGAAAATACTTGGTCAAAACTTGAGTTAAATAAATAAAGATGGGTAGTTTTGTCCTCCCGATCCTGGAATAACAGCCACAGTGCTGGGGAGAAACCTAATCTAGTATGGGTCGTGTCACACTAAGTTGTCTTTATCTGGTTATATATGTGCCAAGTGTGATGAAACTTAAAATTTTGGACTCTGTTAATAGTTCAGGCCTTTTTTGCTCAGCATTTCCTCAGTAGAGTGCCAGAATAGATAGCGTTTTTAGTTCTCTCTGTGACAGCTTTCTGATTGCATTGGAGTCTAATTTGAGCCATCACTATAAATGTATTAACGTTCATTATAGGGTATATCTTTTATACAGTGTAAATGGGTTTAATTTACCAGAAGACCATATAGGTTTTTATAGTAAGACTGTGCTGTATTAGTTCTAACTAGGGTAATTGACTCTTTCTAAAGGCAACTCATTTGGTGTTATATACTTTGAAAATTTTTAATGTTTAGAATTTTAAAATAAAAGCTTCTCAGTATGCTTTTGAGTCAATCAAAATAAGTTGGATATTATCCTGCTTTCTGAGACCTTAGACCCTTAATTCAGAATTAAATTTCAAAAAATGTAGAAGAATTTTTTTTTGTAAAACGAATAGGTTTCAAGAATGACTGAGGAAGAATAGGTTTTGAATGTTTAAACTGGGGGAGGTTATCACCTGTTTCCCCCATTGAAGGTTTCTTTTTAGGAGGAAGAATTTAAAAAAACAACAGAGCTTGGAGAGCAAGGGTTAGTGACAGGTCATTCCAGTATCTTAATAGAATCACTCTATATGAAATTGTAGTCTGGGCTCTTAAACATTTTTTAAAAAATTGAAATGAAGGAGAAGTTTAAAATTTTTAAATATTTTTTACTTTTTAGAACTAGTTATCAATTTGCTTTTTTCAATTTACTTCTTGATACCTTACCTTCTCTGTTTTTTCTGAGATCAAAATTTATATCAGTGCTTTTCTTGCTTGCCTACTGTTTAGTCTTTTGTATTGTCTTTTTTTTTATTTTTTTAAGCACATAGGGTAAAGAGGTAATCAGTGACATAGATTTTTGATGGATGTTTGTGTTTTTGTTCTTCATAGGTAATTTTTTTTATGTGATAATTTGGGGGGAAGGGGACATAGTGAAATTTTGCTTAATTTAGAGTATTTAAAGAATAAATATCTACTACCTTACATGGAATAGTAGTACAGTCTGGAAAGCACTTGCTATTAGCATAAACACCTTGCCAGACAAGTTATAATAATAGCATATTTTGGTGGTTACTTTCAGTTGCTAACAGAATACTGCTTATGGGTTAGGGAGAGTTGTTTTATGGCTTTCCCTTAATTTGTACAGGCTAATTGGGTAAAGTGTATGCTAATCTTGTTCCGTTTTTATTTTGTGGCTATCAGATGCCATTAACTCACAGTAAAGGCAATTGGGTGATCTGCTTTGGGTTTCTGAAATAATGTAATGGGAATAGATAGTGAATGAATTTGCTAAATATATTTTTTCTTTGTAGTCCTTTCATGGGATAAAATCTATCACAATTATACAATTTGGAGCTGTAGCAATGTTCTTTGGCACCTTTTATATAAAAATGTAATAGTTTTCTTTAAATCACTTTTCTCAGTTGTCCTTAGTACATTTGTGAGATCATAGGCTGGAGTTAGGAGTGCAGTCTGTTATTTTATCCTGGAATAGAGTTTTCATATTCTTGCACAAAACTAATAGGCCCTTTATGAGGATTAGTCTTTGACTTTGGACTTCTTTACATTCTGCCAGCAGAAGTCATCAGTTTTGACATCGGGTGATGTGTTTTGTGTGAATTTTTTAAATAGGTTTGTTTAGATTTGTTGTTTATGACTTTTTATTTAAAGGATCTTCTCAAAGATATGCTTAAATGATAAAACAAGGGGCCAGAAGATCCTGTGTAGTCTGCTGCCACTTTTGCTTAAAATAAGGGAGTGGGAAGGGGAAGTTGTGAGTGGATAGGAGGATACACAAATGAAGTGTGTATGTATGAGTATGTGTGTGTATGGTTGTGCTATGTGCTGAGAGTGACTCCAGAAATATACAAGAGATGATGGAGTTGGCGTGGGGGGATGATATGGTCATATGGGAAGAGTCTTATTTTCATGCATAACCATTTTTTTTTTTTTTAGGAGGTACTGGGGATTGAACCTGTGACAACTTTGTGCATGGGAAGCAGGCACTCAACCACTGAGCTACATCTGCTCCCCCATGTGTAACCTTTTAAACTGTTTGACTCTTACTATGTATTATCATTTCAAACAAGTAATGATTGTGAAGTATTAAGGCAGCCAGTTAAGAATTGATTTCAATTAGACTATCAAAAGTAGAGGAGAAAATATGATCATTTCTTCTACGTTTTTCAGTCAGTTTAAGAGCTGGAACTATATATATTTCTGTAAATACTTGTTCCATTTCTCAGGTTTGTTGACAGAATAGAGCCATTGAGTAGTGTGCTTAAAAAAGTGTTAGTTCTTTTTTCATGGCTGGATCATCAAACCAGTGGAAGTATTTACTGACAGTGAGCTGCTGATTTTTGAGTCCTGTCCAAGGTTGATATAATTGGAAGTTAATACAGTGCTATCTTCTAAAGGAGATTTCGGTTGTCGAGAAGTAGATAGGTGTTGTCTGAGTTCAAAGGTATTGTTTTGCCAAGAGTTTGGAAATCAGGTGATAATTGGGGTTCTCATAGTTCAGTAGTTGATTTCAATAATTATGATAGTCTTTAGTATAATGGGATTTATGAAATTATGGGTTCTCATAATTGTGTGGATCCAACTGTGACTTGTGACCTTAGATGTATTATTTTTTGTTTTTTTTTTCACCCCCCCCCCAATGGCTCCCTTGTCTGTCTGCTTGTTGTCTGCTTGGTTTTGTCAGGAGGCACCAGAAACCGAACTCAGATCTCCCATGTGGGAGGTGAGTGCCCTACTGCTTGAGCCACTTCCACTCGTGGCTCGTCGCTTTCTTTAGAAGGCATCAGGAACAGAACTGGGACTGGCCTTGTGGGAGGCTGGTACCCAATTGCTTGAGCCACACCTGCTCCCCCAGATGTGTGTATTATTGACTCCAAGGAGGATTCCAGTCAGATTCCCATCCATCTTTAGATTCCATTCCATCTCCATTAGATTCCATCTTTGATTATTGCAGTTGGTGTCACTTGTAATTGTTCACTGGCTGTTTTATTTACTAGTAAATGGTCCTGCCTTATTGTTGTGCTCATCATTTCCACCTTTAGTTCTTAAAATTAGGGGTAACCTCAGAGAGAGGTAGCATTTAATTTTTTTGTGCATTTAATTTTGCTGCACTGTGACCTGACTCTAGCTTTTCCCCTAGGCACCGTATCTCCCTTCAGCAATAAGAGGACCGAGATAGATCTGTGTCTATCCTTTGGCATTAAACTCTGACTCTAAGATGTTGTTGTGATGATCAGCACAGCCTCTGGAGCCAGTATACCTGATTTGAATTTTTTCACCCCTATTGTATAGGTTTGGGAAATTTTATTACCATTCCAGCTTTGTTTGTGCATCTGAAAAATGGGAATAAAGGATAATTAGTATTTTTCTCATAGAGTGGTTGTGAGGCTAAAATGAGAATATGCAAAGATGTTAGCATACAGCCTGGCATTAGGAAGTACTCAGTAAATGCTAATTATTACTTGGTCATCGTTGTTAGCTACAGTGAGAGCAGCTGTAGAGAGAGGCTGAAAAGTAATACCCATCCTGACTCTTTATTCTGTAAACCTATCATGGCTTCCTGTGGCAACTACAGAGAACAGGATGGTTAGAATTTTCCATTCAGAGGGCTAGGACTACATTTGGTAAAGGCTTTCATTGCTCATCCTAAAATGAGAATATGTTTTCCAGGGCTTTATGTCTCTAACACATATATTGTTTTATAGTAATATTTTATATTTGGTCACACAATTATGTTTCAAGAAAAAGTTGCTAATTTTCTTAAAAAATAAATTATTTTTTCTCTCTGGAATGGAATCTACTCCTTTTCTCCAGTACAAAGAGATCAAACACTTTTCAGGTTATCACATATTGCTTGGATCAGTCATTTCAAATATTCACATTACATTTCGTGCAAACGTTGAGGACTCACTGAGAAATACATGTATATATATATATATGAATATATGAAAAAAAAATAACAAATCAAAGTTTCCAGGGAATGATATCTGACATACACACATTTTCTGTACTCTTTTACTATTTTTGATTTCAAAACATGTTTTATAAATCTCTAAATTGATTCTATTATTTAATGAATAATAATTGTTTTATTATTTAATGAATTTAGAAGACACTGGTTCAAAGTATAAAATTGTAATTTCTGGTTTTATGGATTTGGAATCTGTACTTAGAAACAAATTGTCCTTCTGAGTGATAGAGCATACATGTCACATTTATTGGTGCCAATGTCTTTAGGTAGTATTCTGAGACTCTAACAGGATTCTTCTAAAGTTCTAATGGCCCAATTTTGGAAGGAGTGCATTAGAAGGGAGGTATAGAAGATAAGGAGTTTTGATTGCTGTTAAATGAAAATGTAAGACTTTGGGGGAGGGGGCATCTGCAAACAGGTGTATGCTTCTAATGCTTCTAATAAAGGATATTAATCACGAACAGAATGACCATCATATTGTTTCTTATATCCCTTTGGAGAAGTTTGAATAATTGTTCTGTCCTTTGAATGTTGTTTAAACAAAAATTAGCATGCTATAACATTTGGTTGCATGAAGTTAAGACTTTTTGATTGAAGGTTAAGCCTTGTTCTCTGACACCCTGACCTATAACTACTAATCATCTATTTCAGAATTTGTCTAAATTCTCCTTGATTAAGAGTTACTTTGTTGACCTTGTCTCACTTAGGCAGGGCCTTCTTTGAGGTCAGTTCCTGTATTTCCAACTATCATTGTATCCTCAGCACCTGTTACAGTGCCTGTACATGGTAGATTTTCTATTAATGTTTAGTTGAATCCATGAGGCTCTCTATTACTTTCCTAGTAGAAACTTGCCTCTTTGTGGGTGATTCAATTTACAAAACAGGAAAAGTCAGGATCCATCCATTTGCAAAAATTAATTGCCACTTGGACTCATTGTATTCCTATTTTTTTTTTTTTTTTTTTTAAAGATTTATTTATTTATTTTATACATTTTAACCAACACCCCCTTCCCCATTTGCTGTTTTTGTGTCCATTCGCTGAGCAGTTCTGTCTGTTTCCTGCCATTTCTTCTCATCCTCCAGTCTTCACCAGGATTCGATCCTGGAGACTTCCGATGCAGGAGACAGTTATTCTGCTGCCTGCGCCACCTCAGCTCCTCATTGTATTCCTATTGTACGAATGATATGAGGGTCTGTTTGATAACCTAGCTTTCTGCTTTGTGGTTTTTGTGTCTGCACAGTATTTTTTTTGGCTTGGTAACATCACAGACTTAGTAGACAAGGAGAATGTGCAAAAACTGGGTAAAAGAAACAAAAAAACTTTGACCTGACATTAGCAGTTAAACCACTTTAATTGAGATGTTGTATAGATTTGTGCACTTGTTTCTGATACTCATGTGCTGTTTCTAGTTTATAGGCACTTGGTCTCTTTTTTCTAATTCGAACCCTAACCTTTACCTGACACCAGTTTTCCAGTCTTGCTTCCTGGTTCTTCCTCTTAGCATGTGTACCTACTGATGCCCTCCCCTTTAACCTTGACCTTCCTTCAGGGCTCAAAGGATTTGCTTTTTTTTTTTTTCTTTTTGGTTCTCCCAGTCCTTTGTTTCTTTAATTCAGCCATTGTAGCTTAGTTAGGCTCTTAATTCTGACCTCCTCTTCTCTGGTCTACTTCTGACCTCCTCTTCTCTGGTCTACTCCAGCATGTGTATATACATCCTGTGCTTTTTTCCTGTGTTTCTATTATTCAGTGTAGGCTGGTAGTGGAATTAGATTTTTATAAAAATAGGGAATCCTTTATTAATGGCATTAGATTTTTATTTAATTATGAATGGTGATGAGACAGAGTTGTAAGAGAGGAGGGTCAGAGCTACTGGTAAAAATATTCAGTATCTAGAAAATAAACTGAAATCTTGGGTGTTTGGGGTGAAAGTGGGGGATAGGGAACTTGATAGATGTTCTTCTGTTATGTTATTTGAAGCTTACCAAAGCTTCTCTTTTAGGAAGGGAGATGGTTGAGCTGCTTTATAAAAACCAGAATTTGCTGTAAAGAAGATCTGATTTTCAATTTTTAACTTTTGGAATTGAAATCATTGCCATAAGATTTCAGTGATTAAAATATATATACTTGGGGAGCAGCTGTAGCTCAGGTAACTGGTTGAGCACCTGCTTCCCATGTATGAGGTCCTGGGTTCAATCTCTGGTACCCTCCCTGGGGGTGGGGGTGGGGATACACACACACACACGCACGCACTTAAAAATAAAAGTTTCAAAATTCATCAGCAGATTTAAAAAATCACCAAGGATATTCCATTTAAAAGATTAATATTTTCACTTTCCTCTGAACGTTAATAAATGGAATAAACAGAATTTATCTTAGAAGACTTTCCCTTTTTTACCCTTTGTTTACTTGTCTGTTTTAGAGTACTTTTGTTGGTAGCTTCATCTTTCATATCTCTAGGTTCTCTGCTGTTTGTGGGTGTGTTTTCTAATTTGCTGCTTCTCTACTTGGATTTGTTCCCGTATTTAGGTCATATACGCAGGTGAATCTGGCTGCCTTGTTTCATCTAGCATCATTTGCCTTCCAGATTGCATTTTCTTCCAGATGACTCATGTATGTATGGCTAATAGATGTATTTGTTAGTCAGTTGGTTTGGTCTGACAAATGAACATAAAAGTGACTTACTACAAGTGAGAACTGATAGAGACTAGAGACAGGGAAAGTGTTTTTATTTTTATTTTTTGAGATTGTTCATCACAACATACTAGTGATTTTTGTTAAATATTATGATAAATGCATGTGGCATAATTCAAAGGTTGTGGCTTGAAGTCCTTGTCAGAGTAGTTGCCAGTGTGGATAGTGAAAATGTGCAGGTTTTAAGTTAGGTCTGGAAACTTTTGCTTTACTACTTCTGAAACTTTGATAAATTTTATTTGCCTCTCTGAGCCTCAGTTCTCTTATTGTAAAACACTAAAAATTTATAAAGATATGTAGGATAAAAGAGATGGCATAAGTTAAAAAGAATAGTCTGTTCTGCTCCAGTGTGTGTGTGTGTCTGTATCCTGATTTGGCTCTTATGTCATTTGTAAATTGGGAATTAATGTCATTATAACAAGAAAGTTGCTCTGGTTCATATGTGATTTTTTTTTTTCTCCAGCATGTTCACATTTTGCACTACCAGATAACAGCACCTGAACTCAAAGTGCATTAATAGCTTAATGCAGCAAGTCATGGAGGTTACTCCGGCTTCTTCCTTTTGGCCCAGTTTGGCTATATTTTCAGTCTTGGATGTTCTCAGAATTGCTTATTATATGATTCTCCCTGACCTCTGTGCATTTTGCCTATGTCTCTCAAAGCTGCCTCAAGCATTCTTTACATCCTCTTACCAAGCTGCTTTCACCCTAATTAAAGTTGTGTATTTGTTGTATTTCTTTATTAGAAGTTTTAAGAGTACTTTTATTTGGATTGTTAATTGTTTTTGTTAGTGTTCTGGTTACAAAGTGAATAGCTTTTCAACTTGTCCCATAACCTTGATTTTTCCTCATAAGGCTTTGTTACTTTTAACATGTGACTTTACATGAAGTGAAAGTTTCCACAAATTCATATATTGCTTTATAGAATGCTTAGGAAAAATGGTTATACCACCATTTTGTCTGGTACCATATAAGATGCTCAATAAATGTTAGTTTTCTTTCCTTTTTCTCTTTCCTCTAATGACTTTCCATTGTACTGAGTATAAAATCCAAGCATCATTCCCTGCCAGCCCCACATGACCTGGCCCCCAACCACCTCACCTTAATCTCATTTCACAGTCCCCTTCCTCTTGCTCACTGTGCCCCAGTCATGCCAGCTGCACCATACAAGTTTGTTCCTGTATCAGTACCTTAATTACTTTTCTGTCTGCCTCATGCTCTTCCCTGAGATGGTCATATGGCTAACTGTTTTATAACATTCATATTTCAGTTCCAGGACCACTGCCTCAGAGAGGCCACACTGAAGTAACTGCCCATCCTCAGCCATTTTCAGTCACAAGACCCTCTTATTTTTCTTTTTCTTTTTTTTTTAACTGTTCTGTAGAATTTAAACTCCATGAGAATAGGGATGGGGCCCGTCTTATTTGTCACTCTAACTTCAGTACCTGCAATAGGACCTGGTAGGTGCTCAGTAAATATTTGAGTGAATTGTTACCTTAGGAGTGTTTTCATGACCAGCTGATAGTCTTAAACTGGTTCATATTTGCAATAGAATACTAGAAACAAATCATTTAAAAAGTCAGCATTTAGGGTAAGGTAAGAAGAGGCTTAGTAAGTTGATATTTACATTTGGAAGCCCATAGATACATGTGAGTGCTGCCTGCTTTTGAAGGGAATGCATTTACAGATGGCATTTGACTCAATCTGGAAAAAAGAAGTAAATGGATAACTGGACCAATCTGAAAATGTCCTCTGTGCTAATCATAAACGTTAGACTTTAAGACGGTTCTTAATATTTTTTGTTCCACAGACCCCTTACAAAGTCCATACTATACTGTGTATTATTTAACAAAATATCACACCTGCACCAACATGTCTCCACAAGAATGTTTTTTTGAATTCCAGTTCAAGCTCACTGACCCCTTGTTAAGAACCTCTTCTTTAAGAAGTTAATACTTCATTCAAGTAAGATGGGAGGCCTAGAAACCCCCATTTACGGTTAAATATTGGTTTAGGAGATACAGTTGCCTTTAATTACATTTACCTATGGTAGTATGTCTTGATTAAACAGTCAGCTTCCTAAAGTTGGATTGTGAGACCAGGACTCTTATTTGTGTGATAGAAGCTCAACTCAAACTACTTAAGCCAAAAAAGCGGAGTTCATTGTTACATGGAGTCCAAATATGAATTGTGAATGGGAAGAGCATTGAGACAGCTGGGCTTTAGGAACAACCAGAACCAGACCATTTGAATGCTACCAGGAATTTGTCAATAACCCTACTATTTTTTTGTAGGTTGGTTTCATTCATGGTAGATTGACTTTTTTTCCACATGACAGAAAACATAATTTGACAATGAAAGTCTTAACTAAGAGGTGTGACAGTGGTTCTCAGACTTAAGTGTATATCAGAAACACTTGGAGAGCTTATTAAAACAGATTGCTCAGCCCCACATCCAGAGTTTCTGATTCAGAAGTAGGTCTAGGATAGTGCCTGAGAATTTGCATTCTAGCAAGTTCCTAGGTGGTGCTAATGCTTCTGGTTTGGAGACCACAGTTTGAGAGCCCTGGACTGTGATAAAGAGAATGAAGAGGAGTGAATAGTTGGAGGAATATAAAGAGGTGTAAATTAATGACTCAGTGTTCATTGTCTATCTCTTCATCCCCTGATCTTTCTGTTGACTCCTCCTATGCAATCAACATATTTCTTGATGGGAAAACAATTTGGTGGAAGGTATCTCATGAAACTTGGCACAGTTATATATCCTGGAATTAAGAACAAAATGGGAAGTAGAGACTCAGTTGTAGACTCTTCTGGACATTGATTCTTCTTTCTCTCTGGAAGTAGATTCCTCTGCTTATGTGACCCACAATGCAGCAAAACAAGGCTTCTAGCAGCTCTTTAATTTATATCTTATTTGCCCACATTTCTAGAGAGAAAACTCTCACTTTTCTTTCCTCCCTCCCCATTTTTCCCCCTTAGATTAAGTAATATATTTAGGGTCACATATAAATCTGATTCTCTAGCTATGCTCTGATCCACTACTTTATACGCACTATTTTTTTTTTTTAATAGAGAAGTATTTAAAATTTACTGAAACAAAATATTGAGTCCATATGAAGATAAATAGCTAGTGTCTTTGAAACTCAGGGACCAGTATAGCTTGTCTCAAAAACCTGAATGGTCTTCATCAGTCTTTGCCTCAGCCCTGTGCATCCTTCAGGTGGCAGCTTACTTACAGTACATTACATGGTACTTGCTTAGGGAGGATTTGGTCTCAGGGGAGCTGATACTGCGCCTTATAATCATTTACAGCTGATTATAATTATATATTTACTTGGCGATTTTTGTTTTTTCTTTTTTTTTCCCCACTGAATTGTAAGTAAGTACATGAGGTCAAGGACTGAATTATCTTTAGTGCTTGAAAGGGGTGCTATAAATCCTAGTTTTAAGAAAGAAGAGAGAATGGATATAACAACTCATGTTGCTGAAAATGTGCTGAGAATTTTATTCATGTTTGCAAGTATTTTGATCAGACTTCTCATTCGTATGTATGTGTGTAAATTATATATATTGCCTTTTATAAAAATAGAGGGTCCTTATATTCATAAAGTGTATACTTCACATCTTGCTATAAGTGGTAATTTACTTCCAGTTTCAAGGGAATCTTTTTAGCATAAGAGAATTGATATAATTTCAAGAAGCTTGTTCATTCAGTTTCGGAAGTGAGCTATTTACTTTTCTCAGCAGCAGGAATCAGACCCAGCATTTTAAACCCATGATGGGAACTCATTTCTCCTTTTTGCCCATTGTGAAATAAGTGGGAAAAAAATTTTTTTTTTTTGTCACTAGAGGAATTAAAAATAAAAAGTCTTCTCTTCTTTTCACATTTTAGAACAGATGGGTCCAAATTGCTAATGTGATATATCTACAGTGAGGCATTTTGAATGCTCATAATTTTAAGGATCATATTGTATTTTCTTAGCTTTATTTCAGAGGTGGGGAAAGAATATGTCCTTTCATTGGCCTCAGCAGGTTAAACATGGCAGGTACCATGGATGCTTCTATTCTTTATATTGAGTTGTGTGGAAAAGAATGATTTATTTAGTGTTACTTCAGGGAAGTTAGGTTAATTTTCTGGGCTTATATAACCTTAAGATTTTAGTGATTGTCCAATTTTCTTTAAGCTAGTGATTCTCAATCAGGATACTTAAAGAGCCACAGATGATTTCTTAATCACATGCAACCACAGGTCAGTAAGTTTCTTAGTAGCTCTTAGTCACAGCTTCTGAACTGCAAAAAGTGACACCATAGCAACACACAGGATTTTCAATCCCTGATACAGAAAGTGGAATATAAGAATGTACCAAAAGGATGAATGGCTCCCCTACTAAGGTTGTGGCCTTGTTCAAAATTCTCAGGGAGCGGATGTAACTCAGTGGTTGAGTGCCTGCCTTCCATGTATGAGGTCCCAGGTTCAATCCCTGGTATCTCCTTAAAAAAAAAAAAAAAATCTGAAACTTGCAACAGGTTTTCCTTTAGAAATAATATTACAAAAAGTGTTTGTTCTTTAATGCTAAATGTTGTTTTCCTTCCTAGTCATACAAATTGTTTTACCTAAAACTGCCATGGTGAGAACTTAAGCTATATGAGAAAAATAGGTTGGAGAACTGAGGTTATGAGTAAACCTATTAAAACCTTTGAGGGACCACAAAACAAAATACATACTCAAGCTATTATTTGACTTTTATAATAAACTTTGTTGAGGTATACTTTATATACAATAAAACAAACTTATTTTAAGTATCCATTTCACTAAATTTTGTGTATACCTGTATAACCACTACAGTTCAAGGTAAATATCATGTTAGTCGCTAGAAAAACTTCCTTTGTTCCCAGTTGTACTCAGTCTGAACCCTCTATCCCTAGCCCCTGGCAACCACTGGTCTGTTTTCCAACACTACAGATTAGTTTTGCTTCTTAACAAAATTTCATATAAATGGAAATTTATATATATTCCATGTTGTGGTAGGCAGAATAATGGTCCCCGAAGATGTCCATACTCTACTCCTTCGAACCTGTAAATATATTACCTAATAGGACAAAATTTTTCAGACGTGATTAAAGGATTTGAGATGAGGGATATTATCCAGGGTTATCTGGGTCCAGTCTAATCACACCAGTCCTTAAAAAAAGAACCTTTTCCAGCTGTAGTCAGAGGGAGACATGACTACTGATTGAATAAGGTCAGAGAGAGACAACTTTGCTGTCTTTGAAGTTGGAGAAAGGGGGCCACAAGCCAAGGAATGTTGGTGTCCCCTAGAAGCCACATAAAGCAATGACATGGATTTCCTTTAGATCCTCCAGAGAGGATTACAGTCCTGCCTACATCTTGATTTTTAGCCTAATAAGACCTTTAACCCAGTATGAGACTTCTAACCCACAGAATTGTAAGATAGTAGATGTGTTGTTTTAACCTATTAAATTTTTGGTAATTTGTTAGAGCAGCAATAGAAAGTAATACATATTGTCTGCTTTATTTTGTGGCTTGCTCCCCCCCC